>CM059266.1:34855906-36055906 GCA_030347295.1 Setipinna tenuifilis | reverse complement strand
CAGTCTCTGCTTTACTGTCATTCGCTTTCCCACACACGCACGCATGGGTTCAAACGCACTGACATCTGATTCGCCCGCTCCTCTCCATGGCAACGTCTGACGCTGCAGCCGAAGCTGGATAGCAAGAAAGCAGAATTGCACTGAGGAGAGAGTCGGCGAAACCTGGCTGTTCACAAAAGGTTTGTATGCTACTGTGCTCAAAACACACATGCACAGAATTATTGTCCAGAAAAGTTATATTGGCATAGTGAGCTAAAAGTTGTTAACGTTAGCAAAGGAACATCCCACGCCCTAATTCAACATATAAAGCTGGTAACGCAGCAGCCCCGTAAAGCCCAAGACATTCCGCCCAGGGCACGACCATAGCGTTCTTGATGCATTTAGCTAGAAGGTGACCATAGCGTTCTTGCTGCATTTAGCTAGAAAGTGTTGAGGGAGTCAGATTTGAAGCAGACACGATGTACAACGTTCTGATTGTAAAAGAAATGCACTGGCATCGGTCTACGTCTACACTAGTCAACTATGGTTCTCAATCGCATCCTGGCATAGTCCCACCCTCCCTCGTGACTCTCTTTGATTAACTGCTGTAGGTCCATTTATAAACTGGATTACAGTAGCCTAATTCAGCGATTCAGGTGAAATGTGTTTATGGCAGTGGCGGATGCTGGTATTCCAAAGAGGGGAAGCTCACTGCCAACTTAATCATAAAATGTGTCCATTTACTTACACGTTAATTCTACCCTTCGTTCCTTCTCTAGAAAATGGTCTGCCATAGTGCTCTCCTAGCGGGCTAGTGCAGGTGCGCTAGCGGGCTAGTTCACGAGAGCTAGTGGGCTAGTTAAGTAGCACTAGCGCCAACCTACCTCACAGTATCATTCTAACGAAACGAAATTAAAAACGAACAAGAAAAATGTAATAAACCAAACCGGAAATAAGTGTGAGTGTGATTTATATACAGTGTAAGAAATGAACAAGCATTTTCGCTGAGGAAATGCTAACAAATTGCTCACTGCTTGTCTTTCAATGCATGCAACATCCGCGATGGGACTGAGCTCCAGCAGCCAAGTGACAGCCTATGTATCAAAAACGCCAGCCAATCAAAACTGGATTCAGAGGTTCACCAATCAACACGGGGACTGCTTGAAGTCCGGACCAGCAAAACTCCGCCCACCATTCCATTCACCCCCAGAGACGCTCAGCGTCCGGGGGCGGGAGAAAAAAAATGGCATTTCTACAATGACCATCCAGTTTCCATGCATAGGGGTCCGTGCTGGCCCATTGAAGTGCATTGACGCTGGACATCTATGAGAAAATGCGTTGGCCATATGCCATGAGAACAAAGTATGCTAAGTTCCAACTCAGTTGATTTGTGATGATGGGCCTATTATTAACAAACTGGTGTTTGAAATGGACATGTTTTAAGGCATTTTGTAAACATTTGACCATTACATTTTTTTTTACAGAGCTTCCCTTGCAGTCTTAGAGAAATCTCCTCTGGTTTATGGATAAAGCTATGTCCATTGTCATTAAGAATAAAGCAACATATTTTGGCTATTTTTTTTTCACTCTGACTCTGAATGTTTGTTGTTTTAATTCAGATGAGTATTGAGAAATATTTCTTCAAAAAAAGGCCTCGTGCAGAGGAGAGAGAGCAGCTGGAGGTATCATTTTGTTTTATGCCAGTTTTTTTGGTAAGAAGTTAACAAAATGGAACTTAATTAAAATCAAGTTCAATTTCAATCTGGTGATGGGTCTTCCATACAAAGTCCAGGTATTTGTATGAGCATACAAATTTTATTGGCCTGTCCAGTAATGCATGTTTAGGTAGAGGAAGGTCCATACAGGATTCTAGTAGGGTTCTTATCAGTCAGAAACTAAGATTAAACCTAATAATTTAAAAATGTCTTTTAAATACTAATGTACATTCAACTTAAAGCAGCTTCAGAAAGAATACTGCCTTCTGCTCGCATTTTACATAAACCCCAATGACCGACTACGCCGACCGCCGTGACTTCGCGACGCCGTGACACTATCCCGGTGCGCAGACCCACCACAAATTGCCACCTGATCTGTGGGAAACACTGAATATCATCTAGGCAACACAACAATAGTATTTACTATTATTTATATTTAATAGTATTTAGTATTAGTAACCCATGCAGTTTGCAATTTTGAAACAGTTCAGTGCAATGCTGCTGTTAGATGTAGGCTAACTTATGTTGGCCAGCCAGGCTGCAACGTGATCACTCACATCGGATAAGATCCATAGGCTGTCCTACCAGATAACCTGCTTGAACTATTGGCGACCATGCCCCCAGGCGAAATTTCGCCTGACATTTTGCCCTGTGGAAACGAGGCGTCACAGTGAGATATTGGGACTTTTGTGTGATTTGACAATGTAATTTAACACACTTCTCCTAAAACATGCATCAGATTGTGTCAGGTTTGGTATACATGATGTCAAAATATTGTAGATGTTAAATCGCAAAAAGATTTTTGATATGTTGTAAAATGACGAAACAGCGGTTTGATGAATTTAAATATCTTAGTAAAATTAGTAAAAGTAGAATTTAAACTGCAAGCAGCGATGATATGAGCACCTGCAGTGCAGAGACGTGGCATGCCGCACCATATACTAACATTATGAACTGCCTAGAAGAATGAGTGAAATGACAGTAATAGGGGATCGCATGTGTTTGATGATCAGCTCAATTTTAATGTATTTCTTCTAGGCAGTTCATCATGAAATACATGATACGGAGATGTTGCTGACGCTAAACTGCAAAGGAATCTTTGATATGTTGTAATACGTTAAAATGGCACCAATATGAATTTTATTATCTTGCCACATAAACAGTAAATGTGGCATGAAGTAATAGTGCATTAAAAGATTTGCCTGAAACAACGGCATCCAAACACCCAATATCAGTGTCTGGCATAGCGACACTATGTATCCAAACAGGAAGTGTGCCAGAAAATCACAATGCCTTGCAGACTTGGACTGAAACTTTACAAAATATTAGATATAATGAATTTATGGTATGTATATGCCTAATGCACATACCTGGTATAGCACCACCAACTGGCAGAAGGTTGTTGTGGTTGTTTTTTAAATTGAAATTAATCAGATTAATTCAGTTTAGGTGTATACGAACACAGCAGTGTCTTGACTTCACACATCCACACTGGTACACTCACACACACACACTTCCATTTCACACAAACACACACTCCGAAAACACAGTTCCTCTATAGTGCAGAGATAGCACCACCAAGTAATAGCCATGTCAATTGAGTAGCAATGTACTCCCAACGTACAATATAAAGCTCGTATAATTTCACATGCACATATCAGATCTTTACAATAAATTCGTTGGTCAC
Organism: Setipinna tenuifilis; assembly: GCA_030347295.1. Lineage (NCBI taxonomy): Eukaryota > Metazoa > Chordata > Actinopteri > Clupeiformes > Engraulidae > Setipinna > Setipinna tenuifilis. The sequence continues at coordinate 36,052,525 of CM059266.1, read as the reverse complement.
ATTGTGGGTGCATTTTAGAGGGGTGACATGCCATGTCTCTGCACCAAAGGTGCTTGGGCATGTCATTGCCACTTGCGGCTATACTTAATCAAAATTACCTCATTTAACAAGGAGGGCAATTACTTTTTTCACACAGGATCATTTAGGTTTGGGTAGTATTTTTATCTTGCCAAATAAAGCCATCCTAGAAAAAAATGCATTTTATGTTTACTTGGGATATCTTTGCTTAATATTTACATTTGCTTGATCTGAAACAGTTTAGTGTGACACACATGCAAAAAAGTAAGAAATCAGGCAAATACTTTTCCACAGCACTGTATACTGTGCCAAACCGGTCATAACCTTACTAGCTTGCACTAGTTTGATCTGTCATTCATAGAATTACAACGATCTGCTAACAACTATGGCTCTATTTTGAAGATATTATCGTTGGGTGTCACTTTGATACTGCATACACCTTAAAGGCATGCTGCAGACCCTTTTGTGAGACAGCATATCTGCTGGGAGAGTTGTTAGACAGAAACCCTGTGAAAACCTGCTGGGGTTAGGTTAGGCGACAGTAACTGAAGGTGCGGTGGCAATAATTAATCTGTGGCGGCCCACCACAACAAAATGTACATAGCACAAACACTAAAAATGATATAAGCTACCCTGGTTTCTATATGCCTGAAAAAACAAAAAATGTACATGTGATTTTTACACTTGTGCTGTAGTGCACAAATCCAGTTTCCATCACAAGCATCGAAATCAAATTTGGAGGACGCATAAATACGTCTCTTCATTTCATCTAGAAAAGTTGAGACATGACATAAAACAGTTCTTCTTCAATATAAAACATGATATTTAGCTGTATTTTTAAGAAAAAACAAGCAATTTACTGTATCTTCAAATAATACTTGAATGCAAATGTTTCACCTCATTGAGGCCTACCTTCAGCATAGAGTCTTTCTGCCAGGAAAACTGCATCACGATAGGCATAGTGGTTTAAAGCGTGCCAAACAGCAGCCTAGAAGAGAAAAAAGGTGTAAATATGAAATGTATGGGAAAGAACATGCATTCTTCGAGTTTGTGCCTTGTAACCACACAGCATATACAAACAAATACACAAGTCGAGGATCTGGAAATGTGATCACACCTACAATTTATGGAAAAGCAGCTAAAAAAAAAAAAAACACGACTTTTCGTTTGAAATGAGAACACAAATGTAGGCGTCACCATGTACACTAGACTATTTGTTTATGCAGTCAAACGGATCTGTGAACTCTTTAATTAGCGCGCAATCACACTACCATGCAGTGGCACAACCAAAAGAAGATAAGATAACGAGGATGGCAAATGCAAAAAAACGATGTCCTTTACTTTTCGCCAAAGTGATGGTTTTCTAGGGCCTGTGCTATAAACACTACACTATGTATAGACAACACATCCTCCATTTTCCTAAAAGCAAGTCGAGAGCATGTCTATAGTCAGTCAGACGATTATACCTCGAACTCATACTATTAAAAAACAGACTGAATATGTTGTGGTTGGTGGTTACACTAAAAGACTGGTTTGACAGAGCGTTAACCCATGAGCTGGCCCTACCATTAGGATTACTCTTCGTTGTACATAACTGGCAGGCCAGATCAACACCTTAGCCGGTGTTGTAAATCTGTATGTATAGACTGGTGATGGAAAAGACATTGCAGAATGCATGATGCATGTGTGTGTGTTAAGACGAACTAATTTAAAACAGGACAACGATTCCGTTACTCGATGATGTCTCACCTGTGCTAGGTTTGACAGTTCGGCGAAGTACATCTGAATGACCTAACGTGATTTAATAAGCAAGCATTTGATGTTGGCAACTCAGTTACTTGATTAATACCACTGAAAGTTAACAAGTATCAACTAGCAAACAAGCCTGAATGTTTGCATGCTAGGTAAAACTAGCAGGTAGAGAACCAATTAGACATTAGCCTTCTAGTGATCTGTACTAGCGCCCACGGTAGTGTGTGAAGTGTTAATACATTGCTAGCGGACAAACAATTCATTTCAACACTAGAGTAATCTTGCGGATTTAGCTGATATGTTCATAGAAACTACGTTGAATTCATACTCTTGTATGATAACAAATGGTAAGCTAGCAAGCACCACAGATCTCAGGTATGATAGTGGGTTAACGTCACTAGTTAGCATTCAGTAGCTCGCTAGCATGCTAACAAACGGTGTCGAACTGCAGTTTAAAAACAGCCGTGGGCCTCTTTTAGACACATGCATACTAGGCATACCACAACTGTTGTACACATGAATTGCAAATATTAGCAACCATCTCGTCAGTGTTTCATGTGCATCATCAACATACAGTGATTAAACAGAAAGCTAACCAGCTAGCTAACCAAGCTAGGCCGGTCATTTGTTTTGAGGCCACAGTGTAGAAGTGGCTGGGTTTCCCGTTAGTGAAGTGCAAGCTCTGGTTCATATTAGTGTAAGCATGAGAGTATTTGACAGCAAACCTTTGAACAAGCAATTTCTGTCGTCGACCTACCTGGACAGGTTCCTGCAACACCGTCATTCCGTTGCCAAGCACCTTCTCTCTGACTCTTTTTCGTTTCCCTCTTTCTCCGGTGCCTTTCTTAGTTCAGTATCCAGGCCAGAAGTACATCCGAAGATTTGAACATACCAACCGTTATCGGCAACAACGAAAACTTCCGGAAATTTCCGATTCAAATGTATTTGGACGAAGAAAAACGGTAACTACCGAAGGTGGCCGAAACAAAGCACAAATTGAAGCGCTACAAAAAATATTATTCTTGATAGATAGATAGATAGATAGATAGATAGATAGATAGATAGATAGATAGATAGATAGATTAAGCACTGCACCCAAAGACTTATTTTTAAGTCCCAATCTGTCCATTCAACTAAATTTTGGGTTATTTTCCAAATTTACCAATAAATGAACCCCTACAATAGTTGGGTTAAAAGCATGTTTTTAGCATTGCTGCTACAAGAAAATTGTAAAGGAAACACTAAATAATGTAAAAGCATTAAGGGCCCATGCATATATAGGCCTATCTGTATTTACTATCAGAAACGAAAAACACATTTGTTACAACTTTTGCTAACAATGACTTTCCATAACATGCTTACATTAGACACAAAGAAAAAGAGGCTTTTTTACATATGCATGCGCAAATGATTACTTTTATTTAGACAGGTTCAGAGCAATGAATCTTCTGTTATTCATTCCCACTGTATTGACACCATCACATTAATGACCATAAGGAAGACAATGAACTGTGATGGTATGCTGAAACACATAGAAAATAAAATCAGTTATTTAGTTTTATGGTATGTGCGTGTGTGTGTGTTTTTTTAACCACTAGTGCAAAGCCTGTTGATTAGCTGTGTTGTGTGAGAGGGGGAGTGCCTACAGTGCTCAGAGTGACACAGACAAAAAGCAATTAAAGCTTGTTTTACCAATATATTTAGCATTTGTTATCCTAACAACATGAAACTTGGTACTGCACTCAGTCATGCCATTAGCAAGACACCTACCACATTTGAGTACAGTGGAACAAATGGTTCAAGGGTTGTGCATGGAACAGGCAGAGTGACACACTCAGAATGAAACACAGACATTCCTTGCATTTATAGAAAGATAGATACATCCTAAGTTCTCCACTAACATACCCAATATTAAAGTGATGTTTGATTTGGTCTGGGAGTCAAATCATGAATTTCAAGAAGAATTTTAAAAGCTGTGAAAAATTATGTCCTAGATCTCTTGCCTGACACTGTTTTCTGTAACAGTGACGTAGATAGGTTTAGCCTACCTCTGATCCGCTCGTTTTGGTTAGCTTGACCCTTCAATGACCAGTAAAACCATGAGGGTCGAATTTCACGTCTTGGAGTGCTGCGTGCATATACTGCTTGTTGTGACCCACCATATTGTAAATAGAGCTACGTGGTTTTTAGCGGAAGGACCCCTTTAAGCAAAGTTGAATGTTTGAGTGTTTTACATCATGAACAACATGAGTCAGAGTGACAGGAGCAAACACAAAACACTTATAATTGAACACAAAAAAACACAGTGATGCTTTTTGACTATCTAGTGTAGTGATTTTAAAGCTTTAATAGCTTTTCGTGTGAATGTATCAAAACAATGCCCTCCAAAGATGGTCATTTTAACCGACTAGATGTACCGCTTAGCAGTCAAGGTTATGAATGGTGTTGCCCTGTGCTGAACAAACGAGGCAAAGTATAGTACACTTCCTGATTGGTCTGCGTGTCATACTTTTGTTCAAGCCTCATCTCTACTCTTCTTGCATAGATTTTTGTAAATATGTATGATGTCATGTCTCATGTTTCTCAGTGTCATTTTGGACCTAGATCTTTACTTTGTATACATATGGCAAGACCACACAGCAGTCATACTAGTTATAGTTTGCATAGGATTTAACTTTTCCTAACCTTTCTTTTTCTTTCCTTTCTTTACTCACTTGTCTCAATTTTGACATGCCCCGATGAGAAACTAATAAAACTGATCTGAACCTTCGTAAGTATTGTTCGTAAGTAGCCTACAGTGTGATAAACCAAGTGCATAGTCCAAGCTAGCGTATTATACCAAGTAAGTCATACAAAAGTTTGTTGTAAAAGGCTGGGGAACCACAAACCCTCTGCAAAAAGGGGCATCCCAAGTCATTGCGTATGAAGTTGAAAATATTTGACTTCACTTTCTTGGCAGTCATAGTTTTCCCTTTTGCTTTTCTCAGGGATACAGACAGACTGTCTTTGATTTCTTTTGTCTCACAGTGGTACTGTGCATAAAACAGGTAGTTGATGTTTTTTGCAAACCTGCCATCATAATGAAGCATCCTGCTTTGGAAATACTTCTTGAGGCTAATCTTCTTTGGTCGGTCAAATGAATAGCAGTGGAAACTGGTTTCGGAAAACTCAGCTATTCAGAGTGAAGGTCGCTTGCAGCCTCTCGCTTGCACATCGCTCGCATCGCTTGAGGACTCTTCCCCTCAGCTGGTGCAATTTTCAAAATGACATCAGAATCTGGCCCCCAGTCTTCTCATAGCAAACAATTGTCATACGGCAGACCACTTAATCGACTTATTTCATCCTCTTCTGGCCTGCTCGTTCTCATGGTCATCTTTATGGTCATTGTCATCAACGTTGTTATCCATGTCGACTTCATACTCACTGCCTTCCCCACCTTCATGTTGTAGGGACCTTCCCTACCGGCCCGTCATGCCATTGTATCTGCCATCAGGCCGACCCCCAGTATACTGTAAGCGTGACGTCACTCATGTTATAAAATTAGGGATGCAGTCCTAATTTCTCTCTCTCTAGTTCGGATTCTGTCCTACCTCGATCGGAGCCTCCGGCGGTAAAGAGATACTCCACCACCACGACGTCTTTCAAGCAAGAAGATTCACGTGCTTCCGTATTTACCATTGGCCACGGTAGCGAATACTTAAGTTGCGTCATTCTTCTTTTTGAGTTAAACCGGTAACCTATAGTTCCACAGTAACGTTACAATTGCAGCCCAGCAGTTAACAACATCGTCAGACACGACAGGATCGTTTTGACTACATTGTTGCGCCAGCATACATCGTCAGAGAAACTTCAGACAAAGCACCTCTGCACCCATCGGAAAATCAACGTTCCCAGAACCTCTGCGTTACCTCTAGGTTATTATTGTATGCTTTATCTCTATCTCTTCTAACATTCGCCTTTTACATTACACACATACATACTTTCATCATCAAGATTTCAGTAGTATTGGTAATTGTAAACTAAGAAACTGAAACCCAGTTGACTTCGCCCCGTTGTCTTAGAAAAATCCTTTGTCTTAGAAAACCGCGGGGTCATTTCCCTTCCCCCAATACCTTAGATAAACATTCCAATCACTGATCGATTTACTTTGCGCGCATCCTCTCACACGTGTATTCCATCTCCCCACACGACTCCCGCTCCCCAAGCTCAAATTCTGTTTCTCCTCCCGGGTCACATTGCGCAATCGCGTATAGGGGAGAGCCGTGACGAATGAAACACGGGACGTAAGAAACACAGCTATTTTCTCAAAAACAATACACATCTGAAACATCATATGTTGTCAGCATATTCTGCATGCAAGACTTCGCAACCCCGGGAAATCTCGTGCCGTGACGTTACTGCGTTCAAACGTTATCTCTGCGAGACTGTTTTTGACATCGGAAAGTAAAATATTACCTACTGGTAGTTTTTTTGTGATGAAAAATCATTGCGTGTTTCATTCGTGCAGACAATGAGGGACGATTGTAACAAACGACACCTTGCGTTCAAAGTTAAAAATGAACGTGATTTCTTATCGGATGTGTTAAATTACACCAGTAACTAATAGAATCAGGGCCGCCCCTTCACATACGCAGAGTACGCAGCGTGCGTAGGGCCTCAGACATATGGCAAGCCAAAGTGTTCACTGACAGTCATCGATCGGGGTTTGGCAAAGTGCTTTCAGCACCATGGGCACGTCCAAGAGGGAGAAGTAAAGCGTGCGCGGAGCGTAGTTTCACGCTCTCGTTTGTGCCTAATACAAAGCCACCCCCCCCCCCCTCCCTGAAATGGTACAGCCCAGTTTGCGTCTTTCTGTCAGTGTTCGCTGCAGCTGGCTACTGCTAGCGCCCAAATTTGCTACATCGGACCCCAAGTTCAAGTAGCCAAAAATCCAAGAATGAAACGGCAGTTTGAGTCTGGAGCTGGAAAAAGGAAGAAAAAGAAACAAAAGGATGATTCCCGTTCATCCCTCGCTTTGCTTGTTAAAGATTTAAATTGTTCAGCATTAATGCTTGTTTAATAACCAATGCTTACTTCAGGCTAGGTTGCGTTGGCTTTGCTGAATTGAGGTAAACACTAACTTATAGAAACTAATTAGATTTTACAGTGCACGTGGCACATTTGCAAATAGCTGAAAGCTGACAGTATAGTTTGTAGATTTTGACTGTCTTATAAGTCACCAAAAGTCCTTGTTATCCGTCAGTGTACACTACTTTAGTGGCTGATGCCTCCTATTAGGCAATGCATTTCCAGGCTAGGTTGGCTTTGCTGATTTGATGTAGTTGTAAACTCTAAATTATAAAAACGAATATTGTACAATGCATGTGGCATGCTTGGAAATAGTTGACAGTGTAGTTTGTAGTTTTTGAGTGCCTAATTAGTTAACAAAGTCCTTGTTGTGCGTCAGTTCACTACTTCAGTCCAAATAGCCTATATTCTGCCTGATGATCAGACAGCCAAGGCATTAAATTAACTTTTCCCTCACCAGACAGCCAAAATGGCAAGTAGATCTTTACTAGCCAAACACACACACTAAAATGGGTCAAAGTGGCAAGTAAACCTGCAAACCAGCAAAACTGTGCTTAATGTGTAGTTTTACAGCATGCCTCTATGTTTCCCTAATTTTTTATTTAAAATGTGAACTTTAATAAATAACGGTTTCAGTACAATTTTGTGTGTGTGTGTGTGTGTGTGGGGGGGGGGGGGGCATGTGCACGTGTGTATGGTGAGGTGGTGGGGGGGCCTCCCTGAACAGTTATGCTTAGGGCCTCCAAAACCTTAGGGGCGGCCCTGAATAGAATACACTTGTATGTTGATGATCATGTGGCAAAATAAATCTAATTTGCTTCACTGTCTTTGAAAATAACCGTTAAGTAAAAAGTGTTTCATTCGTCACGGCTCTCCCCTACATCACGCCCAGAGAGCTCAGTTGCTTGTTGGAGAAGAGGTAACATCTATCTCGCTCTCCCTCTCTCTCTTACACACACACACGCACGCATACACGCACACGCTGTAATCTCTGCCACACACACGCATATACACACACAAGCCACACTACCTCACTGATGTGCCTTGATTTCTATTTTTGCTGATTGTCAATATTGAATTAATTATACTGTTATTAACTACTTAGTACCATTGTTTTAATAAATTCTATTATTGTTATAAACTGTGATTTGCCTGTGTTGCTGCTTTATTCATTGAAGTCAACCAGTCTAAAGATACTCCCATTTGCCTTCAACCACCCCAAGTGTATGTAAATGCTATTGACTGTAGCATATTGTGATACGGTAAGTAATACATTACTACTATAGTTATAGTGTAAGCATAACATTTTGGTAATATACCATCAATTTAACTGTTTGATAAATTCTTATTAAACATAACAATTAATGGTAATATTAATGGAACTGATTTTATAAGACTGATCAATTTAAGACCAATTGTACCTACAATGTTTACTGCGTTGTTGCTGTCCAGTTAATGCATGCCAAATTTCTGAATTAGCACTTTCATTGTCAGTTACCCAGTCTTCATTTACTTCAACATCATGGTAAAATATGTTCTTCAGGGTGTACTTAAACATTTGCAGTGAATCAGTAATCAATCTGGACCTAAAGTAAAGTGCAATATTGGATTGCCTCGGTATTGTAATTTTGGTTTTAGCTTTACAGCAATCATGTTTTCGGTAAAAGGCACTTAAGAAAGAACTGCTGCCATTTCTGTAAGTTCTACAGGGTCATTTACAACACATCCATGTACTGCCTTCTACCTTTACTGAAGTAGAGCTGTTAGTCCAGGCAAAATAAGGTCTGACTTAGAACTAATTGCAACAGAATTTTTTCCCCAGGTTATACTTCAATTGATACCGTAAACGCTATAGTAAAAGTCTAGGAAAACCCAGTTGATGGCAATATCTTAAAACTGCATGTATTGCATAGTGGTACATGGCATGACCGCTACATGGTATTGATTTTGGATACCTAACATAGCAAGTTGATTTTGTTTTTCACCATTTTTATCACTGGAAGTGGGCATGGACAGGTGATTTTCATGCAAGAGGTTTCACTAAATATACATGTGAAACTGTACATAACATATTTTATACAGTTCCCGCCTTTTCGGTTCAAGATATTGGCAATTTAAAACCCCAAATTTTGCATTTACCCATTTTACTAGGTGGCGTTATGCTACATGTGAGTGTGTATGGTGTTAGGTCGACACTCCTCCATAATACACAATATCACAAAAATTTAGGCACTAGAAAAACCAATAAATTGGTGTGAGGAGTGCTGCTTCACTTTTTGCACACAATGCAGGTGCTCTTTGGCTCAAGGAAAACAGTCTCTTGAAAATGTTGCTTTCTTTATGGAGTGATGATTCTAGTCCCCATAAGTTTTAACATATTGTATGTAAGATATTTTTATGTGTGGTATGGGATGCAACCTACTTCCTATTGACCAAAGGTCAAAGGTGGAGCCACAGCACCTGCCACTTAGCTTCACTTGATTGTTTGTGCCTTCTCTTTGTTATAGGGACTCAGAGTTAGTTAGTGAATATGCTCTGAAGAAGACACTATAGTCGCAACGCGTCAGCCACCCACATTAAAGGCTTTTTAACTACAGCAAGCAGTGTGCCTTGGCAGTTTTTGACTTTGGACAAATTCACAACTGACACCACGAAGATAAGTCAAAACATTTTCAAGAGACTATTTTCCTTGAGCCAAAGAGCACCTGCATTGTGTGCAAAAAGTGAAGCAGCACTCCTCACACCAATTTATTGGTTTTTCTAGTGCCTGAATCTTATATGGACACATCAAGGGTGTCCTAAGAAGGAGTAGCTCCACTCTACTGAGTGCTTTCACCGGATATTTTTTGACAAAACTACAGAAAATGACGATGCCTAACAGGAAAACCCCTGTCATTCTCATACTCCATGGAAGAAGGCAGAAACATAATTGTCCCGGACTCTTTGCTTAGTGAAGTCAACCAAACACATCAAGAAACAACATCAACAAAATGTTTTGGGATCTACAGAGACTTTTAGAAAAGGACACAAAGTTACATCTACATGCAATCACCCTCTCCGATTATTGGAGAGAAGGACGCATCCCCAGAGGATTAAGGATTAAAAAATTCCCTTCGATAGGATTTAGTAATGATGACTTCAGACAAAAATGGGAAGCTATACTAAATAAATGTTCGTCAGACCTCATACTACTGATCATCGAAGAGGCTAAAAAACAAAAAGAATTACTACAGGCTGACATTGCAGAAATTAAGTCCAAGATAGAAGCCTCCCAAGAAGATCACATTAAAGGATCACTAGAAGAGAAACTCTCCAAAGATATGGAGACATTGACAAAAAAGCTAAAAGAGCTAAAATTAAAAAAAATATAAAAGAGATGAAAAGGACTACAAAGATGGAATGGTATACACCTGGAATACAAGACTGAAACAAAGAAAACAGAGAACTGTGTCATTCAACTTCACCAGTGAAGAGGAAGAAGAAAACCAAACTTATGGAGCTGCAGCTACAAGCCAGTCTTTTTTGGATTATGCAGCAGAACCACCCCCCCCCCCCCCCCCCCAAAAAAAGGACAAAGAAAACAAGGAGGGGTAAAAGGAAACCAAAGCTATGCACCCAGATCAAACCTCAGGAGCAACAAGAACCCCAGGTAGTAATCAACATCTCTGATACTCCACTGACTGATGACTGTGTTGCAGTATTGTCCAAAGGCTTAACATTTGCACCGACTAACTATGCCAACTGCTTCAATACAAAAAGTAGACCTCTTCAGATTTTATCGCAGTTTACATTTAAATCTTTGGTACCAGCAGAACCCAGGCACCGTTACTGCCACCAACACTAGTGACTGCAAAACTGCCTTCCGCCCTAAGTCATACTTCTGTCCTCTCAGCAATAACCCTGTTGCAACTTTCTGCAGAAAAACGGACGCAGATATAGAGCGTCTATTTAGCAATAAAGAGGACTCGAACAGACACAACCTAACAAAGAAGGAAAGAACAGCACTGGAGACTTTAGCAAAGAATGAAGAAATAGTAATTAAGCGTGCAGATAAAGGAGGTTCTGTAGTAGTGTGGCAAAAAACAAAATACTTGCAAGAAGCACATCGCCAACTTGACAATACTGCGTTTTACAAAAGCTTGAAGATCAACCCTATGGAATTGATGAAAAATGACCTGCAGGAAATGTTGAGAGTCGGTATGGATAATGCCTGGATAAGCAAAGCAGAGCATGACTATCTTTTCTGTCCAAACCCTGTACTACCCTGCTTCTATATGTTGCCAAAGGTGCACAAAGATCTTGATAATCCCCCTGGAAGACCTATAATATCCGGCAATGGATCTCTTACTGAACCCATATCTAAATTCATAGATCATTTCATACAACCCTATGTCTCCAGCCTACCATCTTTTATTCAGGACACCACACACGTACTGAACAAGTTGACACTCTTGAACAATATAGAACAGTGCTACCTAGTCACAATGGATGTTGAGGCTCTGTACACAAACATCGATCATGAAGAAGGCCTCCATGCATTGTCTCACTATCTGAACACGCGTCCAGCATCCAGTACACCACCCACAGCCTTTCTGCTCACACTCACTAAGTGGACACTTGAAAACAATGTTTTTTTATTTAAAAATGACTTGTACAAACAAATAAAGGGAACAGCAATGGGAGTGTGTTATGCACCAAGCCTAGCTAATCTATACATGGGCGTATGGGAAGAACGGTTTATCTATTCACATGAGAACCCTTACAAGAACATGATCATCTTCTATGGGCGCTACATTGACGACCTCCTTTTCTTGTTTTCTGGCACAGAGGAAGAACTAACATCTTTTCACAATTACTTAAATAACACCAATGAAAATCTTAAACTGTGTATGCAATATGATTTCACCAAAATTGATTTTTTGGATCTCACCATACAGAAGGATAAGGATGGAGGCATCAACACCACAGTTTTCCGGAAAGCAACTGATCGAAACACACTGCTCCGGGCAGACAGTTGTCACCCTCCATCCCTAAAGAAGAACATCCCATACGGTCAGTTCCAGCGGCTGAAACGAATATGTGACCAGGAGGCAGATTTTGAGACCAAGGCAGAAGATATGAAATTAAGATTTAAAAACAGAGGTTACAAAAATAGGACTATAAACAAAGCCTACAACAAAGCAAAATCTCTGAAAAGACAGGACCTCCTTAAACACAAACAAAAGACAACAGGAGGACAACAAGTGTACTTTGTCACGCAGTACAACACCAGAGCAAATGAAATGAAGAAAATCATAAACAATAACTGGAAAATGATTGAATGTGACCCCACACTAAAAGAGACATTCCAGACTGCACCAGTTATTAGCTTTAGAAGAGCACCAACTATTGGAGACAGACTAGTCCACAGTTACCTCCCCATTGACAAAAAGGACACTTGGCTCGACCGGAGACCACAAGGCTTCTTCAAATGCGGGAGATGCAACCATTGTACCACAATGCACCAAACCAACAAGTTTACAGACGTGCACACACACACAACACATTCTATCAAAGGCTACATCAACTGCAATACCACCTACGTGGTGTATTACCTCCACTGTCCATGTGGACATTTTTACATTGGTAGGACAAAAAGAATATTACAACAGAGGGTAGCTGAGCACAAATACGCAATTCGGACAGGTAAAGAGGATTATCCCATGGCAAAACATTACAAGCAACATCACGGATGCAACCCAGAGTCTTTAAGAGCAATGGGAATAGAGACAATAGAGCTATCAAAGAGGGGAGGCGACAAGCTTAAAAAATGATTACAAAGAGAGACCTACTGGATCTACACCCTAAAAACCCTCACAAGCCCAGGACTTAACGAGGACCTGGACTGTACCCCCTTTCTATAGGGACATTTCAAACTGAACCTGGACACTAATTTTCTATTTGTAACCAGATAACTTGTAAAGTGTTACTAACTTGATTATTTGTAAACCAACACGTCTTCTTCAGAACACTTAGTATAGCATTTTGAATGTACACTATTGCAGTAGCCATTGCCAAAGTATTTGAATAGAATATGAAAAGTTCACAAAATGTCCACTAGATGGACACATTTGACCTCTATGGAATATATATATGCTAACTCTCCTTTTTTTCTCTCTCTCTCTCCAACTTTACTCAATACTTCTAGGAGAATGGTTTATTGCTTTCTTTATGGAGTGATGATTCTAGTCCCCATAAGTTTTAACATATTGTATGTAAGATATTTTTATGTGTGGTATGGGATGCAACCTACTTCCTATTGACCAATTGACTGAGTCAAAGGTGGAGCCACAGCACCTGCCACTTAGCTTCACTTGATTGTTTGTGCCTTCTCTTTGTTATAGGGACTCAGAGTTAGTTAGTGAATATGCTCTGAAGAAGACACTATAGTCGCAACGCGTCAGCCACCCACATTAAAGGCTTTTTAACTACAGCAAGCAGTGTGCCTTGGCAGTTTTTGACTTTGGACAAATTCACAACTGACACCACGAAGATAAGTCAAAACATTTTCAAATCACAAAAAATTGATTTTGTTCTGTGAAATGCTCATTGAGTTGTTCAGCAAAAAGTTTTGGCGGTCTCCCCCTATTTTTTTTAGTAAGTCGGTGTTACAGAGACTTGTAGCATAACACCAGATAATGAAATCGGTAAATACAAAAATTGAAGTCTTAAATTGCCAATATTTTGAACCAAGAAGGCAAGAACTACACAAAATATGTCATGTAGAATCACCACAATAACCTCTAATAGCCCGGCAAGTATCAGAAAAGCCAGCCTATAGGGTATGTGCTATAATTGTACAAAATGTCATTTTACGTATCAGCAGGACACTACAGTTTAAAATAAATTTTTCTCTTGTCTTGAACTCCATTGAACCTCATGCATTGAAAACACTGGTAGACACAATTTTTTTTTAGTATGCCAATGTTTCATGTCATTTCAACGCAGACCATGAACACTTGTTTGTAGCGTACTTATCTTGCATAGGTGTACAAGCAATAGGGATAACCACACCCTGGAGAGGATTGAAAAACAAAAAAAGCAAGAGACAGTATCAGAAGTGTCTCACCTGGGCTAAAGACAAAAAGGACTGGACTGCTGCTGAGTGGTCCAAAGTTATGTTCTCTGATGGAAGTAAATTGTGCATGTCCTTTGGAAATCAAGGCCCCAGAGTCTGGAGGCACATACCTGTGACGTTGCATTTGAATTTTACGTGCAAGTAAGTCTGGCCAAGCTTCCTGTGTACACCATTCCTACTTTTGCACAGAAACGGGTACCAATGCAAACCTAGCAATGACACAGTATTTTAGCGACCGGTAATCTATTTCAGTCACTGTCAACATGGCGAACGTGGAGCAACGGCAAGATTTCAGTGCAGCTGTAGCTGCTGTTTTGGAAGAATTCCAAGGGAAGTACTCTCTGAAAATAGAGCAAAGGGCAGCCCTTGAAGCATTTATTGCAGGAAAAAATGTTTTCGCAATGCTACTGACCAGCTTGAGTAAAAGTTTGATTTATCAGTTAGCCTTACTGGTAGCCAAGTCAGTCACTGCGTTCACATGGTGGGATTGGTTTGGTTTTGGATTGGTTCACAACGGGTGGTCTGTCCCCCAAGTCCCTGTTCACATGCAGTTCGTCTTAGCGGATTCGGCGAGAGTTCCGGCCCTTTCCGCTACGCTAGGTGGGGGCGCTGTAGTCAACTTCTATCTTTCTATTATTATCTTTTAATACAAGGAACGTCTCTTCCACGCATAACTCTTGAACCACTCATCCGCTTGATCTCAAATTTGGACGGCGTCATCATAATGTCACCAGTGTGTGCAGTACCAAGTTTCGTGTTGTTTGGGCAAAAAATGCCAAAGATATCGGTCAAACCGTGCCGACCCAGCCATGACGACCCAGGCTGATAAGATTTACAATGCTAGCTGCTACAATGTTGGACATAACGCGACTAACGACACATAACTAAAATTATGGACATAACACGAGTAAACATTTGCCCACAACAAAGCTGCTACGTAGGTAAGATGTATCTTATCGTATACGCAACAGCAGACTACAGCACTGCACACATATGCCTACACATACAGACGACACGTAGAGGAGACTGAACTTTTCACCTCTCATTCCGGTTATTCCACATCGCAAAACAGTGGCTAAAGAAAATCTTACAAGTCAGTCAGTGCAAATGTATTTACATAGCCTCCTCCTTTCACCTGATATTATTACCCACTTAAACAATAAGGTGGTCTAAACAAAAACGTAATACTCTGGCACATCTTCTATGGGCTCTGCACTGTTCCTACTAAATAAAGACAATAAACAAACTTTCTGGCGGCATACAAACATGGTGTTCCAGGAGTTTGACGCATTCGCGTACGTGTTGTGCATTCTGCTGTGTTAGAAAGTCCGTATGAAGGATACATGCGCAATACCTGAAATCAATCCGATCCCCGTTCACATGGCAGTCGAAGTGGTTTCGAAACAGCCCAGGCCTGGCGTCGCACCTGGATAACGAAAACCAATTCCAAACCAAACCAATCCCCGTTCACATGAAGCTGGTACGATCCCAAACCACTTCCAAGTGGTTTCGACTTGTCCATGTGAACGCACTCAATGGGGCTTTGCGAGAACCCTATTGTTGTGGTCATTTCGCATACATCAGAGGACAGAGGGAGGTGATTGATTGAAACTTCGTCCAGTAGCAAACAGAGGCATTTGAAAGAGGCGGGTTAAGCCCGCCCTCTGAGAAATGGGCTTACCACACAGCTTGGCCAGACCAATGTTCGCAGCACATTGACAAGTCATGATAGCCAGGCTACCACTGAATATAAGGACAGAAAGAAAGAATTTGGTTTTAAACCATGGCGTTCTACAGATAAAACGTAATTTTGTAAAACTACAGCAACTCCTATGCATGAAATGTCACTGTACTTGCTGCTTCCAGATGTTGCCTTGCTGATTGTACATAACAAACAAGATATTGCGAACTAGAAAAGCATGCAGAGAAGAACACAGACCTCCGGCAATCAGGTCAATTCCACCCAAAAATTCCACCCCAAATTTCATGGTACTTGGTGTGTTTTCAAAGGGTGTCCTGTAGATTGTACATGATAAATTTCGTGCAGTTCCCACCTTCTGGGTTCAAAATACTAGCAATTCATCATTCCAATTTTTTTTTCCCATTTTACTTAGTGGTGCTTCGCTACAAACAAGTGTTTATTGGCTGGGTTGATTCGCTGGCATACTAAAAAAAGATGTCTTGGGCAAAACTTTTGGAGAGCTATTTAGCGAAAATTGTTTTAGGACTTCTAGCTTTAATGGGAAACAGCACCCCCATTTGGTGCACATTCAAAGAAAGCTTTAGTGTTTGCATGCCAAGTTTGAACAAATGTTGCCAATTGCAAGCCAAGAAATGGACTGTCAAACAATTTTAAGCTTTGCTTCAATTTTGATTGACATGTAACTTTGAAACTACTCATCTCAACTTTTTTACTTTTTGTCAGCATTGTCTGCAGATGACATATACCAAACTTGGTAAGATTCACATGAACTCAAGTTTGTTTACTTTCACTTTTGTCATATTAAAGTTTGACAGAAATTGATTTTGTTAGAAGTGGGCGTGGACAAGTGTTTTCAATGTGTGAGGTTCAATGGATTAAAAAAATGGTTTTAAACTGTACCATTCTCCAGATAGAAAAAATGTAGTTTTGTAGAATTACAGTACCCCCAATTTTGTTGACTCGTACATGACATATTTTGTACAGTTCCTGCCTTCTCAGTCCAAGACACTGGTAGTTCAAAACCCCAATTTTGCATTTACCCATTTCATTAGACACTTATAAGAATGATCCAATGGCTTTGTTATCCTAACAAAACTAAGCCATAGGGCTCACATGTATTAAAAGAAATTATATTATTTCTATGGCCAGCTGGTGGTGCTATAGTCTGTTGAACCAGCCCCTCGTACTTCACTTTGTTTTGTACAGAGGGTCTGGCTGTGCTGTATTGAGATCTGCCTTTACCCAAATGTTAATGTGAAGGAAGTTATAAAGCTTTCAGGAAACTGAAACGGACTAACAACTTACGCTCATGAACACTCACAATCACTCACTCTGTGAACTGATTTGGCTAGGAAAGATTCTGCCTACAACCAGCCATTTCAATAAGACCTGCTCCAGACCCTCTGTACAAAACAAAGTGAAGCATAAGGGGCTGGTTTACCAGGCTAGCGGCGCTAGGCCATATTGGGTGTCTAGGTTTCGTTAATATCATAGTATCTACAGTAAAATTGTGACAAGTTTCAGACAAATCCTTCAATGCACTTGGACTTAATTACACATTTCCTGTTTATTTCCTGTTTATGTGGTGAGATATTAAAATTCATCATCTTGGCTTATTAATGTATTACAACATATCAAAAATCCCTTCTCAATTTAACATTAGCAACATCTTGGTAATCTGATGTTAAAGTGGGAAGAGTATGTTAAAGTGATCATGTGTCCAAAAGCATATAACTCCAAATTACCTCACTTCCTGCTGGGTATGTATGTACATATGAAAGTTATAAAAAAAAAAGTTTTAAAAAATGCCACGCTAAAATCAATCAACTGTTGACTTGACTTGACTTTGTAGGGCAGCATAGGAGATACTTGTGTGTGGAAAGATGAGTTACATGTAACAGTAAAAAATATTGCTATAGAAATCAATACATATGCTTTAAGAGTTACATTATTTTTTAAATCACATCTTACAGGATATCATCAGAATATCAATATTGGAAATAAAAAAATAGACCCCCCCCCCCCCCCCATATCGTTCAGCCATACCCGCTGTTAATCATGACACCCAGGTGTTTTGCAACCTTCTTTGTAGCAACAGTGGCAGACACCAGGAATAACGGGTACAGCTGTGTATCATTCAAGTAGGCCGAATAGGTCATTTCGAGTAAGTAAGTCAGTGACCTGTTTTGAGACCTCCCTTTCGATAGCTATTAATAGGAAGCAAAGTAGGGAAACTGGCTGATAGCTTCCAACCTGAGCCGTGTTGAGTGTTGGCTTCTTTAGTAATGGTGTAACACTTGCCTGTTTGAAGGCCGATGGAAGTATGCCAGAAGAAAGCAAAGTATTCAATACAGATGTGATTATTGGACCCATTGTCGGGGCAATGGCTTGAAACAGATTGAAGGGAACAGGTTCAGCAGACAGGTAGTAGGACGGCAACCAGTGATGAGGGGTAGACAGAGGTGGACATGTACGTAGTAGGACCGCTACATGTGGTGGTTGCCGGAGATTTGCATATTGAGTTTAAATAGGCTACTCGTTCAGAGGTCTGATATTTTTTGTATAATGACCGCTGTCAGTGGCAACGAGTTTTGTGCTTCTTTCATATCAAACCACAAGTAGTCCGTTCACTTATCGTAATGGAATTTCAACAATATCAGCTGCAATGACTTATTTAGCAGCTGGACACGTAACATTGCTAAACAACACAAATATTCCCCCAATTAACTATTTGCAGTTCATAACTTAAATCCATGCCTAGTTTAAAGCTTAAAATGATTAAGAACTCATACAATGAAATCTATCAGATCGACTCACCAAACTTCTGATTTATTTGGCCGGCTAACAGGAAGAGTAAAACATTATTAGACATCATCATCAGTTGCACTTGTAGTAGTAGTAGTGATATTAGTTACAATAATAATGACAGTGAAAACATAAAACCATACAGACACTCACAACTTATGGTCCACACATGGACTAAAGTTGTCAGACATGCTGGGAATGAAGTTGCCATTTGATTGTGTCAATGGTGTGGGAAGTATTGGGCTGACTTGATTTAAAACATCTGTAACATTAAACATAAGTTAACAATCATTATTATATGTATTGGTACCTATAAGAGCATATCTAGTAATCATCACTAAGATTAAAATTGATAAATTGTCTGTGGGCATGTTTTAAAAAGTGCATTTTACATAATGGGTACATATCTGATTTGGAGGAAGCAGATTATATGTGAGTAAAGTTTTACCTTCAAAACTTGTCAAAAGAAAGACGTCATCTCCTTGAATAAAATCCCCTGCCAGGATGGTGTTATAACTTAAGAAATGGCCTGAACCATAGAGAGGCCCTTCAAAAACCAATTCCTCAGAGTCAACATATTGTACTCCTATTAGTCGAGGATTATCCCACTGGTAAACTGTCTCTCCATTTGCTAATAAAAGATTAAAGGTAAAATTAGATGTTAAAAAACCTACAGTAAATGCAGTGATAGAAAAAAGAATGAAAAAACTGAACAGCCAAAGGATAATTCCATCCAGTGTCATGGCATCACTCATATCCCTTTTGGACACAATTTCAGGCAATTCTAGGCTACCACACATTACATCAAACCTGCTTTGAGACTAAGCCTACACTTGATCTTTTTTCAGAGGTGTTGTCATGTGAAAGGGAACCTCTGTCAGAGTTATTCTTGGCAGAGCCTTAGTCAAAACATCAAAAACTTTGCTAGCAGACTTGAAAATGTAACAGTTCAAGTAAAACTAACTAAATAAACCTAAGTGGAAATGATCAACTCTACCAAAGGTTTTTCTTGAGTCTTGGGCTGAAAGCAGCTCTAATGTGAGCCATGATGGTGTAGGAACGGTGCTTTGGAGCGGCTTTTCTTAAAACAGCACTATGCAACTTTTTTCGACATTTTCATAAGTCGGTAGATGCTTAGATACCAGGCAAATGAAGACTTTCACGACACCCCCACTGTCTGTGGACAGAATAAGATGCTTGCAATTTCTGGGTGTCCATCCCAGCACCCTCAGACTCCAGTCTGTACAAACTGTACAAAGTTTCGAATATCGCGAGAACCAGGAAATTCTGACTTTACTTACTTTGTTGGACTTGACTACTTTGGTATTCGCCGGTTACTCTGATCAGTTGAATTAAAAACACATGCACAGGGTGAGGGGAGGGGAAAACAGTCCATTTTTACAAGAGTGTCCATGTACTTGGAGACACTAGGAGGTGCTCCATTGAGGAAAAAGCACTCAAGTTGCATAATATCTCTTTAACCCATATCTGTGTTGGACATCAAAACTCCCAAGTACCGATACAATTTTAGGTAATCAATTCACTGTTAGAACTTTGACAACTTTTAAGGTTGAAAAAAGTGGAAAAAAATAATTATAATAATTATAATTGTAATAATAAATTACAGGTGCTGATCATATAATTAGAATACAATGAAAATGTTGATTTATTTTAGTAATTCCACTTAAAAAGTGAAACTTGTATAGTGTATACATTCATTTCGCACAGAGTAACATATTTCAAGTTTTTATTTCTTTTAATATTGAAGATTATAACATACAACTAATAAACATCTGGTGCCACTCTCTAGTAAGCTAATTTACTCAAAACACCTGCAAAGGCCTTTAAATGGTCTCTCAGTCTACTTCCCCAGTCTACTGTAGGCTACACAATCATGGGGAAGACTGCTGACCTGACAGTTGTCCAAAAGACCATTTACACCTTGCACAAGGAGGGCAAGACACAAAAGGTCAAAAAAGACACAAGAGCTCTGTGTCCAAGCACATCAATAGAGAACTGAAGGGAAGTAAAAAATGTGGTAGTAGAAAAAAGTGTACAAGCAAAAGGGATAACCACACACTGGGGAGGATTGTGAAACAAAACCCATTCAAAAATGTGAGGGAGATTCACAAAAAGTGGCCTGCAGCTGGGGTCAGTGCTTCAAGAACCACCTTGCACGGACGTATGCAAGACATAGGTTTCAGCTGTCACATTTTTTGTGTCAAGCCACAAGAAACAGCGTCAGAAGCGTCTCATCTGGACTAAAGACAAAAGTGGTCCAAAGTTAGCCTATGTTCTCTGATGACAGTAAATTTTGCATGTCCTTTGGAAATCAAGGTCCCAGAGTCTGGAGGAAGAGAGGAGAGGCACAGAATCCACGTTGCTTGGCATTGAATGTAAACCACAATCAGTGATGGTTTGGGGTGCCATGTCATCTGCTGATGTTGGTCCACTGTGTTTTCTTAAGTCCAAGGTCAACACAGCCGTCTACCAGGATGTTTGAGGATGTCATGCTTCCTGCTGCTGACCAACTTTATGGAGATGCAGATTTTATTTTTTAACAGGACTTGGCACCTGCACACAGTGCCAAAGCTACCAGTACCTGGTTTAAGGACCATGGTATCTCTGTTCTTAATTGGCCAGCAAACTTGCCTGACCTTAACCCCTTAGAAAATCTATTGGGTATTGTGAAGCGGAAGATGTGATACGCCAGACCCAACAATGCAAAAGAACTGAAGGCCACCATCAGAGCAACCTGGGCTCTCATAACACCTGAGCAGTGCCAAAGACTGATCGGGTCAATGCCACGCCGCATTGCTGCAGTAATTCAGGCAAAAGGAGCCCCAACTAAGAATTGAGTGCTGTACATGCGCATACTTTTCATGTTCATACTTTTCAGTTGGCCAACATTTCTAGAAATATATATAATTAATATAATATATTTCTAGAAAAATATTCTAATTTTCTGAGACACTGAATTTGGGATTTATATTAGTTATAATCATCAAAATTAAATAAATAAACATTTGAAATATATCAGTCTGTGTGTAAAAAAAGAATATAATATACAAGTCCCACTTTTTGAATGGAATTACTGATATAAATCAATTTCTTCATGATATTGTAATTATATGACCAGCACCTGTATATAAGGTTCATAATATATAGTAATTCTGTTGTTTAGGTGCAGACATGATAGTGTGTTTGACTTACATAAAGTGGTCTCTGTTGCATACAGGGTCATAGTGAATAGTTTCGACATGCGTTGCTGAATAGAGGATGTCTGCTCCATAAGCTGAACAGTGATCTGCTTGTTTGGACATGGCCACTGCAGGCTGTCATCATAGTCTCCAGAAACAAGGCTGACATAGACTCCCAAGTGCTCTGATGTATATGTAAAATAAATCCGATAGCGATATCCTTCAACAGAGTAGAACTTGGGGCCACGCTGAAAAGTAATACCCGAGTGAAGAGTGTCTCTAAAATTCCTGAGGTGCCATATGTGATGCGGACACACAGTTTCAGACAGGTTTATATCATCCAATGAAAAACCACCACTGGACGTTCCTTGTCCTTTTACTGCTTCAAATTCAATCTGGAAGATCTTCGTTGTCTGCAGTTGTATGTGTTGAAGCTGCCAGTAGTTCTTTGGTGAACCTGCAAAAAAACAAGGTTGTTTAAACTATTTTACATTAGATACTCACACAACCCAGTGTGAAAGAGCTGAGCCTACCAACTGGACAAGGGAACAAACTAGTAAACACAACACAAACTGTTAAACACAAACTGGTATGCCAAATTACAAAGGCAGTCTGCTTACTAAACATTCAGTTCTAACACTAGTTCTAGCCAGACAGAAACTGCTATTTAAAAATGATTAACAAAAAAAAACCTCTGTAGTTTCTTAAAACACTAACTTCTACTTTTACAGCCAGTGCTTTACCTGTAATCTGTCCAATGAGTCTAGCAGCTCCAGTTGTGTGAAACCCACTTTCAAACTCTCTGATCCATATGTTAAGCTGGTCTGAATCGGCCCCATTGTAATAGTAAAAGAACTCTAGACACTGAAAAGCTCTGTGAGGTGTCATTCTTTTGGTTTTTATTATGCCTCGATCTCCTGTCATCCCTTGGATTGTACTAAAATGCACAAAATGTCCTACACCTGAAGGCAAACGAAAGAGTAGTTAAGTGAAAATAAAAATATCACCATGCCAAAGCTCCCATACGGAAGCCGAGAGCGGCCTTCATAATCTTTTTTTTTTAATTCCCCGTTATCTTGACATAACGGCATAATTAATTCATGATCTCGAAAAAACAAGAAAACTAATTCGAGATCTCGAGAAATCAAAACAATTATTCCGTGATCTCGAGAAAGCTCTGCTAGAAATCTCAGTTGTTTTTTCGTGATCTCAAATTAATTGTTTTGTTT
Source organism: Setipinna tenuifilis (assembly GCA_030347295.1). Classification (NCBI taxonomy): domain Eukaryota; kingdom Metazoa; phylum Chordata; class Actinopteri; order Clupeiformes; family Engraulidae; genus Setipinna; species Setipinna tenuifilis. Next base: position 36,029,635 of record CM059266.1, on the reverse strand, counting down.
TCTCGAGATCTCTAATTAATTATGCCGTTATCTCGGTATAATGATGAGCTCTGCTAAGTTGTTTTTTCGTGATCTCAAATTAATTGTTTTGTTTTCTCGAGATCTCTAATTAATTATGCCGTTATCTCGGTATAATGATGAGTTTTAAAAAAGATTATATGAAGGCCGCTCTCGGCTTCCGTACTCCCATGCCAAATGAATCATACTTTTGTTACACTCCCAAATTTGTTTGTATTTGAAATGTCTTTTCTTTGCTTCACAAGATGTACACCCTTTTACATAAAATATTTAGCAGATGCTCTAAGCTAACCATAAGCACAGCCCAAAAGTAACATGGGGCTAAAGTACAAGTCCAGGCCATGGATTTGCCACCAATGTGCCTCTGAACAAGGCACTTCAAGTTCACTTTGGCCTTGTCTGTCCCTCATGATGGGCATAATAAAAATGCAAAAGCTAACGACAACTACTGGTGATTTACTTTGCTATTTTAGTTTTCCACTTTGTCTTTTCATTTTCAAAGTCACTAACATGCAAATTAGCCAGTGTGGTAATAGAATAGCTGTGGGGGGGTGCTCACATATTATGTGTTATGAGTCCTTGTTAAATTAAATTACATTTAGCTGATGCTCTTATCCAAAGCGACTTACAGTTATTTTAGTTACAGGGTACAGTCCCTGGAGCAAGGTGGGGTTAGATGCCTTGCTCACAGCCATGGATAAGGGTGCAGGAAAGTATTAGTTATTTACTCCTCTACCCACATTCTTCCTACTGGTACAAGAATCAAACCTGTGACCCTCTGATCCCAAGACCAATTCCCAAACCATTAGGCCACAGCTGCGCCTTGGTGGGAAAAGCATGTAAAGTTAAGCATCATCTGCATACAAGTGAAAGTAAACAAACTTATCATAGGGCGTTCATGTAATTCTCACAAAATTTGGTATATGTCATCTGCAGACAATGTTGACAAAAAAAGTTCAAAGGAATTATTTTGAGATTAACCGTTTCAAAGTAACATGTCAATCAAAATTTAGCACGTAGCTTAAAGATCCAATGTGTAGAATTCCTACCATCTAGCCAACTCTCACGACAATCAGAGTATGTATTACAACTATTGTTGCCTTCACGCTCAAAAAGCCAAGATGTCATTAACGACTTTAGATGATGTTGTACTGCAGGGCTATTAAACAAAATTAGGCTATGTAAAGTAGCCTAGATGAAGCAAAATAAATAAATATGTAAATTACAGTTCTGGTAATGTTACTGATTCCAAGCAGGAGCAAATAATTCTGCTCAGTTGCCAGAACTGAAGAAGACTCCTGCTCCTGAAATTTGAATTCTGCATATGTGTGGCCCCCTATGTTTCCTTCTTCAAACTTGCTGTGGCCGAGAAGTGATGATACAATACCCATTAGCTGTTGTGAGTTTATAATGTCACAGCGCAAATGCGAAATTCGTAGCTGCATATATTCCTAACCTGCTAAAGTAGTTAAGATGGCACATGAATATGGAGCGTTGACCCCAGTTCATGCATATGGAAATGTAAAGTCTAAAGGGAATAGGAATAGTTGGAATTGATGATGATGGTAAATATTCATGAAAAAGGACAAGTTTGTGAACAGGCAACATAGATTTTGGCAATGAAGAATTTAAAAAGTTCACTTCACATACAAACTCTACACAGCTTTCTTTGAAAGTGCACCAATTTTTTTTTAGCATGGCAGTGTTACAGAGGTGCACTGTAAAACCGGATAAGTTAATACAACTCAAAACTTTTGATGTAACTGATTACGTCAATAGTTTTGAGTACATTAACTATATATTGTGCCACCGAGGCCCCCTGGACTGAATTGTGTGTGAGGTTTCCCCTTATGATTCCCTGTCTGTGTCTGTATGTGTGTGAATGGGCGTTTGTGTCTGTGCGCGTGAATGTTGTTTCTCACTCCCTTATGTGTCTTCTAGAATTGTGTGAGTGTGTCAATCAGTTTTGGGATGGGTTTTGATTGGGGGGAGGTGTCCGGGCGGGAATAAGTAAGGGATTAGATAGGACGGGTATTGATAAGGGGCGGGGTAATCAATCAGGGTTCTAGGTCGTTATTAATTTTATATCAGAGCTGAGAAGAACTTAAGAGGAGACAGACGTGTGACAGTGTGTGTTAGTATAGCTAGAGTTTAGCTAGTGTGTTTGTTGTTTTTTTGAGGGACACCTCCTATTGCCCACCTTAGCCTGTGAAAGGGTAGGTAAATAAACGAGACAAAAACCCCAACTGGATCTGCTGCCTCCGACTGTCCTTTGAAGTGGCTACAGGTTACAAGCTCGGCGCTACAATATTTTAATTAAAGTTAAGTAAGTAAGTAGGTAAGTTAAGTAAGTTCAAACACAGTTCATGTACTTAAACTTTTAAAGTTAACTTTAATTAAAATATATAGTTAATGTACTCAAAACTATTGACGTAATCAGTTACATCAAAAGTTTTGAGTTGTATTAACTTATCCGGTTTTACAGTGTGTATGAACCCAGTCCATAAACACTTGTTTGTAGCGTAGCGCCACTTAGTGAAAAGAGTAAATGTAAAAATTGGAATTATAAATTGCCAATGTCTTGGCAATCTATAACTGAGGAGAAGGGAACTGCACAAACTTTATACAACAAGTTTTGTACTACAAGTTTGCACAAACTCCTGAGAGCAGATAGTCACTATGCCAAGCACCTGATTAAAAACATCATGATTGGCCAATTTCTGCACCTCAAACATAACTGCAGCTCCGATATGGAGTTTGAGGCCAGGGCAGTTTAGATGACCAAGCGCTTCCGCGACAGAGGCTATGTTGATATTAACATTGCCACAGCTTATCAGCGAGAGAAAAGTGGGGCAAAGGCCCCACCTCCTGCTTAATTCTAAGTGAGCCTCTGCACAGCGTCTCTGCTTCTCTACTGAGTTCTCTCAGGTTGATGGTGCAATCAAGAACATCATTAAAAAATACTGGCTGAATATTCTCTTATTGTCGGGGGGGATATGAATGCAGTGTTTGATTTAACACAAGACAGATCTGGTGTTAGTCACACAAAAACTCAACAACAAGTGTCAGAGATGTTTAGAACAACAGTGGAAAGTCGACATTTAACAAATATCTGGAGGCTCCACAATCCGACCAGCAGAGATTACAAATTCTTCTCCACTCGTCACCTAACTCACTCCCGTATTGATTACATGTTGTGCTCTAGTGAGCTTGGACCAATGTTTTCATCTATAGTTATGGAACCAGCTATCTTATCTGATCATGGCCATACAGATAATGGAGTGAAAAGTGTTTATACACTTTGTAATATATTGGGTTCTTATTTACTGCCAATATAACCATAACAGATAAATCACACTGGAGACCGACTTAAATCGACTTGCTTCGTTTATTCCATAGAACAGACTGACCTACAGATAATATTGCATCCAGTATTAACTATTGTACAAGCGTGCCACCAGATGGCGCTGTTATGCAATAGCACATGAATAGCCCAGTTTACATTCATTGGTATATAATCAATCTACTACACTCCTTCCCCTTAAGCTATGAAGTTTCCCCAAATTATAACTCATTGTCTTCATTTGTTTACTTCAGAATTACTTTTAGTATTACAATTACTTCAGAATTGGAACTGATTTCTGTGATAACTCATTGTGCTAAACAACAGTTGCTCTGACCATTTTACTTTAAGAATTTAACTAATTCATTACTGAATAACCCATTACTTTAATAAAAATGTTCAATTACATCTCAGTGACAGGAACTCTTTTGCATATCCAGGAACCGATGTTCCTCAACAATTGTTCAATTAAAGTCTTTGCAAACTGGAACTCTTTTATATCCAGGAACCGATGTTCCTCAAGGATTGTTAATCTAAAGTTAGGCGCTTCGGGGGTGCCCTCTCTCTCTGAGGGTACCTGCGCGCACACACCTCAGGAGATGGGGTTGCTTGTTTGCCAGGTGACATGGCCTTGTCACTGGCCACAGAGCCTGGCACCGGACTTTTAAGCGTCTCTTTCACCTTAGTCTTGGGCGACAGTGTAGCTTCAGGTGAGTACGGGCTACCACCTACTGCTCCAGGTGTGCCTTTCCTCCCTAAGTCCTCCGGGACTTCTGCAGGGCAGGAGACAGGGAATTCCAACAGCTCACCGTGGAACTCACTTGTCTCTGAACTTGACGACGCCCTGTTGTGCAGCAGATGGTCGATGTGGACTGAGCGGCAGCTCACCCCATTCCACACCAGGTAAGTGACTGGTCCCAGTCGCTTTTCTACCGTCCCTTTTGTCCACCTCTGCCTTCCTCCCCGGAAATTCCGGATGAGCACTGAGTCACCCTCAGCCAGATGCCTCAGCTTGGATGTGTGTCGGTCGTGGTTTTCTTTCTGCTGTTGCTGTTTGTCTTGCACCACTCGCGCAAGATCTGGTTTCAGGAGGCTGAATCTCGTCCTGATCTGCCGCTTCAGGAACAGTTCAGCTGGTGTGCAATTTGTAACGCTGTGTGGTGTAATCCTGTAAGACATAAGGAAGAGTGCTAACCTGTGTGCCATGGTCATGGTGACGTTCTGTGTCTTTTCTTCCAGCACTTGCTTCAGCAGTGATGCCTTCACTGTCTGAACAGCGCGCTCTGCAGCTCCATTAGACGCCGGATGATAGGCTGGTACTAATGTCTGCTTGATGCCGTTGCTCTGCAGGAATGTTTTGTACTCCTGCGAAGTAAACTGAGGGCCATTATCAGACACAATCTCCTCCGGGAGACCGTAAGCAGCGAAGATGTTCCGCAGCACCTCAATTGTTTTGCTGGCCGTTGTTGTTGTCATCGGAATTACCTCCAGCCACTTTGAATGACTGTCAACTAACACTAAGAAGTGATGTTGGTCTTTCTCACAAAAGTCAATGTGTAGCCTTTGCCACACTCTTGTAGGCCACTGCCAGCAGTGTAGTGGTGCTGCTGCTGGTAGTTTCCTTACACTCTGACAAGCATTGCATTGCTGTACTGCGCGCTCTATGTCACTGTCCAACTGTGGCCACCACAGGTAGATCCTGGCCAGACTCTTCATCCTGCACCCTCCAGGATGCCCTTGGTGTAGGTCGTGCAGTAGTCTGTCTCTGTGCTGTGGTGGAATGATGACGCGCATTCCCCAGAGAATGCAGCCTTGCTCCACAGACAGCTTGTTCCTTCTGTTGAAGTACGGTTTCAGTGTGTCATCGTTGATGTGACTTGCCCATCCGGACCGAGTCAGCTCCAGTACTTTGCATAGGACAGGGTCCTTCAGAGTGCTCTGTGCTATTTCACGAGCCTGCACTGGAAGCTCGTCCACAACTCAGAAGTAGAAGATGTTGTTCGCCTCAGCTGTGCTATCTTTTTCCTTTCCAGGCAGTCTGGATAGTGCATCTGCATTGGCATTTTGTGCTGAGGTTCTGTACTCTATGGTGTAGTCGTATGCCATCAATCTCAGTGCCCACCGCTGCATACGCAGGGCGGCTAGTGTGGGGATCTCAGACTTGGGCCCTAAGATAGCTAGAAGGGGTTTGTGGTCAGTTATTAAATTGAACTTCCTGCCATAGAGATATTTGTGAAATTTGGTTACCCCAAAAATGATAGCCAAAGCCTCCTTCTCTATCTGACTGCATTTACTCTCTGCATCAGTTAGTGTGCGTGATGCGAACGCAATGGGCTTCTCATCTCCATTTTCCATTATGTGTGACATGACGGCCCCAATTCCATAAGGGGATGCGTCGCATGCTAAACTCAAGGGTTTGTGTGTGTCATAGTGGACTACCACTGAGCTTCTCACCAACTGCTCCTTTGCGTTTTTGAAGGCTGCCACGCACTCTGGTGTCCACTTCCAGTCTATTTTTTTTTAAGAAGTTGGTGCAGCGGCTGGAGTGTGGTTGACAGATCTTTCATGAAACGCCCATAGTAATTTAGCAGTCCTAGGAAAGACCGTAGCTCAGTGCTGTTTGTGGGCTGGGGAGCGTTTTGAATGGCCGCTACTTTTGTCTCGGTGGGGTGAAGTCCCTCTCTGTCGATTAGATGTCCCAGGTACTCTACCCTCTCCTGCATGAAGGTGCATTTTCCCCGTTTCACTCTCACCCCATAGTTCTCCAGACGGCTTAGGACCTCCTCCAGGTTCCTCAGATGCTCCTCTCTGGTTCTCCCCATGACCAGGATGTCATCCAGGAAACAGGTGACATGCTGTAGGCCCTGTAGAATCTGGTCCATCACGTTCTGGAACATAGAAGGAGCACTGGACACGCCATAAGACAATCTGTGGTACACATTAAGTCCCTTGTGTGTGTTGATGGTCAGGTACTTCTCTGATGTTTTTTCTAACTCCAGCTGCTGGTATGCATGTGACAAGTCCAGTTTGCTAAAGAGTGTTCCCCCAGCCAGGGTGGCGAACAGGTCTTCAGCGTTCGGGAGCGGGTATTTCTCCACCTCAACACTCAACACTGGTTAACAGTAACTTTGTAGTCTCCACATATCCGAATTGACTTGTCTGCTTTGGGGACAACTACGATTGGAGCGGCCCACTGACTGTTTTCAATTTTGGAGATGATGCCAGCTTTCTCAAGGCAATCTAATTCACTCTCCACAGCATCTTTTAGTGCATATGGCACTGGTCTAGCCTTCCTAAAGACTGGCTTGGTGTCTGGCTTAACTGTAATGCTAGCTTTGAAGTCGCGAATTGTGCCTGGCTCCTCTGAAAACACTGCCTTGTGTTTCTCCAACACTGCCTCCACATCTGTGTTGCTGCTGCCCCCTGCTGCTGTCACTGAAAAGATGCTGGCCCAGTCTAGCTGGATGTTTGCGAGCCAGTTGCGGCCCAGGAGGGCAGGTCTGTCACCTTTGACTATCACCAGAGGTAAATTACCCTTCTGGTTCCTGTATTGTACATTCACAGTCACTCGACCTAACAACGGGATGTTTTCCCCTGAGAATGTTGACAGTTGTACCTTGCATTCTTTCAGGTGCAGATGTGAGAGATACTTCCTAAACACTTTCTCTGAAACGAGTGTTACAGCTGCCCCTGTGTCCAACAGCATCTTTACTGGCTTCCCTTCTAATTCCACTGTTACTGTGATGTCGTTCCTTCCATTTCCCACTAGGTACACAGTATTCAAGGGATACGGCCGGAACAGTTCATCATCATGTCCATTCCCTGACTCACTTTGACAGTCCTCTTGAGCTACATACTGTGTATGGCCCTGTCTGCTTCTTGTTTTACACATTTTGGCTATGTGTCCTACCTTGCCGCACTTGTGACATGTTTCGGTTTTGTACCTGCACATTGACGCTACATGACTGCTCCCTCCGCATCGGTAGCAGGGCTGGTGCGGTCCTCTCGGTTGTCGGTCACCGTCGCTTGTAGCTTTGCTTTTCCACTCATTCGCTGGTTTGTTTTTCCACGTACCGCTGCCCGTTCTCCTCTGGTCTATTTTGTTCACTGTGGCTTGTCCCCTCACTCCCGTCGCAAACTCCATGGTGTTCCTTGTCGCCGTTTCCATCGATAACGCCACCTCACATGCCTTCGCAAACGTCAGCTTGTCTTCGGTTAGCAACTTTCGCTGGATAGCCTCGACCCTCAGTCCACTGACAAATCTATCCCTCAACGCCTCATCTAAATGAGCGCCAAAATCACAATGAGTGGACAGTCGTTTTAAAGCTACCACATAATCGGACACTGCTTCATTTTCTTGTTGGTTACGTTTTTGAAACTTAAACCTTTCAGCGATCACTAATGGCTTCGGTTTGTAATGGGATGACAGTTTCCCGCTCAAGTCAGCATATCCGAGGCTACTGGGCTTGTCTGGCATACAGAGGTTTTTTAACAGTCCATAAGCTTCGGCGCCAATCACAGACAGAAAAACGTTTGCCTTTTTACCTTTGTCCAATTCATTTACGATCATCCATTGTTCTAATCTCTCCAGATATGACTCAAAATCCTCTTGACTTTCTTTATACTCTCCGATGTTCCCAATAAAAAGTGGCATCCTTGATCCGTTGTTAGCTATCCTGCTAACTTTTTTTTTTTTTTTTTTCCTCAGGTTAGCTTCGTCGTCGTTTATACACTAAAACTAGACTTAAACACAAACAATCCCATCCTCGTCGCCACTGTAATACATTGGGTTCTTATTTACTGCCAATATAACCATAACAGATAAATCACACTGGAGACCGACTTAACGCGACTTGCTTCGTTTATTCCATAGAACAGACTGACCTACAGATAATATTGCATCCAGTATTAACTATTGTACAAGCGTGCCACCAGATGGCGCTGTTATGCAATAGCACATGAATAGCCCAGTTTACATTCATTGGTATATAATCAATCTACTACACACTTAGCCATCTTTTTAATTAAAAAGGCTTATTGAGCTTTGAGGAGCTCAAAACCAACTTTGATATCCCTAAAACGTCCTTCTACATGTATTTTGCTTCCGATCAGCACTGAACAGTCTGAACAGGTATTTCATGGGGATCCGTACCAGAGACACATCCCATTTTGAAATGTTTTCTTGACTTCCCTGTGAGGGGAGTGGCGTCTATGATTTATACGAAATTCATGCAGGCAACTGCAAGGGAACTGCCAATAATCCAAACATGGGAAAGGGATTTAAATGTTGCAAATAACACTATCGACTGGGAGGCGGTGTGGAATATTTTCCATTGCTCCAAAAATGCAAATCACCAACATATCCACTTTAACATTTGCCATAGGACATATTGGACCCCTCAGAAAAGGTACATTACAAAAGCCATTCCAAATCCTTACTGTAATTTCTGTAAACCAGAGCAAATTGGGACTTTCTTACACATGGTCTGGGAATGTGAAGAAGTGCATGCTTTTTGGCACAAAATTGCAGCAACTATTGGTGATCTAATAGGATGCCCAATCCCTGTTGACCCCATTATCTGGTTATTGAATGATGACCAGCAGAGAAAAATTTAGCTCGCTGGGTCAACACCTGCCAAGCAACTGATAGTCCAGAGATGGCTACCTCCACATTCACTATCTATCCGGCAATGGTTGGCTTATTTTCTGGATATTATCCTACTAGCACTGTCTACACCATGGATACACAAGGCAAACCTTAAAACTATCAACCTGTGGAGGGACTCGGCTGAACAGATTTCTAATATGATGGGCGCTATGGAACCAGGTAGAACTTCTGTAGAGGATGATTAGAGAAGGTGTATTGTTTCTTTTTTTTTAACAGACCGTGGGGGGTGTTGTGGGTGCATGGCAGGGGGGTGGGGAGGGGTTTTATACCCTGTTCTGTTCATATATAGTTCATACACTGTGATTACTGGGAACTTTAAAACAAAAAGACATCAACACTCTACATACTGTATACGGTATAGAAGTATATTGTCTTGTAAACATGTCATGAACAAATAATACAGATGTTGAATGCCATAAAAGCCTTAAAAGAGCTCTGTACAGAACCACTGCAAGTGACTTTTAGGCGATAATGCTCTATCAGAGACAGACTGGTCCACACCACTATGAGCCCTCCTAAGCACTCGATACCTGGTTGCCGACTCCACCTATTGCCTTCTACAGGTGTGAACACTGCACACACTGCTCAAATTCCATGCAATACTCATCCGCACAGCGGTACAAAATGCCAAACGCCCCCTGAAAAAATGAAGAACACAAAGCTGCCAACCACAATTCACAACATGGACTATGCCATAGCACGTCATTATGTCTAACCAGGGGTCTAATGCTTTATTAGAATTTTGGGCCACCTACCCACCTGAGTCAATATCTTGGCTGCTAATCTCTACTACATTTCATAACACTTGACACATTACATCTACAGAACATTCTTAGCATACACGCCACATTTTGTGAAATTTCGTCATAGGGTGCAGTGTTCCCCCTCAAAGTCTAGAAGTCCGTAACTCTCCAACCGTTTCACCTGAGACAATGAACTTATTTTGATATGTGGGTGTCACAGAGGCATATTAAGCCAGCCTAAAAACCCTTGTTTGTAGCATAGCATCAGCTAGTGAAATGCGTAAATGTAAAAATGGGGTTTTGAATTGCCAATATGTTAAACAGAGAAGGTGGGAACTGCACAAAAAATGTCAGGTACCATTAGCAAGAAAACCTCTGAAAGTGCCATGAAGGTTCATGCATAGGAGGCGCTGTGATTTTACAAGATCACATTTTGGCTGTTATCTGTAGAATGTTTGGTTTAAAACCAAAATTCTTTTTCCTTGCATTCAGTGGAACCTCATGCAAAATCACTTGTCCATACCCACTTCCAATGACAAAAATGTCCAAATATAAAAACAGGGGAAGTATCGACATAGCATGCCATGGCACTAGCGGCTCACACCATGATTTTCAACTCAGAAGTTCCTCTAGTGGTCACAGTCAACCAGTTAGACCTACACAGCATAACTATTTTAAAAAATGGGATTTCTGAACGCGAGGCCCATCAAAACATTTTACTATTACACTATTAGCATTTGTATTTCATATTCCAAAAATCAGTACCATGCAGCGGTCATACCATGTACCACTATGCAGTACATCTAGATTAAAGATGTGAATATATATGAATATGATGTAAGATTGTGAATATTGCAATCATAAAAATGACAAAATAATCAACATTTAGTTATCTTTCTTCATACCTCCATGGCTTTTAAGGTCACTGTGGTCTTCAATAGGACCTCCCAAAACTTCCCTTACTCTTTTCCACTTGGGCTCTGTGGTGGAGCAAGCAGTTAGCTCACACTGCATGCTTTTTTCAAAGTTGCAGCCATCCAAAAATGTCACAGACGATGCTGTGGATGGGGGGCATAGAGAATTTTCTGTTTAGATTTTTTTTTCATTTGACACATATTGCAGAAGAAACCTAAACATACATTTGTAACTGCATGCACTAAACAGAACAACAGAAGGTGCAGTGCAAATTATTTTCATCAAAAGAAATCATGCCACCCCACACTAAACAACAACAAACAGTAAATGAAGCTTCCATTAAACAACAATAAATTCATAAATTGCACCTGGAAGGTTATTGTAAAGTTGTACCCAATGTTGATAATGGTTTTCAAATCGTTAATTAATACTTTGTAATGCATCAGTCAATACTTGATGGGAAAAACAAAAGAAAGAAGCGAATACAACAAAGAAGAATTTCATTACAAAACTTTTAGTACACAACATCAGTGACACAAGACCTTACACTAATCAGTGATTTTAGTTTTTTTTTCTCCCTTGGGAACCAAAGTGTTGTGAAGTGTGAAAGTGTGAAAATGCTAACACAAAAGCTACTGCCCTGTTACTTGGCATTCCCCCAAAGTATCAGACATACTGCTTCCTATGTATAAAAGCTACATGGCAGATCTCTATACTCCCTATGTACAATGCACAAGTTCTAGGCTTCTAAGTTCTCTGTTTGCCCCTTCTAATAACTTCTAATAAAAATGTTGCCTATGACAAGCACAAACACACTTAACTTCAACCATTTTTCAAGAACAGGAGGTGAAAAAGAATGTTGCACATATTATTGCCCCAATAACAACACAGGGGAACCAACAATATGCTGAGAAATCACCTGATTTCAATGAAGTGGAATACATAGCTATGGCTTTTATCTGAATTAAATTTTTTGAGATACCAACTGCAGACCTGAATTTTAAATTCTGTTCAAAATTATGAAGAGATCATTAAACTGTCAATAGAAACATATTCAGTCAAAATTAGTTAAATATAGGAAAACTGTATGACTAAAATCTGCAGTGCAGGCTCTGTATGGTCTGTGCTGTGCAGCCTCTGTGTAAATCTTCTATTTTAATGATATTGAGGTTGCTATGTTGCAGCTGGCTACAGTACCTACAGTCTACCATAAATGGGCAGGTGTCCACGGGGACCAAGGTTTGAGCCTGACCTATTGATCATTTCCCATTATAGCCTACTTAAACATCAGGAATTATAAATTTCTAGTAGTCAATTAAAGTATATCTATAAATAGTTCATTGTTAATTATTAACCATTACTTAATTTAAAATAAATTATTAATTAAAGCATAAATTAACAATAATTTAACATTTATAGGCAACAGCTATTATAAAGTGCTTGTAATGGTGTAGTACAGAAAACCTGAGAGCGACACTTTGCAAAACACCAACAGTTTATTGATATCGGGAAAAGGGGAGCTGGAAGGAGGGTGAGTGTGTGTAAAGATGAGGGATCCCGTTGCATGTGGAGCTGAGGGAGTGAGTATCTGTGGCACCAGAGACTGACACCACCACAGGCAGACAGCAGGAGGATCGGACAGGAACACACAGGCGCTGGAGATCGGTTTAATCCTCCTGAGCTTGGAAGATGATTGGTGAGCAAGAGTGCAAGTAAACACACACACAATCGGCAGAGCAGGGGCCAGGCACACACGGAACAGGCAGAACCGGACCGAGACGAAGCCTCCCGGGAAGACACACTTCGGTGGGCAGAACTTGTGACAGGCAAATTCCTCCTTACAACGGGTAGAGGCACAGACAGGGGAATTAACAGCAATCAGAGTCAAGGTAATGTGGCAGGTCGGTTTACTGGGCAGGAGAGCAGGAAACGCCATGTTGGTGCAGGTCGGTAATGACCACTGGCCTTATTTAGTCGTTAGTGACCACTGGAGAGTTTAGTCATTTCGCTGTTTGTAAGTATTATAGGTTTTTTATGGTCAGTCCAGAAGAGAACAGGCTCCTTCTCTCGTTCAAGCCAGTGCCACCACTCCTCCAGCGCTAGGTTAACAGCAAAGAGTTCCCGGTTTTCGATGTCATAATTCCTTTCAGTCGGGCTTAGCCGGTGAGAGAAAAAGACACAGGGATGCATCTTTTCATCATTGGTGGACTGCTGAGCAGAGGCGTCACTAGACTGAATAGAGTACTGGGGCACAGCAGGGGCACCGGTCAATTAAAATTAAAATTAAACATTTTTTTAACACTTTTTCATCATTAAAAAAACAAAATAAATACTAACCAAAGTGTAGAATCCGATGGTGTGGCCTAATACGCTCATCAGCTAACTGGCGAACATTGAAAAGGCAGACGTGACCAAAATGAGACCAAAATGGACCTTCACGTGCGCCCCCTCACGTTTTTTTTTTTTTTTTTTAAGTGTTTTTTGTGACAGGCGATGTGTGGGCAATATACAGCAATACCCAGAGCCCAGAGGATAAAAATATAACCACTTACTGTTTATTGTAATGCCAGAGTGAATACTCGCTGTATGGAGGGTTCACAAACACAGCCAGCCTACAGTCACCACACATGCGGCATGACATGCCTACCTGTTTACTGAACACTTGAGTGCGCGAGCACGAGCAAGCTGGTACCAGTTCAGTTACAGTCGCAGGAATAAATGACCAAAGACATGCGACGTGTGGACTGAATACAGAATTACGGTATTACTGCAAATATGCATTATGTAGATAAGTATTTTTTTATGTTGCCTAAAAAAAATAATTAATTCAAATTTCCATACCGGGGCACCCAAACATCAATACGGGGGCACGTGCCCCGGTAAAATACCTCTAGGAACGCCCCTGCTGCTGAGACAGTACTGGACCCACACCCACATTAGAGGCATTGACTTCCACAGCGGACTGGGGGTTAGGCATCTGTAGAATGGGAGCTGAGGTGAATCTGGTATTGAGGGTCTGGAAAGCTTTCTCTGCTTCGGCGGTCCATGAGTAGGTGACCTTGGGGCTAGTGAGGGTTGTGAGAGGGGCTGATACTGAGCTGTAGTTCCTTATAAACTGACGATAACAGTTTGCAAATCTGAGAAACCTTTGGAGCTGCTTACTAGAGTCTGGGGTAGGCCAAGCGGTCACTGCTAAAACCTTGGCCGGGTCCATACAAATATTTCCCTCTGCCACTATATAGGAAGAAGACTGATGAAGTGTGGAACTTGCATTTCTGTGCCCTGATGAACAATGAGTTCTCCAAAAGCCTGCGAAACACAGACTGGACATGTTCTGATTTGTTTTTGGAGAATACTAAAATGTCGTCCAGGAACACAAAAAAATATTTATCATGTCTCTGAGTACAGTGTTCACAAGTACCTGAAAGACAGCTGAGACATTCGTGAGTCCGAAGGGCATAACGAGGTACTCATATTGAAGGCAGTTTTCTACTTGTCACCCTCTCGAATGAGGTGGTAGGCATTCCTCAGGTACAGTTTAGTAAACATAGTGGCTCCCTGAAGTAACTCAAAGGCTGATGAGATTAGTGGCAGAGGGTACCGGTTCTTTACGGTGATGTCGTTGCGACTCTGGTGGTTCATGCAGGGACGGAATGTACCAGGCATGGTTAATCGAGGACAAGTGGGATGTTGGGACAGTGGAGAAGGTGAAATTGAATCGATTTGTGATGATTACCAGACAGAAGCATGGCAATAGGATTGGTCTTGTGGGTGACCGTCCCCAGATCATGACTTTTGCTGTGCAGCTGGCCACACAATGTCCCCCTCCACCACAATACAGACAAAGTCCAGCACGCATATGCCTCTGTCGCTCCTCTGGAAAGAGCACAGACCGACTGATGTCCATGAGTTCGGGGCGACTCTGATGACTGGTAACCAGGGAAGACAATGGCTAAACTGGTGGACCCTCCTGGTGCTGAACGAGTGGCTGATGGCACTGTGATTGCCTGGATCTTTCTCGCTGACAAGCCTGTATCCATTGGAAATCTGCCACTGTGCGGAAACCCTGTCATCTGCTCATCAGATTCTGGGACACCTCAGAGCTGGATGGACTCAGGTCGAACACCTTGCAGAGGTGGCAAACAGGCTGAAGAAGACGCAGGCAGGTGAACGTTGGTCCCACTCCACCGTTCCCCAAAGTCGAGCTGTACTGCTGAGGTGGCTGATAGCGTATGCGACCCTCGCCTGCTCTGAGGTGAATGTGCATGGTTGCAGGGCGAACATCAGCTCACAGTTGACAAGACACAGCTCACAAACTTTTCAGGAGCTTCAAGTGGAGACGATGGTGACAGTGCGGGAGCTGGTGAGGCTGGAGCGGGAGCTGGTGTCCCCAGCTGGGCTACGTGTTACTGCATTTGGGCTATGAGAAAAGCCTCTGCTGCCGCTAATAGTGTTAAATGCCATTGAGAAGCCTCCTCCAGTTGCTCCAGTCTCCATGGCAGAAGGTGTACTGCAGCATTTTGCGCTCGGTCCATGTTGGTCAGACTATACTGTAACTGTAACTGTACTGTAATCAGTGAGCAGGAGTGCAGGTAAACACACACACAGCCAGCAGGGCAGAGGGGCAGGCACACATGTAATAGGCAGAACCAGACAAAGAAGAGTATTCCTGGGAAGACACACTTCGCTGGGCAGAACTTGTGACAGCTGAATTCCTCCTTACAACAGGTAGGTAATGCAGCAGGTTGGTTTACTGGGGCAGGAGAGCAGGAACTGCCAGGTTGGTAACAGGAAGTCAGAACACTAAAGTTGCAGAGCTGAAACATCATGAACTTGATAATGGTTTAACAGAGACTGCCTGAATGATAAGGGTTTAAATACAGAGGCACGTAACAAGAAGCAGTGGGGACAGGTGTGGTAGTGATAGAATGAGAGGCAGGTGGACGTGGCAGATGACTGAACGGAGAGTGTGGTGTGGTGGAAAGTCACATGACAGTGTTACCCAAATATTAACACCCAACTAACACCTCCCTTGAAATGGCATGTCCCAACATGGGAACTGTGGAACTGCATTTTCAGTAATTAGGGTCAACTCCCCTAGGGGTATGCCTTTAAGCAACAGAACACTACTGATTAGCCTCCCCAGGATTTCATGGGGCAATTTTGAGATCAGCCCAAAATACCCAATTTGGAAGCAGCAAAGTTGCATATTTTTTCCTCAAGAAGTAAATTATACTTTAGCAACTAATTAAACATTAACCTCACCAAAAAGAGAACAAGGGAGGATAGTATCTTTTGCAGTCCTATTATTTTAGTAGGTAGGTATGAGCAATTTGTGTAAAACAAATGTTTCCTGCATCTTTTTAGCCAAACAAGGACTCGTAGGGCCTGATTTACTAAAATCTCAGATAAGAAGTGGTAAATTGATTGCGTGTGGTAAAAGATAGCAGGTGCTATTGGTCTTGAGTTGTGGGTGATCAAGTAAGATTGCTGCGCAATTCTAACAAGTGTAAACGTGAGAATTGGCGTGTGTTACTGGCAGCAACCGAAAAATGTATTTTGAAACAATAACGGGAGGTCTTAGTGCAATGAAATGCAAAGTTGACGGACACCACAAATTGGTTCCCAAGGTGATACGAAAATATAACTATCGTTCCACTCAGCTCTCTCTTCCTCTTATTCTTGTTCACACACACATTGCCGGACTTTCCCTCTTACACGCAAACACAGTGAAAGATGGTGCCTCTGTATGCTGCTCTGCTATACAGCTATATCGAAAAGCTGCAAATAAAAGCCAAATAGACGCCTGTCTCTTTTAATAGCCTGTGTCAGCAACACATTTGAGCAATAAAGGCCAGTCTCCAATATAGGTCTGGTCTGACTTTGTCTTTGTTGTTAAATTTAACTCATTATTAGTCGTGTTTCCATTATAGGGAGGTTCTGACTGTAATTCAGGGAGGGGGAAGATTACAGGGATAGTTGTGTCTTCACTTCAAAACAAGGTGCGTTGGACTCCACGTAAACAGAGGAGCATTGAACATGACTGATTGCAGGCTTGTATGTGATTTGTGGATTAAACCGAGTTAGTTCTAAAAGTTTGTGGTCAGAGTTCCTATTTTATTCTTGAAGAAACGCTGAAGGAAAGAGCAAACAAGATCATGCTTCTACAAAGACCACTTCAAATTTGTGAAGAACCTCTTTGCAAAGGAGAAGAGTGGAAGTCTCTCTGCGTTAAAGGCTGTCTTGGAAGAACACCTGAAAAGAACTTGCACAGATGACCGACATCAGGAAAAGGTTACACTCCCACCTGACATGCCTCCACTCAACACGCTAGACATCAGTCCACCCAAGCGGAGTGAAGTGGACAAAACTGTGCGTAGAGCAAGGGCCGCATCAGCTCCAGGCCCCAATGGAGTTCCATACAGGCTCTACATACAGGCTCTATTTTCAAGATCATATGCGCATTGTCTAAAGTCTGTTGCGCAAGTTGTCTAAAGTCTGTCGCGCAAGTTGCTTTGGGGGTGTTCCTGACACAATTTGGTATTTTGACGGCAGGAAAAGTGAACATTGCGCCACGCGCATTGTTCAAAAGGGTTGGTCTTAAATACTTCATTAGTCATGGGTGTGTTTTGGGCGTAACATGCAATTAACCAATAAGAATTTATACTCATTCCCTATAAAAGCCAGCGGCGCATTGTCCATGGTCTGTTGCTATTACGGTGGCAGATTTACCCGGACAGCAGGTGTTTCCTCCTGCGTGAAGTAAAAGTGCGTGAGCAGTTAATCTTCTGGGATGGAAAGAATCCCCCCAAACCTCCGCTGGTCAAAGAAGTATGGGAGGAAATATCTTCAATAATTGAGTCCTCCTCCTTTGGCAAGAAGAGAACTTTTGAACAGTGCCGAATGTGGTACAACAACGTCAGAAGACGGGGAAAAAAGCTTTCAACTCAAAGGAAACATAAAAAAAATACGGAAGGTAGAAGGTCCATTAGTGATTTTGATGATTTGTCCATTTGTGTGGACCACGCATGTGGTTTATGCGTTCTCATAATAGCATCTGGTGCACTTTGCGCCAGACCACAACTCTTCTTTTCGCTGAAACACCCGTGAGGGCACAATGTCATCTGCTATTTAGACAACGTGATTTTTTTGACCGAAAAAATGAACGATGCGCTGGCACAAAATAACAATGATAGCATGCACATGTTGCCAATGCACAATGCGCCGCGGCATGATAGGGCCCCAGGTGTCGCTCAATTCCTCTGGAAGCTGATGAAGGTTGTGTGGAAAAAGAAGGAGATTCCAACATCCTGGTGGAGAGCCAGAGGAATCCTCATTCCCAAGGAAAAGGACTCCTCAGAGATTGGCCAGTTCTGCCAAATCAGCCTTCTAAATGTCGAGGGGAAAATCTTCTTCAGCGTGGTCGCTCATAGGCTGGCAAGTTACCTGCAACGAAAAAACCTGGTTGACACATCAATCCAGAAAGCAGGCACCTCGGGCTTCTCAGGATGTGTGGAGCACGCTAGCGTCATCTGGCATCAAATTCAGCTCGCCAAGAAGGAGGGGGCAGATCTCCATGTGGTATTCCTGGACCTTGCAAACGCTTTTGGCTCGGTCCCACCAGACCTTACAACCCTGGTCAAGGCCTACTTCCAGAACATCCAGCTCTGCGTGATGACTGCCCCCAGTCAGGGCCTATATGGATGACTTCACAACACTGACGGTGACCAAGGCTTGCACAGTACGGCTTCTGGGAAAACTGCAAGAGAATATCGCATGAAGATCAAGTTGAGCAAGTCCAGAACCATCTCCATTGTCAAGGGGAAGCTGTCAGAGCACTGCTTTCACATTGGCGATGAACCCATTCCAATGGTCTCCGAGAAGCCTGTGAAGAGCCTGGGGCACTGGTATGATACCTCCCTCAAAGACAAAGAGCAAGTAGAGCAGCTCAGGAAGGACATAGCCAGCGCCCTAGAGAACATCGAGAGAACCCTGCTTCCTAGCAAGCTCAAACTCTGGTGTGGACTCCTGCCACATCTCCTCTGGCCACTAACCCTCTACAAGGTTCCACTCTCCACAGTGGAAAAACTGGAGAGGCTGGTCAATTCCTATGCCAGGAAGTGGCTTGGCCTTCCCAGATGCCTCAGTAGCATTGGGCTTTATGGCAGAGGCATGCTGGAACTTCCCATTACCAGCCTGGCAGAGGAGTACAAGTGCGCCAAGGTCAGACTGGACATAACGCTTCAAGATTCCTGTGACCCATTTGTGGCCCAAGCAGCACCCATCCTGGCCACCGGGAGGAAGTGGACCCCGCTGCCTGTAACAGAGCAGGCAAAGGCAGCACTCCGACACCGTGACATCGTGAGACATGTTCAGGAGGGGAGGAGTGGTCTTGGCCTTGGTACTAGCAGACCGACTTGGAGCAAGGCTAATTCAGCTTAGAGACGCAAGCTGGTGGTCCAAGAGGTACGTTGAGAAGAGGAAGCAACAAGGCGCACCCAAGCCGTGGCACAGGCAAAGCAAGGGCAGTGGATGGCATGGGAAGGGGTAGAGAGGGGAAAGCTCTCCTGGAAAGATCTATGGGAGATGGAGGCATTCAGGGCAAGCTTCACCATCAGGGCTGCATATGATGTCTTACCTTCCCCTGCAAATCTAAGCCAATGGTATGGCGACGACCCCACATGTGTTTTGTGCCCAAGCCCAGCAACACTAAAGCACATCGGTGAGCGGGTGAGCGCAAATGCACTTCCTTCCCCGCCATCCCACCAGCAGCCAGCACTCTTTGTCCAGGAGGGTCAAGCCAGCTTCACCATCACCAGAAGGGCTGACATTGGGCAGCTGGATAGAGCAGAGGAAAATGCTGGCAGACCTGGACAAAAAGCTGTGCTTTCCACCGGAAATTGCATCCACCAACCTTCGTACAGACCTTGTTTTGTGGTCTTCCTCATTCAAGCTCGTGTACATCATTGAGCTCACAGTGTCTCGTCTGTGCCTTAGGTATCTACTGGGATATCAACACCTAGTCCTACACAAACTGTAAGTTTCCAGCAGTATTAGCCTATTAGCAGTAATAGCCCATGTCTAATTATTTTCATAAGATATGATGTCATGAGTGACATTAGGAGAGCAGGATTAGTATGCTAAAGATAGCCAAATAAACATGCTTTAAGAAGTTAATTTATTGTCTGAGGAAATAGTTGTGTGCCATATAGGAAGTAGTGAAATGCTTTATAATGGAAACAAGCCCTCCTACAATTCAGAGTTTGAAAGACTATGTTTTCTTTCTAACAGACATATCAGCATAGACCATATAAGCTTATTGCTAGTAAGATAAAGTAGTTAGTTAATCTGACGATAACACAAATCTTTCTTCAGACTATTCTTTCTTCAGACTATCTCTAAGTTTAGATAAATATAGTTGCATAGTTGTATTTGTAATGAACATTGTTGTAAGAAATTTATTTTGTCTTTTTTTGTCTAAAAAAAATATTGTCACAAAGACTGTGCAGCTGTTGCCTTTGCCAGAACAAAGTGTCAAAGGGCACTGTGGAGCTTCAAAGTGTCTGGTTGGGAGAGCTTTTTTATACTTGCTAACGATATTCTCAAGTCCTCCAAGCACACGTTAACCCTCGGCCAATATCTGCCATCCTTGTAGCCAATGTTATGTTTGCAATAATGCATTAAATTGATACGGGAGGTAATGCTAACTCAATGTAAGCTTTGCATGATTTTGCAACACATTCAGAGTATTGGAACATTCATTGGTCATGATATCTATATATAAGTGGTTGTGTGCACAAGTTTGGATAAGAAAATAAACACCTGTCTTGTATAGATGCCTGTCCCAAATAAAGGCAGGGTCTGTTGAGTCATTTGGAAAAATAAAAGGCAGGGATATTATTTGCAGCTTTACGGTAAATTAGTTTACCGTATTAGTTATTAGTGGACCTCTGGGACACTCGTAAAGAGAGACACTCTCTCTGTCCTGTTGGTCACCGGATCACATGGACCTAACGGACCTAACGAGACCTAACGGACCTAACCTCACCGGATCACATGGACCTAACGAGACCTAACGGACCTAACGAGACACCCTCTCTGACACCCGGCCAAAGAGCCAAGCAGGCAGGCCAGAAACCTTCATCAGCATGCGCAGCTAAATAGACAAAGAAAGACCTTTGCACAAGGTCACAAAGTACTTTGACTCGAGTACGCAAGTTACTGGAAAGGTGACCGGCTTCCCTTTCTCAGTCGTATAGCCACGTACAGGGTGAGCAGATTCCACTATAGGCTACCTGTTGCACGAGCAACATTTTGAGTTTGAATGGAACGGACTACTTCTAATCCACAGAATTTCCAGCCCAGACTTTGAGTGACCATCTGTTATGTGCTTTTATTTGCTACTTTGGTAGATAGATCATGCATGCTCTCTTTCTCCCTCTCACTAACTTTTATCTCACTTGGTCAAAAGGAATGCTAACGATAGACTAGCAGAACTAGCCTATTGTTTAAAGTCTGTTAATCATGTGCCCTTCCCCCGCTCTCGTGCTTATCTGGCACATGGCTTACCCCTTGAACATTTCATTGACCATTTGACCATCCAACTGGGGAGTTACTCCCCCTACTCCTCTCTCCTTTCTTTCTTTTACACACACACCACCCTATTGTCTTGCACACACACACACACCAACACAACCAGTAAGATTAGTTCACACCTGTAGTTCATTAGTTAATAAACTATACCTTTGGAATAAACTGTGGTTTGCCTGTGTTGCTGCGGTATTCATTGAACCCACCCAGTCTAAGAACCTCCAATTGCCTTCATCCATTCCAAGTGTGTGTAAATGCTATTGACTGAAGTGTAGTGTGATACGGTAAGTAATACATTATTACTATAGCTGTAGTATAAGCATAACATTTTGGTAATATACCATCAATGTCACTGTTTGGTAGGGATGGCACTTACGAAACATACGTTTCAACACAGTGCCGAGATCCCGAATCGTAAGTGTTTCGAAACACTGCTTTAAACCTCGTTTCAAAACGTCCGTGTCACGTGACTATGATGACACGAAGGTTTTGTGAGTTTTTCAACTGGGCCGATTGACAAGGTTGGCATCTTATTCCAAACTTAATCTTCCAAAAACTTGGTAGTTTAGAATTTCTTTTCCATTGTAATTTTCATGTCAATAAACTCCCTATAAAATTGTCCAACTTTCATAAGCAAGTCCTCCTCTGTTGGATTTTGACCTATAGCCTACTCACAACTTCTCACCTCACAAACAGATCATATGGAACCGCAACCTCATCACTTTAAAAAAAAATCTATATTTTTTGAAAACTGGGTTTGTAATAACATCTTATTTATTTCTCAGTTAACTAATAATGAAAGTTTTTTCCTTACATATTCCGAATTCCTAAACAAGTTTGCTATTCCAATACAACCTAGAGAATACAGTATTGTATTTCATGCTATTCCAAATGGTTTTATGAGAATTCTATCTCAAGCTCCCGGTGAGCAGTCATATACAGGCATGCCTACTAATATATTTCTTAATGGTGTAAACATTAGAGATAGAAGTTGTAACAATAAATGGTTAAGACGGATAATACAGATACCTGTTACTCCAAGGTTTGGCTTGGTCTTCGTGAATATATATTAAATAACAAGTCAAAGAAGTATCTTTTAAAATATTACATTTAATTTACCCCACAAACACAATTTTACAAAGATATAAAACAGATTTAACAAATGTTTTTTTGTGGTGCTGCTTCTGAATCTATTTCTCATTTATTTTATGAATGTTTTTTCTCAAGATTCTTTTGGTATGAGATTGAGTGTTTGTGTTGTGAAGCTTTGTCCTGTCCTGTCTCCCTTAGTATGAAAGATGTTTTGATTTTTTTTATAAGAGACGACTTGTTGAATCACATGTTTTCATCTTGAATCTTTTTATTGTCCTTGGAAAGTATCACATCCACAGATGCAAATGGGAGAGGAGGAGGCCCTCAATTGTTGCATTCAAATCCGAACTTACAAGCTACTTAAGATCTCTTGAAGGACTGAACAGCCATAAAGCTAATAGAACTATCATTTTGATGACGACCTTTTTTCATTCCTCTTTTACTTTTAATTAATTTGTATACTCCTTTTTTTCTCTTTCTTCTCTGTTCTATTGTATAATATGTGTTCAAATAAAACAATTAAAAAAACAAACAAAAAAAACTGACAAGGTTGGCACCAAATCACACAATGTCACATCTGGATCGGGGTTGGGGCCACAAACTTTAAAAGAACCATTATACCGCCATAACCCTCGATAAGAGATATTTTCAGTTACAGCGATATTTTCAGTTTTATTAGTTACATTTAGGCAAGATATAGATTAGATATAGATACAGATTGATAGGCTACAGGTAGTGATAGTTAGGATAGATGGAGCAATAGGCTACATTAATAAAATTAGACAGCATCAGTTAACTCGAGGTAGGTTATACTGTACATAGGCTTTATTGTAGGCTAGCTATTTAGGATAAAATAGAAGTTCCACGTAAAAGATCAAGAACATCTGTGGTCTGGGAGCATTTCCATTTGGAAACCCCGAATAAAGTGAGGTGCATGTTATGTTACTGCCCATTAAATTATTGGAAAGACAGGGCTGCATTGTTTCCCAATTTATATAGTATACTGTCAAAAATATCTTTGTTTCCCTGCAACAAGTGTTCCCTGTGAAAGGATTTTTTCAAGGGCAGGAGATATTGTAAGCAAGAAAAGAAGCAGGCTCAGTCCTAGAACTGCAGAACAAATTATATTTTTAAATAAAACTCTTTCGGATTAGAAAATGTTCAATGCCATTATTATCTTTAATCTTCATTAACATGTTATTCAATAGAAGTCCTTCATCCATATGTGTCCTCCCAACTAGCCTACACATACTCATTCACACTTTGGCCAGGAACCGAACTCTGCACACCGATGTAGTAGTTCAGTGGGCTACAAAGTTCGCCACCACAAATCTTTGTCCATTGTATGCAGTTTTCGTCTAGATTATCGCGTAGATACGACCACTAGATGGCGCTGTGGAGACAGGTTTCAGATTGTTTCGGAGCCTTGAATCGTCATGGCACAATTGTTTCAGTGTTTCACGAAGCCTCGCTCTGCCCACCACTACTGTTTGGTAATTTATTATTAAACATAAGAATTAATGGTAATGTTAATGAGATTGATTTTATGAGACTGATCAATTAAGACCAATTGTACCCACATATTTAATTGGTGCCCCGGCGCGAGGATTGGCTACATTTATTTGTGGAGCTCCACGCGAGGAGTACCAATTGCACTTACAGGAGTCACGCAACGGACCCCTTACCCCCCTCCAAAGTCCACCTTTTCCCCTCCACCTAAAGAGACCTACAACAGCCACATTAACTGCTCCACCCCACGAGCAGTCTGACAGCAGTCACCTGCTCTGATACTGTTACTGATTCACCCAATAGACAACCCGACTACAATCCCACTTCCAAGTCAATCACAGATGGGCTTCCCTGGGGGCCACGGTTCTGCCTGAGGTTTCTTCCTTATGCCAGTGATTACATGGAATCAATGTCGGAGAAAATAAATATTTTGCAGACGTTTTCCTTCAATCTTTCACCATAACTATCACATTTGTTATATTTAGCTTGTTAATTAGCTAGAGGATTGAAGTGGTCACTTACAGAACTCCTCTCTTTAAACAAATAATATAAATAGGATGTTTGTACATGATCTCTTGTGGGAATTCTGTGGGGAACATTGTTCTGTCTATGCCTCCTCTTTGCTACAGTAAAGGCAGCCATTTGTGCCAAAGCTGTGGCAATTAATACACACCTTTCAAACGTGCTAAATGAAGGCGCCAATATAGTGAGCGCAATTGGTGTCAAGTCCTGCTAAATCACAATGCTTCTTATTGCTATCTTATTGTAGTTGCATCTACTCCTCCCTATATTTTGAGCATTCTGGCAGACGCCCTGTGAAAGGGTGAACTTCCCTGTCTCCCCCTCTCACCATTTTTATTGTTTGAACTTCACAGTACACCTGCGCACCCACACACACACACACATCCACAGTCATCAAACCTGTCACAATGCAACTGGAACTGTTAGCCTTTTATTATCAACATCCCTGGCATGGGTGAGGTACCCACTCATGTCCTACTTACAACGTCCTTCTGTTTACAATTCCTGGTTCAAACACTCCGATACTTACATACTTTCTCATCTCCGGACACTTTGCTGCTATGCGGAAGCGCGCACCGCTAGAGCAGTGTTTTAGAACTCGTTGGGATTTGGGATTGGTGATGTGGTGGAGGGGTGTTGGTGTTCAATAGGGTTTGTTTGTGTATTGTGTTATTAATTCGTTAAATTTCTTGTATTATGTGTGATGTGTGTGGATATATTGTGTTTATATATGTGAATGTTATTGTCGGGTGTACAGTTTGTCTTTAGTCGTTTGTTTTAGCGTCATGAGGTGGTATGGTCCAACCATCTCATGATTGGGCCAATTTACGTTGATTGAGTTGTATATTTAAATAGGCTTCAGTTTAACCGAGAGAGAGAACGAACGAGAAGAACGAAACCAACACGAGACATTAAGACAGAGAATGCAAGAACAACCGCTGAGTAGTAGGGCTGCTGAATACTGGAGAAAACAGTGAGCCTAAAGGCGTTATTGTTTGAGTTCTCTTTATTTTTGTAGAATTTGGTTTCGGTGTAAGTGTCGTCAATTTTAGTTATTTATGTTTTGTTTGTGCACGGGTTTTTGTGTGTAAAATAAAAGACGATATATTTTTCTACACACGTTCGTGGATTTTTGGAGGTCTTTTTTGTATCGCTTCACCCCTACTTCCAGTCCAGCTCGCATCCTGCACGAAGGAGCCTCACCGGCAACTTCACACGCCCATATTTGCATATTCAGTTAAGCAAACACAGCAAACGTGGTATTTTCCCCATTTGAGGAATAGAAACCTCATTACATCCGGTTAATGGATCAGCTTCAACATGTTTTTATGCCTGCAATCACGTTTTCACTCGTTTTTACACACTCAAATCTTTATTAAATCAGGCCCTTAAAGTTTAGCGAGAAATGGCGATGATGTCGAAAAGATGTTGCAATGTTGCGCTGTTTGTTCAACCTCGGAAAGTCACAATAATTTCTTCAGTTGCCTACCTCAGTTGCAATTACAACTTTGCAAAATCCTGGAGGGTTCAACTGATTTTTCCAGACAAAGTAATGCTTCACTATGTAACACATAGTTGCCCTAGTTGTCATACATATTTAAGGTATGCATAACCTAAGCCTACAAAGGCAAAAATTAGATGTCTAGTTTCTAAGATAATATGGGCCAGATGTAAAAAGATATGAGCCCCTACTTGCCATTTTTTGACAATATGCACCTTAACTCATTTACACCGGAGCCTGTGCAGTGCAACATTGCACCTCCTGCCGGTTGCAGGGCAGGGCAGCATTGTTGACTTGTCGTCATATTTATGGATCATTTTTACACTAGCGTGCCATTGATGGTGGACCTCAAGATCAGGGGAGTTCAAGCTTGTGGGACCATGCAAGCAAATAGGAAAGGCCTTGCCAAGAGCAAGGACCTCACAAAGCAGGCTGGCATGGACAGGCACAATTCAAGGTGGCGCAGGACAACAAGGCAGTAATGGTCCTGTCCAACCACCATGACCCGACGGCTTTTGGGTCAGTGAGGAGGAAGGTGAATGGTCAACGCCAGGTGACGGTTCGAGTGCCAGCCTGCCTTTCAGCCTGCCTTTCAGCCTGCCTTGCTGAGTACCAGCAGCATATTAAGGGGGTAGACCTTGTAGGTGCAATTGGTACTTCTCGCGTGGCGCTCCACAAATAAATGTAGCCAATCCTCACGCTGTGCACCAATTACATATGTGGGGATAATTGGTCTTAATTGATCAGTCTCATGAAATCAATTCCATTAATATTACTGTAACGGATTGGGCTACGCCCCTCAATCCAATGTGTGATCTGGTCTTAGATCCGTAATTGGTTACACTGTGAGTAGTAGTAGTGTTGTTTTATTTTAATAAATAGTAAGCTGGGAGCGTGGCAGGCCTCTTTCCTTCTGCTTCATTGTTGTAGCCAGAGCACCAGTGTGGTGGCTGGCGTGAGGCCTCCAGTTCTGCTGTGAGCTGCGTTGTCGAGGGTTCGGTGATGTCAGGTAAGCAACAAATAACGTGATCCTACTATTAGTCGTGTAGCTGGTGTGCTTGTTCACTTCATCGCTTGCATGCTGCGATTTGTAAGAGTGGCCGTTCCGGCCGTGTACGGTGTGTAGCTCATTCCGTGGTCTGCTAATTGATTGCATTCCGTTTTGCATTTAGTTGTCATCCAGTTTGGTTCGTCGTGAAGTTTGGGGGTAGCTGAGGTGGTGACCCAAACTCTACTGAAATCAGCTGAAGGTAGGCTGTCCTTATTTGCGCTTTTGCACAACTAGCCATTTACACTGTAGGAACTGAATATACTTTCATTGTCTTTTAGTGTGTGATCTAGGAGCGTTGACCACATCGAGCGGTGGGCTCATTAGTTATTTACCATTGTTGCATCCCTTGCGGTAAGCACTTTGTTACCATCAACTATTTAAGACAAAGTGACCCACCACCAGTTAGTAATGGGTATGATTTGTGTTACAGGTAAAATTGTTAGCACGCCTACGGTTTTCCTCACCGGCGGCAAGTTGCTGTTCTGTTGCCACTGAATTCAGGTCGAGTCAGCTCCGTTTTGGTTATTTTGTTTCATTTTATTTTTGTTCTGGATAGCGATCCATCTCTCCTCAAGCCTCCCCCTCGTGCGGGTGTAAGAGAAGGCCTATAGTCGTGCCATTGCAACCCTGTGTTTCCTGTGATTTTGTTACGTTAGTATTCTCGTGTTTTGTCTGTTTGATTTTTTTGTTGATTTTCTGGTGTCTTGGTGCCATACTGTGTTTAGCAGTTGTGTGTTTGTGTGTGCGTGTGCGTGTGCGTGTGCGTGTGTGTGTGTGCGCGTGCGTGAGTGTCAGTGTCCAGGCCCGGTAACTAAGGCGGCTGCCATCTTCTCCTGCTGGTAAAGTGTACCTGGTTCCACCACTACCAGCTTCTCCTGAGATAAGTCCTAGATAGTTTCTCGTTGTTGGAACCTCAATAACCAACGTTTGACAATGCTATCTTGTATTTAGTATTGCTCTTTTCTGTTTGGGCAGGTTCGGAGGCTCATCCCATAGCGAGCCGGTCTTCTGGTGGTGGAGTCCCTCACTTTTCCATTGTTGTGTGCACTTATGGTGATTATAGTTTTGCAGTGTTAAGTTGCTGAATTGTGTTTGAGTATTTTTGTTTCCTTCACGTGTGGTGTTTCA
This sequence comes from Setipinna tenuifilis, assembly GCA_030347295.1. Classification (NCBI taxonomy): domain Eukaryota; kingdom Metazoa; phylum Chordata; class Actinopteri; order Clupeiformes; family Engraulidae; genus Setipinna; species Setipinna tenuifilis. The sequence continues at coordinate 36,001,555 of CM059266.1, read as the reverse complement.
GGATCTCTGCTATCCCTTCTCTCCGTGCCGCCTATGGTAAGCCCCCCCTTCCTGACCCATTAATTCATTCTTATATCTATATAACAGTGTATTATGAAGCAGTAGAGTGCAGCCCACTTCTTGTAGTGGGTACCGGCCTGGCCTTTCTGATTGTAATCTCCCTCAGTAGCATTATTAAGTGTGCTTGCAGAGCACACTTATTGTTATCTCCCCGTTTATTAAGTGTGCTTGCAGAGCACACTTATTGTTATCTCCCCGTTTATTAAGTGTGCTTGCAGAGCACACTTATTGTTATCTCCCCGTTTATTAAGTGTGCTTGCAAAAAGCACACTTATTGTTATCTCCCCGTTTATTCTTCCCGCTTCTCCTGAACCAGATCTTGAAGACGTTACTATTCCTCAGGCTTTCGAGATAGAGACACCGTTCCAACTCTAAAACGACCGGCCCGGTTTGGACAAGACCGCCCGCATTTCTGTATACCGTACCTCTTGTCGTTCGTCCGTTATTGTCGTTTTTCTGCAACTTTTTGGCCCATTGAAAATGAATGGCGGAATGTTCAGGCTGATGATGTCATAGTACACTGGTCCACTGTAGCAGCCAGAGTGAGTTCTGCCCTCACTCTAACCTCCACTTCGTTTTTTAATGATTAAAACTTAACCGCTTAACCTATAAACTTGATTTAAAGTTTGTAAGAGAGGTCTGGGATCTGACTGTGACCTGTGTAAAATTCATGTGGCAACTACTTAAACTGTTTGAGGCAGGACAGTTTAAAAATGGTGTCAGACAGTCTATGGGATTTTGCCATACATCATCTTACTGTAAACAGGTCAGGGTGCATGTCTGAAGTTTTAAATGATCAAAACTCAACCGTTTAACCTAGAAACTTGATTTAAACTTTGTAAGAGAGGTCTGGGATCTGACTGTGAGCTGTGAAATTTTGATGCGGCAACTACTTAAACTGTTTGAAACAGGACAGTTTAAAAATGGTGAAAGAGAGGCAGACAATACTGTGGCAGTTGCACCTGGACCAACTGCCATTTTTTAAATGTGGAATGTTCAGGAATAGAACTCTTGAGTGATGACATAATCCCCATGCCATGGCCTGCATAATGTTCTGCCATGGGAGTGTATTGCAGCCTATAGTAGTTATCTCTAGTAGTTATCTATGTAGTCAGTGCTACTCTGTTAACCTAGCAAACGTTTGTTAGCCGTTATGCTAACAATGCTAGCTATGCTAACTATGCTAAAATGCAAAATAATTAACTGGGTTAAAAGTGTTACTTGGTTGACTCAGCTAGTGTTCGTTAGCAGTAAAGCTAACAATGCTAATAATGGTAACAATGCTAATAATGCTAACTATGCTAAAATGTGAAGTAACTAACTGTGCTAACAGTGTTGTGTAGCTATATTAGTTGAGGCTATTTAGCCATTATGCTAACAATTCTAGCAATGCTAACTATGCTAAAATGCAAAGTAATTAACTGTGCTTACAGTGTTGTGTAGCTATGTTAGCTGAAGCTATTTAGCAGTTATGCTAACATTGCTAGCAAAGCTAACTATGCTAAAATGCAAGCACACTTTTTGCATTTTCTGCGGGAATGCAGTCTAGTTAAGTGTGCTTGCAAAAAGCACACTTATTGTTATCTCCCCGTTTATTCTTCCCGCTTCTCCTGAACCAGATCTTGAAGACGTTACTATTCCTCAGGCTTTCGAGATAGAGACACCGTTCCAACTCTAAAACGACCGGCCCGGTTTGGACAAGACCGCCCGCATTTCTGTATACCGTACCTCTTGTCGTTCGTCCGTTATTGTCGTTTTTCTGCAACTTTTTGGCCCATTGAAAATGAATGGCGGAATGTTCAGGCTGATGATGTCATAGTACACTGGTCCACTGTAGCAGCCAGAGTGAGTTCTGCCCTCACTCTAACCTCCACTTCGTTTTTTAATGATTAAAACTTAACCGCTTAACCTATAAACTTGATTTAAAGTTTGTAAGAGAGGTCTGGGATCTGACTGTGACCTGTGTAAAATTCATGTGGCAACTACTTAAACTGTTTGAGGCAGGACAGTTTAAAAATGGTGTCAGACAGTCTATGGGATTTTGCCATACATTTCATCATCTTACTGTAAACAGGTCAGGGTGCATGTCTGAAGTTTTAAATGATCAAAACTCAACCGTTTAACCTAGAAACTTGATTTAAACTTTGTAAGAGAGGTCTGGGATCTGACTGTGAGCTGTGAAATTTTGATGCGGCAACTACTTAAACTGTTTGAAACAGGACAGTTTAAAAATGGTGAAAGAGAGGCAGACAATACTGTGGCAGTTGCACCTGGACCAACTGCCATTTTTTAAATGTGGAATGTTCAGGAATAGAACTCTTGAGTGATGACATAATCCCCATGCCATGGCCTGCATAATGTTCTGCCATGGGAGTGTATTGCAGCCTATAGTAGTTATCTCTAGTAGTTATCTATGTAGTCAGTGCTACTCTGTTAACCTAGCAAACGTTTGTTAGCCGTTATGCTAACAATGCTAGCTATGCTAACTATGCTAAAATGCAAAATAATTAACTGGGTTAAAAGTGTTACTTGGTTGACTCAGCTAGTGTTCGTTAGCAGTAAAGCTAACAATGCTAATAATGGTAACAATGCTAATAATGCTAACTATGCTAAAATGTGAAGTAACTAACTGTGCTAACAGTGTTGTGTAGCTATATTAGTTGAGGCTATTTAGCCATTATGCTAACAATTCTAGCAATGCTAACTATGCTAAAATGCAAAGTAATTAACTGTGCTTACAGTGTTGTGTAGCTATGTTAGCTGAAGCTATTTAGCAGTTATGCTAACATTGCTAGCAAAGCTAACTATGCTAAAATGCAAGCACACTTTTTGCATTTTCTGCGGGAATGCAGTCTAGTTAAGTGTGCTTGCAAAAAGCACACTTATTGTTATCTCCCCGTTTATTCTTCCCGCTTCTCCTGAACCAGATCTTGAAGACGTTACTATTCCTCAGGCTTTCGAGATAGAGACACCGTTCCAACTCTAAAACGACCGGCCCGGTTTGGACAAGACCGCCCACATTTCTGTATACCGTACCTCTTGTCGTTCGTCCGTTATTGTCGTTTTTCTGCAACTTTTTGGCCCATTGAAAATGAATGGCGGAATGTTCAGGCTGATGATGTCATAGTACACTGGTCCACTGTAGCAGCCAGAGTGAGTTCTGCCCTCACTCTAACCTCCACTTCGTTTTTTAATGATTAAAACTTAACCGCTTAACCTATAAACTTGATTTAAAGTTTGTAAGAGAGGTCTGGGATCTGACTGTGACCTGTGTAAAATTCATGTGGCAACTACTTAAACTGTTTGAGGCAGGACAGTTTAAAAATGGTGTCAGACAGTCTATGGGATTTTGCCATACATTTCATCATCTTACTGTAAACAGGTCAGGGTGCATGTCTGAAGTTTTAAATGATCAAAACTCAACCGTTTAACCTAGAAACTTGATTTAAACTTTGTAAGAGAGGTCTGGGATCTGACTGTGAGCTGTGAAATTTTGATGCGGCAACTACTTAAACTGTTTGAAACAGGACAGTTTAAAAATGGTGAAAGAGAGGCAGACAATACTGTGGCAGTTGCACCTGGACCAACTGCCATTTTTTAAATGTGGAATGTTCAGGAATAGAACTCTCGTGATGTCATAATACCCATGCCATGGCCTGCATAATGTTCTGCCATGGGAGTGTATTGCAGCCTATAGTGCCAATTGGTAAAAACTAAATAATTCCCACATATATTTGCTCTGATGATCACAAACCTTGGCACATGCAAGCACACTTTTGCATTTTCTGCGGGAATGCAGTCTAGTTAAGTGTGCTTGCAGAGCACACTTATTGTTATCTCCCCGTTTATTAAGTGTGCTTGCAGAGCACACTTATTGTTATCCCACCGTTTATTAAGTGTGCTTGCAAAAAGCACACTTATTGTTATCTCCCCGTTTATTATTATTATTATTATTATTATTATTATTCTCCTGAACCAGATTTTGCAGACGTTGCTACTCCTCAGGCTTTCGAGATAGAGACACCGTTCCAACTCTAAAACGACCAGCCTGGTTTGGACATGACCGCTCACCGTTCTATTAACCGTACCTCTTGTCGTTCGTCCGCTATTGTCGTTTTTCTGCAACTTTGTCGCCATTGAAATGAATGGCGGAATGTTCAGGCTGATGATGTCACAGTACACTGCTCTACTCTAGCAGCTACAGTGAGCTCTGCCCTCACTCAAGATTTTTCAGACGTTACTACTCCTCAGGCTTTCGAGATAGAGACACCGTTCCAACTCTAAAACGACCGGCCCGGTTTGGACAAGACCGCCTACATTTCGCTATACCGTACCTCTTGTCGTTCGTCCGCTATTGTTGTTTTTCTGCAACTTTTGTCGCCATTGAAATGAATGGCGGAATGTTCAGGGAGCTAGAGTGAGCTCTGTCCTCACTCTAACCTCCACTCGGTTTTTTAATGATTAAAACTCAACCGCTTAACCTATAAACTTGATTTAAACTTTGTAAGAGAGGTCTGGGATCTGACTGTGACCTGTGTAAAATTCATGTGGCAACTACTTAAACTGTTTGAGGCAGGACAGTTTAAAAATGGTGTCAGACAGTCTATGGGATTTTGCCATACATTTCATCATCTTACTGTAAACAGGTCCGGGTGCATGTCTGAAGTTTTAAATGATCAAAACTCAACCGTTTAACCTATAAACTTGATTTAAACTTTGTAAGAGAGGTCTGGGATCTGACTGTGAGCTGTGAAATTTTGATGTGGCAACTACTTAAACTTTTTGAAACAGGACAGTTTAAAAATGGTGAAAGAGAGGCAGACAATACTGTGGCAGTTGCACCTGGACCAACTGCCATTTTTTAAATGTGGAATGTTCAGGAATAGAACTCTTGAGTGATGTCATAATCCCCATGCCATGGCCTGCATAATGTTCTGCCATGGGAGTGTATTGCAGCCTACAGTAGTTATCTCTAGTAGTTATCTATGTAGTCAGTGCTACTCTGTTAACCTAGCAAACGTTTGTTAGCCGTTATGCTAACAATGCTAGCTATGCTAACTATGCTAAAATGCAAAATAATTAACTGGGTTAAAAGTGTCACTTGGTTGACTCAGCTAGTATTCGTTAGCAGTAATGCTAACAATGGTAATAATGCTAACAATGCTAATTGTGCTAACTATGCTAAAATATGAAGTAATTAACTGTGATAACAGTGTTGTGTACCTATATTACCTGAGGCTATTTAGCCATTATGCTAACAATGCTAGCAATGCTAACTATGCTAAAATGCAAAATAATTAACTGGGTTAAAAGTGTTACTTGGTTGACTCAGCTGGTATTCGTCAGTAGTATTGCTAACAATGCTAATCATGTTAACTATGCTAAAATATGGAGTAATTAACTGTGCTAACAGTGTTGTGTACCTATATTAGCTGGGGCTATTTAGCCATTATGTTAACAATGTTAGCAATGCTAACTATGCTAAAATGCAAGCACACTTTTTGCATTTTCTGCGGGAATGCAGTCTAGTTAAGTGTGCTTGCAGAGCACACTTATTGTTATCTCCCCGTTTATTAAGTGTGCTTGCAAAAAGCACACTTATTGTTATCTCCCCGTTTATTATTATTAAGTGTGCTTGCAGAGCACACTTATTGTTATCTCCCCGTTTATTATTCTTCTTCTCCTGAACCAGATCTTGAAGACGCTACTAGTCCTCAGGCTTTGGAGATAGAGACACCGTTCCAACTCTAAAACGACCGGCCCGGTTTGGACATGACCGCCTACATTTCGGTATACCGTACCTCTTGTCGTTCGTCCGTTATTGTCGTTTTTCTGCAACTTCTTGGCCCATTGAAAATGAATGGCAGAATGTTGGCACGCATATTTGCAAGCACACTTTTTGCATTTTCTGCGGGAATGCAGTCTAGTTATTATTAAGTGTGCTTGCAGAGCACACTTATTGTTATCTCCCCGTTTATTATTCTTCTTCTCCTGAACCAGATCTTGAAGACGCTACTAGTCCTCAGGCTTTGGAGATAGAGACACCGTTCCAACTCTAAAACGACCGGCCCGGTTTGGACATGACCGCCTACATTTCGGTATACCGTACCTCTTGTCGTTCGTCCGTTATTGTCGTTTTTCTGCAACTTTTTGGCCCATTGAAAATGAATGGCGGAATGTTGGCACACATATTTGCAAGCACACTTTTTGCATTTTCTGCGGGAATGCAGTCTAGTTATTATTATTATTATTATTATTATTATTCTCCTGTCCTGGATCTTTCAGACATTAATACTCCTCAGGCTTTTGAGATAGAGACACCGTTCCAACTGTAAAACGACCGGCCCGGTTTGGACCAGACCGCCTACAATTCTGTATACCGTATCTCTTGTCGTTCGTCCGTTATTGTCGTTTTTCTGCAACTTTTCCGCCATTGAAAATGAATGGCGGAATGTTCAGGCTGATGATGTCACAGTTCACTGCTCCACTCTACCAGCTAGAGTGAGCTCAGCCCTCACTCTAACCTCCACTCGTTTTTTTAATGATTAAAACTTAACCGCTTAACCTATAAACTTCATTTAAACTTTGTAAGAGAGGTCTGGGATCTGACTGTGACCTGTGTGAATTTCATGCGGCAACTACTTAAACTGTTTGAGACAGGACAGTTTAAAAATGGTGTCAGACAGTCTATGGGATTTTGCCATACATTTCATCATCTTACTGTAAATAGGTCAGGGTGCATGACTGAAGTTTTAAATGATCAAAACTCAACCGTTTCACCTAGAAACTTGATTTAAACTTTGTAAGAGAGGTCTGGGATGTGACTGTGAAGTGTGAAATTTTGATGCGGCAACTACTTAAACTGTTTGAAACAGGACAGTTTAAAAATGGTGAAAGAGAGGCAGACAATACTGTGGCAGTTGCACCTGGACCAACTGCCATTTTTTAAATGTGGAATGTTCAGGAATAGAACTCTTGAGTGATGTCATAATCCCCATGCCATGGCCTGCATAATGTTCTGCCATGGGAGTGTATTGCAGCCTATAGTAGTTATCTCTAGTAGTTATCTATGTAGTCAGTGATACTCTGTTAACCTAGCAAACGTTTGTTAGCCGTTATGCTAACAATGCTAACTATGCTAAAATGCAAAATAATTAACTGGGTTAAAAGTGTTACTTGGTTGACTCAGCTAGTATTCGTTAGCAGTAAAGCTAACAATGCTAATAATGTTAACAATGCTAATAATGCTAACTATGCTAAAATGTGAAGTAACTAACTGTGCTAACAGTGTTGTGTAGCTATATTAGTTGAGGCTATTTAGCCGTTATGCTAACAATGCTAGCAATGCTAACTATGCTAAAATGCAAAGTAATTAACTGTGCTTACTGTGTTATGTAGCTATATTAGCTGAAGCTATTTAGCAGTTATGCTAACATTGCTAGCAATGCTAACTGTGCTAAAATGCAAGCACACTTTTTGCATTTTCTGCGGGAATGCAGTCTAGTTAAGTGTGCTTGCAGAGCACACTTATTGTTATCTCCCCGTTTATTATTCTTCTTCTCCTGAACCAGATCTTGAAGACGCTACTAGTCCTCAGGCTTTTGAGATAGAGACACCGTTCCAACTCTAAAACGACCGGCCCGGTTTGGACATGACCGCCTACATTTCGGTATACCGTACCTCTTGTCGTTCGTCCGTTATTGTCGTTTTTCTGCAACTTTTTGGCCCATTGAAAATGAATGGCGGAATGTTGGCACACATATTTGCAAGCACACTTTTTGCATTTTCTGCGGGAATGCAGTCTAGTTAAGTGTGCTTGCAGAGCACACTTATTGTTATCTCCCCGTTTATTATTCTTCTTCTCCTGAACCAGATCTTGAAGACGTTACTAGTCCTCAGGCTTTTGAGATAGAGACACCGTTCCAACTCTAAAACGACCGGCCCGGTTTGGACATGACCGCCTACATTTCGGTATACCGTACCTCTTGTCGTTCGTCCGTTATTGTCGTTTTTCTGCAACTTCTTGGCCCATTGAAAATGAATGGCGAATGTTGGCACACATATTTGCAAGCACACTTTTTGCATTTTCTGCGGGAATGCAGTCTAGTTATTATTATTCTCCTAGACCAGATCTTGAAGACGCTACTAGTCCTCAGGCTTTGGAGATAGAGACACCGTTCCAACTCTAAAACGACCGGCCCGGTTTGGACATGACCGCCTACATTTCGGTATACCGTACCTCTTGTCGTTCGTCCGTTATTGTCGTTTTTCTGCAACTTTTTGGCCCATTGAAAATGAATGGCGGAATGTTGGCACGCATATTTGCAAGCACACTTTTTGCATTTTCTGCGGGAATGCAGTCTAGTTATTTTTGTGATGGTTGTGGATGTATTACTAAGCCTTGCGTGAGTGTTTTATGTATTCTTGTATGGTTGTTACTTTGGTGTAGCCTGTGGCCCATGGCTTACCATACCTTTGGATGTTTGTAATCCTGAACTTGTTGACTGTGAAATGTGTGTACTCTGATTGGATCTCAGTGTTAGGGCCAGCCATAATATTTTGTATTGTTTTTATATCTGGTTGTGCTCTGTTATTTATTATTCGCCTTAAAAAATATGATTGCTGTGAACCTATCTCTGGCCTAAGAGTGTTCGAAACCTGTGTGCTTATTGGAGCGTAGTGGGGTAATATTAGTAGTCCTAGGTGGTCCCGCACCCTAGGTGGCGTAGTCAGCTAAACATCAATCTCTTGTGCTGCTGTTACATTACCATTAATTCTTATGTTTAATAATAAATTACCAAATGGTTAAATTGATGGTATATTACCAAAATGTTACGCTTATACTACAGCTATAGTAATAATGTATTACTTACAGTAATATAATACACTACAGTGTACACTTGGACTGGATGAAGGCAATTGGAGGTTCTTAGACTGTTCAATGAATACAGCAGCAACACAGGCAAAACACAGTTTATTCCAAAGGTGTAGTTTATTAACTAATGAACTACAGGTGTGAACTAATCTAGCACGTTGTGCTGGTGTGTGTGTATGTACAAGACAATAGGGTGGTGTGTGTGTGTGTGTAAAGGAGAGAAAGAGAGGAGAGAGGGACTTGCGGGGTCCACAGTTGGATCGCCAAATGGTCAGTGGAATGTTAAAGGGGGTAAGTGCCAGATAAGCCACATGATTATCTTACTTTGAAACAATAGACTAGTTCTGCTAGGTTATCATTAGCATTCCTTTTCACCAGGTATCTCAGTATGGTGCATGAGATAAGAGTTAGTGAGAGGGGGAGAGAGAGAGAGCAGGGGAGAGAGCATGCATGATCTATCTATCAAAGTAGCAAATAAAAGAACATAACAAATGGTCACTCAGAGTGTTGTGCTGTGCATGCTGATGAAGTTTCTCTGGCCTGGGGCAGGGCAAAGAGGGTGTCTCTTTAGGTCTGTGAGGTCCGGTGGCCCACAAGACAGAGAGGCTGAGCAATAGCCCACCAGTGGTTTTAAAGAGTGTGAAATTTGAGAAGGGATTATCACCTGAGGTGTGGCTAAGGAAGAAGAATCATGGGAAGAAGGATCATGGGAAGGGTAGTTCTTGTGTGGTTGTACCTACAACCTGCTGGACCAGATGGTGGGTTATTACCAAATCCAGCACCGGTCTACCAAGTGGTGGAGGAGGCTGTTTTTTTTATTTTTTTTGTACGGTGGCGTGCTACAATGCCTTTGTGGATGCCAGGTCTGCTGGAGGAGCTGAGTAGAAGTATAAGAGGGGTGGCTACAAAGACTGGATGGAGGATCTAACCATGGAGCTGATCGTTCCCGTCACAAAAAGAAGTGCTCCTCAGGTGCTCCCCAACAGCCCAACTGGAGCCTCAGCTGGGCATGATCTGGCCCAGATCAATACAAAGAGGAAGACCTGCAGCGAGTGTTCGCTGAAACACTGTGGCACCAATGTGCGTGCTGGGTCCACGCTGATGGAGTGCAGGCAAGGTAACGTTCCTCTGCATCGCGAGTGCTTTATGCACCATGTCGTTCGCCATTAGAGTTGATGGATATAAAGTGTGAGTATCAGTCTGTGTGAAGATGGTTTGTTTCCAGTTCCACCTCTGGACTTTCCCCACCCCTTCCCACCTGTCTCTCATACCAAGGGTCTTTGTTCTATGTGTTTGATCAGTTGGCCTGTGTGTTGGCCTGTTTTAAAATGTCATTCGTTATATGAATTAATTATATAAAATATATTTTTCCTCAGCCATCTGATTTTGATTTTTTTTTTTCTAAAAATGTGTTTGTTAGTACTGAAAGAGCATGTATTAATTCAAGCTGAGAGTCTTACCTTGAAAATACAATTTCATGTTTTATGTGCTTCAGAGGCTAATATATTAAAGTTTTAATAGACGTTGACAATTCTCAAATGAAGGTCTCCAAAACCTTCAGGAGATAAGTACATTTATCATAGAATTGCATAGGTTTTTATAGGCGTTTTTTTGCAGGCGTTTTAGGTGTCAATGGGTTAAAACATGACATACAAGTAGTGCCTTTATAGTTACTTCCACTTAGGGCTGAACAATCTATCATTCTGGACCAAAAATCTATCTATGGAAGTCTATGGAATGAAATGCTAAAGGCTACTGGGCCCCTTCCGGGGTTTTTTTGCCCCATGGGTGTTTCAACTTCCGTGTCTGTTCCTGCCCCCTCGCACAGGAGAAAATTTACCGTACTGTTTGTATTTTTTTTCGTAAGAGGGGTTGTTATCTAGTTATGGATCTTTACCATTCGATGCAAGTGAAGGCAAATGAAAGATGGCTAAGCTAAGCTAAACGCCAGCCTTGTATGTACATGTTAACTAGCTAGCTCCCTCGACATGCTAACTTGTATTTGGATTGCCTGTAACCAAAGTTAGCAGAGAAAGAATCAAGTCCAAAAGTACAATATTAGCCCTCCACTTAAGTTAATGTGATTGTACTTATGATGATGGTAAAAATATATTTATTAAGAAAATTATTGTATGTCGTCTGATTTGTGAATGAGCATCTACTAGTCAGTTTATTGTATTCGGGTTTGTTGGCTAACGTCACCAGACTGGGTCTCGAGTTTGCGCAGTAGCCTGGTGACCAATTTGAAAAATTGAAAATCTGGCTTCATCCGGTCCCCATTCAAAACGACGCCATCCCTCAGTCCATATCTTCTACTGTCTATGGGAGCAATGGCAGGGATTTCAATGCAGCTGTAGCTGCTGTTGTTGTGGTCATTTCACATACGTCAGAGGACTGAGGGGTGTGATTGATTGAAGCTTCGTCCAGTAGCAAACAGAGGCATTTGAAAGAGGCAGGTTAAGAAATCTGAGAAATGGGTTTACAACACAGCTTGGCCAGACCAATGCTCGCAGAGCATTGACAAGTCGCGATAGCTAGGCTAAAATAGACTACATTTATTTTGCCAGTGTAACTAATAGTTTGCCTTAAGTAGGTTTTACTTTGTTTTGTAAAACTGAAACACAGTTAAAAACAAAAGACAAATAAGTTAGCTGTCAAACTGTTGTTAGCTGACAAACTATCATCGCTATATTTACCATTTAAGAATAATATTTACAATATACAAATGTGTAACTCGTCGACGTAGATCATCTGCATTTTAAGACAGGTTGTGAGAACAGCAAACTAGGGAGAAAATATTCCAAGTTGTCTCCAAGGCAACAGCTTAGCTACGGCAAGCCTAGAGAGACAGAACACAATTGTCGCAGGGGCAGAACAGTTTAGTGTTTTTCCTAATGCTTTTCTTTGAAGCCCTTAAAAATACAAGATGATAACTTGTCATCAATTGTAGATTATGAATACTGTGTTATGAGATTAGTTTATATCTTTATGGTTTTCTGTATAATAGGTTTCTTGGATGTACTTTTTTGCCCTTGATAGAAAATCTTCTGGCTAAAAATGTAGTGATGTAGAGATGTCAGGGAACCAGGGGGGTATTCCAAAAAGCGGGTTTACTGACTTAACTTGAGTATGTTAACCCAGAGTAAGCGGTAAACCTGGGTTTTCAGTTCCAAAACAGTCAGGTTAAATAAGTCACTATGGTAACAGCTCTCAACATAACCTAGTAGGGGGTAGGTTTTGTTCAGGTTATGTTTAGGTAATCGAGTTATGTTCGGGTATTTAAGTCCAAGTTCAGTAAGACCGCTGCGAAACTCGCTACACAATGGCGTTTCCTTTTGATGAAGACCCAATCATTGACATTGAAGCCCAAATTATCCGTGCAATTCACCGTGAGAGGGTGATAAGACCACGATATGATATTTTGGCTTTCCCGGATGATTACTTGCGAGAGCGCTACCGTTTTTCGGCGGAATCGTTGATCTATTTGAACAACCTTATCCATCCGTACATTTCTAATGTGACACATCGTGGGTTTGCCCTGTCCTCTCTGCAAACAATGTGCATTGCTCTCCGTTTTTAGGTACTGGGAGTTTTTTGTACAATGTCGGAGATGCAGAGCACATTGGCAAAGCAACTGCCTGTCGATCGGTGCGTAAAGTGTGCCTTGCACTAAAGCGCTTCATACATGACTTTATTCGTTTTCCTGGCCACAAACCTACGAGAGTCATCAAGACGGAGTTCCACCAACTGGCAGGTCAGCAACTCTTAGGGTTCACCAATATGCACAGAAATATTTGCTGTTGAAACATTTTATGACCATTGGCTATTGCAGGCTTTCCGAACGTTATTGGTTGCATCGATGGGACACATGTGCCTATTAAAGCGCCATCCCAAAATGAGGCGGATTATGTCAACAGGAAAGGTTTCCACAGCATCAATGTCCAAGTAAGTATAGTGAAACCGGTAGGCCTACGTTTCTTTCATTTTTGAGTGCTATCTTAGTGATCCTTGAAAACATATTTTTCCCCAATTGCCAGATGATATGTGATGCTGCAAACCTCATAACAAATGTGGAGGCGAGATGGCCAGGGTCTGTGCACGATGCCAGAATGTACAGGGAATCACATCTGAGCACCAGATTTCAACAGAGTGCGTTATATTCCTTAGACTATGTTATATTGAGTAGAATTGCAAATCTTCATGAGTGTAGGCTACTTGAACACTGTGTTGTGTGTAATTGCAGGAGAATTTGATGGGTATCTCCTGGGGGATAGAGGATACCCTTGCCTGTCAACCCTCATCACCCCATACCCTGATCCAGATGCTGGTGCGCAAACGCGTTTTAACGTGGCGCACAACCGAACGAGGGTGAAGATAGAGATGACTTTTGGGATCCTGAAAGAGAGGTTCCAATGCCTACGTGGGTTGAGGGTCCGCCCAGAGAGGGCCTGCGACATCATTGTTGCATGTGCCATATTGCACAACATTGCAACGTTGCGCAAGGAATTACCCCCAAACATCGAGGAGCCGGTACCAGAGGAACCCTTCCACCAGCAGGAGGATATGCGAGATGGCCAGAGAGTGCGTAACCACATCTGTCACAATCACTTTAATTAAAGAAAAAGCAACACTCCTAAACACCTTTGTTGTATTGGTTTATTTAGTTCTTTCCCATAGACTGTTTCATTGCCTGAAAAGAGAAACATTGCATTAGAGATCGTACAATAAAAGAAGCACGCATTATTTGCTCCGCGCAAACCTCAATCTTCAGTTTCAGATACTCCATCTCCAAATCTGCCTTGGTGATTTGGCGCTGGAGGTGTAGCCGGTAGAGTTCCTTTGCCGACATCTACAATAACCAAGCGGCCATGTTCAGCATTTGATGATCGGTCCATGTGCGCTTATACTATTATTATTTCTTACGTTGCTGTATTGATTGGAGCTTGTCCCCCCAGAATCGGCCTCTTTTTCAGCCTGGAGGTACATATTCGTTTAACTGAAGTGAAGTATGAATGAAGGTAGAATAAGTTGCACTGGATCACGGCAAAGGCTTTACCTCTGACATTGTTTGGGGCTCCTAAAGGGCCGACACAGTCTGTTCATCATCCTATAGAAAAACGACAATAGGCTAGTGGCATGGGCTTAAGAGCCTAAAACACTGACTATGAAAAAACGACTTACAGCAGCAGCAGCAGCAGCATCAATTTCTGGTGGTGGCTGCTCCACCACCAGCAGTACTCCACCTTGAACTAAAAGAGGTTGAAATTGGTATTTTCGCGTAAAAGCAGCACTTACTGCACAGCACACAAGGAGGTTCCTATAGGCTACAACATAATAATCATGATTATTATAATTTAATATTTCCATTTCATATTCAATAAACCTGCAGTATAAGGGTAGCCCAATAGGTCACATTGGATACATGAAAGGCTGGCTATTACGCATAACCTAATAATAAGGACAAATACACTGGACAAGAGGGGTGTGCTCCTCCTGGGAGGTGGCCGGCTCCGATGATGTCCCCCCAGGAATCCCCTCCATCATCGGCCGGCCCCGATTCACGGACATCGCTAGCTCCTCAACAGGGGTGAGGGGCTCAGCTGTCCCAGCGCCAGTCCTCCGGGACTCTGCGGTCTTCTTATTAGCTTTAAATACAGTAGACGCATCTTGTTGGAGCATGACAGTTTAAAGGTCCACATGGGAGACATGATGTCCGCCTAGAAAAAATACTTACCATTTTGTACTATATTTTTATATTTCATTTTCACCTGCTTCCAGGTCCTTTTTTGCGCCCCGGGGTTACATCTAATTGATAAATCAATTAGATCAAGACAAGACAAGACAAGGAGTCTATTTTTGCAGGCGGCATCAAGATATGAAGGCAGTTTCCCGAACTATTTAATTTTATTTAAGATTGTGCGCGTCGCATAGGCCTAATGTCCCTAACTTACGCATTCACGCGATTGGCGACTCTCTGCCAAGCCTCGTCGCGTGCCTTGGAAGCTGTGGTGGAGTTGCCCTTTTTAGTAATTGCTACCCTTTCCTCCTCATAAGCCTCGAGGAGGATTTGTAGCTCCATTTCGCTGAAATATGCAGCTCGTTTCGCCATTTTTTCGTGTTTTCGACCCTCGATAGATGATGTCTTTATAGATTCGCCGGGAACGCGCACAACACTAGGTTAACCAATACGGGGTTAATTGAGTTAATTCATAACCGGTGTTTTGGAACCAACTTCGCGGGTTTAGTCATCCTGGGTTCAACTAACCTCGAGTTCAGGTTTAAACTCAGTGTTTTTGTTAACCTTCCTTTCTGGAATACCCCCCAGGTACTATTGTCGATTTTGGTTGTTCTGCACCTTAGCCTGACTTCTGGTGTAAGTCTTTGTTTTAAAAAGGTATTCACTGTTTTTGCTATAAGTTATTGATAATGCAAAATTTGAAGTGCCATATTTTGAAGTGACATAAACTGTAGATGGGATAAGTTCAAGTTTACTTTAAGTTAAGTCATAGATGTTGTTTTTAGTTCTGTGACTCAAACAGTCAATGTAGCCTATGTATAGCATGTTTCCTGTTAATAAATAGGACTACATTTAAAATCAATCCTTCACTTTAGTTTTCATTCTTGCATTAGAGTTATGAAATTTAGTGTTTGAACAGTATGATGTAAGTTTCTGTGATGTTTGCAAATGTTGATGTGCACTGAAACTTGATTTAAAAAAAATCATGGATGAAATTGAAATCGCAATATCTGCCAGAAAAAAATTGCAATTCATTTTTTTATTAATGATTCAGCCCTACTTCCACTTATATCCTTTAATACAGTACATAATAGAAACGGTTTTGTTTGGTTTATCCAAGTTATAGTCAATGATAAAGCAGCACCTGTGGTATACCCCTCCAAGATGTGAAGGCCTCCTCTAATTTTAATGATCCACTATTCATCGTACTGAAGCTGAATTGTCTTTCCTGCAAAGTCCCCTGTAACTTATTTGACAATAGGCAGCTCACTTTTGTTCCCTGGGACCTCACAAAGCTATACTGCAGTATTTACTGTCTTGTGCTTTTGTCAAAATGAGTCACAGTGGCTCAAAATTCAAAATAGAAATTCTGGCACCAGTGAAATACACTTTAAGGGATTTCCTGGTCACAGTCACATTTGTAAATACATTGTACGCTACAAAAAGAACACTTACTGCAACCATAGAGTGTGTTTAACTCCAAGACGTCAGTTGGGCTCATTTCTTGTGTCTGGCCAATAACATCTTGGAATTCTGGAAGCAGTGTGACCATGGTTTCCCCTAGTCCGTTAGTGAAGGCATATTTATCATAATGCATTATTGATTTGTAGTCATATTCTGTGCCCTGTGTAGTGCTCTCTGCAAAAGTTTGCCTCTGGAAATTGTGTAGTTGCTCTGCAATGGAAAATGGAAATGACATGAAATGTGATAACAAAAAAATTAGTGCTTTTTGTATCCTGTATTGTATTGTATTGTAAGCACTTTATTGTCACTAGTCACAAGTACCAGCGAAATTATCAGAGGTGTCAATGCCGGATTTGGAAAGTAAAAACCTGCCACAAATTTGATCCAACCAACTCTGAATCAGCTGATCGTTTTGGAGTTTCTGAACCCGGGATTGACACCTCTGGAAATTAGCCATCAACCAATCCAACATAGATACAAACATACATGATGTGACAAGGGGGTAGACAGGATGGGAAGTAAAAGAATATAGCATCACATGAGGAAAGGGGAGGAGAAAAAAAGCCAACCCCCAGACTATGCTCCTATGGGGACCATAGTGTGAGAAGGGAAAAAACACTTCAGGAAAAAAAGAGCACATAATGAGCACACTTTACAAGATGGAAGACAGGGTAAGGAAGTTTCTGGGGTTAAAACCAGTGTATGCGCACAGCCATGTGGTCCTGCAGCTACGATAGCGCGTCACAGACCCGCTTGCTAGGCTGGGGGTAAGATGGGGGAAAGAAATGCAAGAGCGTCTCACTGCCATGATCTGCCAGAGGAGCTGTTATTCTAGCAGTGGCCTTGGCCAAGGCCAGTGTTAGTTGAGGGAGCCAAAAGCAGATCAAAGTCAAAACTCAAAATCAGTTTTATTATCAAAAACCATATGTACAGATTGAGGTTGCACACACAGAATTTGAAACTAAAGTGCTCTCTAGGCCCACAGTGAACATTAAACATCTTATAAACAAGACAGTAAGACATGATGACAAAACATAACAATATAAACATTACAGAAAGTACAGTAGGCTTGTATATAATACAAATAAGTAAAAAAACAATGTGTAATGTAATAAAGCTCAAATGGTGTTATTTAAGCAGCAGTGTCATTGGTTATAGTGCAAAAAGAAGTGTACATTGAAATTACTGTGGACCAGTGGGAAAGAAACTCAACAGTAGAGAGATGTGTCTTTGGTGCGGAGGAGAGAGATGTGCCTTAGGTAAGTTTCACCAGACTGTGACACTTACACTAAGACCAACGGATGAGGGAAGTGGTGTGTGTGTGTGTGTTTGTGGGGTGGGGGTGGGGGGCAGGGCAGGGAGATATTTCAGCCTTAGGTAAGTTTCACCAGACTGAGACAAAAAAACAACTGCAGAGGGAAGTGGTGTGTGTGGGGGTCAGATGGAGGAGGGAGGGCAGGGCAGGGAGAGAGTTTAGCATCCTGACAGCTTGGTGGATTAAGCTGTGTTTCAGTCTGCTGGTTCTGGCCCAGAGGCTCCTCAGTCTCCTTCCTGATGGCAGCAGACTGAAGAGGCTGTTGGATGGGTGGGTGGGATCACCCGCAATGCAGAGGGCTTGAGCCCCTGTGTTCAGTATGACTGTGCTTAAGGTGTTGCTGCCGAACCCGTACTGCCAGTGGTTTTCCTGTCAGGAAATCCAGCAGGCAGTTGCACATTGAGGTGTTGATCCCCAGCCTGTCTAACTTGAGTATGAGTTGTTAGGGGACGATTGTGTTGAATGCTGAACTGAAGTCAATGGACAGCATTTGTCCAGGTGTGTAAGGGCTGAGTGGAGGGCTGTTGAGATTGCATCATCGGTCAAGCGGCAGACCAGTATTCAAATTGAAATGGGTCCAGGATGGAGGAGAAAAATGTCTTGATGTGTTGCATGACTAGCCGTTCGAAGCACTTCATGAGGTAGGGGTGAGTGCAACTGGATGGTAGTCATTGAAGCAGGATGGGGACAACTTCTTCGGCACGGGCATGATGGTGGAGGTTTTGAGGCACGTGGGAAGGACAGCCTGGCTCAGAGATGTGTTGAAGATGTCTGTGAAAACATCTGTGAGTTCCACAGCAGTCTCTCAGTACACGACCAGGGAGATTTGTCAGGTCGCGGAGCTTTGTGTGCATTGAGCCTGCTGAGGGACCTCCTCACGCTGTCCGGGGATAGTGCCAGAACCTGGTCACTGAAAGGGGGTGGAGTCTTCTGTGCCGGAGTGCTGTTGTGTGCCTCAAAGCTAGCAAAGAAAGGAGCTGTCGGCAGTCTGTGGCGTTGGCTAGTAGTGCATTATGGTCTGTATCCCCTGCCACAGACTCCGCGTGTCTCTGCTGTCATTAAAGTGCTGTGCTATCTTCCTTCTCTCTCACTGACTTTAGATTAGTCCGAAGTAAACGTACGTGGTCCAGCTTATTATCCAGCAAGCGTACATCGGACAGTACTATGGTGGGCATTGCAGGTTTGTGTGGGTTTGCAGCTAGCCTGGGGTCCGTTTCGTAAAACCGTCATTGCTAACTTCCTTAGCAACTTTGTTGGTTTGAACGATGGACTAACGACGCAACTAATGATGTTTACAACAACATTAGTCCGATGGATCGTTCGATGACGCAGGTGTTTCCCAATAGCAAAGTTTGGACGATCCATCGTTTAAGTTGTGTAGTTCAAACAATTAGCTTGGACCTGTCGTTAGACCATTGTTTATGATGGTTTATGTACACGTGACGTCTTGCTCGTCACCTTTGGCCTTCTTAGGTCGGATTAGGCACCATTCAATGTTTTACCGTCAGCCACTGCATGAATGATTTTACTTTAATTCACTTCATTTTCGTCCTGGCACTTGCCAGATCAGGTAAAAAGAAAATAGAAAATTCACCCCACAACACACCAAAAGCTGTTGCAAAATGTTCTTGGATTATTAAAGTTATTTGCTGATCTTATAGATCATTTTTAATATGGTGATGATGAGTATGATCACGGATCATGGATCCAAGGTCATTCCATTATCTCACAGATCATCCAACCTGTTTCAATCCCACAGATCATTCCATGTACTGTATTTCAAAATGATTACCGTTGAGCGGGATTCAAACCCGTATCTCTCCAAAAAAGTGAGAAGGTCTGCAAAGTGGGTTGACGAGCTAAGCACTCAACCATCACACCACATGACCCTTTAATGGCATTAGTTATATTTATATGTAGATCTATCTAGGGTAGCATAAATGAAACACACAGTCATATCATTACAAACGTATTCAGTCTCTGCTTTTTAACGAGTAAGGGACATGATTGTGTTGGAGAACATTTCCCTAAGTTGCTGAAGTTGTCATACATGCATGTATACCGGCTTAATTGAAATAAGGCTACGTTTTTGTTGCTTACTGTCATGGTGTCGGTTTTGTTGTTTATCCGCAACGAATGCGTCCAAATACTCTCCGAACGCTTCCGAGACATCTGGATACTTTGCAGTTTAAACGACAGAAGTCCAAACTAACATAGTTCAGGCTTCCGTTGCACGTAGGTGGTTGGAGATTTTCGGGAAACAGTCGGAATTGGGCTGTTGTGTCATTCGAACCTACATCGGACAGCGGTGGTTTAATACTAACATCCGTTGTTGTTTGAGAAACGCACCCCTGTTCCGGATGCCTCCGCGCTTACCCCTCTCTTCTGTTTCCTGTGTGACGTCTCCACTGCGGGTGAGATCTAGGAGTCGGGGTCGATGATGGCAAGTGCTTCCGGAGCAGACCGCTATTCTTCAGTATGTCCTGTAGCCCTTCGACGTATGAGTTATTTATAGTGCTGTTATTGCTGATGTTGAGCAAAAACTCCTGGCTGTATGTGGCTCACATGTCAAAGTCATTGACGAACAAAAACAATGTTGTTTGCACGACAAAACACATGAAAACACTGTAACGTTGGGACGGAGAGCAGCCACTGTGTCTCCCCGTGCCGTCATCTTGGAAGGGACAGATAAGATTAGCATTGTTTGGGCTTGGGTCGAGTAGCCACATTCCAATTTGACCGACTATTCTCTGTCCATTCTGGTCTCAGAATTGATCCATTTGCCTTTGCAAAGCCACGAGATTCTCCAAGATGTTATCCATGTTGCGGTTACAGTTTTTACCAATCATTTTCACGCGTGTCTCAATACCATGTCTACATTTTCACAACTCTTAACACATTTGCATGAACCAAAGTCTATGGGCGACAAACAACGTTCTCTTTCGCATTGCTTTCACACAATTGCGTTCAATCACCACTTCAACCAAAATACATAAGTACTTCTCTCAGTTAATGTTTACCACCAACAAAATTATGTACAACTGCAGCTAAATTTGCAGACAATTGGATACTCTTATCAAAACAGTTAACTCTAGGATCAAAACCTAAAAGCAATACAATACAGTGTAACAAAGCACAGCATTTTGCATTTTGTCACACAAAAAAGAAATAATGTGCTTGAGGCATCTTTTAGCCAAATAATTATTGATATTTAGCACTTTTACACTTACACTTACTACTTCTTACGTGTGTATTTCTTCTATTTTTTTATTTTTATAGCTTGTTTCGTAACAGGTAAACAAAGAGGTTACATTTGCGTGTTTACGATCAAAACATTGTGATATAGAAAGTTGATATTGGAGTTGCTGTGTATTCCATTACCAGTATGTACTGTAGGCTTTATCATGGTTTATCCAAAATGCAGCAGCCCCATGGATCAGCATTACAGTAGGTAGGGCCAAAAACGACTTCTATGGATGACTATATTTACATAGCCTGGCTGCTGCACCAAGCTTGTAGACAGAGCTTGGTCTGGCAAATCTCCCTCAATGTAGCATCACAGGCAGTATGGGCGGGCCCAGGCTAATATTTACATACATTTACATGTACAACACATATTACATGTACATTCTTTTGCAGTGAAACATACTCTAATTGATGCAGGTAATGGGTGTTCACCTTTCCTGCAGTGGAACACAATGTAGTTATATGTAAGCACAGGGTGAAGGCATCACATGTTACAGTTCATCCTGGTGTGTTTCTGGAGTGATGTGTTTTCTGTTTGTATGATTGTGCATATTTGATTGACACAATTTACTGTATCTTCAGTTCTGAAATGTGTACTGCAGTACAATCCAGAAAAATTGCAAACTATAGAAAATCCACTGAAAAACACCTTGTGATTCGCATTAACATTTTCTAATACATATTGTACTTTACACAAAATAATTCATTAGTAAACTGTATAGGTATAGCCTATACTCTTTATTTATCTGTTATCAAAGGTGCATGAATACATACAAACAAGGCCGTTGACAGCTTTGGCTGGGCCCGGGGCAAAATAATCTGAGTGTTTTTTTTATTGCGGGCATAATGTACATATTTTTGACTTCAATAAGACATATGCAATACAGTGTTATTTAATTGCTGTTTTTATGAAATAATCCAATGCCCTGTGCAGTTCAGTCTTCACTCAGTGCTATCCCAATATGAATGGCGCATCGCATGTGCAGGGGTTACATTACAAGGCTGGAAAAAAGTTCGCCTTATCTGGCTCAGCTGCCCCACCTGCTGCATCATCTTTTTTTAAATATTTATGCAGTGAGGCTCTGAGGCTCTTTGCTTCTTCTTCTCTTTTTCTCTTCTCTTTTCTTTTCTGTGCTCCTGACCTCTGCATGTTGGCAAGCGGGCACACAGGCTTATTGCCGAAGCCTTGTGATCAAATACTGCTGCGACTTTTTACGCTTTACGTAATCAAAGACCAAACCATTTCTGAATTATGGGGGGTAAACGGGGGTTCTTTACTCTATTTTCGAGGACAATAGAGGCAAAAGAAAAAGAAATAATTCATTGAATGCAAATGTATCACATTGCTCCCCAAAATCAACACATTTTGAAATTAAACAGAATGATTAATCGTATCTTCATGAAGGACCAGTTCTGCCCCCCCCATGTCTGGGCCCGGGACAACATACCCGTTTGTCCCCCCCTGTCGATGGCCCTGCATACAAATGTCACTTAGATTGTTTGATAAAGTGTGTATTTACAATGCATATCAGTAACGTACCATACTGTCAGACAGAGGCTAGATTTTAAATGATTTGTTTGAAGTTGTTTGCATTTTTAGCTTATTGTACATTGGCTGGCATTGTAGACTTACTGACCGACAGCGTGTGTTATAGTTAGGTTGCTGTAGCGCATTTTGCAGCAAATGTTAACTGATGTGCTCAAACGCATGTTGGTACAGCACACTGTGTTAAGAGTTTTGCAAAAGTGGACACTGCCCTGCAAAACGTGTGAAAATGATTGGCAAAAACTGTAATAGCCACAGTCTGAGTCAAGGGGGCAAGAATAGAGGCGGAAGTTGAATCCTCATGGGTGAAAGGGCCCACCCGGAAAGGGCCTAGTAGCCTTTAGCATTCTATAGACTTCCATTCATTTTAGCATCACTTGAAATGAAATAACTTTACATAGGAAGCACGCCATACCTTAATGTTGCCATTGTTGGCATATTTGCCTCAATCGGAAAACTGTCATGTCATTGTCTTGTAAGAAACATTTATCTGAAATTGTGCTAAAATGACGTCACAAATCATGCAACGGCTAGTGAGTTTCTGTCACACAGGAGGAAATTTATCGTACTGTTTGAATAACAAGTCGTACCCATAATCATGCTTGTTTACTCTTCTGTTCAGGCTGGAAATTGACTTTATAACACCTTTTTTGTCTTGTTATTAACACAACACATAAAAGCAGCACCACTAGGCCTATTACACCTACATGTTTGAGTGGGCAGTATGACAACGTTCTCCGTTTTAGTGTTCACATAGCCACTACCTTTTGCCTTTATAGGGTAGACGTGCAATGAAATAAACATTTTATTTCAGACTGACATATGTTCTATTGGCCTACCGATTCAAAAGGAAACAAGCAAATTCAGTGTCTTTCAATCCCCTTCATTATGTCTTTTCATATTTGGAAGGCAACTCCAAATCTTTCTTTCCGATGACGCCACTCTCTTGCTCTTTTCAATATCTTTTTTTTTTCGGGGCAAAGAAGAAGACTTCTGCTCCTGAAATCCGGATTTTGCATACATGTGGCCAATGTTTCCTTCTTCAAACTTGCTGGGGCTGAGAAGCAACGATATGAAAACGCGAAATTTGGAGCAGTGTATGTTCCTGACCCTCTATTGTAGTTCAAGATGGCCCATGGATATGGAGCGTCGCTCCTAGTTCATGTATGTACAAATGTAAAATTCAAAGCCAATAGGAATACTTGGAGTTGATAGTGGTGATAAATATTGATGAAAAAGGACAAGTTCGTGAGCGGGCGAAATAGAATTTGACAACGAACAACTAAAAATATTACACACTGGGGCTTTAAAGACTGATGTATTGAAGATGAAGATTGGGTATTTGAGATGTCATTAGGTTTAAACAATTACATCCAAGATATTGGTTAGAGTGTAATTATGACCTATGCTTGAATATTGATTAGCATGTAACTTAAAAAAAAGTTACTTTTTCTTGTCATTACCTGCAGATGATGGACACCAAAGTCATTGACAATTGCATCAACACTTGAATGAACACTTTTGGCTTTTAGATTTTTTTAATTAAGTGAAATGTGACTAACAGAAAGGGGCATGGCTTAATACGGCCCTGGTGTAAGGGGCTATAGTCATATTGTACGCCTCTCCAGAATGCTGCGGGAGGCTCCATTCACTTTAAATGGGCCTTCCCAAGGTTCGGTGGTCAGTTATGTCTGTATAATGACCACTGCAAATTATAATGACTGCTGTCAGTTTCTTCATATCACTCCGCAAGTAGAATGGTCACTTATCGTAACACTTTTTTTTTGTTGACACTTTGGAATAAAAACATAGGCAATTTTTTAATGTATTTAAATTGCTACCTACAGTGCCTGACAAAAGTCTTGTCGCTTATCCATTTTGTAGAAACAAAAGCTTAAAACTTTACTTTTAATTAATCCATTGGTTTTAGAAATGTCTCATATGAAAGCTAAAACCCTCCTAAATTATATTAATATACTGAAAATAAATTTGCTTTACTGAAGAAAGATTGATCATTTAATAAACACAGAAAATATAACCTCTTTCTCACGTTAGCATGTAGCCATATAATAAGCAAGATAATGTACTGTCCTGGTAGACAATACATTAACCCTTATATATATATATAACACTGGTGTTGCTACTAAAAAATCAGTTCTGTACCTGGTTGAATGTTATTCCACATAACAACAATATGGTCATCTCTATCAGCTCTGGTGTGCTCATGCCAGAAGCCCAGAGCATGGAGAAACTCATGTTCCACAGTATCAACAGTATCACAGCCATCACCGACTGACAAGACTTGATCTGCCATTTCTTGATTGCCAACAAGTGAATAACATCTAAATGTGGAAACAAGCAAACATTACACTAAATCAGTCTGTTGATTTCAACAAAATATGCTTATTTGTTTTCAGACATGTAAAGACATTACATTACCCATAATCCTTTTTAACTAAGATATAGTGTGACTCTGTATCCCTGATTTTGAAGTCTACACAAGTCTTCAGACGGAACTGTTCAACAGCCATTGTAACAACTGCTTTGGCATTTATATCTGCAAAATATTTCAAAAACTATGTTGGTTAAAAAAAGACATTCCACAATAAAATATTCAGTTTGGAGAGACACTTTTCTGCTGCAATGACACATACCAAGGTAAGAGTCGAACACAAGAGGTATTGGAAAAGTCCACTTCTTTGTCTGAACTGTAATTGCATTTCTTTCAGAATCCTATTGGCAAAGTATGTAAATGCATGAGTCGCTGTCTTTTCAACCAGGGTACTGCAAGTGTAACCATGAATGTAACAAGATTACTTGTAAACTGCTATTATCCAACTTACAGATGGTAGCTTTATGTCACCTTCAAAGAGATCCAAATCTGTCAGAGAAACACGAGATTAGCTTGATGACATTCCAACTAAAACGTTCAGTATTCTTATCATTACTGTTCCTTACCATTGTTAATGTCAATGATTTTTGTATCACTGATTTCCTTATAATTGCCTGAAAACAGAAAAAAAAAACAATTAAAAAATACAAAAATGTCACAACATAACTTTCAAGAGCACAAAGCAGTAAAGCCAGTTCTGCTGAATAGTGTACATCTGTAAACCTGCTTTGCAATCTGTTGGGTAAAATGTAACCCAAGTTTGCTACAACTATTTGGTACATTTTTTTTTCTAACCACTGAGAGGAATTTGTCAAGCTGTGTTTACAGAAGACGGGTAGCAGCTACCCGCCACACTCAAACTTGCAATCTGTTTTAGTTCCGCTAGTTTGTTCATTAAGTCACATTTCATAGAAGTTGTAGAGGAACACTAGCTGGCTGTGGCAGTTAGCATTTTTTTATTAGTGTGGTAAAAAAAATCAAGAACTTACTGCGGTTACACTGTAATCACGGTGATTGTCGAAAAATTAAAAAATGTGCCTTTGCATTTAAACTTTCAAAAAAATTCTGGCCTGTTTTACTTCGATATTTTGGTATTCACCCCCTATTCCGACATGCCATTAGTCAGACATCCCACTATTCAGACATCCCACTATTCAGACATCCCACTACTCAGACATCCCGCTATTCAGACACTTTTTAGTACCGCTATTCCGACAGTTTTTTTTTTTTCACAGTTAATGATTGACAGCTGCTCTCACGAAGCGGGGCTGCTTGATTAATTGGGTTCAGCTGGTTCAGAAAGTAGGCCTACTTAAATCCTACATTGAGTTTTGTTTAATAAGCACACTATTTATCAATATATATGCATATATTATTTTTAAACATGGCAGCGAAAAAGAAAGTCCTACGACATAACGAGCATCAACTCACTCACAAATGGTCACCTCCCGATGTGCCTTCTTTGTGAACGTGTTTTCGAATGAGGCAATGAAACACGAAACGAGCACCTGACCAAGATACACACTGCAAGGCATCAGAGGATAGCCCACGTTTTTTTCCCCTAAGCCCTAAAGGAGCATTAGGCTATTCAAAGCGCAACATTGTTACCTTGTTTTGTCGGAAGGGAAGTCAAACACAGAGCGAGTTGGTGTTATCACGCATTTCTCTTTTAATTGCGAAATCGGGATCACCGTTAATTTTTGGAGAAAGACTTGTTCTTCCTGTCAATGAAGAGGTCCAGTGCTGCAGAGCAAGATCCAGCATCGGTGTTGAGGGCCATGCGGCCCATGCCACTCAGCAATGTGGCACGGAGGATCAACGAGATGGCATCGGATACCAGTAGCGGTTTTAGGCACGGGCGAACCGGGCAGCCGCCCGGGGCGCAATTTCGTGGGGGGCGCCATGAGCGCTTGGGGAAAAAAAATAAAATAAAAAGCTCCGTTTGTCATATCGCTGCAATCGGCACATTGCAGCATTACAGGGGGCGCCAATCGGCACAATGGCGAACTGCAGGCGCCCTTGCTTGCTGAGAAGGTGGCATGCACAGAAGCAGCGTGTCTCTCTGTCTCGAGGGCAGTGCCGTAGCTCCGCACACGCACATAACGCAGAGTGCGTGGGGCACCAAGTGCTTGTGGGGGCACCACCAAAAAAATTGGCTCGTGAAAAAATCATCACAATAGGCTAGGTACGTGCTAGTAAGGATATTTTAAAAATGTGCAAAGCATGTTAATATTTATTTTAAGCAATACAAAAGCAACATAGGTCAATTTGCTCCTCTCCTTCTCCATTCTCCTCCTGGTGCCCCCCTCCCCCACCTTTCAGTGGTCTGGTCGATTATTGCTCAGTCTTAGTTTAAGTTTGGCAGACAAATGTTTGGACAGGGCCTTGAAAAGATATCTAAAGTCGGGAGCGGAAAAAAGAATAGAAAGCGAGATGAATCTCACGCTTGCAGATAAGACAGTGTTTTAAATAAATAAATCATAAATTATAATAAAGCCCTTGCTCCTTACCGTCAACAAACTTTGTAACGTTAGCTCCCAGGCTACTAGCAATGTTCAGACTGTGTTAACAAGTGTTGCAAATGATTAAAGTTGTAAATGATTGATGCTGGCTAGCTAGTTTAGGTTGTGGATATAAATATGGATATGGATATTTGAAAGCAATTCATCATGGTCACTCGACTGTTTTCAGTTAACGTTCGGATAAGACTAGCACTTTCTTCCTTAGGTTGCTAGCTAGCTATGCTGCGGTTGCCCTCAGTCACAAGTACATAGTTCTCGTCGGTTTCCAGGTTCATAGGCCAAGGGCAACATCTGCTGGTGAAACTAATATGAAAAGAAACAATCTTACTGTTACGTAGATTTTCCCTCTTCGTATTTATTTCAAACTCTGTACACAATGTTTTTGTTCTCCCATATGAAACCTTTATAAATGCAAATAGAGTGAATTTTAAATGTACCAGTGATTTACACGTAGGCCTACATAAACCTAATTTATATATGCAGTTTTTTGTACTAAGTTCAAAACTGTATTTCAGTAGAATTCCTATATATTTTGTCTTTTAATTCTGAATGTAGAGCCTGCAGTCATTGCACAAATCTTTGTTTAATAATGGTTGTGGTATTTATTTATTAACCATTTAAATTTTTTTTTTTTTTTTACTTTAATATTTGGTGTATTTGTTTGGGGGGGGGGGGGGGGTGGGGGGTGGAGGTGGTCTCGCCCGGGGCGTAAAACACTATAGAACCGCCACTGTCGGATACTGAGGAACAGTTGTGTAAATGTCTGCGTCAGTATCCATTCAGCATACAGCTGGATGAAACGACTACTGCAGACAACAACGCTATGCTGATGTGACAGACATAGGCTCTACGAGGGGAAACGATTCTTTAATTTGAGTTTTATTGCGCATACAGTGCATAACTCCTTGTTAATTGAGCGCACCTATCCCGTTTACTCCTGCTGCTGTACGTGTCTGTCGCTGCTGCTTATCTCTACGTTGTATTGATATTAAAAAAAAAGAAAAAAAGGAAAAAAATCCCTTGCCTGCTGTCACACGGACCAGTTTTCCTTTCCCTAACTTAAATCCGAAAAACTAGTTAACAGGGACTTTGACTACAGTCGGTTTTGCCTCCAGGGTAGGCCTTGGTTTTCAGCGTCACAATAAAACTATTCATGTCGGAAAAGCGGAATGTTTCAAAAATAGCAACATGCCCCTACTCCGACAATGGGAAAAAAATGTCGGAATAATGATATGTTTTTAAAAAAATGATAATGTCGCTACTCCGACAATTGGACGCTAATGTCTGACTAATGACATGTCTGAATAGTGACATGTAACCCGATATTTTATAGGCTGTAACACAGCATAACATCGCATTGCTTTAAAAGCTGGCTTCTCAAAGATGTTAAATGGTAACATTTCCTTCACCAGTAACTGAGTCACGTTGTTAGTCAGTGTCAGTGAGTTTGGGATGATAGTAACAAAGTCATAATCACAATATGTGTCACGTGATCGCAATGTGGTGGTATGCGGTTACCGTGACCACACCTAACTAGCTTGCAGGTTTACCAAGCCCTGCACAGTTGCAGGCAGTACTGATAATACTGTCAACATGATTTTGGCCAATTTTATGATGTAGAGTAGACTTTTAATGAGTTTTCCCTGTTTGAAAAAATGGCTGGTAGCATGCAACCAGTGCACATTGACGAGACTGCGGCAGCCTGCAATAGTCTAATCTGCCCAGCCATACTTTAAATAAAATTAAAGAAATGGAAAAAAAAAAAAGAATGATTTCTTTTTCTTGTCATACCAACGCATATGGATGCTTTAGCCACTCTCTTTTGTTTGGATCACTTTTCATTGCTTCAGTTCATAAAAAAATCAGGATAAATTAATTCAGGCCTGCTTTGGTGTAGAAAAACTAACATGAACATAAATAATTCCAATGTTCGTGAAAGAAAATATTTTACCAGTTTCCTTCAATCTTTGAAAGTAACTAGCATGTTAGCTTTTTAATTAGCTAGAGGATTAAAGTGGTCACTTAGAAAACTCCTCTCTTGATACAACTAATAAAAATAGGACTTGTGCATGAGTTAGCCATACGAATCTTCATTCCAAGCCAATGCAGGCAGTCATGTTGGCAGCGGACTTTTGAGCTCATCTCTCTGGTGCAGCAGCAGGTGCATCTGGGTTCAAAGCGTTGTGCACCCCTAAAATAGCTTTTCAGCAATGCGCAACTGACGATAAACCAGGTTTTTGTTGGTCAACAGCGAATTTGTTTTTTGGATGCTCATAATAGCATCTAGTGCGCTTTGCGCCAGACCACACCTCTTCTTTTCGCTGACACAGCCGTGAGGGCGCAGTGTCATTTGCTATCTAGACAATGTGATTTTTGCCTGAAAAAATGAACGATGCGCTGGCACAGAATACTAATGACAGCATGCGCATGTCACGAATGCACAATGCGCCGTGGCATGATAGGGCCCTAAGTGTTTTAATTTTTATTTATTTTGTTTTAATTTATTTAGTTTTGCCACAAGGCATGCAATGTGCATGCATATTTAGGATTATTCAGCTGATGTTCACCTGAATTCAATTTATTTCCATATCAATGCTTTGAGTAGTATGCATGCTTGGCTCTGTTTAGTCAACAGTTCAAATACACGATTAAGGATACAAGCATATTGACATATGCATATGCATTGTCACATACTGGATAGAGTAGGACCTGCAGTGAAATTGGCGATTGTTAGTCTAAAACTGTGCATGGAGAGGGGGGAATAAAGTGTGTAGAATGCAGTTTGGGGATGGCTACCTGATGGAAGGCAAAGGTAGAATCATAGACAGTAGAAGAAATCGACTAAGGGATGGCGTCGTTTTTAATGTGACGCCAGATGAAGCCAGATTTTCGATTTTTCAAATTGGTCACCAGGCTACTGCGCAAGCTCGAGAGCCATCCTGGTGATGTTGGCCAACGAACCTGAATACAAAAAACTGACTAGTAGATGCTCAATCACAAACCAGATGGCATACGTTTTTTTTAATGAATATATTTTTACCACTATCATAAATATAATCACGCAAACTTAAGTGGAAGACTAATATTGTACTTCGGACCTTGATTTTTCTACTAACTTTGGTTCCAGGCAATCTTACAAGCTAGCATGTCGAGGGAGCTAGCAAGTTAACATGTACATACCAGGCTAGCGTGCAGCTTAGCTTAGCCAACCTTCTTTGGGCTTCACTTGCATTGGTAAAAACCCATAAAGATAACAATCCCTGTAACAAAAAATACAAACTCCAATGTTACCTTTATGGGAAATGTTGCTGGAAATGTTTCCCCAACATGAATAGAAAACTAGAGAACACGCTATGGCTTGTAATCCAAAACGTACAGTAAATTTTTGTCCTGTGCGACAGAAAGTCACTAGCCGTCGCCTAATTTGTAACATAATTTTTAGTATAATTTTAGATAAACTTTCCTTAAAAGGCAATAACATGACAGATTTCAGATCGAGGCAAATATGTTGTGTTTGTTCCAGTTTACAACAATGCCAAAATTAAGGTTCTGGGTGCTTCTATTGATGATGGGCTGTGTGTGGGAGGGGAGGAGCACCACATGTGCGGCCGGCAGTGCCGAGGTGAGGATGGGGCAATGCGTGTGGGGATTAGGTGCCTTGCTGCGGCGGCGGGGAGCCTCCAGTGACATCCAGTGGCAGGGCCGTGCAAGTGTGTGTGTGTGTGTGTGGGGGGGGGGGGTGTGCGCAAGGGCTGTCTGTGTGTGTGTGTGTGTGTGTGGGGGATGTTTTGAGATGGGGATGGGGTAGCGTGAGGAGGCATAAGGGGAGTGTTGGGTGTAAGTGGGAGGAATGGGACTGAAGTGTGTAGAAAGTTAGAGAGGGGTCTAGCTGCAGACCCATACAGGAGTGGAGCTCCACCGGAAATTGTTAGCTCCACTCTCCGGAAACACGTGAGCTTCACTCCTGTCAACAAATAAGCAGTGCCAGAAGTTGTGCACAGACACGTACAGGCACAAACAAAAACTTCAGCAACGGAGCACCGAGACTTTAAATAAATGTGAATGAACGCGAAAAACACCATATGATCAAAATGGTTTATGGGAACATTCAAACATGTTCATGACCTTTCTGCCTATGTTGCCATTTTTTCTCCAATTTACTTTGACACACAGTACTCCTGATGCTTTACTATGGAGGCAACCTTTGATTTTAACATCTTAAGTATCATCTTAGTGCTAACTTAAGTATCTAAATAGATAGTCATGTGGTAAATTTAATTTGTAATGTCCTTATTCAGCTTGACATGGCTTATCTGAGAAGGTGGTATTGCAAGGTTCTCATGGAGAACCACGAGATTGAAGGGTACGTTTTTTTACAAATTAAAAATTGTAAACATAATTGGCAAAACAAGGTAAAACAAAAGTGTGTGTGTGTTTTATTTTTTCACTACAGAGATGGCAAACGAGCGAAGGTGCCTTGATGGGCAAACGATTTGCCAATTTCACTAAATAAGGAAAACAGATGGGGGATTGATTACTGGCACCGGTATTCCGTGTGCCAAAAAAGAGCGCTCGTCACTGAGGTAATAAGTTATAATTTTAAAAATAATTAAAAAAGAAAAAGAAAATGCACCACAGCATTTGACACATGGCATATGGCATTACCAGCTGTTTCTCTTGTTGCTATTGTAATGTTCAAGGCACCTTCGCTCCCTTCTCCCCGGCATTTTCCAGGTACGTCACAATCATTTTGATTGCCCAAGACTGTACAGTAGTACTCGAAAGAGGTTTTGGAAGCAACATGGCTAGAACTGAAAACCCTTCCCATACACACCCTACATTGTGCACACTCACACACTAACACACACTCAAGCTCCCAATTCACTGCTTTCAATGCTTGTAATATTGCATTCCAAGTCTTTTGCAGCCCTAATGTACACTTTTTTGATACCTTCTTTGTTGAGTTATGTGTCATACCCACATACCCTGCCAGACATCATCATACGCATGATTCCTGTCCTGGTAGTTCTACAGGATGGGGATCCTGCTATCCTGAACCTGGCTGTAACATGCCAGAAATTTTACAGCATTGTCTGCCAGCCACTCTTTCACAAGGAGGCCCACTTTAGCTGGCTTGACTGTAAGTTCGGTAACAATTGATGTCAGATGTTAAAATGCAATAAAATATGAAGAAAGAGGAGATGGCCAGCGGGAAGTCCTCTAGGGGTTTTACTCCACGGAGGACTATCCTGGCTATTGCAGCTGGGACTGTTTCATTGGTGATGGGGGGCTTGACTGAGGCTGGGCTCTTGCCCTGCCCCATAGTTGTTCTGTCGCTTTGTTGATGTGTTGCTCTGATGCTTTCAATTCACTATTATTTTTTTTAAAAAGAATCAAATACAATTTTACTTCACTAAAGTCTTTGAATTATGATTTCACTTACTAAGATAATATATTCTCTATTGTCATTCACCTACCTACTAACTATTACCTGTTGTGACGGGGCGCATAGCTACCGTCTCTATAGCTAGACGCTGCCTTTACTGTTCACTGTTCTATGTTCTGTTCATTTATTTCTTTGTGTTTATATATTTCGTTTTGTTACAGTTACCATAGTCTTATCACTCTCCATAGCATGCAATATTCAACGTAGTTGCTGCCAAGTAGTGCTACATTCAACATCCAGCACTACGGTCACCGGTATCACAGGGAACAAACATTTCACTCCATTACAGTTTATAACGTTCTCGCACATTTTGCACTCCGGTAAATTATACACCACACAATGTCTTGTCCGTTTAAATATTGGGTTTATTTAGCGTTTATAACATCATTCATTTTTAGTTTTTGTCTTACCGTGCAGCAAAACCGGGGTTTAAAAAGACACTACGACTTCCGGAGTAGCCGGAAGTTCTCCTTAGATTTTGTTTATTATTATTTTAGGACTATTTGAACAGTTTGCTGCTTTGTTTATGGATGGGCTCGAGTGGGTTTTAAGATGTTTTCCTAATTTGTTTGGGTTTAAACATTTGCTTAGTGCTGTTTTAGAGTTTATTGTTTACAAATTGAAAACGTGTGGCAATTGGCTTGTGCCAATCAGGGGGCTGTTCCTCGCCTCCTATTTAAAGTTCCTGTTCTCAGTTGATTGTTAGCCTTGTTTGTGTTGAGACATAAGTCTCGAGGGCTCATTTTAAAACCCAGTTCCGTAGTGTTTTATGACTGATTTTAACATCTAATCAGCTAATGTTTAATGTTTATTTTAACTGATTTTAACATCTAATCAGTTAATGTTTTTCACTGATTTTACCATCTAATCAGTTACTGATTTTAACATCTAATCAGAGAATGTTTATACTGATATTTTAACATCTAATCAGTTATTGTTTTAAACCTAATTGGGAAATAAAAACCCATCTTAAAACTATTTATTGCCTCTGCTGAGTGAACACCTTAAGCTCAGACTGCAAAAAGGACACTCTACCCACAACACCTGTAAACAATCATATACTATCACATACTATATTAAATTAATAAAGTACTTTAGCTCAATAGCCTTTTATCTAAACTTGGTCTACTAATTAGATCACTTTATATTTCTGTGGTTGTTGAAGCAAAAAAACGACATGGTGTGCAGTGGTGTAGGGCCAGGGGTCTCTAGGAAAGGTCAGGGCCAGGGGCCTCTAGGTAAGAACCACTCCCCAGAGGGTCAAGGAAAATATAAATTCTTTGGCTTGCAGTGCATATCCATGCACTAATGTGGGAATGCACAGATAGTTACACACTGTGGCAGTGAATAGTTTTGCCCTTTTAGATGTCACTTTGTCTTCTGGATGTAGCCAACTTTGACATATTTGTACTTACATAGCCTACTTGTACTAAGGACTATCAACAATACCGATGTAATGCAGTACTCGAGCTCTCGGCTATGTTGATTATGTCAACCTCTATACAACATTTGTGATATTTTTACAAATAAAGATTAATTCATCTTTGTATTGTGTAATTGGGAGAGTGCTTAGGGAAAGGATGTGCTTGAACTTGAGTATTAGAGTGTGAAGGGAAAATATGGCACAAGTTGGGTGCTTGTGTAACCAGGGGGTATGTCGGAACACTCAAAGATTTTGATTCAAAAACATTTTTCCCCCACTTTTTGAACTGAGCCTGTTTCTGGGCGGGCGGTTGTAGTAGGGTGCATTGAGACTTCAAGTCAAGTCGAGTCGTTTTTTTAATAGCACATTTAAACAAAACAACAGAGATGTCCCAAAGTGCTGCATAACACAAGGATGAAAAACAACACGGCAAAACCATAACCCAGAGATCATTAATAGGTATAGCCTACTGACACAAAGCAATACAATAAAAACGAGATTAACAAATACATAAATAAATAAAAGATTGAGCTTGACAGCATCAGAGACACGCCCCAGAACAAGCTAAAAAGAGAGAGAAAAGATATGTCTTCAAACTGGACTAAAATAACGTACATATAAGATGAGAAGTTCCGTGACAGAGCCTACACAACATACGTGTCCAGACGTCAATGAACTTTAAACCAACCAGGGCAAAGTTGCGTCACCACGGAGGCATTAGTTAGACGATTGTAGCCGCGGAAAAGCAACTGCAAGCGCTTGCACGATTTGTCTACATGCGGCTACATGCGGCTACATCACGTGGGTTTTTAGGTCATCTGACCTTGTGACCTTTTTGTGATAGCGCCACGCCTTTCTGGCAATTCTGACACAAAGTCTAACCATCATGCAACATTTTCAGCCCACAATGCATCGCTGACTACATGCGGCTACATCCGTTTGCAAACATTTACCATCACCCGAACGTGGCTAATGAAGCAGTAGCTGTTTCATGCGTAATATGTCACATGTTTTTTGGGTGGGCGGCTTTGTCGTTCGTGCTGTGTGTGCATGAGTGAGGGGTGGGGGGGGCTCTGTTGACATCTAGTGGTCAGGGGGCTGCGTGTGTGGGGGACGGGTGGGTGGGCCCAAGGTCTGTGTCAGGTGTGCTGTGTGTGCATGGGAGGCGCCTCCAATAACATCTAGTGTTCAGGGGGCTGCACCGTGTGTGTGTGTGTGTGTGTGTGTGTGTGTGTGTGTGTGCGGGGGTGCTGTGTCCTGCGTGCTGTGTGTAAGTGGGGTGGTGTGTTTTATTAAGTAATTCGGACTGGATGTCAATGAAAGCGTTGGGGAGGGTTTCTTTTTACAGTTGAAGGAGTGGGAGACCAGGTCCACACCCATCAGTAAAACGTGAATGTGTACAACATCTGAAATCAAACCTACAGGAATGTGAAGCTGTAGTGGACTACAGTGAAAATTACAGCTGTAAATGGAGCAAGGAGATCCAGGATGTCCATTTTAGAGGATCACTTAGACAGGTGGTACTCCACACAGGGGTCATGTATCTGAGTGGTGGAAGACTGCCTCACACGATGCCGCTGCAACATGGGCACACCTGAACCCAGTGTTAGATCACTTTCGAGATCAGTACCTTGCCTTCACCAAGGTCCAAGGTGAGTGATGGGCCAACATCACTCACCTCAACACAGTACAGGTACAAAAGTGCCTTCTACCTTGCTTCTACTGTGCCATTTCTAAGAGGTTTCAGGTACGTCAGCTGGAACTTTACAGAAACGTCACACGGGAAACGATCACCTGGTGGTGTTGGGGGTGCTTTAAAGACTCTAGCAGATCAAATTGTGGCCTGTGGAACAGACATAACAGACAACCTCAGCGTACATTCTAGTGTCAAAATATTTGAGGTCAGAGAGGAGAGGAGATTTTGAAAAACTCAGAGCTGGTGCCTCCCTCCCTAAAACCTGTGCCTGGCTGTGATGGAGTGACCATCACTAGGGTTGTAGGTGTGCTCTGACTGCCATACCAATGAGCCTGGTTCTTTGGCGTTGTGGTTGGCGTTGTGATTAAACCCAAACCCAAACCCTAACCCAAACCCAAACCCTAACCCTAACCCAAACATCAATTTTGAGTTTATCAAACTCTAGCCTACAGCTTATGCAGCATGTTATTTAACAACTAAAATAACAGAAAGTTGTATTTATCTGTTGGGTGAGTACTGCATTGTATGGCTTAGACACTTCTTGACATCCAGAGATTTTTTTTTACGGGAACTTATTGTTATCCAGAGATTTTTTTTTTACGGAAGACTTTGTAATCTAATCTTTGTCTTGAAATGTGCCTGCATTAATGAACCTAAATATACTTTTTAAATTCTAAGATGAATAGGTTGTTGCTGAGCAGTATGAGGTGGATATGATCGATAAGACAGGGGAGAACAGGTTCCAGTTGTTACAGTGAGACCTGTAGAGAAAAGCAGCTAATATCTCAGCAGTGTTTTGACATATCGTAACCAAACTTGGTATACAGACTCGGCACCCTGTTCTTACAACACAGCCCCATGTATCTCTAGCGTCACCACTGGTTAAAAGTGATATCTCATTAATGCTTTGACGTATCATAGCCAAACTTGGTGTATGGACTCACGACCCTGTTCTGACCATGCAAAACCATTTACTTTTAACTCTCTGCTGCCACCACTGGTCAAAAGTGATATCTTCACTTCAATGTCAATGCTTTGACGTATCATAACCAAACTTGCTATGGACTCAGGACCCTGTTCTGACCATGCAGAACCATTTACTTCTAACGGTCTAGCACCACCACTGGCCAAAGGGGATATCTCATTAATGCTTTGACGTATTGTAACCAAACTTGGTATACGGACTGAAGACCCTGTTCTGACCATGCAGAATCCTTTACTTCTAACTCTCTACCGCCACCACTGGTCAAAAGTCATATCTCGTTAATACTTTGATGAGTTGTCACCAAACTTGCTACGTGGGGTCAGGACCAACATTGTCAACTTGCCCTTGCCATGGTCCTAAATCTACGGAGATTTATATTTCATCCT
The DNA here is from genome assembly GCA_030347295.1 of Setipinna tenuifilis. Taxonomy (NCBI): domain Eukaryota; kingdom Metazoa; phylum Chordata; class Actinopteri; order Clupeiformes; family Engraulidae; genus Setipinna; species Setipinna tenuifilis. The sequence goes on along the minus strand of CM059266.1, from coordinate 35,964,462 downwards.
AAAAAAAATAAATAAATACATACATAAATATATACTGCTACAAATAAAACAATCAGTTTATTTCGCAATTCTAACACATATGTTAACAAATTAAACAGGAAAGACACGTCAACACTTCCTTCAGTTAGAATGCATTTTAATGTTCTTATAAGCTTCTAATTTGATACAAATGTATTTAACATGTTACAAAAAGAGTTTGTAAGTTGTTTGTAAGTTCTCCGCGCTTCTGCAGACTATCCAGCGCAACCAGGGCAGGACCAGGAAATGCAATAAAAGATAAGGCCGGCGCAGCTTGGATGTGTAGTATTTTCAAAAACTTTTTTTTTCATTAAAAAAATTCCCCCCCCCCATTGAAGGGCCCACAAGTCTATTGGCAAATAATTCAAAATTCCACCAACAGTGTCCTCTCTACCTGTCGAATATAAAGACAGTTCTTCCGTGCCTGCCTGCTGCTCGTACAATATTTCGCTTCACGTTTGATATTTGCAGTTAAATATAATTGTGTGCCACTGTTGTAAGGTAGGGTGTCCTTGCGGTCTGAGCTTAAGGTGTTCACTCATTGAGGAGGCAAAAGATGTTTTGAGATGGGGTTTTTATTTCCCAATTAGTTTTAAAAAATTAAATCAAGAGAATAATTAAACAAAAAAATAAGAAGAAAATAAAGGCTTTGTAAAACACAAAGAAAACTAACAAAAGTGTCAAAACTGTAATTAAACAGTAATTATATAATTATTACGATAGCTTACGCTGGCTAAATAAACTCCACAGAACTGGATAACAAAGAGCACTTAAGACTTACGTCTGAGCATGTACAACACTATTGAGCTACTAAATGCTGCAGCTTAAATACGGACTATAGCACAGCCCACTTGTTGGCACAAGCCAATCACCACAGAGTTCAGAAAGAAAAACAATAAACTTGCTAAAACAGCCAAAAATGAACATTCAAACACAAACAGAAATTAGGAAAAATATTTAAACCTAAACTAGACCCTTACGAAGCAACAAACTGTTCAAATACTCCTAAAATAATAATAACAAAATCTAAGGTGCACTTCCGGTTGCCCTGGAAGCCGTAGCATCTTTTTAAAGAGGCAGACGCTCTTCTACAGACAACGAGACAACAAACACGGTAAGACAAAAACTGAAAGATGAATAATGTTATAAACGCTAAATAAACCCAATATTTAAACAGACAAGACATTGTATGCTGTATTATTGCGAGGAGTGAAAGTGTATGGGAATGTTGTAAACTGTAATGAAGTGAAATGTTTGTTCTCCATGTTACCGGTAACCGTAGTGCTGGGTGTTGAATGTAGACCTACGTTGCAGCAACTATGGTGGATATTGTACAATGAGAGAGTGATAAAGCTGTAACAAAAAACGGAACATATAAAACAAAACAGTAAATGAACAGAGTCTGTACCCAGAACGTTATTGTCAGTATTGGCAGCGTCTGGCTGCATTGACGGTAGCAGTGCGCCCCGTCACACACACCCCCCCTTAAGACGGAGAGTCTGCATCACGGCGTGACAGAAAGCCAGGACTACACCACTTGCTGTGAGAAGGCTCAATGACCCCCATCTCCAGCATGGCCCGCACTTCCTGTTTCAGCACGGGGATCAGTCGTGCTGGAACTCTGGTGCAGGTCTGCCGAATCGGGCCTGGAGAGGTCAGGCGGATGTCGTGTACCCTGATGTCGGTCCGCCCTGGCCGATCTCTAAGCGAAGATGGTAACAGCAGCAGCACCTTCTGTCCGCACTTGAAGGTGCGACTATGTGCAGTCCGGTTGTACCACGTCTTCTGCCTGCATTGAGCCTGGGCCAGGTGTTCATGGGCCATGGAGCTCAGGTGGTCCAGCTTCTCCTGCATCCTCGGGACATAGCTCACGATGTTGGATGGCTGGCGAGGAGCGTCCCCCTCCCAGCTCTTACGGAGAATGGCCGTTTGACCTTGTCATAGTCCTGACTGTCCTCAATGCACATGGCCAAATATGCCGCTCTAGCCTTCCCCTTCAGCAAGGGCACAAGGTACAATACCCATGCTTCACAGGGCCACTGGCTAGCTGCTGCAAGCCGCTCAAAAGTGGTGAGGTAATGTTCAATGTCTTCGTCCTCATTGTAAGAAGACATTTTTGGGAGTTTCCACCCCTGCTGGAGTACCGGAGCTGTGGTACGGCTGAGGTGGGTAGAGTCAAGAGAGCTCGGCACTCTGGACGCTGGAATTTGGCCTGTATGTGGCTGTGGAGTTGGTATGGCCAGAGGGGGCATGCTGAGGAGTGGGTCCAGGGCTGAAGAGGGGCGAGAGTGGAGCGGGTAGACTTCCTGCTGATCGGTGAGTGGTCGTCGCATTGCCTCCTGCTCACTCCTAACCCAGTGCTGCAGCTGCTGGAACTGATGCTCCATCGCCTTCCACCTCTGGTCCTGTCGCTGTGTTTCTGCGTCCATCCGATCCAGCTGTCGGCGCTGTGCCTCCATCAACTTCTCCATGTGCCTCTCCAACCGGTCAGTTCTCTCCTCAACCACCGGGGTGGGAGGTCTAGATGTAAATGCCGTGGATTTCGGCCTTACCACGGCTCCGTCACTTCTTTGCCAGTAGGGGGCGCCATAGCGCTGCCTCGGGTCTCCAAGTTACTCACTGAGTGTTGCTCCTGGACACTGGTTCCCTTATTCGCTGCCACCAAATGGTAACGTGCGTGGTGTGCGCTCTCGGGATTGAGCATATCCAGGAACGAATATTTGCCCAGAAGGTACTGATTGCAAAGAGTAGACAGCTCAACCTGAAAGAGGTGTTATCTCATCCCCTTGGACCACTTCCGTGGGCTCTTGCTTCACCAGATGGCAATGTGAGGAAGACTTGCAAATCCTCACTTGCCAAGCAACTGCTCAATGTTCCCATGTGTTGCTGAATCATTGCCATTAAATTCTACCTGTGTAATAGATGGCATGGCATGGCATTGTTCGGAAGCTGAACGGCGATGGCAAGACATTTTCTGATATTGCAGACTATGCCTTGTCCACTGTGCTAGCTGAAGCAAGTCACAGCACCCGTGTTGACATTGTTTTTGTTTTGTTTTGTTTTTGTATATAATGAGGCTTCTATCAAAACACACGGAGAGAGTGGTCAGAGGTGCAGACTCAGGCACAGAGGTCAAACAGATCACTGCAGGGCACAGAGTTCAGCAATGGAAGAAATTCCTACAAAGCAACAACAACAAAACAAATCTTGCTACCTTCATGCTCAAAGAGTGGGACAAAGAACAGTCTAGAACAAGACTTGGTGAAAAGGTTCTGTACACTACAACCAAAGATGAGTGTTACAAGCTGATCCAACAGGGAGTGCACAAGGTAGCAGACCTGTCGTCCACTCAGGAAGAGGCTGACACCTGTATGCTGCTCCATGCTTGCCATGCTTCAAGGACTAGTCACAAGTCTGTCATCCTTGTGTCTGATGACACTGATGTCTTGGTCATAAGCCTGGCTACCAGTGACACACTCACATGTGACCTGTTCCTGAAGACAGGGACAAAGAATCGCACCAGTTACATAAACATCTCACAACTCGCTCGTCTGGGTTCTGGGTTCAGAGTTGTGTCAGGCTTTGCCTGGTTTACACACATACACAGGCTGTGACACTGTAAGCGCATTTGCAGGTTGTGGTAAAGTGTCAGCCCTAAAACTTCTTCAGAAGAATGAAAAGTTCTGTGAGACCTTTCAGAAGGTTGGGGCAGACTGGACAATGATATCTGAGTTGTATCCAGAATCACCAACATCAATAAAAAGAGGTATGCACTTTTTTGTGCAAAGAAAGGCATAGAATCCTGGCAGTTAGCTCCATGCTCAGATTCTCTCAGTAAGCACTGTCTCAGAGCCAACTATCAAGGTGCTATCTGAAGAAGATGCCTTGAGAACAACCCTGAAGTTCCTTCCCCACTTGAGCATGGGTGGTCTCGAGTGGACCAAGATGGTGACTTGCAGCTCTCCATAGACTGGTTCAATGTCTCCATTGGTCCACAAGCAGTTTCTGTCCTGCTCATGCAAGAGGGACTGTGTCACTCCATCATGTCAGTGTGTTGGCCTGCACTGACCTATGCCATGCAAGACAGTGCAAAAACCAGAAGGATGACTTTGCTGATGAAGATGAAGCCCCACCCAAACACACACACACAAACATCCACACCCATGGATGTCCGACGGAATTGTTCACCTTATTCCCATATTTACAAATTAATCCTCTTCATAAGTGCAGCAGTGTATACGTCACATTTTGTTATCATGTGGGGCGACCACCATAAAACTGTGAATAATGCGTTTTATTCGCAAATCTATATTTTAAAGATATATTTGTCAGTGACATGTGGTGAAAAGTAGCTAGCTTGGATTCTATAGCTAAGCATTAGCCTGTTATATTTGAAATACATATTATGTACTTGTAGTTTCCATATGCAAATGTTTTCATTCATTATATGCATTTAGTTATTCGTTTTAAAATAACTTTCTCTATATATTTTTTTCTAAATTTCAATCATTTCCATCTACTACTTCCAGGACTACTTCTTTTTGATTATTGTGTTTTTATCAGAGAAATGTGTGAATATTGAGCATTCAGTCTACTCTACAGTGCCTTTTCTAGCTCTGTTTAACTCTTACACCTTTTCCTAGATGGGCCCACTGACAAGCAAAGAGAAGACTGCTCGCTACAGGCAGCGGATCAATGCAGATCCTATAGCAAAAGCTGATTATCTTGCCAGGAAAAAAGAAAGGTAAAATAATATAGGTAATTTCAGTATATAAAATGTCTGATCATCACATATGTAGTGTATGTTATTTAGGGCACTGTAGTAGAAAAATCAAACATGCATGTGTGTTGGGGCGTGCTTCCATTGCAACGTGTATCCCAACTCCGCGACGGAATCGCCGACACAATAAAAGACTACATAAGGGACTCTATAGGGGCTGGAATCGCTCGCGCGCCACATGCACGAGCTCCATAAGGAACTCCATAGGGGTTGACGAATCTCCCGCCAACCACGAAACAAAGGCCATCATACCTGTATAAAAGGAGGACGATGCGCCCTGTATAAACGAGTTTGTATGGTGACAGCCTTAGGTGCACACTGTATTAAGCTCCCGGATCCGTTACAATAAACCTCGAGGGTTTTGTCATTTACCACTACTTAGCTTGGTTTTGTCTCTACTTTGTTGATAACGAATTTTTGGACAACATTTGGCGCTGTGAGCAGGGTTTTCAATCTTTGAGACGCAGTTGGGACCGGACGACGAAGAGGAGGCTTCCCACGCCGCGAACTGGGGAGAGTTTTGTCTTAAAGACTTGGGAGAAGGCCGAAGGAGCTATAAAAACAGCACCGTGGCACCCTCCTTCCCGACGTCGTTCGAGTGCCTCTGCGGATCAGATAACGAAAACCCGAGCTGTGTTGGGGAGCAACCAGCCGAGCGTGGTAAGGACACTGAATTTACACATTTAAAGCTGTGTCTATAATTCAGAAAAAAGGCCTATTGTTTGCCTGCCCTTAGACGGGCAGAGGATTATTAAGGTGTCGGGGACACCGCCCCACTACAAAAAATTATTGGACGCTGATAAATTATTTATTTGGTTATACTAGAGTGGGGATAAAGTCTACTCGAGGAGTAGCGGTACCTAAAGTCTACTCGAGGAGTAGCGGGCCCTAAGTCTATTCAGGGAATAGCTGCCGGCACCTTGCCAAGAGGGCAAGAAGCTCGTTCGGGGAACGAGAAGGCTCGAGGAGCCTGTACCTTGCGGGGCAAGAAGCTTGTGCTGGAAACGAGAAGGTTCTGGGAACTTTGTGTGTGTATTTGTTATAGAACGAACAGACCTGGTGCATGCAGTGGTTATAATCGTTAGTACTGATTATTATCATCATATGGGTGTCCCTGATGACTCCCACTAGTCTGCCGACGGGCATTAAATGTAAGTGAGCGAACGAACTAGTGCGTCTTTGGCGCGTTGAGCGAGCAAAACATTAGAAGCTTGTGTGTGTGCGAGCCTAGGTTGTGCGTGTGTGTGCGCGCGTGTGTGTGGTTGCGTATGTGTGTGTTTGTGCGTATCTATGTCTATGTGTGTCATTCCCTCAAACTGCATGTCTTGTGCTCTGTTGAGAGCCATAACAATTAACCCTATTGAGATCTCACAACTAACCAGGAATGGAAATTAACCACCCGCCACCCGCCAAATGCGGGTAAATATGAGTGTTGACGGGTGAGTTTTGCCATTTTACCTGCCACTGTGGCGGATGTGCAAATGCATTCAGCCAAGTTCGATATAGTCTATGAATGCACTCCCTGACGCATGTTGTAGCGTAGCTATCAGTTAGTAGACAGCGCAGGTGCGTATAAGTTTACCATTTATTGATAAGCAACTCACAGAGCGTTTCTTGGGATCCAGCACAGGCACGCGTGGTTATTTCAAATATGATCTAGGCAACTTTCTGTTCATCATTTTGAGGTAGGCTAATGAAAGCTCAGTCATGATGATTATAGCCTAACTGTCCAAACAGGAATACATCAGTATATTGCCTTCTCACGTTGATGATAACGCCATATGCGCACAAGTTCATTCCAAAAACTAACCTGTGATGTTAACGTAACCTATTAATAGCGCCAACAAAACCGATTTCAGAACCCAAACAAAAAAACGCACCTTGCAAGACACATCTCTTGCATAGTCTAATAAAGAGTCTTTTCGAGGTGTTTTGGAATATTTATTAATTCCATAGAAAATATAATCAAATGTATCCACATCTGCACTAGCCCTTTGGTTTCCTAGCATCTTGCATAGAAACGAAGTTAGAACATAACTTTTTTTCACGTTAGGATCATAAGGGGAAATTTAAAGTGACAGGCGCCTAATTAGACCTTAGCCTACAAACATCAAATACAACTAATTGCATTATTTTTAAGTGATATCCCAAATAACAGTTTATTTTTAAATTTTAAACATATGTAAAGCATGGATTTTCTTTCTACTGTCCTTTCACTTAGAAGGATAACATTAAGCTATCTAACAACCTGTTAAAATGCACCAGAATGCAGAAAATTACCTTTAATTTAGACTTTGATTGCCTGTTACTATCAGCACAGAAATGATGTATACATGATGCCCCCTTTACATTTATGACTGCCCCCTTATGTCTGCCTAGAACCGGCCCTGGGTGTTATACTTGGCATTAAAATGTGCGGAAGGGTTGAATATATAAAGTGGCTGGTAAAAATGTTGAGTGGCTGGTAGATTTTAGAATCTACCTGCCACAGTGGCAGGTGAACAAAAAAGTTAATTTCCATCCCTGCAACTAACCCGAGCATGTTTTCCCCTTTCCGGAGCAAGTGAATGAGTGTGTGAAGGCTGGCCAGCCAAGGTAAATGTTTTTGTGTTGTCTCTTTGTGTGAAAACCCAGAAAAACCTAGAGGAGAAAAGTTCCACTTTCACAAAGACCATATTTACCACTTTCATTTGTTCACAGGATTCCCAGATTAGCCTAGATTTGAAAGACTGTATGGATTTCTAACATGACATTTAACTTTCACGCTTTTATCCATTTCTTTGTTTAGGTTTATGAAGCTAAGCCTATCACGCGAGAATATGATTTTATGCAGAACCTGACTTTAACAAGAATTTGATTTTGATTACAGATTTCGAATTGTGTTCGGATTGCATCAGATTTCGTTTGTGTCACTGCTAAATCTGTTTTCTGATTAATCATCCTTGAGTATATTTGTGCAAAATATTTGCCTTTCCATAACCTCTTTGTGTTCTTTCAGAACAGATGAGCTTGTTTGAATCCCTTTGAAGCAGAGACTTCAGAAGCCACTCAAGAGTCATGCTAAACCTGTTTTTATGCTAATCGATTGCCATTTGGTCACCTACAGAAGGTGTTGGTGTGAGTAATTTGATTTCTGAAACATCTCGGCAGAGAGCATAGAAGCACATACATTTTAATGACTAAGTTATGCTGTTCATTTTGCCTCATATACTCAATGCAGTGATTCATTTATTTATTTTCTTTGCAGTTATTCCATTGTCTTAATCCACTGATGAGACTTATTGGTTGTCCTGTCTTTAGCATTGTCATCTCTATGTGTATAAGGTCACATTGATATAAGAAACTAGAAGAGGTTATGTCAATCTGTAGTACATATTATGTTTACAATGCAAGCCCAGGACACTTAAATTTAATGGCTAAAGTGCAGTCGGGTCTCAACCTCCACAACCATCCTCTAGTTGTGCATTATTTTAATTCTGCCTGTGTTATCTAAACAGTTTTAAGTTTTTCAGAAAACAATTGTGTGCCACGGCCAAAGCAAAGCAAAACACTGAAGGAAGACACCATTGAGAGGTGTTGACTGCTACACACACCACGACCCCCATCAGATCTAAGCTGTTCTTGGTCCATTGTTAAGTATTGGTGAGTGGAAAACTCACAGATCACTGTAGGCCCAACAGGTCTGGTTCTCTAAACTGATATGTGTGTGAAGCCACTTTAAAGAAATGTGGCGGGACTGTTTGGGTTGGGTAAAGTGATAAATGTTGGGACTTAGTAAGCTGAGATTTTGAGTAGAGGAGAAGGGGCAAGGTCGTAGAATCACATCACGTGTTAAGCTTTGGTACACTCCTGGTATTATGTCATCTCTGCTTTGCTAATTTAGACTGAAAAGTTTAATTCCTGACGTAAGCTAATAGTGGAGATCAAAAGGTGCTTCCCCGTCTGAGTTATTTAAACTGATGGTGTAATTTAATTGTGGACACTAAATGGTTTTTCCCCGTCAAGGTTAGACATTAAGGATATTGATGCAACTAAAGAAAAAAAAGGTACATTTTTTTTTTGTGTTTGTTGCAAAGGACCCTGATCTGCTAAGCTGTTAACAGCTATCGCAGATCAGAAAGGGGGAGGAGTACGGTTTATAGACTATAGGCTATTAACTTTAAATGGAAAATGGGGGGTGAAGCCTAACTATGGACCATGTAATCATGAATGGTTTGCGGTATTAACAATGAAGTGGCCAATTGAATAATGAGATTATGTCTGGGGTGGGACAAGGGGGTAGCTAGATGGCTGATGGGTCTAGGATCACCTCCTGATGGGTCTAGAATCACTTCCTGATGGGTTTAGGATCACCACCTTTTTGCAGACATGTTAAGTCAACACCCATCGTCACCTAACAAAAGCTGGTCAGTCTAAGCTACTCTGAGCTACAATCTCTTTGGGTGTCGATATTGAATACACAAGTACTGTTGGATTAGGGTGTCTTTGTGTCTTTGTTTTAGGTCAGATCTAAGAAAATAACTGACTCCGATAGCCCAGCCAGACCTGTGTAGTCTAATCAGACTTAAGAATCAAATCAGACTCATGAATCAAATCAGTTTCAATGGAGGATGGGGGTGAGGAGGGGTTGTTGATTCTGACTGTACTCATGCCTGCACTGTTGATACTACAAGTTATAGGTTTATTTTAGATGGACACTGAAAAGCTAACTGAAACATCTTGCTTCCTCTCTATAGGAGATGAAGAAAACCGACGGACTCATTGATCACAAGTTTAATCATTTTCATAGCTAACTACATTTAAGGTCTGTTTGAGATTTGCAGGAAACCAACGCCTTGTCTTTCACCATCGAAGGACAAGAATCCTGCATAACTAACTACACTTAAGATTTGTTTGAGATTTGCAGGAAACCGACGCCTTGCCTTCCACCATTGAAGAACAAGGATTTTACTGATTCTGCTGCATTCACAAGGTGTCAAAAGGGGGAGATTAAAAAAAAGACCCCTATGCCAAGTCCCATTTTATTGGAGGAAGACCTGAGAAAGTTGCTGGTGACATTGGAGCAACCAACCAACAAAAAAAGCTACGCACACATACACACACACACACATACACACACACACATTTTTAGCATAGTGGACCTACTGTGGGCAGAATAATCCCAAGCAGTTAGGATCCGAAGGGCATAGGCAGTCTACCCTGGCCTTTAGTCTAGGCGCATCAAGATTTAAGAAGACGAAGAGGAGCACTCTGCATGTCTGTTGGTCTGTTGTTGTTGCTTTCCATATGTCTGTTTAGCATGGTCTATTGTTGTTGCTACTTCTTTCCAACGTTCTACAGTATTCTGTCACAGCCACAATATTAGAGTATTAGAGTTTCAACATGTTACAAAATAAATGAAGATGACACAATTGTATAGACCTTTTTAATGCGCATTTTGTCCGCTCTCGGCTGTCCAAACCTGGGTGGTCATTTTTCACGTGACACCGGAAAGGAATTTTCCCAAACCTCCTACTGGTTTCCACATAATTGGCAATGATAGTGGTTTTACTTTGGGTAACATGATTTTCGCCTTTCCCCGCGAGTGTGACTGATAAAGAAAAGAGAGACTGGCAGGTCTCATTCATGGAAACTGTAAATGTATTTGTTTAGTTCTTCTTGGATGCATTAATGTTAATTGTAATAGTCAAGTCAGTTAGATCTATAGTCATAATATCATGCTGTTTACGGTATTTCATTTGCTCATGGAACCATCTTTTTATCCATACAGACTCTCTACTGTCAATTTCCTTTTAAGCTGAAGATCAGAATGTTTTTGCACATGTTAAGGCTGTTTTTAATTTATTTTAACCTGGGTTTCATTTCCCTCCATTGTGACGTAACATGTGACATTTTTTTTATGTGAAAGTTTAAAAACGTTCAAAGGGGGGTAATGTAGTAGAAAAATCAAAGATGCATGTGTGTTGGGGCGTGCTTCCATTGCAACGTGTATCCCAACTCCGCGACGGAATCGCAGACACAATAAAAGACTACATAAGGGACTCTATAGGGGCTGGAATCGCTCGCGCGCCACATGCACGAGCTCCATAAGGAACTCCATAGGGGTTGACGAATCTCCCGCCAACCACGAAACAAAGGCCATCATACCTGTATAAAAGGAGGACGATGCGCCCTGTATAAATGAGTTTGTATGGTGACAGCCTTAGGTGCACACTGTATTAAGCTCCCGGATCCGTTAAAAACCTCGAGGGTTTTGTCATTTACCACTACTTGGCTTGGTTTTGTCTCTACTTTGTTGATAACGAATTTTTGGACAACAGCACCAGAATCAGTGACAGTATACTAATGTCAATAATTTGTTTCAGCTACCAGAGAAGAAAGCAAAAGGGCACAGTTAAATACATAAAGTCAGATGAACTACCAAAGAGAGAGAGGAAGAAGCAGAAAGCCAAGTGGAAGGCTGCATCAAAAGATTACAGGGAGAGTAAAAAGATGGAAAAGGCAATGCTGGAAATGACACCACCATCCTTAGAAAACACACCACCAGTTTTAGTGACTGTAGGGGTTGATGAGCAGCAGGAGTATGCAGGGCAAGCTGTGGTGAATCCCTTACCTCTAGACGAGGAATTTAACCCACCGGTGTCCTCGACACCCCAGAAACGTGAAGGAAAGTGGAAGAGACTGCAGGCTCAGAATAGAGAGCTACGTGAAGAGAACCGAAAACTGGAAAAAAAACTAGCAGAGATGATAAAAGAAAAGGAAAAAGCCAGAAAGAGTGAGATGAGGGCTAAAGTACGGCTGAGTGAGAAATTCAAGCCTAAAGGAAAGAAAAAAATGGCAACACAGAGAGAACGAGCAGTTGTTCGTTTTTTGACAAGAGATGAGAACAGTCGCCTTTTATCCGGGAAAAAAGATACAATCACTAAAAACAAAGTCAAGTATTAAAGACATGTGCTTACAAAGCCACTTAAGGAACTACATGCACTGTACAACAGTGAGATGGACAGGAGTCTCCATCTATCTTACAGGCAGTTCACTCGAAGACGGCCATTCTATGTTACAGAACTAAAGATCCAAGATAGGGAGACATGTGCATGTATGGAGCATGAAAATGTGCACCTGCTGGCCAACAAGCTCTACAGCAGAGGAGTATTAAAAACAAAAAGCATCACTGAGCTGCTGGGCATGATCGTTTGTGACACCAAAAATAAAGCCTGTATGGATCGCACATGTGCTACGTGCTGCTATGAAGAGGTACAGTGCCTGGAGACCGAGACCAGTACACAAGTCACCTGGGAGCAGTGGATGAGGGTGACATCCACTAATGGAGAAAAAACATTTTCTAATGTAGCCAAACAGACACAGACTGGAACGGAAAAGGACTTGACGGAACTTTTCCAGTAGAAACTAGAGGCCTTAGCAGTCCACCAGTTCAACTGGCTGCACCAGGCAGAGCAATTTCGCCTCCTCAAAGAAAACATCACCGAGTGTGAAGCTGTTCTGCACATTGGCTTTTCTGAAAATTATGCCTGCAAGCTTAATACAGAAATCCAGTCATTTCACTTCGGCGGCAGTCGACAACAGTGTACTATTCACACAGCGGTCCTGTACACTGTCCATGGGACCAAATCATATGCAACGTTATCTGACTGCCTTCGGCATGATGAGCGGGCAGTGTGGGCACATCTAGAGCCAGTCTTGAAAGAGCTCCGGGAAACCTTCCCACAAATCACTACCCTCCATATTCTAAGTGATGGGCCTGTAACACAGTACAGGAACAAAAATAATTTTTACTTGATCAGTACTGTGCCTTTTCTCTTGGGATTTACAAATGTGACCTGGAATTACTCTGAAAAATCTCATGGAAAAGGGGCCCCAGATGGGATTGGTGGGGCAATAAAGAGAGAAGCAGATCTGTATGTTAACAGAGGAGGTGAGCTGCAAACACCAAAAGCTCTTTATGAGATGCTGACAAAAAGGAGCTCAAGTATCACTCTCTACTGGGTGACAACTGAGAGCATTGAAAGATGTGACGAGTTGATTCCTGGCAACTTGGAGGCTGTAAAAGGCACCATGAAAATCCACCAAGTTGTGTCATCACAGCCTGCAATGATTATACATAGAGAAGTGTCTTGCTTCTGCAAGCGCTTAGAGATGAAGCCATGCTCTTGTTACCAGCCAGTAACAGTAGACCTGAAAGCCACCATACGGCAGATTGAAAAACCAGTGAACCCCTCAAGCTCTCCACCTGAGCTACCTAGGCAAGAGGAAAGTGTCCAAGATCTATGTGGCAGGTTTGTTATAGTAACCTACGATGACCTTCCATATGTAGGCCAGGTCATAAAGGTTGTGGAAGAGGAACTGCAGATCAGTTGTATGCGACAGTGCGATGACAAGAACTTGTTCCTGTGGCCACAAATCCCAGGTGTCACATTCTACTTCAAGAAAGATGTTCATGCTGTCATTTCAGAACCTGAGCCAGCAACTTCACGCTTCTCAAAGTTGACCTGCCAAGTCTGGGTAGCATTCAGAAATGCTTGGGGTTAAAGCAATGCCTACAATGTGTGAAGAATGATGCTAAGTTGAAATGTTAAATGAAACAGCGAGGAGAAGACCAAGATTGTATTTTTAACTGAGAAATGAAACTGATGTTGTGTTCAAGTGTTTAATGCAGTGGTATTCAAAATATTAATATACGTAATGAAATGGTGATAAAACTGTTCATGTTATGATGTTCATGTGCCAAATGACAGTATTGAAAATATTAAGATGATGTCTGTCAAATTAAATAGTGAAAAAAAGTTAATGTTATGTTTATGTGCCAAATGAAATGGTGAAAAAACTGTTTAATCTTATGATGTTCATGTGTCAAATGAAATGGTGAAGGCACTGTTAATGTTATGATGTTCATGTGTCAAATGAAATGGATATGCTGATTTTTCATAAACTTTCATTAAATTTGTATTAACTCTGAAAATCATTGAATAGTCTTAACTGCCTGCTGTTTTTCATCATGTGGGGCGACTACATGTCATGTGGGGTACCCAACGATTGTCAATTCTGTAGTAAATTCAGAAATTAATGTCTGTCTGTTTTGGTTCAAATGTTAATCATTGGTATAACATGTATAAGTAGATACTATCTGTACACATTTTAAATCAGTTTTATGGATTTTATGAGAAAAAAACAACTATGTAATTGCTTAATAAGGGTGACACGGCCATTATAGATGCAATGAATTTAAAATGGTTTACAATACATAAAAGGATAGGCTATATGAGTTTATCTTTCTTAAACAGTTAATTTAATTACTAATACTTATTAAAATATAAGTTATGTTAAGGAAAGCTATTGTTTTTAAGATAAATTACGGTCGCCCCACATGACTTTTTTTAGGTCGATGCCCTATTCATTTGAGTTTAAAAACACTAAAATATCTTTGTTTGAAGTGGCCACATACATGCATGTGTACATTACATTCCAAATGTTAAGAAAATTGCCAAATATATCATTATTTTCAGTATTTTAAAAATGGACCACTCAAAAGCCTTATACGTCATTGACCCACCCACACCCAAACATACACTCACAACAAAGAATGTCATTGACCATGCCTAAAGGTCATGACCTTCACCTTTTACAGTAATGGAAATGTCATAATTGGGGTTACCACACCTTAAAACATAGGAATCCATGTCTCATTTGTTATTTGTTATACCGTTTTTAGATTTTCAGCTATGTCAATGTTCTGCTTAATATATACACATTATTTTCTCAAACGCCATGTCTGATGTAAGACCGAAGATCACCCCCTCCAAATTAGATAATATGGGTAAATGATACATTTTCTGAATCCTTAGGGTCATGCCAGTATTTCAGTGTTTGGACTTTGTTTCTCTGATGCTCCCTGGTGCCACGGGATTAAAAGACAAAAGATGACTTAGGCGGAAATGGCAGGAAAATGTGTGTGATTAAAAGTTTGAAGAGCTCCAGGTTTGGCTGTACTTATCCAAAATGTTTACAGAGTCTCCTGTTTAAAATGATACCAAACATAACAAAATAAAATATTCCAATATGCCCAATATAGATCTTCAGATATGTCAGTGTTCTGCTTGATTTATACACATTATTTTCTCTACCTTAGTTTGTTATGTGTGATAACTCAAAACAGCTACTCTTGTCAGATGGCCATCAGACATCATTGAATCCAGGCTTTCAGAAAAGGTATGGTAGCCTTTGACACTTTTTCGGTAACGACCCCTCTGGCTCACGGACTATAGCTTTTGTGAGGGTTACATCTGTCTGATATTTTGTAAATTAAAAGACCTAGGTTATGTTCTGGATTCTCATGAACGTAGTTTTACTTTTAAGGTTGGAGAACGGCGAAGCCTGCATGTGCGTCGTGAGCCTTTTCAACAAAAACGGTATTAAACTTCCAAATGCAACGGGCTAGAGTAATTTTGGTCCTCAACATACCAACTCGTCATCATGTTTTAACATACCTAATGTTCATTTTACGCCGAAATTCTCCTTTAAGCGTGTCTTTATAATGGGCGCCTATGGGAAAACGCTATCTATTTTGATTTTTGAAGAGGTGAGAGTGGGCATTACTCCAGATGTATACAGAAGTGTAGTGCTGATTGATGGCTGTTTTCTAAAACTAAGGTAGGCTACGTTAATTTTTTTCCCTCTACATAGGCGCCAATTAAAGAAAAAAACTTAAACTACGTCCATGATATTTGAGTTTCGGGTATAATATTTGTAGAGGTTAGAGTAGGTATGACTTAATATATTAATGAGAGGTTTGATGATAATTGATCGTTGGTTGTGGACATTAAGCTACGTTAAGCTTTTTCACGTTCAGGATGGCCGCATAAATAACATCAACGTCAAAAACTGTAATTTAACTGCATTTTGAGACAGTGCTAAATGTACATATCATATATTGAGGGCTTTATATACACATTAGTAGAAAGTCGTGGCGTGTCTGTGTCTGTTCATTTTGTTTGGTAGCCTATTATGTTTTTTTTTTTTTTTTTTAACATTGTCCAAAGTAACGAAACTCACCTATAGATGAGGGCAAAGGCTGTGGAGACAACAGAGAGCATTCTGATCATATTCTGCTGTAAACAGTCGTCCAAGTGTTATGTCAAAGAGTAACTTTAGCCTGCTGTAGACTCTTACCAGTGTGGAGGTGTGCTGTAGGGTTGTCATCATTACGAAGAAATACATTATGCCTCTCATTTTGCCTACAAGCAGTTTCGTGGCTACCTCCAAACGCCTAAATTAATGTACAATTAGAGAAACAGCGTAAACTAAACTACACAATAAAAATCTTTTTGGCGCTAATGTTATAGCCCTGTTATTGTCTGCTCTTTTAAAATTTACCACAAACTTTTTATTTCATGTCTCCTACAGGTGTCATTTCACGTCTGTTTTCCTTCCCGCTAGTCATCAACCGCAGTGTTCGACTGCAAAGTGTATGAAGTGAAAATTAATTAGCCTAGCATGTCCTCAAAATGACTTCTCTTAATGCCTAGCAACGACAGAAAAAGATTCAATGATTCGACACAAGCTCTCTCACCCTATTCTCATAGACAGTATAGGCTATAATTTAATTTTAGCATTTAATGTTGTCACTAGTTTGTGTTCTACGTGTTATTAACATCCACAATTACCATGTAAGAAGGTCGAGAGTGCCTGATTATGAATGAAAATGTTCTTAATTGTATAGGCTACATACTTCTATGCATGTTCCTTATAAACATGAAATGCTAATTGCACACTTAAAAATAGAAAATATTGGTAGCATATCAGACTGTGTACATGGAGCATTCCCATTGTAATTGGGTTTAATTAAACTTTCTCCAATATAGCACTGAATATTGCAGAAATGGTTTTGGGGGGTCATCTATGTAGCGTAATGAAAGTGGTGCGGTGACTGTACGGTTTCAGCAGCGTAAGCACAGAACATTATTCCCCGGGATCCTGTCTGCGCTCCAAAAAATGACTTGTAGTCTATGGACACCATAATGCGATAGTAGCAGTGGAACAAACAAGTTAAGAATAGCTTGATTCCGGTGTGTTATCGTGTTAGCTAGAGCTAGCTCCTGCATACCTTTAGGTAAGGATATCCTATTTCTTGTGAAATTGAATTTATGCAATATTTATCTTGCTGTGCGAATTAACAAAGTTTGTGTGTGTAAAATTATGCAAGATTAGTAAAAGATGAGTTCGGCTTGACAAACATGCCAGTTTCCAGTGTTGGCCTGTAGCTAGCGGTGTTTATAATATTTACTTCCCTTGGTAGAAATTGGTATTCTGTTATTACAACTCCTTGCAAGAATATTTGACAGTGTTGGCAAAGAGTAGGCCTACTTTATTGGTCAAAATAATAGATGTAGGCCTATGCTTTATATGGCCTTGGGGTGGACATTTGATTTCAGTATGATTTTGTGGGGTACAATAGGAAAAAATACTATAGTTTACTATAATAAATTAAGTATAGTATAAAATACTACCCAGATAGCATGCAGATGTTGGCCCAACGTTGGCAATGGTTGGCATGCGTTGTGTTGGAATGCCAACGTTGCGCCAACGTTGAACCAACCTCAGCCGACCAACCAATGTAATTCCATTGTTGGGCCAACGCTGATCCAACCTCAGCCAACCAACCAATGTAATTCAATGCAATTCAAAACAGTTGGTAAAATATATGATGTTGATTCTACATTGGGCCAATGTTGGCATTGCTGCAGATCTCCAGAGGTTTTTTTTTTTAAAGAGCCTTTTAATATCCTTTTGCATAACTTAAAACCACTAAAAGTGGACCCAAATGCACACAAACTACAAATACTCAAAGTAGCATTAAGTGGGCTTCACTGGAGTTTGTGCTCCCACTGACACCACCGATCATAATTGTTAAGGTGATGGGGCACCGACATGACGAAGTGCTAAGCAAGGGTTCTCTAACCAAGTAGAAATAAAACTTTGGTTTGAAATACAACACAAAACTTTTTAAAATCACAAGTATCATTTATTTTTCTCCAATCCTGCAAAATACACCAATGTAATTAAATATTTACAACAGCTGCCACTTTTTAACTACCCGGTTAATTCCCTCGAGTTTGGAACTGCTGTGGTAGAAGAATTGTCAAGAGAGACAACAATAGTATCAATAGTACCCTTTCAATCACTTATAATTCCATATTTCTATTTAGATATTCTATCAGTTAAATCCCACTTTTTCAATCTTTTCTGTGGTGATTTTGTGATTTACAATACACTTCAATATGTACGAGTAGAGATACTGGATCATATAGTGAGTACACAACAAAACTGCATTTATGCCAAACACGTGCAAGGCCATGCAGCCCATGTGGTGCCCCAAGGGAGGAGTGCGGCGAGATATAATGCAGGTATAATGCAGGATGCGGCCATGGCGGGAGCACTGGTGGATCACAGGAATTGAACCCGCCACTCAGTTGAAGTTGGAGTACACAACCTTTTAGGTGAAAACAAGAAAAATAAAAATTAAACACGTACCTCCTCTGTAAACCAAAGAAGTAAACTGTTAAAAGAATTCAGATCACATAACCCTGGCCACAACTCTGTTGTGCTAAATCCTGTTTCCCTTTAGAAAGCATGCAATAACCTTGAATATCAGTGCTATGGGTCAAATAACTGTTTGAATAAGAGAGCAATGTGATCAGCAGAGATAAGCTGTTGCACCAAATCAATATACCTGACCTGGCAGCTAACCCAAGTACTGTGCACAGTCTGAAAAGTTATCATGTGACTATGACCAGAGAAGTAATCAGAAGACATGCCCAGATGGGTGCAGCTGTGGCCTAGTGTAATGTAATGTAATGTAATGGGTGCATTTATTATTAATAGGTCATAATGTCAGGTTTGTGCAGATAAAGGTACATCATGAAAGGTTTCTGCCAGGTAAATGCATAATATTAAGAGACTACATGATATGCATAATATTAAGAGACTACATGATACAATATGATTACAAAGCAGAAAAGAAAATAATTTAAGAAATGAATTAGGCAAACTTACCCCGCAAGCTTTCAGTCACGGCTCTGCACATGGACTACTTCAAGGTGAAGAACGACTGGTCATTGATGACCAATCTCCCTGCATTCACCTACGGTCAAGCACAGATCAGGTAAGTGTGTGTGTGTGTGTGTGTGAGAGAAACAGAAATGGGATGGGAGACAGGGGAGAGTACATGTTAGGAAAGAGGATATGTTTTTAACACCCGAGACAGATAATTATTATTACCTTTTCTTCATATTTCTCAGGAAAGTTTCCTCCAGAGATGGCTTGATTGCAACCCCCAGCTGTAACAGTCCAGCATAGGGTATTCCTAGCCACACAACCACATCATGGAATGCCCCGGTCCGCCATCTCAGATTACACTGAAATAGAAAAATAAATAAATAATAAAAAACAGTATATTCACAAATGTCCATAATTCTCGTCCATGTTGTAAAAATATATGGTTAGAAATATATGGAGGAACAAGAACTAGACAGTACTACCAACAGCAATGTATGCGCATGTTTTGTCTATTAGCTGTTGGCAACAAGTCTTAAATTGATTTATATAATAGAATATTGGATGTTAGTTGTAATGGTGTAGATTCTAATGCGCGAGTTTAGAATACCATTCTTTTAAAAGGCTAAACAATGCTAGCACGCGAGTAACGGTATTTCCAACAGACAACGAAAATTTAAGACGTCCTTACTGATATCCATCACATTAACTCAACTGTATATATTCTTATAAGACGTCCACACTCAGCCAAGGTAAGACCCACCTTGTATTATAGAGCCGACTGACAACTGACTTAAAAAGCGTATTCAATCATTCAATTGCCGTATTGTGGTGCTAGATCTACGAACACAACGACAGCTAGCTTGCCGAGAGCTAGCCATAGCCCGGAGCATAACTCACTCCGCGGCTTCTCGTTGCTTATCGATTAGATTAAGAATGGCCGACTGCAAAAAAATATTATCCAAACGGTCGTTACGAAGGTACGTTAAAAAAAACACAGATGCCGCAATAGCAGAGTTTACTAACCGAATAATTTCCCCCGAAGCCACCGCCACCGAGTTGTCTCCACCAAGTGTTCTGTCCATTGACTGTTTTGAAAGTGACGTAGACGTAGAGGAGGAGGATTGCTTCATAACACCCAACTCAGATATGAGCGCCACCTCTGGCGAGGAAGACTTTGATGATATTTACAATTACAGTACAGATGAGGGGGACAGCAACACTGATGTGGGCCCAGTTAATAACAGTGACTTGCATAATGATTTGAGAGCCTGGGCAGTTACAACAAATACACCAATCAGTCATCTGTCTAGCCTTCTTTCTGTACTCCGTAAACACTTCCCACATTCCAATCTTCCCAAGGATGGCCGCACGCTTTTGTCAACCCCAACTTGTACAGAGGTGCAGCATAAGGCTGGGGGGCATATGCACTATTTTGGTGTTGCTAATGGGGTCGTGGAGCGATTGAATGAAAATGCTATGCTTCAAAAGAATCAATCTCTTCATTTGCAAATTAATGCAGATGGATTACCTCTTTTTAAGAGCAGCAGCCAACAATTCTGGCCTATACTAAGTCTAATTGAAGAGGACGCTACCCAAACTCCTTTCCTAATTGCCCTTTACTGTGGATATTCCAAACCATCAGATGCAAATGAGTACCTCTCTGATTTTGTGGCAGAGATGGGAAAGCTTGCATCTGATGGCTTGGAGTATCAGTCATATATATATAGAGTCGAAATTTCATGTTTTGTGTGTGACGCCCCCGCAAGAGCCTTTCTCAAAAGCATTAAAGCCCACAACTCCCACTATGGGTGTGAACGATGTGTTGAGGAAGGCAGTTGGGTAAACCACCGCCTTAACTACCTGGGCACAGAGTCTACTCTACGAACAGATGAGAGCTTTAGAGACCAGACAAATCCAGAACATCACAAGGGTGAGAGTGCTCTTCTACAAATTAATGTAGGCATGGTCTCTCAGTTCGTGCTGGATTTCATGCACCTTGTTTGCCTGGGAGTGGTCCGTAAACTGATCTGGCTATGGATGAAAGGTCCTCTCACAACAAGAATTGGAAACCAAGCCAGAATGATCATATCAGACACCCTGATTAAGTTGGGAAAGACACTCCCAAAGGAGTTTGGCAGAAAGGGTAGGTCGTTAGGGGAGGTTGATCGGTGGAAAGCCACTGAATTTAGAACATTTCTGCTCTACACTGGCCCAGTTGCTTTAAAAAAAACATTGCCAAAGCATATGTATGAGCATTTCCTCTTGCTGCATGTTGGCATATCTATATTATGTTCTCCTCGTCTGCACAAGCACTACTGTGATTATGCAGAAAATGTCCTTAAGGTGTTTGTGAAGAATTTCCCAGTTATTTATGGTGATTTTGTGGTTTACAACATCCATGGTTTAATTCACCTGGCAAGCGACGCAAGAAAATTTGGCCCCTTGCCCCGAATTTCTGCCTTCCCTTTTGAAAATTTTCTATACAAATTGAAAAGACAATTAAGAAAGCCGAACCAGTCATTGCAGCAGACTGTCAGAAGACTTGCTGAACAAAAAAATATCAGCAGGGTCGATCCGTTCTCTAGTCCTCAATCCAGCCCCACTGTCTCACTGTCTCAATACACCTGTGGCAAATTCACACTGTCAGTTCAAGAAGGCAACAACATAGTGTCCTGTGGAAACATCACTTTCAAAATTGAGGCAATGTATAGAACACTTGGTGGTACTTCCTTTGTGGTCCGACAATATCTACAAAAGCTGCCACTTTTCAACTACCCGGTTAATTCCCTCGAGTTTGGAACTGCTGTGGTAGAAGAATTGTCAAGAGAGACAACAATAGTATCTGAAAAGGACATAGATTACAAGATGGTGGCAATACAACATAAAAAGAGACTAATCACATACCCACTCAATCACTTATAATTCCATATTTCTATTTAGATATTCTATCAATTAAATCCCACTTTTTCAGACGTTTTTAGTAATCCCATATTTCTATTTAGATATTCAGTCAGTTAAATCTCACGTTTTCAAACTTTTTTAATAATCTCATATTTCTATTCATATATTCAATCAGTTAAATCCCACTTTTTCAATCTTTTTTCCCAACCATTTAGATGTATGCAATCGTTTTATTTACCGAATCAAATGAGGTGGAGGTTATTCCAACAAGTTGGCTGAGTGTGGACCGAAAGATTGCCTTCTGGCCACCATACAAAAGCACACAGAAAGCAAAGACTGCAGTGCAAACTGAGGCAGAGCCAGATGAGACTTGGGGAGAATTTTTCGTCCAAGTGATGAAAATATATGGTGAGAAATATATGGAGAAAAAAAAGAACTTGATTTTCCACCTTTTATTTAAAGGAGAGGTTTGATGTGAATAAATGAACAGCCCTGTTTGAGGTCACCAAGTGCTGTCAGTAGAATTTGATGACCTTAAACAAAAGGGATATGGATTAAATCACACTGAAATTCTCCTTTATGAAGGTACAGTATGACTTACCTTATGTTTCTCCTAAACACAGGTACTTATGAAGCTGCCAGAAAGCGACTCCCAAAGGCCCTAAAAAGAGCTTCCCTCACATCTGAGGATGAGGGGGGGGAAAAGAGTGAGAATGTAAGTGTGCAGTATAGTAATAATAATAATAATAATAATAATAATAATAATAACATATTTAATAAGAGCCTTTAATGGTACTCAAGGACACTATACAGTAAACATAGAGCTGTGCATTGCCCTAAACCCAGACTGAAACGTTTCCCACAGATCATATTGTGCTAAATGCTCTTGAAACTGAGAGGCTAGTTCGTATGTACAAAAGATCTGGCCAAGTCTCATATTGTTTATAATTTTGTTGTACTTATGCAGGCCCTCAACAAAGCTGAAGGATGTTCCTTATCCTTTTCCACTCAGTTCTGATAAGTGAGTACACCTCTCACGTGTTTACAAATATGACAGAATATTTGCAAATTGTCAAGGGTATAAAATACACACTTTTGTGATATGCTATTATATGTGTAGTAACTATTTTAGGAAAGCAATAAGCCCCTAAGTTAATTTCGTGAATATAGCACATCTGAGGGGCTTCAACGGCACTCAGCTGCATCGCGTACCAACAACACCCTTCAGCTGTGCTATATTTACGAAATGGAATATTTTTTCAGAGTTTATACTTCCTGTTTGTTGTTCCAATATAGGGCCTCCACCAAAAAATGCAGTGAACCACCACAACCAAAAATCCTGCTCCAACCAGCACCTGCTTTCTCCCGCAGCAATACACATGGAGACACAGGTACACAACTTCTATCTGTAGTTTCTGTAGTAGACAAATTCTTTGTTTCAGGGTCACTTTTGGCCCCACTCAGCAAGACAGTGACCCAGTTCACTGGTCTGAAGTGTTTTAGGGACACATCAGTCAAAGTTCTACATAGCCCTCTTTGGATGCAAGCATTTCCACAGTCTTGTAAAACATTTTCTCTTTTTACCTACAGTGCCTGCCCATACCTCTGCCACCCCTGCCACTCCTGCTCTCCATCAATTTGGTACACAAACATCTTGGTTTTAAAATATAACACAAAAAATCTATATGCTAAGCATGAATACAATAAGTTATGACCTGTTCTACAGGAACCATCTTGGAAACAATAATTCGGTCCTTGGAGGAGGTAAAGGCCCAGGTGAGGCAGAATACTCTGCTACTGCAGGCCTCTGCAAAAAGATCTGCAAACACTGGCCACATGTTATCAGAGGAGTTCCAATTTCCAATGACGACAGAGGAGGACTTAGAAAGAGTGGAGGAGTTGCTCCGTGACAAGTCACAGGAGAAAGCCCTGGTATGATCTAAATTAAAATTATAAATACAATTTAAAATAATGTTTTGGCATTGTAATAAGAACAGCAGATATACAACAAAATAGACTGCATTCTGTTCTTATTTGTAGACTTCATACCTTGCAACCCTGGGGGGTCTCAGCCCAGGGGATGTGGTCAGGAGGATGATGAGGCATATTTTGGAGGACCGGTTTGCGGCAGAATTCAACTGGCTGGGGAGAGGAGGAAGGAAGAAGGCATTTGCCCTTTATAAGATTGCGTCTGTGATAAGAGGTATTTAACAGAATGGCATCATTACACACATATAGTGTTTGTGTGATTAATGCGTTTTTTGATGTGCTACATTGTTGCTACATTTTTTTTTTTTTACCTTCTCAGGTGCCTCAGCTGTGCACAAAGTAACAGCCTCTGAATGTGAGGCTGTTATGAAAAATTGGTTGAGGTTTAGTGGGGACAGGAGTGGAGGCAGAAAAAGGAGACAGCAAGGGGGTATGTACACCTCAGTCTTCATGATCACACTGTTTTTTAAGAAAATAAAAGGGATAATACAGAAATGATAATTCTGATATTAACAATAATAAAATAAATTCATTTCAGAGGTCTAATGCCAATTCCCTTTTAGCAATAGCCTACTAATGATAATAGGCCTGCCACTTACAGTTTTCATTGGTTAAAACTGAAGCATTGTGGGGTTAGGTGCCTTGCTCAAGGGCACTTCAGCCATTACCTACAATACATGGGTGGGATTTGACTCCCCATCTCTGATACTCCCGTGCACTACCATAACAAAGACAATGGGTAGACATGCTGTTCTTACACAGAATAAACAACAAATATTTAGTTTTATTACTGACTTGACTATGAGTGGCTATATACTGTAACTTCATAATGCCATAGTAGACGTAATTATACTTCAAAGCAAATGTTTGAGTGGTGCTCATGCACAAATGTTACCTCAAGATAGGTCTGATGAACATCTTTTTTCCAGGCAAAATTCCAGCTGTACATGTACAAGAAAGCAGCAGCAGCAGTAGCGAAGACGCCGACAGCTCTGAGGACAATTAAGCTGCAAACACTTTTTATTATTGATTGGTTTCTTTCTTTCTTTCATTCATTCTTTCATTCACTCACTCAATTATTTATTTATTTAAATTTACTATTTATTCTTATTCTTTATTCTTATTTATTCTTATTCTTGATTTTTGAGCTTGAGTTTGTTTTCATTAATAAATAAGATAATTATTACATGTATTATTGTCATTCCATTCCTTAGGTAATTTGAATTTATATGCTTACTATTACCTTTTGTAAGATGGGTTAAATAGGCTATATATAAATAGCCCTACAACATATAAATATAATATTAAATAATATTTAAATGAAATTAGACTGGTTGGCAATTGGATATAAGCCAACATCTTGCCAACGTCTTGCCAACGTCTTGCCAACTTCTATTAATAATCAATTGATGGACAAACAACGTTGGCCCAACATATCCCCGACGGCCAAAATTACGTTGGCCCATCGTTGGCCAGTAACATCAGGCCAACGTCGGTGGTGATGTTGGGCCAACATCTGCATGCTATCTGGGTATAGTTTACTATAGTAAGTTAACTATAATATAACCTATTTACTATAGTAAATACGATAGTGTTTTTGAACCTATAAAATACTATAGCCTAGTTTACTTATTTACTTATTAACTATAGTATAACCTATATTTACTATAGTAACCTTCAATATAGAACCTTACTATAGTAATTTTACTATAGTAAACCATACTACAGAAAACTAGTTTCATTACTATGTTATTACTACTATAGTATACTGCAATCTACTGTAGCCTACACTACAGACATTTTACTACACTGTCATTACACTACAGAATACTTTAATATGAAATCTTGCCTACTATACGGCATTTTTATTGTTCTTTTTACTATGCTCCTTACTTTACCTGGAGGACATTCCAAACTGTATCACCATTACTATACAATCATCACATAAATAAATAAAATAAGAAGAACAAAAGATTTATGAATTTATTAATTAATATAAAAAAATTGTTTTCATTAGTTAAGTTTGGCAGTATTATTTTTTCATTAGTTACGTTTGCCAGCATTATTCAATTTTTGGCGAATGAATGCCTTTATGTTAGTGTCAAATAGAAACGGAAACTATAACTTCGCAGCATCTGTGGGAACACACACACAAACACACAGAAAATACAAGAATATGAGGATATCAGAATAAAGCCAACTTAATATTCTATTTCTTTTTCTATTCTCAATTCTAAATACCTACTTGTTATTTCGACAAGGTCTGTTTTTTCCAGTCCAGGTTTTGCCTCTTTGTCTTTGATGGAAGATTGGCCAGTCACAGAATGACTGGCCTTGTATTCCCGGGAGTAGAGCCCATGGAGCAAGTCATTGACAAATTTTTTGAGGAGTCTGAGTCGATCAGCACTCCACAAGTCCTTTTGGAGTAACTTTTAATATAAGGAGATGATATTGTTACTTCAACCTACAGTTTACCAAATGTGCCATTAACTATAAACCCCAAGAGCTCAGTGAACTCTTGATCACAAATATTTCATTCACATGTTTGGGTGTACAATGTACTTTAACATCTCAAGTTCAAGTTCAGGGAGAGCAGTTCTGTTGCGTTTGTGACACACCTGGTTGCGTGTCTGTTCATAAAATGCAAAATAGTTCGACCGGACCTAACTGCTTTATAATAGAGAATGCAACAAACAATGTGCGATGATATTTCTCAGTTCACACAAGACATCAGGATAAACTTATTTGGGCCAGTGTAATACTTGTGAGCAAACATAAAACTTGGTGCTACCAAGTTATTTGGGTTAGTGCAATATTTCAGAGTTAAAGCGAAGGTTCGGTTTTGTTGTAGCCTTGTTTTCAGATCATTTCTGAAGAAATACAATGCACTTGCGAAATCGCATTAAACATTCGTTTGTAAAGACATGAAGCTTACCAAGTGGTCATTAATATTCACTGATGTGCTGACATAAATATTGCCGCAAACTGCATGGTTTCCGACCGTTTTTTTGACAATCTTTTGTCAGTTGTGGACCTATTTTTAAACCTGTATCCATCCGCCTAAGAGTTTTTTAGCAGTAAAAGTGATGAAGGAAGTCACAGTTCGTGATGATTTTTGTGTCAGTGCGTCCGTGAAAATTGCTAATCCCACAGTGATTTTCACGTCTTTACAAACAAATGTCTAATGCACTTTTGGGAGCAATTTTCAAAAGTGCATAGTCACTACTCAACTAGCTTAGGCCACAAATACAACAAAATATTTGCAAAAATGGAGGGTATGCACTTTTATGATATACTGTATCTCCAAAAAAAGTGACACTAAAACTAATAAACCTATAAAAAAATGGTCAAATAGATTCTTACAGAGTGACCCAGGTTCTCTGCTGCTGCCGCTGGTGGTGGATCTGGTCCTAGAGCTGGCGGTGGACTTGGTGCTGGCCTTGATGTTGGAGTTGGCGGTGGACTTGGTGCTGGCCTTGATGTTGGAGCTGGCAATGGACTTGGTGCTGGCCTTGATGTTGGAGTTGGTGATGGACCTGATGCTCGCCTTGATATGGGAGCTGATGATGGTCTTGGTGGTGAACAAAGAAACGCCTCTATCTTCTCCAAAATGTTTGGCAGCACTGAGCAAAGACAATACAAGAATCAAATTAGCCAACATGTGAAACAAGCAAACAAAAGAATGAACTGTGTGAAAGTGCTTATTTACTGTAAAGGCATTTCAGACAGTAATCTCAGAATTAATATTCAACACTTTAGCGTTGTAAATACACAGTATTATGCTTGGTCACAGCGCCCTATTGCAAAGCTGCAGAACTGGAGCTACTGAGAAATACAAATTTATACTGAAAATTGCTGTCACAAGAAAACAAAACAGTTTCCTGTATGAACTTGGTCATTACATTTCAATGATGTCAGTTTCTCCTTGAGAGAATCATTTTCTTCTTTAAGGCAGCGGTTTTCCTCTTTCAGCTTCTCACAGGCTGGATGATGGCACTGAAAATAAATATCTCCGTAAAAATGTTACTGACATACACCTTCCTACCCACCTATCATTCATAGGACTAACTTTTTTCACTAAGAGTAATTCACAAAGACATTTAGCACAAAAAGGGCAGCTCAGAAGTAGGTCTCATATTTGCACTTGGTTTTTTACCTTGGTTTTGCAGTTCCATTAACACATTAAGAGCTGTGTTCTTCCTCTTCTTCTTCTTCTTCTTCTTCGATGGCTCCATGTCAGAGTACAACCGCTTCTTAGTAACTTTTTTTCTTTGCCCCTTTCCCTCCGGACTGGACAAGAGCTCTCCGCGGAGTAACCAAGGACTATAGTAGTAACTATAGTAACCAAGGACGGTTTGGCTAAGCTAGTTAGCTAGTAACCAGGCTAGCTTGTTGGCTAAATGCCAAATGATAACAGTTAACGTTTTCGAAACGAAGACCTTTAACATAATATATGAAATCTTATACATGTAGTTATGTAGGCCTACATTTGTTAAATAAACAGAGTTAAAAGATGCAAAAAATGTGTTACTTACCACTCACTGATACTATCCGCGCTGGACACTGTATTGTCACTCCTTTTTCCATCCAATTTACAACGAAGGATTATTTTAATTAATTTCCCCTTCCACCATTGCCATCTCCCCGATTTCCACCGTCCCTTCCTCGTAAAAATCAAATAGCACGTATTTAGCCATTTTGATTCTTTTTTTGAGTCATCGTAGTGCACCATTCACTGCAGGCTCCACTGTCTTCGTCAACTGTCAACCGTCGTTTTTGAGGTCCCGACGGTGGATATGACGTAATTGTTTGGTCATGTGATGGCACGCGACATTTTTTCAGCAAATTGGTTGACAAAGAAAACATAGTGTTGAAATCATATAAAGTAGGCAGTGGGGCTCGCATTGTGGGGAATTACACGAAAAGAGGAATTACACTGGAGGAGTCCATTCTCTTTGGAGATAGTGTACAGAATATTGTCAAGGAATTCAAGAGATGTTTAATAGAGTACACTTTATACACAACGGAAATGTATACAGCTAATTTTAAACACAATAATTCTTGTGTGGCTCTAAAAACTGGAGAATATTGTGCCATTAAATCCATACTACTTTGTCAGCCCAATTATGGTTGCTTAGTAGCCACAGCATGCCAATGTGAAGAGGTGTACCTGTAAGTGTTTAGATTCAAAAAGCTTACGCTGTGCAGACACCGACAGGACAGATCTTCAGGAGGAACAGGCGTCATCTACGGAAGATCCACCAGAGCCTGTTCAGAGACACAGACCCTGAACATTCAGAGGACACACCACCCCAGCAACTGCCAGCTGACCCGCCATCGCAAGATCATCCGGCTGTGTGCCACACCAGAAGCGGTAGAGCAGTGGTGCGCCCTACCCGATTCAAGGATTTTGTGATGGAGGTGTCAAAAGAATAACATTTCAGTCTTACATGTGTGTCCCAATCAATCAAAAAAAAAAGGAAAAAAAAAGAAAGACAGAAAAGAAATGAATGACCGAAAAAAAAGAATGAAAAAAATATATAAAAAAAACCCAGACACAGACACATGTATTACACTGAATGTTTCTACAGATGTATTTACAGTGAATGATTTGACATTGTTGTGTTATTATTGTATGTATTTGATGTTTAGCTTACAGGATGCAGTTGACACTGGATGTATATGATTTAGAAGTGTATTGTGAATGTCTGTATAATCTGAGTATGCCAATTGAGTAAGTATGGTTTTAAAATGAACTGCCATATTCAGCTTGAAAAAGGGGGATGTGATGGATTTAGAATAGGCACTCAGTGCTCCATTAAGTTGCCTAGCAACGATGTGTTGCCTGTGATTGATTACTTGTGTCTGTCTGTATGTTCGATGAATTGAAGTTCAGTAAAGCCAGAGAGAAGACGTTAATTCTGTTGTCTGGTTTTATTATTATTAAAAAGTGTTACTCAGTTGAATTAAATAGCCACCCTCCACTCGGGTGTAAGTTCCAACATTAGAGAACATAACAGCCACTGTGCTGCAGCTCAGTTTTAGGGTGTTGGCAATCTTCTTATAACCTAGACCATCTTCATGTAAAGCAACAATTTTCTTTTTTAAATCCTCAGAGTTCTTTTCCATGAGGTGTCATGTTGAAGTTCCAATGGCCAGTATGAGAGAGTGTGAGAGTGATAACACCAAATTTAACACAACTGCTTCCCATTTACACCTGAGACCTTGTAGATCTAACAGATCACATGACACCTGGAAGGAAAAATAGGCTTGTTCGGATGAGGGTAAATGTTTGCAAACGGATGTAGCCGCATGTAGTCAGCGATGCATTGTGGGCTGAAAATGTTGCATGATGGTTAGACTTTGTGTCAGAGTTGCCAGAAAGGTGTGGCGATGTCACAAAAACGTCACAAGGTCAGATGACCTAAAAACCCACGTGATGTAGCCGCATGCAGTTGCTTTCCCGTGGCTACAATCGTCTAACAAACGCCTCCGTGGTGACGCAACTTTCCCCTGATTGGTTTAAAGGTCATTGACGTCTGGACACGTATGTTGTTTAGCCCTCTGTCACGGAACTTCTCATCTTATATGTACGTTATTTTAGTCCAGTTTGAAGACATATCTTTTCTCTCTCTTTTTAGCTTGTTCTGGGGCGTGTATCTGATGCTGTCAAGCTCAGTCTTTTATTTATTTATGTATTTGTTAATCTCGTTTTTATTGTATTGCTTTGTGTCAGTAGGCTATACCTATTAATGATCTTTGGGCTATGGTTTTGCCGTGTTATTTTTCATCCTTGTGTTGTGCAGCACTTTGGGACATCTCTGTTGTTTTGTTTAAATGTGCTATTAAAAAAATGACTCGACTTGACTTGAAGTCTCAATGCACCCTACTACAACCGCCTGCCCCCTCCTTGTCCCTCACACACAACACATGACCTCTCCGCCATCTACTACGAAGATCAGGTGGTGTAAACAAAAGACTTGTGTCCGACTTGATCGAAGCCCGCCCATGCTGCGAGGCGGAGTTCTTGCTGACGTATGTAGACGAAGTCAGACAAATGCAGAGAGACCGGTTTGTTACTCATACGCGGCTATTGGCTAATTGGGCACAATTTGGACATTTTCACTTAGGGGTGTACTCACTTGTGTTGCCAATGGTTTAGACATCAATGGTTGTGTGTTGAGTTATTTTGAGGGAAGAGCAAATTTGCAATGTTATATAAGCTGCACATTGCCTAATTTATTATATAGAAAAGTGTTATATCTTCAGACTTTTTCCATGTGTAGCAGAGCAACAGTTGCCCAGGTCTGACTCTATTGGCAGTCCGGTATGGGAAATGTTATTGGGAGGCGTTTCCTATACTATTTAGGATGGATTGGTGTCAGCTGAGCATGGCGTCTTTCCTCTCCACTCTCACCGGTGGTGTTTTGCGTGCGGGCGACTGGCAGACGGCTTCCTGGGGCTGCAACCTTGTCTTTCTGTGGACACGAAGTATTTACGTACTCGTCTCAATTCAAAATGTAAGTTCTTTTTCCGGGTTTAGCGATTTGGTCTGGCTCTGGTCAATGCCTCAATTCTTGCTTCCTCATTTTAGCGTGGGCTCTGCTTGTGGGGTGCGAGGCACTTGGCCTAGCCGTTGAAGCACTAAACCTCTGAGCTTACCGAGTCATTGAGGGCTCTGGACGTCTGTGCTCTGCAGTACCCTCCCTTATGGTAAGCCCTCGCTCTACATTCACGTGTGGATAATGCCGTGCTTTGGGGTGACCGGGGCTAATTCTCATCTCGTGCTTTTCCATTCTAGCACTGGTTAGCAGGCTGCGCCACGCTTGGCCGGAAGGCGTTGTTGCTGTAGGTACCAGTAAATTGTTCCATCTGGCTTTCCAAATTGGCTTTGACTACGCTGCTCTTCCCTTCGGTAGGTACCCTTACTCTTTTGCTGGGTCGTTGGGCCGTGTGTAGGCCTGTGCTCCTCCTCGCTTACTTGGTGCCCAGCCTCAATCTGGTTAGCTTTTAGCTCGCTAATGTTTACCTGTGCTCCATAGACTTCCCCAGCTGACTCGAAGTGACGTGACTCCCAGCCCATTGCTGTCCGGTTGCCCCCGCTGCTGCTTTGTTTCCACGTGTTTTTGCGTTTAGTTTCTTTTTTGTTTAGGTTCTTGTGAAGCAATTGTTTGTTAGTTGTGCCCTAATTTTTGTCTATCTTTTTATTTTGTTACTCGTCCGTGTCCTGCAGTGTGCGTGCGTGTGTATGTGTTTGTGCGTGTGTGGGTTTGTGTGGAAGTGCCTGTGTGTGTGTGTGGAAGTGCCTGTGTGTGTGTGTGGAAGTGTGTGTGTGTGTGGCCTATTGTGTAACCGGACCTCGGGTGTAGTGGCAGCCCTCCTTCTCTACAGCAGACGTTTCCAGGGCTGACACAAAAGTTAAGTGTGCCATGTAAACACTAGTTATTAGTAACTTGTACAGCCGACTTTGTGCCTTTGGGCCTGCACTAATTACTCTCTCTTGTGTGTGTGTGGTAGACCGGTCGCTGGTGGGCCAGGCAGTTTGGTGGCGGAACCCTCTCCTCACAAATTCCTTTCTTCAAGCACGTTGGTGGTTTGTTTTTGCTTTTCTCTATTTGTGTGTTGTGGTTTTGAACCCTTTATGTAATATTTGAGTGAATTGATTTTCTTAACATATTTTGTGTGTGCTGTGGTTTGTGTTTCTTTTGATTATTTTCTTAATTGCTAAGTGTGGTGTGATTTTGTATCCCCCCATTTAAGTCCTATTGTATCGCGTCTCCTGCTGTGCCCCCAAGACCCTGTTCTCCTTTCATCACAATCTTGTAGTAACAAATAGGCCCTACACCCTGTGATTGGTCCATTTGATATAGCTTAATTTTATATTTTCTTTTCTGTGATTGTCTGCTGTGTGAACTTAATGATTGTTATTTAATAAAAGAATTTGTATTTTTGGAAAATCACGTCTGGTCACTCGATGTGCACGTACCTGTGTCCTTAGAGTTTCATTGTCTCAGAATTCTTGGGGTGCAATTCCCCAAGTGGCGTAGTCGCTATAGTTACCGCTTACCATTCTGCTACACATGGAAAGATATCATAAAAAATGTACAAAAATGTGAGGGGTGTACAAGGGTGTGACTAAGACTGGAAGTTTTGAACTGAAATTGCACCAATAGTGGAGATAGCGATTGGAAAAACAGATAAGTTGATGCAAACACAAAACGTTACAGAGACCAGGGGTGCGTTTCCCAAAACCGTCGTTGCTAACTTCCTTAGCAACTTCGTAGGTTTGAACGATGGATTAACGACACTACTGTTTCCCAACAGCATCGTTCGAACGACACAACAAAACGGATGTTTACAACAACATTAGTCCGATGGATCGTTCAACGACGCAGGTGTTTCCCAACAGCAAAGTCTGGACGATCCATCGGAAGTTCCATCGTTAAACTGTATAGTTCGAACGATTAGCTTGGACCTGTCGTTAGACCATTGTTTATGTCGGTTTCTGTACACGTGACGTCTTGCTCGTCACCTTTGGCCGTCTTGGGTCAGATTAGGCACCATTCAATGCTTTACCGCCACCCACTGCATGAATGGTTTTACTTTAATTCACTTCATTTTCATCCTGGCACTTGCCAGGTCATGTAAAAAGACGATAGAAAATTCACCCCACAACACACCAAAAGTTGTTGCAAGATGTTGTTGGATTATTAAAGTTATTGGCTGATTTGACAGGTCGTTTTTAATACTGTGATGTAGAGTATGATCATGGTTCACAGATCCACAATCAAGGCCATTCCACGTGTTTCAAATTGATTACGGTGTAGCAGGATTCGAACCCCTATCTCTCTGAAAAAGGGAGAAGGTCTGCATAGTGGGCTGACGAGCTAACAACTCAACCATCATGGCACATGAATAGCTGGTGGCCTTGGTTATATTTATATGCACACCTATGTAGGGTAGCATAAATGAAATATACGATTATATCATTACAAACGTATACAGTTTACAAACGTATTCAGTCACTGCTTTTTAATGAGTAAGGGACATGATTGTGTTGGGGAACATTTTCCTAAGTTGCTGAAGTTGTCACAGCCTACATACCGGCTGAATTGAAATAAGGCTATGTTTCTGTTGCTTACTGTCGTGGTGTCGTTTCTGCCTCCCCGCAACGAATGCATCCGAATACTCTCCGAGCACTTCCGACACATCTGGATACTTTGCAGTTTCAACGATGGAAGTCTAAACTAACATAGTTCAGACTTACGTTGTACGTAGGTAGTTCGAGAGTTTCGGGAAACGGTCGGAATCGGACTGTTGTGTCGTTTGAACCTACTACGGACAACGGTGGTTTAAATGCTAACATCCATCGTTGTTTGGGAAACGCACCCCAGGCTGAAGTATTCACTCACATGACAGTTGAAGGTGCTATGCCTTAAGCCATGTATAGGCGTATGCCTACGATTTCTGCGTTCAGCTGTAGATGCCTACGATTCCAGTGTGGAACTGCAGGAGTGTGCCAAGTGAGGTTCCTGAATATAGCATGATCATCAGGTCTGATATACGATTCAAAACCCGAGGACATTCATCCCTTAGCGTTTGGATTGAAGAATCGTTATCTTTGTGGATTTTACTGTCTATGGTATAGGCTTAGGGAGGCAATCTTCCTACTGAGCAGGCAGTAGCGCTTTTAGGCACGGGCGAACAGGGCGTCCGCCTGGGGCACCATGTCGTGGGGGGCGCCCCGGTAAGAGGTGGTCTCGGCCAGGGAGTAAAACACTGTAAAACCGCCACTGTGAGCAGGGATTGCCATTAGTTTGGCATAGAGCAGAGGGTGCCATCGATATGAGCGAGAGCAGAGGATGCTTCCAATATTGGCATGAGAGTGTTTAACAAGATCTACAATGCACCATGACAAATATAACAAAGACCACCATGCATTGGGGCTCAATACGACATCTCCTCAAACATGTTGATTATAGAGCTAAGAATACCTCAAAAGTTTAGCTGTGCAGCAGCTCATTAAACTTTGAGCAGAGGATGCTTTTGATATCGACACTGGCATAGATCAGAGAGTTTAACCAGGGATTCTTGAGACAAGGGACAAAATGCATTTATATATTATAGTTGTCCCAGGCAGGGCCGTTGACAGCTTTGGCTGGGCCCGGGGCAAAATAATCTCACTTCAATGCTTAAATTACAGGTATTTCAAACCCATTAATGAACCGTTTTATTTCAACATTTCAACATATTTACATATTTGAGCCGTTATATTTCAACATTTCAACATATTTACAGTTTTAACATTTCAACATATATACATATTTGAACCGTTTTATTTCAACATATTTACAGTTTTAACATTTCCTGAAGTCTGCAACTACTGAAATGCAAGGTGTCGGACTTTTGCTGTGGCGAACTCGTCAATAAGGTCATTGAAGTCCAGCTTCTTTGCAAGTTCCTGTTCTATAGAGAGTCTTGCCAGCCCATTGAGCCTCTCCTGTGACATGTTTGAGCGCAGGTAGTTCTTTATGAGCTTCATTTTACTAAAGGCCCGAACACCACGTTTAAAGCCTGTTTGTTACATTTAACTCTATCTAGCGTGCAATTTCAAATGCCGTCATGTCTACACGGGCTGATTTCCAACGAACGTTCTAATTAACAAGAGGCAGTCGGATGTTGGATAACCGTAGCCCAGCCCAGATAACGTGCCTGAAACATTAGGATATAATTGCGGGCATAATGTACATATTTTTGACTTCAATAAGACATATGCAATACAGTGTTATTTAATTGCTGTTTTTATTAAATAATCCAATGCCCTGTGCAGTTCAGTCTTCACTCAGTGCTATCCCAATATGAATGGCGCATCGCATGTGCGGGGGTTACATTACGAGGCTGGAAAAAAGTTTGCCTTATCTGGCTCAGCTGCCCCACCTGCTGCACCATCTTTTTAAAAATATTTATGCAGTGAGGCTCTGAGGCTCTTTGCTTCTTCTTCTCTTTTTCTCTTCTCTTTTCTTTTCTGTGATCCTGATCTCTGCATGTTGGCAAGCAGGCACGCAGGCTTATTGCCGAAGCCTTGTGATCAAATACTGCCGCGACTTTTTACGCTTTAATCAAAGACCAAACCATTTCTGAATTATGGGGGGTAAAGGGGGGTTCTTTACTCTATTTTCGAGGACAATAGAGGCAAAAGAAAAATAAATAATTCATTGAGTGCAAATGTATCACATTGCTCCCCAAAATCAACACATTTTGAAATTAAACAGAATGATTAATCGTATCTTAATGAAGGACCAGTTCTGCCCCCCACCCCCCACCCCCATGTCTGGGCCCGGGACAACATACCCGTTTGTCCCCCCCTGTCGACGGCCCTCGTCCCAGGTGTTGGCCTTTTAATGCTGTCGAAATACAATCTCCCAGGTTTAACATTTTGACTATTGGAGATTATTTTAATCTCTGCTGATCTATCCACGTTTTCAAACTCCTACTGTTAAATAAAATAATTAAATTATGAAGCTATCCATTATTATTATTGGAGGAATATTCATTTACACATTTAGTTTTTAATCTAAAAACAAGACAATGCTATTTAGCAAAATAAAAAATACAAATTCATATAGGAAATGCAGTGTTTTTATTGAAATAATCTGAGCCAATATAATAAAATCTCTTTTTAAAAACAAAAAATGAACAGATAACTCATCTTATGGAGTTGACGAGCTGTTGACTGCTTATGGTGTTGGCGAATTAGAAGAGAACAGGATATAACTTCATTTAACATGGCCATTTAACTTCAAAAGCTCAACTTTTCAAATATAACATTTGAAGATAAGAGTTCACTTTGATGTAAATCCTTTTTTTACACTCACACCCACTTTAAAAACAGTAACTGGGCAGTAGACATATCTCTTGAACAGTGCATTTAATCATACGGTCCATGGGGAAAGAACATTCAGTAATTCAGTCTTTGAATTGAAAAATCTCTGAAAATCTTGAACTCATCCAATGTCATGGCATGAATTTAAAGACCTGGCAACAACCGGTTGAAAAGTTCTTCATCTATGAAGTCCATGACTTCTGGGGAGAGCTGATAGATTTCCCTGGAGCGGCTTGTGCGTACTGGTAATGATTGGTGTTTGACTATGACATCAGCAAATGGGACATAGCAGACATCCTGGCTCCCTTGTTTCCTCTGGAAACGACTGCTTGGCCCATGAGGGTGAAAAAATTCTACTTGGACATCCCCGTGTACTTGATCAGTTTTAACTTTAGCCAGCCACCAATTGTAGTCATAGACCACAGAGAGCCAATCTCCTGTGTGGATATCACTCGGCCCCACTGCTGACATTAAGCCTTCAGGTGCTCTGGATGGCTCCTTCTCCATAGCTTCCATCAACATCGCAAGAGGACTCTGAACAGGCCTATGTTCATCAGCATCCTGAGTGTGGTGATGTGCAACTGGATTAAAACAGCGGCAGATTTGTGGCTCATTACAAAAGCATGAAATATGCCTACAGTAGATCATATTGCCCTGAGCTACAACTTGATGCACCGTTCTTGTTCCTGGGATAGATCTTAGGGACTTGGGGAGAACAGCATCGTCAGTCAGGAAATCATCATTGCTGACATAGTGTAGGTGGACTCCACTTAGCTTGCTGGACACAAGCTGGTGAAATGTTGTGCCATTCACAATGCCCAGTCCTCCAACAACAATTCTGTCAGCACACCGCTTCACTGTGGCTCCAATACCATCTGGGGCACCCTTTCCGTGAGAAGTAGGGAAGAAATTCCAAGTTACATTCTTGAACCCCAGTTGAGGAGGGATGATGGAGAGGAGGAGAAAGTTCTTTTTATTTTTTTACTGTTTGCTTGGACCATCAGACCGAAAGTGGACGGTGTCAATATGGGGGAATCTGGTATGTATGTTTTTCAGGACTTGATCCATGTAGGTCCATATAGCTGCTGCATCTTGGCGCTTGGACTCGGAAATTGTGCAAAATGCTTGTTTTTCTTGATTGGTGTAAAACATGCCGGTATGGAGCGTTATCTGAGGGAGGTTTTGTCCATAGTGGCAAGACTGTACAGTTTTTTTTTCTAAATGGTTAAACACTAACAGTGATTCTTGTAGCACAATTTCGAAAACTATTAACACTTATAGCAAAACCCCTCACTGAGTTCGCAAAACCAATAGCACAAACTCTGCTTTGCACTCAGTTTGTAATTTTGTAACACACACTTTGCAAAAGAGTAAATGCAATCCACTGCACAGCACTCTTTTTGCAAAACTGTAAACACAGCTCACTGCTTTACACTCAACTTCCGAATGATCAACACACTCCTAGCAAAATGATACACATTGATGCCTCATATTTACAATCTTCTGCCAATTGTCTGACAACAGTGCCAAATGAGACAACCATTGTAGATAATTAGTGCACTTTGCAGTCAGCCTTAACACTATAAATAAGCCACAGGTAAGCTTTCTGAGTGGAGTACAAAGGAGGGAGAAGGAAGACCAAGAAGAGTAAGAATTACAGGAGTGCGAGGAAGAGGATGTGGAGGTAAAAGCACAGGAGGCAGGGTTTGTGAATGAGGATGAGGATGTGTAAGTGAAGAAGAAAGAGGGAGAAGACAACGAGGACAAGGACAAGGAGATGAAGGTAGAGGAAGAGGACAAGGATATGGAAGGGGAAGGAGGAAGGGTAAGAGGAGTAAGAAATAGAATTACTGATGACATCAGAGCTACATTACATAGTGGATCATGGAATTACCCTGAAGGAAGCTGGCCAATGGGTTCAGCCTAACCTGAGCCATTACAGTGTAGCAAGCATCATAAGATAAAAGGCTATAGTATCATTGGTACCGAATGATGTGCATACTATAGTGCTGTGCATAAGCCTGCTGTGCTGCATTACATTTTTATTTACTAAAAATCTTTTTGCGTGGTGTTCACTGGGTGGCTGCAAATGTGAGGTGAGACGGCGACGTCTCAGCTTCACACCCCCCCTTACCCCGGGACTTGCTGCACCCACTCATCCACTCCCTTAGCACCCACTTTACTCACCCCCTTAGCACCTACTATGCATACATCCTAGCACACACTCCACGCCACAACGCCTGCCCACACAGGCCTTGTGCAATGTTCAGTACCACCTCCACTGCTACCATGCATCTTGTAATACAATACATACCATACTCTGTTGTGCTGTTGGATTCTGTGCAATATGACTATGACTCTGTCGTGCAATACATCGGCTTCTGTGCAATGTGTTGGCTCTGTCATGCACCACTTTTGCTGCTGTGCGTGCTCTGCACCTTATTTGTTATATATATCTTGTTACTGCAAATTACTCTTTGGGCTTGTATATATTTGTTTACAGTTTTTTCTGAATGCTTACATGCTAACAGTCATTGTTGTAGCACAGTTTCTAAAACTACTAATCCTTATAGCAAAACCCCTCACTGAGTTCGCAAAACTAATAACACAAACTCTGCTTTGCACTCAGTTTGTAATTTTGTAACACACACTTTGCAAAAGTGAAAAGACAATCCACTGCTTTACAGTCAACTTGCAAATGATCAACACACTCTTAGCAAAACTATACATAATCATGGCTATTATTTAAACTATTTTGCCAACTTTCTGGCCACACTGTCACATGTAAAAACTCTTTTATATAAGTAGTTCGCTTTGAAATCAGCCTGAACACTAGCAATACAGTAAGCCACAGGAAAGCTTTCTATGTGGAGTGCAATGTTGGCATAAAGAAGAGTGAGAGTTAGAGGGAGGCGAGGAAGCAGGAGGAGGAGCATGAGGATGTGGAGGTGAAGAAGCAGGAGGGAGAGGACGACGAGTTACATTACATTACATTACATTACATTACATTGCATTTGGCAGACGCTTTTATCCAAAGCGACTTACAATCAAGGGGGACATAAGCAATAGAGGAGGACACAGAGTAGAGACACAATAGACATATGTACTTCTGCATAGGGATAGAGAGAGAGAGAGAGTTTAGATTAGTGTTTGTTAGTTATATTAGTTTTGTTAGGAAAGGAAGCAATCTCGGAAGAGAAGGGTTTTTACAAGCTTTTTAAAGATAGGGAGGGATGTTGCTGTTCTTGTTGCAACTGGTAGGTCGTTCCACCATTTGGGGACAACCACGCAGAAGAGCTTAGAGTGACCTCTCTTTGTGAGAAGTGAGGGTACCGATAGACGATTTGTGTGAGCGGAGCGCAGCGCCCTGGACGGGACGTGAGCCTGTAATAAGACATTGAGGTAGGCGGGGGCGGAACCTGAAATTACTTTGTAGGCTAGTGTCAGAGCCTTGTGTTTAATTCTGGCAGCTACTGGCAGCCAGTGAAGATCTCTAAAGAGTGGGGTAACATGTGTTCTTTTGGGTTGGTT
The DNA here is from genome assembly GCA_030347295.1 of Setipinna tenuifilis. Lineage (NCBI taxonomy): Eukaryota > Metazoa > Chordata > Actinopteri > Clupeiformes > Engraulidae > Setipinna > Setipinna tenuifilis. Next base: position 35,924,290 of record CM059266.1, on the reverse strand, counting down.
GAAGACCAGTCGCGCTGCCGCGTTCTGGACCATTTGCAATGGTTTGATCGCACAGGCAGGTAGACCGACTAGGAGAGAGTTACAGTAATCGAGCCGCGAGGTGATTGATGCCTGTATTAGCAATTGAGCAGCATATTGGGTCTGATTTTTCTAATATTGTATAATGCATAGCGACATGATATCGCTACGGAAGAAATGTGATCGGAGACAGATAGACGGTCGTCTAATATGACACCTAGGTTTCTAGCCATGTTGTTCGGGGCAACAGTGACATCGCCAATATTCAGGGTGATGTCGTGGCAGATTGACTCATGGGCAGGGATGACCAGGAGTTCGGTTTTAGACAGATTAAGCTGGAGATGATGATCTCCCATCCAGGAGGATAGGTCAGAGAGACAGGCGGAGATGCGTGTGGAGACCGTGGTATCGTCTGGTTGGAACGACAGGTACAGCTGTGTGTCGTCGGCATATCAGTGGTAGGAGAAGCCATGTGAGTGGATGACATGAGACAGCGAGGTGGTGTAGATAGCAAACAGAAGGGGGCCCAGAATTGACCCCTGGGGAACCCCTGTGGAGAGGGTGTGAGTCGATGACAGATGTCCTTGCCAGGCCACATTAAAGGAGCGCCCGGTGAGGTAAGATTTGAGCCAGGAGAGGGCAGTGCCTGCAATGCCCATGTTGGCGAGTGTGGATAGCAGAATGTCGTGATTAACTGTATCAAAGGCAGCCGATAGGTCCAGGAGGATGAGCACTGATGACTGACCGCGTGATCTGGCTGTTTTGAGGGCTTCCGTGACGGATAATAGAGCCGTCTCAGTGGAGTGACCGCTCCTGAAACCAGATTGTTTTGGGTCGAGTAGGTGGTTATAGGTGAGGAAGCTAGTGAGTTGTTTAGCTACTGCCCTCTCAATGGTTTTTGAGAGGAAGGGAAGCAGTGAGACCGGTCGGTAATTTTCGACCTGGGCAGGGTTGAGCGTGGACTTCTTCAGCAGTGGCGTAACTCTGGCCTGTTTGAAGGCAGCAGGAAATACGCCAGAGGATAATGAGGTATTAATCACCGATGTGATCGGTGGGACTACCGTGGGGGCAATAGCTTGCAGCAGTTTAGAGGGGACTGGGTCCAGTGGGCATGTAGTGGGGCGATTGTTCGTAATAAGTTTAGATACCTCATCTTCTGAGAGAGGGGAGAACGAGGAGAGTATCGCGCTGTTGTCCTGTGGGGGTAATGGGTTGTGAGTGGGGGGGGGTTCAAGGAGGTGGGTAGAGGAAGAGGATGAGGAGGTGATAAAGTAAGAGGAGGATGAGGTAGGGAAGAGGAAGGGGAAGGAAGAAGAGCAAAACACAGTAATCATACTTAAACACTGTAAAATAGAAAACAGGGGCGTAACTTTGACTTGAATATGAATGCAAGGCAGTGTTGTAGCAAGAGGAAAAGAAAGAGGGACAGTAAAGATTAGAGTGAGATAACATGTAACAAAGAAGAGGTAAATACTATCACTGCAAGGTACAATGGGAGGAGAGCAGAAAGAAAAGACAAGGACTAAATTGATCACATTGGAATGACATTGGTTGACTACCTTGAAACGCTATGTTGAGACTTGCCACCAAATTAGCCAGACATGATACTTAGAGTAACTTTTTTGTCTCCAACAACACTGTGTTTTACTATGTTTGCTGTGAATATGGTTCTTTGAAAAAATGGCTTTCAATATGCAACCATGCAACAAGCAAACACTTAAGCATATTGACTGATTTTGGATTACATAAAAGTAAAAAAATATCTATTGAAATATATTTAGTGAACAGCATTTGTCATGTGTTAACTGTGTGTAGTGGTCTCGGTATGTATTTTGAACTTTACCACAGTTTTAGTGAAGGGGAGGAAAAAAAAAGTTACCTCGCCCAGGGTTTGAACCCAGGTCTCCAGGGTACCAAACATGCACTTTGACCACAACACCAAAAAGCCAGACTCAGTGGCATGGTACTCAGAGCACACCCAAAACCCTAATGATGGTCACTCCATCACAACAGTATTGTGTGCACATAACTTGCCACAACACATAAAACACAGAATACGTAATGTGACAGTCTAACATTACATAAATGTAACAGTTGTCTTTTTTATATGTTTCAGAGAATCATGTAGATTGATGGTGAAAAAAAACCATTGATGAGGTTCAACCTCTCTAGAGTCCGGAGAAGGGGTAGAAATGTGATTGGGCAAAGGGCTATTGTCAATGTCCCTGGGCAACGCGGGGGTAACATTACCCTTTGCGCTGCTATAACGGTACATGGAGTCCTCCACCGCCATGCTAACCTGGGTCCATACAACACTGAACTTATCCTTGCATTTTTGGACAGAGTACACAACATTCTAACTGCAGTGAACACGAATGAACGCATGCGTTACATTGTTGTGTGGGACAATGTGTCCTTTCATAGATCTCCTTTGGTATGGAATTGGTTTCTACAGCATCCACAGTTCACAGTCCTTTTTCTTCCACCATACTCTCCTTTTCTAAATCCAATAGAAGAGTATTTCTCAGCATGGTGGTGGAAGGTTTACGATCTCGATGAAATTCTGTGGCCAGATGCAGCAAGGAAAAGGGATGCCTATTTTTTTTCTTCAACATAGTTAAAGGTACTGTTGTGTATTGTTTTGTTCAGTATATACTTTGTTATCAAACTGCAACTATTGGCTGAGTTGAGTCTAGTTACAGGATAAAAAAATAAACATTTTCATTGGTCTGCAGAATTGCTGTCATGTAGTGTTGAATTTGTGAATTGGTGTCATTAGGTGAATTTACTATATTTTACTTGTTCTGTGTAATTTACAAGAAAGAGCAAATGTTACAAGTATTTTGCATTAATTACCACTGTGTCTAACTTATTCCAATACAAACATATGATATGACTCATGTGTGTGCAATTTGGTGCCACAATTGCATTTTCATAAATATGTGTACACTTTTGACAAAAGAATAGCATTTTGCAATAGAGCTGGGATGTTCTGTTAATTGGGTGTATGGTTGCATTAACTGTGTGTAGTGTTTTGTCAACATGGGCCCAGTTTTTAAAATTGAGTTTAAGCAACCGTAAAAAACTGTAATATGATGGTTTGTGTTAACTGTTTGGTACAAGAACACCATTTTTACAAAGGTTTGCAGAGTTAAGCAAGATGCATTCGTTTTTGCAATGTATCCACAATGTTTTGCTAATTTAATAACAGCCAATAGGTGCAAAAAATGTGCTTAAGCGATCAGAAAAAAATAATATTTTTTATTCTTATTTGTATATATTGCTGTGCATTATACATTCTATTCTACTTAGCTATTTTTATCTACTGATTCTTACTTTCCGAACGACATCACAGTATACTTTGTATATTGACAATGAAGTACTGAAACAATACTGTAAAAATGTATGAATACACGGTATTCAAATTTGTCTGTTGGGTGTAAAGGTGCAGACCCCTGAAATAAGGCCACCATCAACTGGCCTACAACCAGGGCCGCCCCTTCACATATGCAGAGTACGCAGCGTGCGTAGGGCCTCAGACATATGGCAAGCCAAAGTGTTCACTGACAGTCATCGATCGGGTTTGGCAAAGTGCTTTCAGCACCATGGGCACGTCCAAGAGGGAGAAGTAAAGCGTGCGCGGAGCGTAGTTTCACGCTCTCGTTTGTGCCTAATACAAAGCCACCCCCCCCCCCTCCTCCCTGAAATGGTACAGCCCAGTTTGCGTCTTTCTGTCAGTGTTCGCTGCAGCTGGCTACTGCTAGCGCCCAAATTTGCTACATCGGACCCCAAGTTCAAGTAGCCAAAAATCCAAGAATGAAACGGCAGTTTGAGTCTGGAGCTGGAAAAAGGAAGAAAAAGAAACAAAAGGATGATTCCCGTTCATCCCTCGCTTTGCTTGTTAAAGATTTAAATTGTTCAGCATTAATGCTTGTTTAATAACCAATGCTTACTTCAGGCTAGGTTGCGTTGGCTTTGCTGAATTGAGGTAAACACTAACTTATAGAAACTAATTAGATTTTACAGTGCACGTGGCACATTTGCAAATAGCTGAAAGCTGACAGTATAGTTTGTAGATTTTGACTGTCTTATAAGTCACCAAAAGTCCTTGTTATCCGTCAGTGTACACTACTTTAGTGGCTGATGCCTCCTATTAGGCAATGCATTTCCAGGCTAGGTTGGCTTTGCTGATTTGATGTAGTTGTAAACTCTAAATTATAAAAACGAATATTGTACAATGCATGTGGCATGCTTGGAAATAGTTGACAGTGTAGTTTGTAGTTTTTGAGTGCCTAATTAGTTAACAAAGTCCTTGTTGTGCGTCAGTTCACTACTTCAGTCCAAATAGCCTATATTCTGCCTGATGATCAGACAGCCAAGGCATTAAATTAACTTTTCCCTCACCAGACAGCCAAAATGGCAAGTAGATCTTTACTAGCCAAACACACACACTAAAATGGGTCAAAGTGGCAAGTAAACCTGCAAACCAGCAAAACTGTGCTTAATGTGTAGTTTTACAGCATGCCTCTATGTTTCCCTAATTTTTTATTTAAAATGTGAACTTTAATAAATAACGGTTTCAGTACAATTTTGTGTGTGTGTGGGGGGGGGGGGGGGGGGGGGGGGCGGGGGCATGTGCACGTGTGTATGGTGAGGTGGTGGGGGGGCCTCCCTGAACAGTTATGCTTAGGGCCTCCAAAACCTTAGGCGGCCCTGCCTACAACTCATGGTGTCATGACATTTCAGTCTGGCTTGGCCTTGGCTTGGCCTGGCCTGGTAGTATGAATGTGGCGATTGACCTGGCCTGGTAGTGTGAATGCAACTATAAGTGCACCTGTGTATGTTACACTTTTACGATGTCTGCACCATTGCTTTCTTTGTTGTCTCTATGTCCAGTTTGATACTCAATAGTGGGTAGTCCACCTCTTTGGCACCTTGGGTTGCAGTTGTTACCACTGCGGATGAGTACCAAAAAACAGGCCAGGAATGGTCAAGGTTTGGTTTCCAAATTTCGTAGTAGAATCAGGTACCACACTGCAAAGACCCAACACAATATCCTTTAGGTTTTTTTTGGTTGTAAAAGTTGTAATAATCAACATTAAAGTGAAGGCTTAAAATGTTTCACTTGTTTGTGTGAATTTATTTGACAGTTTTTACGATTGCTTAAGCTCAATTTTAAAAACTGTGCCCGTTTTTTTCAAAACACTACACACAGTTAAGGCAACCATACACCTTAATTAACAGAACACCCCTGCCCTATTGCAAAATGATATTCTGTTTACAAAACTATACACTTTTTTATTAAAATGTGATTTTGTTGCCAAATCATACACACATGATTCATATGATCTATTTGTGTTCCAGTGAGTTACACACTGTGGTAATCAATCCTAAACACTTTGTAACATTCTGACTTTTCTAATGACATGATCTGGGTTTCATTTTTTCAGACATATTGATAAATGACATGAATGCATTCATGAAACACAACATATGACTAATGCTGTTCACCAAATATATTTCAATAGATATTTTTTACTTTTATATAATGCAAAATCAGTCAGTATGCTGAAGTGTTTGTTTGTTGCATGGTTGCATATTGAAAACCATTTCTCCAAAGAAACATATTCACAGCAAACATAGTAAAACAGAGTGAAGTGTTGTTGGAGACAAAAAGTTACTCTAAGTGTGGTAACTTGTGAAATAAAGAACCACAAAACAAGGATGCCGAGTTCTGACTTTTATCTGACATAATTAATCAAACATACAGTTTGGTAGTGGGAGCGAACTAACAAACGTCTTGTGCACCGTCTTGTGGAACATCAGTAGTCTTCTTCTGAACTAAGCCTTGCTGCATTGAGAGTAGTGAAAACACACATCATACTTGCTCAAGGGGTAACACCTAGTGGTTATAATGAACATTGGCACACATTGGCAATATTTACTGCATTACAACACTCCTCCCCCACTAAGTTCAGAAATTCCTCATTAAGAAAGTAAAACTTCTTGTAATGCATCCGGTGTCTATTACTTTCATACACCTACTGTATACTGACCTTCACATTGAACACAAATGATCGTAGCATACCCTTAACACAACATGGTATAGGCATTATCAAGAAAAACAGTGATACTAAGAAAAGCTCAAAAGTTCAGTCTATCAGGAGGCTTGCGAGCACGCTGTGACTTGCGCACTGTCTCCTGTGAAACAGCAGTCACCACAGGTGTTGGAGCTTTGGGAGCATCCTGTGCTGCGGTCACCACAGGGGTCGGTGGTGTCTGTGTGTCGGTGACGGTGTGCGATTGTCCATCCTCTGCCGGTGGTACAGACACCTCCGGTGGCGATTCCTCCACCGGAGACACTCCTCCAGGAGTCACCAGTGGCAACTCTGCAGTACTGACAGTCTCTGGGCCTTTATCATGACGCAGACGCACGTGGTCCTGATGCCTGCGGAACACTCGTCCATCTGTCAGCTTTATGACGTAAGAGACGGGGCCATTTTGTGACATGACACCCCGGGGAGCCATTGCTGCTTGGAATTACTGCAGAAATTCTTCATGTAGACATTGTCACCTGGTTTCAGCAGTCTCTCTCTCGCATGAAGATCGTGGCTCTCCCTCTGCTTTTCTTGCTTTCTCGCTACCTTTGCTTTCAAGTCAGGGCGAAGCAGATCTAGCCTTGTCTTAGGCCTACGGCCCATCAACATCTCTGCTGGTGTACGTGCAGTAGTGGTCTGAGGTGTGAGGCGGTACTTGAATAGAAAACGTGAAAGTCTCGTACTCAGAGAATCACCTGTCATGCGCTTCAAACCTTCCTTCACTGTTTGGACAGCACGTTCCGCCAGTCCATTCGATGCTGGATGGAATGGAGCTGTACGAATGTGACGGATTCCATTCTGTTCCATGAAGTCACTGAACAGCTCACTTGTGAAGGTTGGACCATTGTCCGTGACAAGGGTATCAGGTAGACCATGAACTGCAAACACTTGTCTGAGTTTCTCAATGGTTAAGGGAGCTGTTATGTTGCCCATGATGTGACATTCTATCCACTTAGAGTGGGCGTCGACCATGACAAGAAACATCTGTCCTATGAAGGGCCCTGCAAAGTCCAGATGTAATCTAGACCAGGGACGGTCTGGCCACTCCCATGGATGCAAGGGAGCTGGTGGCGACATTTTCTGATTGGCCTGACACTGTGTGCATGATTTTACCTTGTTTTCCAGGTCTAAATCCATTCTTGGCCACCAGACGTAGGATCTTGCTAGACTTTTCATCCCTCGTCCCCCAGAAGATGCAATCACCTTGTAAGCTCAGTTCATTTTTCCTTTTTGCATAAGGCCTCAACTCCTCACTCTCTACCACGGCGGGCCAGCCTTGTAGCAGGTAAGTCTTTACCTTGGACAAGACAGGGTCCCGCTCGGTCCACTGCTTGACCTGACATGCAGTCACTGGCGTTTCCGACAACTTCTCTAACGAAAAGACAGTCTCTGGAGGCACGTAAGTCGTGACTGGTGTCTCGGGCAATGGCAGGCGACTGAGTGCGTCCGCATTTGCATTGTCCTTTCCTGCCCTGTACACTATGGTGTATTGGTAGGCTGACAATGTTAGTGCCCAACGTTGGATTCGAGCGCGAGTGGTGGGATGCAATGCTTCTTGCCAAACAGACTCATCAGTGGTTTATGGTCTGTGTGAATTTTGAAAGGACGGCCATAGAGGTACTGATGGAAACGCTTTACAGCAAACAAGATTGCCAGACCTTCCTTGTCTAGCTGCGAGTACCCCTTTTCCGCAGCCGTCAACGTGCGTGAAGCATAGCCAATAGGCTTCTCTGATCCATCTTCCATAACGTGCGACAGCACTGCCCCTACCCCATATGGCAAGGCATCACATGAGAGGGTCACCTCTTTGTCTGGATCGAAATGCACAAGCAGTTTTCCTGAATGAAGCTGTTCTTTCACTTCCTTGAAAGCTTTCTCTTGCTCATCACACCACTGCCACTTTGTGTCATTGTGCAGTAGTTTGTACAGCGGTGCCAGGACCTTCGAGAGGTCATGCAGGAATTTACCGTAGTAATTTACCATCCCAAGAAATGATCTGAGTTCGGTGACATTCTGGGGACTCGGTGCTTCCTTAACAGCTCTCACTTTGTCTTCCACTGGGCAGATACCCTCAGCTGTTATCTTATGTCCCAGGTAAGTGACACTCGGTGCCATGAAGACACATTTGTCCTTTTTCAGTCTTAGCCCTGCCTCTGAGAGTTTCTGTAGCACCTGCTCCAAATTACTGAGATGCTCGGCCTCAGTAGTTCCCGTAATGAGGATATCGTCCAGGTAGCATGCTACGTGTGGGATGCCTTGCAACAGACTGTCCATTGTCCTTTGGAAAATGGCGGGGCTGGACGCCACTCCAAACACTAGGCGGTTGTACTTAAACAATTCCTTGTGTATGTTAATTGTGACAAACTCCTTGGACTCGTCGTCTAACAGCAGCTGCTGATAGGCGTGGCTCATGTCAAGTTTTGTAAATGACTTGCCCCCTGCCAGTGTTGCAAACAGGTCATCCACCCCTGGCAACGGATACTCCTCCAGCTTTGAGACCTGGTTCACGGTGAGCTTATAGTCCCCACATATGCGCACTGTTTTGTCTGGTTTCATAACAGGGACAATGGGCGCTGCCCACTTGGAGAACTGGACTGGCTCAATGATGCCCAGCGCCCAGTGTCCTCTGTTGTGCGCGTGTACTTCACCTCATGCCAATTAAGCTTAATTTTCCTAAGCCAGTCAAGGCCCAAAAGACTGGGGCCGCTACCACTAGTCTCCCCTCAGCCTTCTGAAGACCTACGGCAATGCTCACCTTCAGCACTCCCAGGTGAGGTATGGGCTGACCGGTGTATGTCCTTAGTTTGAGCTTTGATGGAGTCAGGAGCGGTGGCTTGGACCTCCATGTCCTCCTGTAGGTCTCCTCACTGATGACCGACACTGTCGCTCCTGAATCAATCTCAAATTTGACATCCTGACCTTGAACAGTGACTGTGGCATAATATGGCATAGGCGGTACTTCATCAGTGTCCATTGCGAACATGTCAAAAGAACATAAAGCCTCTTCATTTGCCTCCTCTACATGATGAGTGGCAGCCTGATTTTGCTTTGCTTTCCCCTTTTCAGTTTTATTTTTATTTTTAGCACCTCTGCACTTCTTTTCTAAGTGTCCTTTTTTCTTGCAGCCATGACAGACTGCCTCTTTAAATTTGCATTCGTTTGCATAGTGTGCTCCTCCACATCTAAAACATTCAACTGGCTTGCCACATTTTGAACCGTCTTTCTTTACATGGTGCACTGCCACAGGTGCTCCAGTATGCCCCTTTTGAATGTCTTTGGCATTGCTAGTGTAACGGGGCCCAAATCTATGAACTGTGAATGTGATCTGTTGACTGAACATTGTTGTGTCATTGACTCGAAAGGGAGTGGGAGGGGCTGACGATGGGTTTGTAATGTGGGCATGGCGTTGATATGCAGGTTTGTAGTGATTGTCTGAAACACAGGTGCGGCGAATGAGCCTCTAATTACCGACCGGCGGAAGCGAGCGAAGAACAAGGGATGCTGGGCAGACGCTGAGAGAGAGAGGACAGAGCACACGCGCCACGCCACGCCGGAGAGAGAGAGAGAGGACAGGTATCCTCGTGAGACACGCTGACGGAGAAGAACGCCACACAAACTTCGCACGCTAACGAAACAAAAGTTAAGTAGCCCTTTGCTTTCTCCCTCGAGCCAACTGTCGCTTTATGGGCTACTAGCACAGACAAGCTACTCACTCCTGCCCTCTCCTCGACAGCTCTGGGTCACGCCATATACCTGGGAACTGGCTGGCCATTCCACCGCGTGCAAACAACTACTTCCAACGGGCTGGCCGCCTCACTGTGTCGGCGCATACGAGCCGAGGACGTCGGCTCCAACGACCGTTTAGGCTACTGCAGTAAACCGGACGGTCTGCCCTGGGTCGTGTTGATGGACAATTGTGTATCGCGGTCGTGAGTGGCGTCTGGACTTAATTGACTTTTTTATGTGTATCAGTTTGACTTGCCAATGTGTATTTTAACTGTTTAAATTTCGTGTGCTTGCTTGTACTTGTCAGAGCCTCCCTTCTATTGTGTGATCGCTACCGGTACTGCTCGGCGCTTGTGCTCGCCCACCACCTATACTTTACACCGAGTGTGGTTGTGTGTTTCAACTTTAATCTATAGAAACTATTTGTGTGCCGGGTTTGACATTTATGGTTGCTGTGGCCAATTTCACCGTGTGCCCTTAATTGGTGGCGCAGGCCAAGCGCGGAGCACCTACTTGGTTTGCGATCACCATTTAGATTCCCTCCCTTTTGGCATAGGCTGGTTTAGAACCTTCCCCTCTACACTGAGTGCGTGACGTGTGCCAGTGCATATAATCCCAAATGTTTTATGGTGTGCTGTGGAATATTATCACTTTGTAGTGTAGCATAGTGAACGTGTGCCACTTTGTGGGTGTATCGAACTTAACTTTTCAAGTGTGCTGTGAAATGGTTGACGCCCCCCTTCCCTCTCCTTCTCAGTGTGTAAAGTAGGTGTACCACTGCGCCGCCACGCCTCTCCTCCCTTCCCCTCAGTGTGTAAAGTAGGTGTACCACTGCGCCGCCACGCCTCTCCTCCCTTCCCCTCAGTGTGTAAAGTAGGTGTACCACTGCGCTGCCACGCCTCTCCTCCCTTCCCCTCAGTGTGTAAAGTAGGTGTACCACTGCGCCGCCACGCCTCTCCTCCCTTCCCCTCAGTGTGTAAAGTAGGTGTACCACTGCGCCGCCACGCCTCTCCTCCCTTCCCCTCAGTGAGTAAAGTAGGCGTACCACTGCGCCATTACGATTCTAGCCTAAGCCATTTTTATACAGTGTCTTTGTTTTTATTATTTTGTGCTGGACTCCCAATTTAGTATTGCATTAATAAAAATTGTATTTTGTCAAAACTACTCAGTGTTGTGTGTGTGCCTCAAGGGTCAAGAAGCCTATTTTCCTATAATTCTACAATTGGCGTAGATTCGGCAGGACCCTTGACGTACACAACAGCATGAGTAACGAAGAACGACAGGCAAATGTGCAGCCTCAAGCACCAAATGTTTTCATGCCATGGTTTATGGGAGCACCTTGGGTTCCTAAGTTTAGTGGGGATGGGGAATCTTTCAGATTTATTGAATGGAAAACTCAAATAGAGGCTTTGATTAGGGCCCAGGGGCTGAACGCGGAACAACGGGTTGATTTTTTGTTGAGTGCATTAGAGGGAAACGCAAAGAGGGAAGTGGCATTGCTGGCATTGGAAAAACGTAACACTGACACTGCTATCTTACAGGAGTTGGCACGACTGTATGGAGGCCAACAGCCAGTTGCCCAACTACGTGCACAGTTTTTCAAATGCAAACAGGAGCCAGGTGAGGATGTACGGGCCTTCACACTCCGCCTCCGGGAGCTACACTACAAATGGAGAGCGGTGGAGCCCCTCACAGCTGGAACCGACGATGAGCTCCTGCGCACACAATTCAGCATGGGCCTAAGGACGGGTTCGGTGAGTCAGGAGCTGCAGCGATTACTTCGCAGGACCCCAACACTCACCTTCACCGAGGCCTGTGAAGAGGCAAAGGCACTGGAACGGGAACGCACGCAGGCCGAAGAGGCGCAGGTCTGCCCAGCCTTCGCCAGCACGTCCAAGGCCTCAACGGCCAAGGCCCCGGCACAGGAGAGTTGGCAAGCGATGAAGGAGGCTTTGCGAATGGAGCTAAGAGAAGAACTGAGGGAGCAAGTGACTCTCCTGGGAAAGTCCATTGTAGACGAGCTGCAGGGGCGCCTGAACATCAGCCCAGCGGCGCCCTCAACACCACCAGCGGCCTCCCCAAGAACAAGTGCTATGCCCATGTCCACGCAACCATCCTGGGTGCCACCCACGAATGCCCCCCGGCGTCAGAGACTGGGGTCAGCACCTCCATTGCAGTCTCAGTACCAGTGGGATGCTCAGGGCCGAGCTATCTGCAGGGACTGCGGAGAATCTGGCCACATTCAAAGATTCTGCCACCACCGACGCCCAACCCAGACGGGTTTTCGCTACCCCCGGCCACCACAGGGCGAGTGAGCCGGGAGGGGTCTCCCACTGCACCCCCACAGAAGCCCTCTATCGTAGGTAGATGCCCTGCAGTCGAGGTGTTTGTGCAAAACCAACGAATACCATGCATACTGGACACTGGTTCACAGGTAACACTGTTTAGCGAAACTCTGTTCCAGCGGCACTTCGCTGGAAGCCGTATGCTTGACCCAAGTAGCATATCGTGGCTAGCACTGAGGGCCGCGAATGGGCTCAAGATTCCATATGTGGGGTATGCAGTTATGGACTTCCGGGTTGGGGGAATAGAGGTGAAGGGGAAGGGTGTAGTAATTGTCAGAGACGACTGCATGAGTACAGAGTATGGACTTTTGGGCATGAACGTCATTGAAGACTGCTGGGCTGGCATTTTTAGGGGTGGGCACCCGGGTGTCGCTGCATTTAAATCTGTGTTTCCTCCTGCTGCAGAAAAGGCCTGGGACACTGCGTTCGCCACTTGCCAACGTATCCACGCATTGATGTCCAACATGGATCTACAGGGAGTTGCTCGGCTTCCACGGCAGCCCCCGGTGGTGGTTCCACCCTCAACCGAAATGATCATCTGGGCCCATGTGCCACAAGCCATAAGCCAGCCTGACTGCCCAGTGCTGATCGAAGACCTGGAAGACCATGGCCGAGAGTGGAGGGTGGCCAGATCCGTGAGCTGGACACGAAAGGGTATGGTCCCCATCCGTGTGTGTAATCCCAACCCCTTTTCCGTAGAGCTCCAGCAGCGGTGCCCTCTAGCCTCGGTCACTCAAATCGACCCACAAGACATCCAGGGGCAGTCGAGGCTGGTGTTGCGCAGTGCAGGGCCTCGGGTCGTTGAGGTCGATGTCCAGCAGGTGGCGCAAGCTCCAGGAGAGGAACACCCGGCCTTGTCACTCAGCGGGGAAGGACTGAATGACCACCAACAGGCCCAACTGAAGCGTCTGCTGCAGAAATGGTCCCATGTCTTTGCAGCCAACGATGAAGATTTCGGACAAACGGCTGTAGTCACTCACCAGATCCCCACTGGTCAGGCGCACCCCATCAGAGAGCGCTATCGCCCGGTTCCCCCCAAGCTCTATACAGAACTAAGGGCGCTGCTGCAAGGGATGCTGGACAGTGGGGTAGTCAAAGAAAGTGCGAGCCCATGGGCTGCCCCAGTTGTCCTAGCCAAGAAGAAGGATGGCTCGTTGAGGTTTTGCGTGGACTACCGCAAGCTGAACGCTGTGACCCACAAGGACTCCTTCCCGCTGCCACGGATTGAAGAGTCCCTAACGAGCCTCAGCAAGTCGGAGTGGTACTCGACCCTTGACCTGGCCAGTGGCTACTGGCAGGTGGAGGTAGCTCCAGAGGACCAAGAAAAGACAGCATTTGCCACCCCCTTTGGACTTTATCAGTTTGAACGCATGCCCTTTGGCCTCTGTAACGCACCTGCTACATTCCAGAGGTTAATGCAACGCTGCTTGGGGGCCCAGGTGTACGACTACCTCCTCATTTATCTTGACGATGTCGTGGTGTACTCCCCAAGTTTTCAAGCCCACCTGAACCACCTGGAACAGGTCTTCACCCGCCTCCACAATTACGGCCTGAAGCTACAGCCTCGCAAGTGCCGGCTGTTCCAACGTCACGTAGCCTATCTGGGGCACATTGTTAGCAAAGAAGGGGTGGCAACAGACCCAGACAAGATCCGAGTCGTTAGGGACTGGGCTGTCCCCTCCACCGTCAAGCAGATGCGGTCCTTCCTCGGCTTTGTGGGGTACTACCGGCGGTTTATTCCAGCTTTTGCCAAAGTAGCTGCCCCACTACACCAGCTCCTTCAAGGCCAGGCTAACCGACCCTCTGCCCGCATCCAGTGGACAAGTGACTGCCAGTCTGCATTCCATCACCTCAAACAAGCCCTCCTCACTGCTCCCATACTTGCCTATGCAGACTTCCAGCTGCCATTCCGCGTATACACCGACGCCAGCCTCCATGGACTAGGTGCAGTGCTGGCCCAAGTCCAGGATGGGAAGGAAAGGGTCATCGCTTATGCCAGCCGCAGTCTTCATGCTAGCGAACGTAATGACCAGAACTACAGTTCGTTCAAGTTGGAGCTGCTAGCACTAAAATGGGCGGTGACGGAAAAGTTCAAAGACTATTTGTGGGGGGCACAGTTCACAGTCTTCACAGATAACAATCCACTGGTCCACCTCGACACAGCTACCCTGGGCGCGACCGAACAGAGGTGGGCGGCTCAACTGGCAAACTTCTCTTACGACATCCAGTACAGGCCTGGAGCAACAAATAGAAATGCGGACGTGTTGTCGAGGCTCCCAGGTGAAGTAACAACCTCACTGGTGCATGTGGCAGGAGGCTCCACACCTCCAGAACAGCAGGGGGCACCCGAAGGATGGAGCAAGCGACAAGCAGAGGACCCAGACCTACGACGGCTGTGTGCTTTGAAGTCAAGTAAACAGCCACCACCTCGAAGTGACTGCCCCTCCCTTTCCTCAGAGCTCCGTTGCCTCCTCCGGGAGTGGGATAGACTAGAACTGCAAGATGGAGTGCTGGTGAGGTGCGTTGCAGAACCGGACACAGGCGCACCAGTGAAACAGATCCTGGTCCCCGTACAACAGGCCCGGAGGCTATGGGAGGACTACCATAAAGCGGGCGGTCATGCAAGCGGTGACAAGATGGTGTCCCTCCTGAGAAGAAGGTTCTACTGGCCGGGAATGAGCGCACACGCACGGAAATGGGCAGCAGAGTGCTCCACTTGCGTGGTCCAGAAGCTAGGAGCTCAACCGAAAGCCCCGCTGTGCTCCATCCCATCCAGCTACCCCTTTGAAACCGTAGCACTGGACTTTCTGTCCCTTGGCAGGCCTTCTGACACCTATCAGTACATTCTTGTCATCACTGACCTTTTTTCCCGATATGCCCTGGCAGTCCCCACCAAAGACCAGTCTGCCCCAACGACCATCAAAGCCTTGTACACAGCCCTCATTCTCCCATTCGGCTGCCCGGAAAGGATACTCACGGACCAAGGAGCATCGTTTGAGGCCCTGCTGATGCAACAGCTATGTGAATTGTATGGATGCAAAAAGGTGCGCACTACGCCATACCATCCACAGGGCAACGGGGCATGTGAGCGGTTCAATCGTACGCTCTTGTCACTGCTGAGCACAATCAATGTAAACTCTCAGAACCAGTGGCCAAGCCTTCTCCCTGCACTCTTGCAAGCCTACAACAACACCACACATGCAAGCACAGGTATGACCCCCCACTATGTCGTTTTCGGCCGTCATGCCAGACTACCGGTAGACATGCTCCACGAGACCGCGCCCCCACAGCATCGAAACGACCTGGAGGGATGGGTCAAAAGTCACCATCAAAGGCTCCTGCATGCCTATACCACTGTTCGCAACAACGTAGAGCGCCGCACGCAGTGGAATCAGCAACATTATGACCGCAACACACGGACCATGCCGCTGCTTCCTGGAGAACGGGTGCTTATGAGAAACTTTTGACGGAGGGCCCAGGGAAAATTAGCACCTCGATGGTTACCCACACCATTCGTCGTTGTTACAAGGCCTTACAGGGACCGGCCTGTCTTCACCATCCGCCCAGAAGGAAAAGAGGGACCCCTGCGGACTATTCATCGCAACAACCTTCGCGCATGCCCAACTGACGCTCCTACGCCCCAACATGCCAGGCAGCACGAACTGCCCGGGCTCCCTGGTCCACGAACTCCTAGTGCTACGTGTCCACCTTGGCCTGTGCCCACAGGCACATTGCCAGCTCCTACACAAGTGCCACCTACTGCCGTAGCATGTCCACTTCCCTCTTTTGCCTCAACCAGCCTGCCTCATGAAGCCCCTGGGCCAAGGCCCCAATCCACAATTGTGACTGGAGAACAGACTGTTCACTCTCCTGTAGCACCCACTCACGACCCGATTCCTCCTCCGGGGCCACCAGCTCACGACCCAGCTCCCTCCCGAGACGAGACGGACTCCGCGAACACGAGGCGTTACCCTATTCGTCCAAATCGGGGCGACCCTCCAGCACGGTACCGTCCCTGACCCAGACTGAACATTGAACATTGACTCTGGTAGTGGTCGGGGACGACCACCGTTAAAGCAGGGGGGAACGATGTAACGGGGCCCAAATCTATGAACTGTGAATGTGATCTGTTGACTGAACATTGTTGTGTCATTGACTCGAAAGGGAGTGGGAGGGGCTGACGATGGGTTTGTAATGTGGGCATGGCGTTGATATGCAGGTTTGTAGTGATTGTCTGAAACACAGGTGCGGCGAATGAGCCTCTAATTACCGACCGGCGGAAGCGAGCGAAGAACAAGGGATGCTGGGCAGACGCTGAGAGAGAGAGGACAGAGCACACGCGCCACGCCACGCCGGAGAGAGAGAGAGAGGACAGGTATCCTCGTGAGACACGCTGACGGAGAAGAACGCCACACAAACTTCGCACGCTAACGAAACAAAAGTTAAGTAGCCCTTTGCTTTCTCCCTCGAGCCAACTGTCGCTTTATGGGCTACTAGCACAGACAAGCTACTCACTCCTGCCCTCTCCTCGACAGCTCTGGGTCACGCCATATACCTGGGAACTGGCTGGCCATTCCACCGCGTGCAAACAACTACTTCCAACGGGCTGGCCGCCTCACTGTGTCGGCGCATACGAGCCGAGGACGTCGGCTCCAACGACCGTTTAGGCTACTGCAGTAAACCGGACGGTCTGCCCTGGGTCGTGTTGATGGACAATTGTGTATCGCGGTCGTGAGTGGCGTCTGGACTTAATTGACTTTTTTATGTGTATCAGTTTGACTTGCCAATGTGTATTTTAACTGTTTAAATTTCGTGTGCTTGCTTGTACTTGTCAGAGCCTCCCTTCTATTGTGTGATCGCTACCGGTACTGCTCGGCGCTTGTGCTCGCCCACCACCTATACTTTACACCGAGTGTGGTTGTGTGTTTCAACTTTAATCTATAGAAACTATTTGTGTGCCGGGTTTGACATTTATGGTTGCTGTGGCCAATTTCACCGTGTGCCCTTAATTGGTGGCGCAGGCCAAGCGCGGAGCACCTACTTGGTTTGCGATCACCATTTAGATTCCCTCCCTTTTGGCATAGGCTGGTTTAGAACCTTCCCCTCTACACTGAGTGCGTGACGTGTGCCAGTGCATATAATCCCAAATGTTTTATGGTGTGCTGTGGAATATTATCACTTTGTAGTGTAGCATAGTGAACGTGTGCCACTTTGTGGGTGTATCGAACTTAACTTTTCAAGTGTGCTGTGAAATGGTTGACGCCCCCCTTCCCTCTCCTTCTCAGTGTGTAAAGTAGGTGTACCACTGCGCCGCCACGCCTCTCCTCCCTTCCCCTCAGTGTGTAAAGTAGGTGTACCACTGCGCCGCCACGCCTCTCCTCCCTTCCCCTCAGTGTGTAAAGTAGGTGTACCACTGCGCTGCCACGCCTCTCCTCCCTTCCCCTCAGTGTGTAAAGTAGGTGTACCACTGCGCCGCCACGCCTCTCCTCCCTTCCCCTCAGTGTGTAAAGTAGGTGTACCACTGCGCCGCCACGCCTCTCCTCCCTTCCCCTCAGTGAGTAAAGTAGGCGTACCACTGCGCCATTACGATTCTAGCCTAAGCCATTTTTATACAGTGTCTTTGTTTTTATTATTTTGTGCTGGACTCCCAATTTAGTATTGCATTAATAAAAATTGTATTTTGTCAAAACTACTCAGTGTTGTGTGTGTGCCTCAAGGGTCAAGAAGCCTATTTTCCTATAATTTTACACTAGCAGCCATTTCCATGCCCTGCGAAATGTCTAGCGCCTTTTTTAAAGTCAATTCTGGTGTTGTCTCACTCAGCAAGCGGCGCTGAATTGCATCATCATTAATGCCGCACACAAGACGATCACGCAGCATGTCGTCTAGCACTGCTCCGAATTCACAATGCTCTGATAGCTGTCGAAGCTCTGCTACTAATTTAGCAACTGACTGACCTGATTTCCTGAAGTGACTGTGGAACTTGAAACGCTGGACAATTACTGATGGTTTCGGGTTGTGGTGGTCTCCAACAAGTTTGACTAAGTTTGCATATGAAATTTCACCTGGCTTCCGTGGTGTAGCTAAGTTTCTTATCAGCTTAAGTCTTTGCTCCACACACACTCAGGAGAATGGAGCGCTTCCTAGCCTCCTCAGTAATTCCGTTAGCATTGAAAAAGTGTCCCAACCTTTCCTCATACTCAGTCAGGCTTGGACTGGTAATCTGTGAAATCTGGCATTTTCCAGATGGGCCGGTGCATGATAAATAGAATTTGGGCCGGCCCACATGCACACCAAGCGGCCCAAGCGCTGGGGGAGTCTTCACGCATAGGCCAATTGTAGTCAGCGCATAGTTTTTTCAATAACTTCTATGTATGGGCATTGGGGTGCTATTTACTTTATATACCCCTTACCGGTCGTAGGCTACACGTCTTTGTGATGATGGGCAGGGGCGTCGTTAGACCTGGGCCGCGTTTCCCAAAAGCCCTTAAGTACTACTTAAGCCTAAGTAGTACGTAAGTTCACACGTAACACCATCGTAGAGTCCACGGGCCGTTTCCCGAAACCATCTTAGCTAAGAACCATCGTAGGATCACACATAACTCTAAGTGTGGTCTGGAGTAGTCTTAGCGCGCTAAGATTTATCTTAGCGGCGGGGCACAGTGGAGACACCCGGAGGACTTGTAGCGAAACTACTCCATGTGTGCAAGAATACAGTCTATGGTCGCTGCGTAACCATCATGGCACAGCAAAACCAGCGACATAACAGCCGTCCCTCATATTTCCATTTTCTTTTCATTAGCCTATGTATGTGAAGCACGTTGGTGCTGCCCCGCTGTTTGTAAACATGCTCATTAACCCTCCGGTCGTGTTCACCTCCAGCCCCCTACTTTAGTGTTCCCGGTCAAAATTGACCGGTCTGTTTTAACTGCTCTTAAATTAGCACACTTTTTTTTTCCCACCACCATTTTTTTCATTAAACATTCTTTAGTTGAGAACAATGTTTCAAAGTAGTGTCTAACAACAGTTTATAGAAGTAAACATGAAATAACATCAGTGAAAATACAATTGCGCACTGAAAATGAACTACAAAAATGAACATATTTTCTGTATGTTGAATGAATGTACTCTGGATACCCATTCGTTTCCTATGGCGGTCACTTTTTTTTTTTTTTTTTCCATGTGTTTATTGAACAAACCACAGAATAATACAGGCAGTTATAAAGTGTTTACAAACAATTGGTTTGAATTTTGTTTTTTTCAACAACCACATACCCAAACCCCCACCCTTCCTGCCCAGCCTACTTCCATAAAATGAAAAGTTAAAATATATATATATATATATATATATATATATATATACTATGTGGGAAGGGCACATCGGCCTGGAATATACACAGAGCAACTACATATATACATACTAGAAATGAGAAAGAAACAGAGACAACAAAAGTAGATAAATGAATTAAAAATAAAAATATATAAATAACAATAATAATAGGCAAACTTAAAAAACCAAAATAAAGTTAATAGTAAACAAAACATACACATAAAAATAGTACATAGGGGAACGGGGGAAAGTGTCACTACTCATCAGTGTCTGAATACCGAATAATGTTTCGTGGATCATAGGAAAGGAGAGGCTCCCATGTCTTATAGAACGTTTTTAAAGATCCTCTGACATTATACTTAATTTTCTCAAGGTGTAGGAAAGACATAAGTTCTCCGAACCAAGAACAGGAGCTAGGTGGTTTAGGGCTCTTCCACTGAAAAAGTATTTGGCGTTTAGCTATCAATGCAGCAAACGCAATAACATCAGCTTGGTAGCTATCAAATTTTCCTAAAACAGGGGACACACCAAAAATTGCAATTAAAGACATGGGGAGATAGGGACATTTAGGACATCAGAAAGAATAGTGAAAAAAGATGACCAAAAAGCATTAAGTTTAGTACAGGTATAAAAAGTGTGTGTATGGTCAGCTGGAGAGTGAGAACACCTGATGCAGGAGTCATCTGCATCAGTGAACAGTTTTTTCAGCCTGGCCCTAGTATAGTGGAGTCTGAAAACCACTTTGAACTGGATAAGACTCATTCTTGCACAAATACAAGTGGTGTTAATCCTGGCTATGACATCCATCCACCAGAAGTCCTCTAATGTAAAACAAAGTTCCTTTTCCCAAGACTCCTTAAGGCCCAAGAGAGGTGACAACTGGGATGAGAGGAGGAGATTGTGTATTGAGGAAATTCTATTGTTTATAACTGAATTGTACATAATGTCTTCTAACGTAGTTTTTTTCTGGCAGTGAAGGGAAGGGATTGAAATGAGCTTTTTGTCAGGGTCTAGGGCTGAAACCTGAACAGAACAAGGGAGGCGGACCCGAAGTGTAAGTGCCAACAGAGAGAGTTTTATTAAGGGTTGGGGGGAATGGGAGTATTGTCCAGACCCCCAGAGGGGGCTTGATGAAGGTGGGTCGAGCGGGGCTCGAACCCATGATCCCAGGGGTGGTGTACAGCAGTAGTAGCAGTGCGGGGGCGCTGGGGTGCTGTGCTGGCGGTGGCGGAGGTAATCCGGGGATCCGAGGAGAGTCGGCACTGGAGGGCTGAGCAGGGATTGAACCCGCGACTCCGGGGTTGGCAGGCAGTTGCTCTACCGCCTGAGCTGGCGACTGCCGAGTCGTCGGGGCGAACAGGATAGGGGCAGCAGGCGAAGCGTGGTCGGAGAGCCGGTCCGGGTCAAAGCCAGTGGAGGTCCGGAGGAGTACAGGGGAACTGGGAAAAGTGCAGGCAGACAGAACGGGGAGAAAACAAACACGGGCAAACACGAAAACGAGACTACACGAGCAAACAGAAAAACCCAGACAGGAAACTGAAAACTGGGGGAAACAAAGTAAACACGAGCAGGAGACAAAAACCGAGGAAGAAACCGAACAGGGAAACAAGGACTGAGCACGAACTAGGAATACAAGGAAACACGAGAGTCAAGAGTCAAACTTTCCGCAGTGAACAAACCTTGGTGAAGAGACGAACTGACAGAGGGGAACTGAAACCAGAGGGTATAAATAGTCGTGCCGTGCAGGTGATCGTGATAATCGAATGAGGGCTTAAATGAGGAAGTGCAGGTGAAGTGCGTTACACAAGACACGGACACAGGTGAGGGGGATAATAGAATGAGTGCAGGGGAACAAGGAAACGAGTGCGAGACAAGATTTAATAATGAGGGCCGTGTCGGAGAAACAAGGAAACGAGTGCGTGATTAATTACGATAATGAGGGTAGTGTCGGGGAAAGTGTGAACAAGGCAGGGCTCAGGCGGAGAGTCGTGACACTTTTACAAAATCTCTTAATTGGAAGTACCTGAAAAGGCCTTGATTTGAGACGCCATAGTTTTTGACCAGGTCAGCAAAGGATACAAAAGAGTTAGCTGAATATAGGTCATTGAAAGAGACCAATCCCATATTTCTCCATAACATAAAGGTCTTATCTATGCTAGAAGGTAAAAATAAGTGGTTATTGCAGATGGGAAGAAGGACTGATGGAGATTTTAAGCCAAAGTGATATCTAAACTGTTTCCAAATTTTTAAGGAGGAAACCACCATAGGATTATTTGTGTGTTGAGAAGGGCGTGTAGAAAGAGGACCAAAAAGTAAGGCAGGGAGTGAGGATGTAATGCAAGAGTTTGCTTCAATTACACACCAGTTAATACCTGGGTCATGATACCATTTTTTAAGCATTTGAATGTTGGCAGCCCAGTAGTATAGCAACATGTTTGGTAACGCAAAACCCCCAAGCAACTTGGGTCTGTCCAATATTCTTTTCTGAATCCTGGGAATCTTCCCATTCCAAATAAAAGACGATATAATGCTGTCCAGTGATTTAAAAAAAGATTTAGGGAGGAAAAGGGGAAGTGTCTGAAACAGAAATAAGATGCAGGGTAACACATTCATTTTTATTGTCTCAATGCGGCCAACCAGTGAAAGTGGTAGAGCACGCCATCTCTGAAGATCTACTTTTATATACTCAACAAGTTTGGTAAAATTGTTTTTATGAAGAGAGCTAAGTGAATGAGATATATTTACACCTAAGTATTTAAAGCTATTTGAAGACATCTGAAAGGGAAGTGTATCTTGAGGGATTAGTTTAGCAGATTGATTAATAGGAAAACATAGACTCTTGTCAATGTTCAATTTGTATCCTGAGAAAGTTCCAAATGTTGTTAGTAAATCCACTATTTTATCAGTGCAGTTTAGAGGGTCAGACACGTACAACAATAAATCATCGGCATAGAGTGAGACTCTATGTTCAAGACCTCCTCTAATTATACCAGAAAATAGTGGGGAAGTTTTTAAGGCTATTGACAGTGGTTCTATGGCTATTGCAAATAATAAAGGTGACAAGGGACACCCCTGGCGTGTGCCACGTGTTAAAGGGAAAGGAGAGGATATATCAAAGTTAGTTTTAACACTAGCAGTGGGGGCAGAGTACAGAAGGCGAATCCAAGAAACGAATTTAGGTCCAAACCCAAACCTATGCAATACTGAAAATAAATAGCTGAATTCGCCGCGGTCAAATGCTTTTTCTGCGTCGAGAGAAATGACCAGCTCGGGTGTTGGGGAGGCAGAGGGAGATAAAATCACGTTCAAAAGTCTGCGTACACTAGATGATAATTGACGGCCCAGAATAAAACCGGTTTGGTCTTCGGATATAATTTTGGGGAGACATACCTCAAGTCTACGTGCAAGCACTTTTGCCAGAATTTTGACATCATTGTTAAGAAGACTGATGCCACATAGGTTGGGGTCCTTGTCTTTCTTTAATATGAGGGAAATCAAAGCCTGATTGAGAGTTGGAGGCAAAACTCCCTGTTCCAATGAATCATTATAGACCTCCAGTAGTAAGGGGGCCAACTGAGTGGAAAACTTCTTAAAAAACTCTACTGGGTAACCATCTGGGCCAGGGGCTTTGTTACTCCGCATTTGGGCTATACAGGTGGTGATTTCTTTTAGTTTAAGGGGTTCCTCTAAACTATTTGAAATGTCTTCACTTAAAGTTGGAAATTCTAAGTTATCTAGAAAGGATTCCATGGACAAGATATTAGAAGAAGGTTCTGATTGGTAAAGAGTAGAATAAAAAGAGGAAAAAGCTGAATTAATGGAGGCGGGGTCTGTAGTCAGGTTATGGGAAGCGTCATAAATCTGTGAGATAAAGCGTGAAGCACTTTCGTGTCTCAACTGTGATGCCAAAAGGCGGCCAGCTCTATCCCCATGCTCATAATACGTGGCTCTTGTGCGCTGTAATAGGTATTCTGCTTTTCCCGTGGATAATAAGTCAAACTCAGTCTGCAACTGTAAACGTTTGGCAGTTAAATCAGGATGAATTGCTATTGTCTGTTGTCTATCAATATTTAGAATGGCATGTATTAGTTCTTGCTGCTTCAATCTTCTTATTTTAGCCAAGTGTGCACTAAAAGATATAATACTCCCTCTAAGGAAAGCTTTTAATGTTTCCCATAGAAGTGAAGGAGATGTGTGTTCAGATCTACTAGTAGCTAAGAATACATCAATGTTTGTGGAAACATATTTACAAAAATCAGAATTAGCAAGCAAGCTGGAATTTAGTCTCCATCCGCCTTGATGTCTGTGTCTGTGTCTGTGGGAACTTGATGGTAAACAGAGGTCTAGAATGTGAGGGGCGTGGTCAGAAATGACAATAGCAGAGTATTGTATAGTATCAATAAAGGGTAGAAGAGTCTTATCAATGAAAAAATAGTCAATACGTGAATAAACCTTATGAACAGCAGAGTAGTAGGAGAAATCCTTCGAGGTAGGATGAAAAAAACGCCAGGGGTCAACACAGCCAACTTGCTCCATGAAAGTGGCCAATGACCTGGACATAGCTGATGGCTTGGCTGACATAGATTGAGAGCGGTCAATAGCAGGGTCTGTGACACAGTTAAAGTCTCCACCCAGGATTAACTGATGAGTATCTAAATTGGGTAAAGGAGAGAAAACAGTGGACATGAAATATGGGCTATCCCAGTTGGGCGCATATATGTTTGCTAAAACCACAGGAGTATTAAATAGCAAGCCAGAAACTATGACATATCGGCCAGATGGATCAGAGTGTATCTGATCAGGAGAAAAACGTACCCTTTTATGAATTAAAATAGCCACGCCTCTGGATTTACTATTAAAATTAGAGTGGAAAATCTGGCCTACCCATGGTTTGCGCAGTCTCACATGATCTTCTCTGCATAAATGTGTTTCCTGCAAATAAGCTATGCCAGTTGAAAGGCTCTTTAAGTGTGAAAGAACTTTACACCGCTTAATTGGCCCACCTAGACCGCGTACATTCCAGGTTACTATTTTAATGGAGTGCCTATTTGAACCACTTTGCACTGTAGAGGCAGATGCCATCTGTATCAGGTTTTAGATATAATTAATTCTATGTGAAAGACGTGGGAGCTATACCGGTGACATTTTGAGTAGAAATTGAGATTTGTGACACAAAATAAAAGGAGGGTAAAAAAATAAATAAAACAAAAAGAAAAGCAAGATGAAACAATTAAACAAAAAAGAGACAATTGGCCTAAGAGAAAACCCACCCTATCCCTAAACCCCAAACCCTGCCCACAAACCCCCAAAATTGTAACAGTAAATATAACAGTCAAATGTGTCTGAAGCTCGTCCGCCAGAGCGGCGAGTAGCCAGAGATAGAATACACACCACCGAGTAATTGTGTAGTGTTAATCCTGCTCCTGAACTGAAATGGTATTATACCATGTACCAACAAAACAGTAATAATAAACATAATAACAATGACAAACATTAACAATAATCATTATCATTACCATCATTATAACAATAATAGTAATGGAGGTGCAAGGAAAGAGAACAAGTCATTGAAAAGCAATTAGCATGAATAGGCCTACCACTAGATGGCGACGTTGCACATGTAAGTGCACAGTAATGTAAGCACTAGTTGCTTAAACTTGGTCTATAAAGACCTGAGGAAATAAACGTGTATGGGTCTAATAGCAATACAAACGTCAAAGAGTAAAAAAGGACCACTAATATATATATATATTTTTTTTTTTTTAAAGAAAAAAAGAAACAGCTCACATTCAGCACAATTTTTCCCCTTAAGCCAGCTGAAGACTGGCTATCACCTGTAGACGCAATGCTTTAACCTGACGGGTCCGTGGCCGGCGAATCCCCTTCAGTTTGGATCGGTGGCTGAGAACGGTCAGCAGTGGAGATGTGTTGCTCGTAGAATGCCTCTGCGTCCGCAGGGGAGTTGAAGATTCTTTCTTTGTTCCTGAAGGTGACTCGGAGACGGGCTGGGTATAGCATGCCAAACTTGACACCTTTTTTGTAGAGGAGACCTTTGACATTGTTAAATGCTGAGCGCTTCTTCGCCACTGCTGCGCTGAAATCCTCGAAAATTCTGATTTGGTGTCCCTCGTATGAAATGTTTTTGTGCGATTTTGCCCATTTTAGGACCATCTCCTTTTCAACAAATCTGTGAAATCTTACGATCAGAGCGCGCGGTGCGTCTTGTGGGGCTCGCCGTGTGGCTACTCGCTTGTTGGCCTGAGTCTGTAAGCTCCTGTGTGCGCGATCCAATTCAGGTGGCTCAGACAGTAACTCGCCAAGTAGGGTATGGAACATTTTGGCCATAAAGTCTCTGCAGTCCTTGCCTTCGATATTCTCCGGAAGCCCCAACACACGCAAGTTCTGACGCCTGGATCTAGACTCTAGATCTTCAACCTTGGTTTGGAGCACTGCATTCTCCTCCGTCAATGTTTCCAACGTTGATTGTAGCAAGCAAACATCATGCTCGAGCTGCGTGATGCTGTCACTGTGATCAGTTAAGCTAGTCTCCATTTCCCTGATCGTACCAGCCTGGGTGACTAGCGTAGACTCAATCGATTCTACCGAAGATCGAATAGGCTCCAAAGAGCTGTTCAGCATAGTAGACAGTTCGTCAGTCATTGTTTTACGAAGTTTTTCAAGCTCCACAACAAGTGTCTCAGTAGTTAGTGGAGGGCTATCCGCCATGCTGCTAGCACCAGGTTTATCACTCGACGATGGCATTGTTTTGCCACTTTTCCCCATCTTGTGCATAAAATATAGTCTTGCAGATAACTGTAGAAAACCGATATTAGCTAATATCACTCCACATGTAAGGTGAATGAGAGGTACAGGCACTTTCCTAAAGTAATAAACTGAAAAGTATCGGAGCTCAGGGTGAACACGTCTTAACACCACATCGCACCAACCGGAAGTCTCCATGGCGGTCACTTTTGACCGGGAACACCACATCCAAAATTGAATGAAATAGGTAATCATCACTTTTATATGTTCAAGTACACATGTGTGGAGGATATCATACGGTCTGGAGGTAATCAGATGTAAAACCTAATATTTATGAGTATTATAAGTTGTAAAACGGTAAGATTTGACCTGAACACGACAGGAGGCTTAAATTATATATAAAATTGTTTTATAACCATATTATGTCGGACATTAGGGCCTATATCGACATAATTAAGAGAAAGTGTTAAATACACAAAAACACAGACGCAGAAGTGGTAAATTTCAAATGGAAGTGCAGGTTACTGAACATAAAAGTGCAAGTCTTTCAAAACAAACTCAAAAGAAAATTGTAATGACACGGTGACGGGCCTCAACACCCGCCAAAGGTCGCAGCCCTGGCCCTGTCTGTTTCCGCCACCACCGCCATAGTCATCGTCGTCATCATGGACCATGGACAGCTCCCTTTAAGAACGATCTTAGAAGCTGTGCACGCGCGTTCATGTACGACGGTGTTTGGGAAACAGGCGTAGAAAATCTAAGAACGTTCGTAGGATCAATCGTTTACGTTGCACTTAAGCCCAAGAACCATCGATATCGGGAAACGAGTCCCTGGGCATTCGGGGCTATAGCCCCTGATCTTTTGGGAATAGCCCCGGATCAGTGGCGACTGTACACACAAGGCATCTTGGGGAGAGAGTTTATTTTTTTTAATTATTATTGTTACGGCTATGGATGCTTTGGCAATGCAGCATATGATGTCGTGAGAATAAAGCACATTTTAATTTAAATTGAATTTGAGAGAGACAGACAGAGATGTCTGTGTAAGAGAACTGAACGCGATTTAATGCACAGAGTTTATACAAACACTTGGCTACCCCTCCCCTACTTTCACGAAAAAATGATACATCAGTCAAGAATTACATCAGTCTTCAGAATTACTTCAGTCAGCTACTTAATACCACAACTGGGTGAATCCCGAGTTCTGGTTGCTCAAATAGTAAGGGTTGCTCGCATACAGAATATACCAACATGCATGGCCTACAATAACAAAACTGTTGATGTTTAAAAAAGTGCACTTGCAATCGTGAAATTAAACTCAGTAAGATGTCAGGATGGGTTAGCAAGAACACAAATGGATCATAGCTGCACCAACTTAAGGTAGGACAGGAGGTTTCCTTTATCACATGCCTGCCGTGGCACTAGTTACCAAGACAGTCACAAGTAATATTATTTTCATTGCATCTAAAGTAATTTGACGTAGGATTTATCGTCTACTTATTGTGACTTCTACTAGCGTCAAATTCATAGCATGACAGGCTAGTCACTGTCTGACAGCTAGCGCCACCTTAACAAACTTTTGACCGCACGCGTAAACCTATTTAGCTAGTAATAATCTGTTGAATATGACAGGGGGGTTGTAGTCTTTTTGATTGCTGTTAATTTACAACTTAATTCTGTAGGCGTCCATGAATTTACTTTGTTGTTCGCCATGTATGTAGCTGACATTTTAAGTATGGTGTACCCCTGTGTGTGCGGGCGTGTGGCAGTGTTGTTCAAGTTCACTAGATTTGTTCACTAGTGTTTATTGTTCATGTGTAGTTCACGTATCATATATGTTCATATTATTAATCTTCAAGTTAAAGTTAGTCATTGTGTCGTAAATATAGGTTGACATATATATATATATATATTTAGCATAATAATGTTTTAAAGTAGTTATACACCTGTAAAATCTAATGATAAATGTAAAAAATGTAAAAAAAAGGAACATGTTGAAAATACATGTATTACAGTAAACAGCTCTTCACTGCCTCAATTATTACAACTTTTATTTTTCAGCTGCTTCAAGAAATAAAATCAGTATAGTTTTACTGTACTATTCAACATTGTCCTTTAGGTGGCACCAGAGGACTATCTATGGTGCAGTTGCTTGAAGTCCAGAGATCTGCATACAGGCAATAGCATGGGGGTAAGTATGTAGGAAGAGGTGTAAATTATCTATCATTCTCTAGGCTAAATAAAATATAAACATACTAGAGAAGGCTACAGAAGCAGCCACTCCCGTATATTGAAAATGAGAAGTTATTACAGTTTTTCTCAGTCGCTTTGGTACTTTTCTCACAACACTATTACAGTTTTTTCTGAATGCTTAAACACTAACAGTGATTGTTGTAGCACAATTTCTAAAACTACTAATTCTTACATCAAAACCCCTCACTGAGTTCGCAAAACTAATAGCACAAACTCTTCTTTGCACTCAGTTTGTAATTTTGTAACACACAATCCACTGCACAGCACTCTTTTTGCAAAACTGTAAACACAACTCACTGCTTTACACACAACTTACAAATAATCAACACACTCTTAGCAAAACTATACACAATCATGGCTATTATTTAAGTTATTTTGCCAACTTTCAGGCCACACTGTCACATGTGAAAACTCCTTTATATAAATAATTCACTTTGCAATCAGCCTGAGCACTAGCAATACAGTAAGCCACAGGTAAGCTTTTGAGGTGGAGTACAATGTTGGAATAAAGAAGAGTGGGAGTTAGAGAGGAGCATGAGGATGTGGAGGTGAAAAAGCAAGAGGGAGAGGACAACGAGGACAAGGAGGTGGTTAGAGGAAGAGGATGAGGAGGTGACAAAGTAAGAGGAGGACAAGGTAGGGAAGAGGAAGGGGAAGGAAGAAGAGTAAGAAGTGTACATG
This sequence comes from Setipinna tenuifilis, assembly GCA_030347295.1. NCBI lineage: Eukaryota > Metazoa > Chordata > Actinopteri > Clupeiformes > Engraulidae > Setipinna > Setipinna tenuifilis. Next base: position 35,895,077 of record CM059266.1, on the reverse strand, counting down.
TGATGACATCAGAGCTACTTTAGTGGACAGTGGAATGACCCTGAGGGAAGCTGGCCAATGGGTTCAGCCTAACCTGAGCCGCTACAGTGTAGCAAGCATCATAAGGTATAAGGCTATAGTATCATTGGTACTGAATCTGGAAGTGCATACTCTAGGGCTGTGCATGGGCCTGCTGTGCTGCATTTGTTTTGTCTTTTCCAGAGAGTGATGGAGCTAAAGGCAGATGCCATAGGTCATGAGCTGATTCTTGTGGATGAGGCAGGTTTCAGCCTCACTATAACACGAGGAACTTGCTTGACAGAATTTGATAACTAGTTCAACAATTTTGTATGTAATGACTCGAGCAATAAAACTAAGACTATTAGTTTTATTGGGAATGACTATTCAGCATCCATAAGTATAGTTCATTTTGACTGACATGACATAAGTAATGACAATGTTAAAAAGCAACATTGTATTTATTTAATTGTATAAAAGCAACTGACACATGTCCAAAAGCATTTGCAATTTGTTCAGAGGAAGGAGAAATTGCTATTATGAGGTGCACAAATGACTAAATGTTTTGGAGGTTGAACTAATAGTTATGAGAATTTACATTCTGATCTGAGAAAAGCATCAAAGTGACTGAGAAAAACTGTAACAGTAGGAAAGCAGTTTATTGCTGTGAAATTGTCAAAACAAAAGGGATTTCTTAATACAAAAGCATACTGTTTACATGGTACACTGTTTACATCAAGAGAGAGAAGAGAATCCGCACACTGTCACTGCTCACCAATTTATTAAACACAACGTTTTGACCCCACACGGTCTTCCTCAGGTGTATGTGTGTGTCTGAGTCTGAGTGACAGTTCTTTTATAGACAAGGAAGGGGCGGGCTTAGTATTAGCTGGTAAAAACATCAATGTTCCACACCCCCAACACGTCAGAAAACAAACACTTAATAATGTACAATAACATCAATGACCCAAAAAGAATAATGAAATGAAAGACAAGAATAAAGACAAGAATAAAAACCCACGTAGTGAAAAAAATAGATAGTATATACAAATCACCAGTACCTGTGTAATTTCACCGGATAAATACTAATATATACAAAAGTAATGGCAAACACTGTTACCCAGACTTCCAATCATCTTATAAAAAGGGTGTGTTGGGAGTGAGAAACATTGATGTTTTTACCAGCTGATACTAAGCCCGCCCCTTCCTTGTCTATAAAAGAACTGTCACTCAGACTAGGACACACACATACACCTGAGGAAGACCGTGTGAGGTCGAAACGTTGTGTTTAATAAATTGGTGAGCAGCGACAGTGTGCGGATTCTCTTCTCTCTCTTGACGTCTCCCATTGATCCAGCACCTGTTTATTGGATGTGTGCGCATTCACACACTACTTTTGGACACTGTTTACATCAGTCACGCATTTTTGTATTGCATCTATAGTTTTAATGCACACAGCCAGATCAGCATTTCTCTCTCTCCATTTTTTGCATGTGACTGTACATTTGGATGAGTTTGTGCATATGTGTCTAGGGGACAGAGAGAGACAAAGAGAGACAGAGAAAGAGAGAGCATCGTCAGTGTGTAGACTGCGCGGAGGCTACCCAGATGGCCTTGTGTTTGTCATTAAGAGTCCTGGCTGGCTTCCCATTTTGGACCTGCTCCAGCACCTTCTTTTCCAGTGGGCCCAGTATGGCCATCCTCTACATGCCCAAGAGAGGAGGGGAGAATAGAGAAGTGGAGAGAAGAAGAAAGGGGAGAAGAGGAGGAGAGTAGCAAAAGAGGAGACACAAGAGTAGCAAAGGAGGGAGGAAAAGGATAGGCTCTGGCTGGAGGCCGTACTATTGGCGTGTGAGACATTCAAAAGGGGCCTGTGTCCAGCTCCAAGGTTTAATGTACCATGTCCTCTTCTCCCTTATTTGTCCGATGGCGTTCTCTGAAGACACTTAGCCATTAAGGGTGGAGCCATCCACAGGGACATGGAGAGGAAGAGGCAAAAGACATAAGCCAGACCAATGCTTCTTTCTTTCAATGTCCTAAAGGAGTTCTGATTTTTTTCTTTTGTGTTTTGTGTTTTCTGTGTTGTGTAAAAAAACACACTGCTTCCTACAAGGCATGTTAAGTTGTTCAGGAAAGTGGATTAGTTACTTCCTGCCATTTATAATGATGAAGACTTTCAAGGGACTAGACAGGGCTGCCCAAAGTTTAGTCACTTCACAGCAGAGCAGAGACCAGTGAGCTGGATAACAATATCCAGAAGAGGAAGATTTCATGCAAAGTCTTTCACAATCCAGAACACAAGGGCCTAATTTTCCATTGCTTAGGGTTTTTAACTGTGTGATGACCAATGATTATTACAATAAAAATAGAAAAGTTTAAGTGCTGAGCAATGAACCCTTAAGCCCTTCTGCAATTTTTTATAAATCAACTTACATGTATGGCTTTTCCTCCCCTCCTTGGGCTGGAGCTGAAGACCCTATTTAAAGCAAACCCCCAAAAAATGGTACAGGTGGCTGTCACTTTTCACCTCCTCATCCTAATGTTAATGAACCAATGTGCTGTATGTTATACATCAGGTGTGTCATACTGTATCATGCGCAATATCCATTGCATCTGGTATGATATAATTATTTATGCTTTTATTTGGAGGTTTTTACATATATTTTTTGAATTTGTCTGAACTACCCTTTGTGACAAGTGAGCTTCCTTAGTGAAAACCAAATAAAGTCCTATCTTAACTACAGAGGAAAGGATTTCCGGCTGTAATTGCACTTCTGTCTTAAATAGGGACCATGAGGGGTGATGCAAGAAGAGCCTCTGGGAAGAGCTAGCAGACTGTAAGCTCTGTGGTGGGTTGAGCTGGAGGTGGGAGACACTGGAGAGACAGACGTTGGCATAAAAGGTGAATGACGCACATGCATTTGGAAGAGAAACATGGGAAACAAGAAGGGTGTATGCACGCATAAATAGAGTGTAATTATGGAGACTAAGAGCTAGAAAATGTACCATGAAGCACACACAGAAGTGAATAAAGTGACAATAAAAAAGAAACGAAAAGGCTTAAACAAAAGACTATAAATGAAATTAGTGGTTGTTTTCAGAGCAGAGAACATGATTATTTTTCCCACGTGAAATGCTTTCATACTCAAAACCCTCACAGCCCATTTCTGTTTGCGTTTCCCATTTACTATTTATGAAGCCATAGATACATAAGCAGACATATTAAAATCAAAAGTCCCATTTGTCATTGTGATTGCACAGCACAACCCACCAGTACACACGCTGAACCTGCAACCTGCATTTAACCCATTACAAGTCAAGTCAAGTTTATTTGTATAGCACATTTCATAAACAAAGGCAGTTCAATGTGCAAAGAAGAAAAGAACAGTATATAAAAGCATAATAGATACAATAAATGTAAAATAACTATAAGTTAAATAAGACATAGTAAACAAAAGCAAAGTGTGAATGAATTAATGTCTTCTGGGAGTTCGTTCCAAAGCTGAACTGCATAGCATCTGTTAAGGTTTTGCCTTTTTTGCCACTAGGGTTCACTATTGAGCACATGTCACCTTGCTTTGTTTTGATTTCCACTCTGTTTTACAGTTTTTTTACAATTGCTTGAGCTCAATTTTAAAAACTGTGCCCGTTTTTTTCAAAACACTCCACACAGTTAAGGCAGCCATACACTCAATTAACAGAACACCCCTGCCCTATTGCCAAATGATATTTTGCTTACAAAACTGTACACTTATTTATAAAAATGTGATTTTTTTGCCAAATCATACACACATGATTCATATGATCTATTTGTGTTTCAGTAAGTTACACACTGTGGTAATGAATCCTAAACACTTTGTAACATTCTGACTTTTCTAATGTTTCATTTTTTCAGACATATTGATAAATGACATAAATGCATTCATGAAACACAACACATGACAAATGCTGTTCACCAAATATATTTCAATATATATTTTTTTCCTTTTATGTAATCCAAAATCAGTCAATATGCTGAAGTGTTTGCTTGTTGCATGGTTGCATATTGAAAACCATTTTTCCAAAGAACCATATTCACAGCAAACATAGTAAAACACAGTAAAGTGTTGTTAGAGACAAAAAGTTACTCTAAGTATCATTTCTGGCTAATTTGGTGGCAAGTCTCAACGTAGCATTTTCAAGGTAGTCAACCAATGTCATTTAAATGTGATCAATTTAGTCCTTGTCTTTTCTGTCTGCTCTCCTCCCATTGTACCTTGCAGTGATAGTATTTACCTCTTCCTCTTGTTACATGTCATCTCACTCTAATCTTTACTGTCCCTCTTTCTCTTCCTCTTGCTACAACACTGCCTTACATTCATTTTCAAGTCAAAGTAACGTCCCTGTTTTCTTTTTTACAGTGTTTAAGTATGATTACTGTGTTTTGCATTTTATCCCCTAGTGTTTTGGCACATGACAATTGTGTTTAACCAGTTGGTTGCAAGTGTGTAGTCAATTGGTAGCTAGTGTTTTGAAATGGAAAAAAGGTGACATTACAATAGCATCATGTGTGTAATGTTTTGCAAATCACTGTGTGTAGTGTTTTGCAAAAAGTGTGAAGCTGAAAATGTGCTTAGAGTGGTGCCTACCTGAGCCGATGTTTAGGTATTTGAGTATTGGGTTTTATTAATTGTGGAAAACTTTAGATTTTAGCGTATAAGCAAACATAAAAAACTGTAACATGTGCCTGTGTTACGTCCTCCCACCACTAGGGGCACTGCCAATATTCTTGCTTCTAAATTGCTGCGCCTCTCTGTTCTTGCACAGGTGCAGCCCATGGATCTTGTTCCAGCGTTTCTCATTTAAGCCAGGGTGGCAGACTGGCCCGGTCTGTCTCTCTCCTGGGGTGCGTTTCCCAAAACCGTCGTTGCTAACTTCCTTAGCAACTTCGTAGGTTTGAACGATGGACTAACGACACTACTGTTTCCCAACAGCATCGTTCGAACGACACAACAAAACGGATGTTTACAACAACATTAGTCCGATGGATCGTTCAACGACGCAGGTGTTTCCCAACAGCAAAGTCTGGACGATCCATCGGAAGTTCCATCGTTAAACTGTATAGTTCGAACGATTAGCTTGGACCTGTCGTTAGACCATTGTTTATGTCGGTTTCTGTACACGTGACGTCTTGCTCGTCACCTTTGGCCGTCTTGGGTCAGATTAGGCACCATTCAATGCTTTACTGCCACCCACTGCATGAATGGTTTTACTTTAATTCATTTCATTTTCATCCTGGCACTTGCCAGGTCATGTAAAAAGACGATAGAAAATTCACCCCACAACACACCAAAAGTTGTTGCAAGATGTTGTTGGATTATTAAAGTTCTTGGCTGATTTGACAGGTCGTTTTTAATACTGTGATGTGGAGTATGATCACGGTTCACAGATCCACAATCAAGGCCATTCCACGTGTTTCAAATTGATTATGGTTTAGCAGGATTCGAACCCGTATCTCTCCGAAAAAGGGAGAAGGTCTGCATAGTGGGCTGACGAGCTAACCACTCAACCATCATGTCACATGAGTAACCGGTGGCCTTGGTTATATTTACACACCTATGTAGGGTAGCATAAATGAAATATACGATTATATCATTACAAACGTATACAGTTTACAAACGTATTCAGTCACTGCTTTTTAATGAGTAAGGGACATGATTGTGTTGGGGAACATTTTCCTAAGTTGCTGAAGTTGTCACAGCCTAGCCTACATACCGGCTGAATTGAAATAAGGCTACGTTTTCGTTGCTTACTGTTGTGGTGTCGTTTCTGCCTCCCCGCAACGAATGCATCCGAATACTCTCCGAGCACTTCCGACACATCTGGATACTTTGCAGTTTCAACGACGGAAGTCTAAACTAACATAGTTCAGACTTACGTTGTACGTAGGTAGTTCGAGAGTTTCGGGAAACGGTCGAAATCGGACTGTTGTGTCGTTTGAACCTACTACGGACAACGGTGGTTAAATGCTAACATCCGTCGTTGTTTGGGAAACGCACCCCTGGGCTCCACCTGTGTTTATGCCTATTGTTTGTTATCTCCCATTTTGGCCTTATTCCCCCATTTGTCTTTATTTTTCCCTTTATCGTCTTTTTGTATATATATGATCTTGAATTTGTAATAAAAACCCCTAGACAAACGAGCGCCCTAACTGTTCTCATCAGTCTGTGTTACCATTTTAACATCCGTTTTTTTAACATTTGAGGCCTCGTCCTATTGAACCATTTACCATATTTTTTTCATATTTGTCCAACTTTTAATTCTGTTTTGGGAGAATTAGGCATTAAGTTGCATTTGATGTCACAAAATATGTCAAATTAGTGTGGGCAGTATGATGTTTTGCTATGTTGCTATGTATTTCTTGTCGCTTTCTTCCACAGACACGCACATACAGATTGTCACACAAACACACAATACACAAACATGTAAACAATCGGTTGGGAAGTGCGAGATGGTGATTGTGGCGTAAGGGCAGTGCGGTCGCTAATTGATCGGCTGGCAGGTAATTAGGGTGATGTCCATTAGTATTCTTCCAAGCCACTCACGGAGTTGTGCACCTCTGCACTTAGCAAAGGACTGTCATTTGCACCAACTACAACGACTAACGACTTTGAAACCGTCATAGACTTTCTTTCGGAGATTAAGATTACGCGAACTGTTCCACAATGTACCATCAAGCACACCTTGTCAGGCCACTACCACCGAGAGCGCCCCAGCCACTGTTCCAGAAACACCCATCAACACTTTGGAAAAGGGACTGTTTAGACCCAAATCTACCTTTATTCCTCCCAGGAACAGGAATGCCTCTCTGGATACATATTGCCGCCTAGTGGAACATGATGTCCAGGTGACATTAAGGTCAAAACGACAGTATAGGGTTCACAACAATATGTCCAAGAGTGAGAGGGAAGCCTTGGCTGAACTCAATAATGACATAACTGTCGTCATCCACCCGGCTGACAAGGGTGGTGCTATTGTACTACAGAATTTATCTGACTATGACAATGAAATCTTTTACAAAAAACTCCCCAAAGACCCCACAAAGGAGTTTATGTCCGTAGCCCATGACAAATTACAAAATTGGTTGGATAGGGAAAAAATTAATAAACAGGAATTTGGGTTCATGAAAAACGATTTCCCTGTCATTCCAGTCATATATACATTACGAAGGTGCATAAATCACAGACAACGCCTCTCCTTGGTAGGCCTATAGTCAGTGGCATAGGGTCTTTGACGGCCAATATTTCCACCTTTGTTGACTACTGTATTAAACCTCTGGTGTGCTCGTTGCCCTCATACACTAGGGATTCTATTGATTTTATCACCAAACTAAAAACACTGACGTTACCTGCCACCAGTATTTTATTAGCGACTTTTGATGTTTCTAGCCTATATACCAACATTCCACATAGTGGCGGCATAGAAGCCATGCGATATTTCCTGAACCAAAGAACCCCCACATGTAAACCTGACACTGAATGTATAATTGATCTTGCACTTGTGGTACTTACTACCAACTTCTTTCTTTTCAAAGATCAGTATTACCTGCAAGTTAAAGGGACGGCCATGGGGAGCACAATGGCTCCCAATTACGCAAATCTATACATGGGCTTTTTTGAAAATGTATTTGTACTTGACTCGGAAGTGAATCCCCATTTTAACAATATCTTAATGTACCAACGCTTTATTGATGATGTATTTATTTTGTGGAAGGGTGATGAAGAATCATTGAGATGTTTCCACCGATACCTCAATTCTGTCAATGAACATCTGAATTTTACTCTTGACTTTGACCACTCACAGATAAGTTTTCTGGATGTTTTGGTTATCAAAGACAGCGAGGACCTACATACTGACTTGTATCGTAAACCTACGGACAGGAACACCTTACTCCGAGGTGATAGCTACCACCCCAGTCACCTGATTAACCCATTTAGACCGGGAGTGCATTACCGCTGTTCTACCACTAAGACCGGGAGCGCTGCTGCGCATTTCTACCTTTGAGACCGGGAAAGCGGATAAGTCATTTTTTCCCTCTGTGGCCAATCATCATCGGTTTCCAAATAAAATCTACCCGAAAATGCACGTGACATTGGCATGCGGACTCGTGTCATTGTTTTGAAATATGGATGACTTCAATTTCAGTGCAGGGAGTTCAGAAGTTAGTGACGGAAGTGATATAGATGATGATAACAATGATAGCTCTGAACATGTGGATCCTGTGAATGTAACTGTCCCTGAAATGAAAACATTCGTTGGGCTATGCATTAGCATGGGGCTACTTGTTCTGCCTGCACGGAGAGATTATTGGAGACGCACTAAACATCTCTTCAAGACTCAGTTCTCTGATGCCATGGCACGGGACCGATTCTATGTTATATGGAGGTAAGAACTAAAATACTGATTGATAGTTGTAGAATAACAAGCAGTGATTATTAATGTTATCAGTGCAAATGACTTTTCTTCTATTTATGTAGCATTTCATGTTTACATCTTTAGCATAATGAGGTATTGGTATTATGCATTGAACTTGCTGTAACACAAGACAACAATGTAATTTACAGTACCTGTAGGCATTTTAAAAAATACATAATATTTTTATTCATCACATACACGTAGTTTGCAGTGCCATCTTTATTTACAATAGACAGATTATCTCACAAAGCCACAGTACAATGTAAATTATTCTGTTTTGTATTATACTCTCATCCAAGGTGACTTTCCTGTGTCTTTTTTTGCATTTTTAGGTACTTACACCTCCAGAACAACCAGGCAACAGATGTGAACCGGATAGACAAGCTCTGGAAAATGCGCTGGTTCCTAAATTACCTCACTGCCCGTTTCCAGGCATTGTATGAAGTCAATGGCACTGTGCACTACATCTTACTTCATCTTACTGCCTTATTTCCCTGGGACACTTTATTTTTTTACAGTTTTGACCTGAATAAGAGCTGCTCTTTATTTCTTAAAACTTGGAAAATGTTGTGCACTGTACATGTTGTGACTCTTGTTGTTTTATTTTTTCCATATTATTGTGTTTCTGGATTATTTTATATTTTCTTCTGAAGGTGTAGAAAAATAAATCACACCTGACATGAAACCCACAAGTGTAAGCTCTCAAATACTTTTGGAATTTTGTCTCTATGTGCTTCAGAGGCTGAGAAATGACTTATTTAATAGGCGTTGACATTATTGTTGAAATTCCAGAAAAACCTCAGGATCTGGGAGGTTGTTTTAAAATCACCCTTAGGATTTTTAGGCCTTTTTCCCAGGCGTTTTAGGTCTTAATGGGTTAAAAGCCTGCCAATCAGTCAATTCCATCGAGCCAGATGCATCTGTAGTTCTGACCAGATGTACGCGGCACAAGCCACTGATTTGGCCCAGAGGTTTCACGAGAGGGGGTACAGACGGGAATGGATAGACGCAGCTAGTGCGCGTTTTGCTAATACCACCCAAGACTATTGTTTAATCCCCAAATCAGGCACTACAACACGTAAGCGCATTTCCACCTTGTGCGTCACGAGGTATTCGCCTTTGGGATCCGAATTCAAAAAGATCATAAGAAAACACTGGCACGTAGTGCAAACTGATCCTAAATTGACAGAAGTATTCAAGGATCCACCTGTAGTGGTGTTCAGACACGCCCCCAACCTATGGGATATGTTAGTGAAATCCCACACCCCCGAGAACAGACACAAGCTGTTCAATATCCCAGACGGAAATTACAAGTGTGGTAATTGCGCGCAGTGTGGCTACACACAAAAATGTAGGACATATACACATCCTCACACTGGCAAGACCCTTAACATCCGTGGCAGTTTGTTGTGTTTTTACTTAAGTGTCCGTGTGCATATGTTGGCAAGACAAGTCGTGCATTACGCACACGCATCTCCGAGCACCACAGTAATATCAGATGTGGTGACACGCGCAATCCAGTGGCAGCGCACCTCCTCGCTGTGGGCCACAATGTCTGCACCCTCAGATACACTGGCATTGAAAAGGTGGAAAGGCCCTCTAGAGGGGGCAACCATGATCGTTTACTTTTGCAAAGAGAGACCTATTATATATATATGCTCATAACACCATGTCTCCATATGGACTTAATGAAGAGTTTGACATAAAACCTTTTCTTTAACAACTGTTGACTCTGAATATGCCATCTGATAGAGACTTTATTTATTTATTTGTCGTATATATATATATTGATAATTACTGGGTTTAAAATATCTTTGTTGACATAGGCTGTACAGACACTTGTCATTGTATCATTTTGACATTTTTTGTTTCCTTTCTTTTTGTAGTGGTTTTCCTTTCCTTTTCTTTTTCTTTTTTTCTGGGTATTTGATCACTTCTCTCTTGTTTTGCATTTTTGATTGACGGGGCTCTGGAGGAACTGTGATGTCCATCGCTGACTGTGCCCGCCCCTTCCTTGTTTGTCAGACTTTAAAAGAACTGTCACAAACGCAGACACACACCTATACACCTGACGAAGCCCATAAAGGTCGAAACGTTGTGTACAATAAACCAACCGGGAGCAGCAACAGTGTGCGGACCATTCATGATTACATGGTCTATAGTTAGGCTTCACCCCCCATTTTCCATTGAAACTTAATAGCCTATAGTCTACAAACCAATTTCTCCCCCTTTCTGATCTGTGATAGCTGTTAACAGAGTAAGCAGATCAGGGTCCGTTGAAACAAACACAGAAAAAAGTTTTACCTTCTTTTATCCTTAATGTCTAACCTTGACGGGGAAAAACCATTTAGTGTCCACAAGCACCTTTTGATCTCCACTATATGCTTACGTCAGGAATTAAACTTTTCAGTCTAAATTAGCAAAGGAGAGATGACATACTACCAACAGTGTACCAAAGCTTAACACGTGATGTGATTCTACAACCTTGCCTCTTCTCCTCTACTCAAAATCTTAGCTTACTAAGTCCCAACATTTATCACTTTACCCAACCCAAACAGTCCCGCCACATTTCTTTAAAGTGGCTTCACACACATATCAGTTTAGAGAACCGGACCTGTTGGGCCTACAGTGATCTGTGAGTTTTCCACTCACCAATACTTAACAATGGACCAAGAACAGCTTAGATCTGATGGGGGTCGTGGTGTGTGTAGCAGTCAACACCTCCCAATGGTGTCTTCCTTCAGTGTTTTGCTTTGGTTTGGCTGTGGCACACAATTATTTTCTGAAAAACTTAAAACTGTTTAGATAACACAGGCAGAATTAAAATAATGCACAACTAGAGGATGGTTGTGGAGGTTGAGAGCCAACTGCACTTAAGCCATTAAATTTAAGTGTCCTGGGCTTGCATTGTAAACATAATATATACAACAGATTGACATAACCTCTTCTAGTTTCTTATATCAATGTGACCTTATAAACATAGAGATGACAATGCTAAAGACAGGACAACCAATAAGTCTCATCAGTGGATTAAAACAAACGATGGAATAACTGCAAAGAAAATAAATAAATGAATCACTGCATTGAGTATATGAGGCAAAATGAACAGTATAACTTAAAGGCATTAAAATGTATGTGCTTTTATGCTCTCTCCCGAGACGTTTCAGACATCAAATTACTCACACCAACACCTTCTGTAGGTGACCAAATGGCAATTGATTAGCATAAAAACAGGTTTAGCAGGACTTTCAAGTCTCTGCTTCAGAGGGAAAACAAGCTCATCTGTTCTGAAAGAACACAAAGGTTATGGAAAGGCAAACATTTTGCACAAATATACTCAAGGATGATTAATCAGAAAACAGATTTAGCAGTGACACAAACGAAATCTGATGCAATCCGAACACAATCCGAAATCTGTAATCAAAATCAAATTCTTGTTAAAGTCAGGTTCTGCATAAAATCATATTTTCGCCTGATAGGCTTAGCTTCATACACCTAAACAAAGAAATGGATAAAAGCATAAAAGTTAAATGTCATGTTAGAAATCCATACAGCTTTCCAAATCTAATCTGGGAATCCTGTGAACAAATGAAAGTGGTAAATATGGTCTTTGTGAAAGTGGAAGTTTTCTCCTCAAGGTTTTTCTGGGTTTTCACACAAAGAGACAACACAAAAACATTTACCTTGGCTGGCCAGCCTTCACACACTCATTCACTCGCTCCGGAAACAAAGGGAAAAACATGCTCGGGTTAGTTGTGAGATTTCAATAGGGTTAATTGTTATGCCACCATACTAACCAAGTCTTCAAAATACCATACTAACCAAGTCTTTAAAATTATGTTTGTAATCAAATCCAATCAGTTTGTACAGAATTTAGGAGCTGAAGTTTGACCTCTCACACATATCTTTAATTGACAGATAGTAGTAAAATCACACAGATAATGTATTTAAACAATTAAGCCCTCCCTGGAGCGGGCCCACTCCATATATATTTCAGCAGTCCAAAATTTCATGGCTACAATGGCCTCATTACCACTGCCCACACCGCAGTCCTGAAATTTATAGATTTCGGTCCGCAACCGGGAAATTTGTCTGCGTCCCCCATCGGGGATTATGCGTGTTCAGACCAGACAGAGTCAAAAGAACAGAGAGAAATTCATAGAGTAGGAAAGATAGAAGACTCTTGTCTTACTGACGCCCAACTAGAAGCAGAGTCCATAGTTATAGCAGAATCTAATCCTGCTACCTGCACCCACAAACACAATCAATGTTTGGAACCAAAAAACTCTGCCCTACCTCAATTGCATTAACAATTGGATTATGCCAAACCTCCGTCAAGGTTTCGACCTCTCAGGCTTCGTTTTAAGCACTTTACCTGTATTCTAACAACATATAAGCACTATAAAATTATAGGCTACTTACTTAAAAATGTTCTGTCAATCAAAGAATGAATGAAAAGTCTTACCACAAACTCAGGACTCCAAAATCCAGTTATGATCCAAGTTTTTATCTCTCGGTGGACACCTCCATTTTGATAGTAATTATTTTTACTAGTAATTTTGTTATACCATAGATGATTATGAAGGCTTAGTCAGCATGGAGGAGAAAGCAGGAACAAAGCTTTATTCTTGCATTGATGCATCAATGGAGAGACAGAAGTTTCTCTGGTGTTCAGTCGTATCTCTAAACTATCCACAGATTTACAACCAGTAAATAGAAGGTCAACAGGGGGTGTGACCCCTTAGACCCACCCTACATTAATATGCATTAGACAACTGTGGTAAAGTTCTTTGTTTACAATTTGGCGGGAATGAGGAGAGGCTCCTTCCAGGTGTGACACAGGGATGTGACACGTCCGGAGACAGGCAAATGAATGGGACAGACAATCAACGCTGACAATACATTAAAGCTAACACCTCACCTCTAGAGGCAGACACGCCTTTTGGCAGGAAAGTGTCACACAAAGCTCTGATTGTGATAATAAGAGTTACAAAATAACAGGAATATAAAATAATAATAAGGAAATGTGTCAATAAAATGTAACCTTAAAAATGTTATGTACAATGTCCTTATTATTATTCAGATTCCTTCACACTTTCCTACAGCGGTGGCTTACTCGTGCCTCACGTCGAAACTGTATTAAAGACTTCCCTGAATATTGGCATCGCAAAGAGGGAGCGTGCAACAAAGTGAAGGTTGGCACCGTGGAGAGAAAACTGGGAAGTTGCGACAACTACTACATCTTAAAAAAACAAAAACTGATGCTCGTTGATCAAGACATATGAGCGGGTGCTCAAGGTTGGGGTTTTGAGGCTTCGTGACCAGGTAAACTAAATAACTGTAGTAACCTACTGCGCTGCGAGTCGTTATTAGAAATGACTAGAACATTATGTTTGCCTTGTCTGATGCTCATGTGTGGATATTGTTTCCACAGCCACGGGTGGAGGTGCCAGCAAGACGTGCATCGTAGCTGCAGCTCCAGCGTTACTGTGGCCACTGTTTTTCTCCCCGTGAGATTTGGATTGGACTGTGTGTGTGCCTCCTTTAGCGCAACAAGAGACGCGTGACTGCGCACTGCCCATGTACTTCGGGCAGGCTGTGTTTGAGAGTGTGTGTGTGCGTGGTAGCGTGCGGGTGTGTGTGTGTGAGGGGGCATTAGTGGGGTAGCTTGGGGCAACGTGTAATTCACTGGCTTTTACTCTTGACAGTGTGGATGTTTTTTTTTGTGTTAGTTATTTTTTATATTCTGGGGTTAGTCTCCCTTGCCCCAGGACTGTGGGTGGGACTTGGGGACAGGTTGGCTTGGTGGGAGCTGGTCAGATTTGTTGAATAGGCAGGTCGCCTGAGTGCTGTGTTTCTTTTTGTTTTTCAGTTTAATCATATTAGGGTGTGATTTGCATTTTTTTGTTTCAGAGTGTTTTGTCAATTGATCAGTAACACATTTCTACATCCCTGTTTGCGTGCTCGCTTTGGTTTCTCTGCATGTGGGTGCGGGCATCCTAATGCCTAGGACAATCTGACTTTATGGCTGACCTGCCATTTGTCCTACTCTTACTTGAAGACCTGGGAAGGGGGTTGAAACCTTTTTTTGTTTTGTTCATTCATGCTCGTTCATGCAGAAACGCTTGTGCCACGTTAACATGTTGAAACCATTTCATGAGCGTGATGACCCCTCCAATTCTCCTGTGCTATCTGCTCCGCAGTCACCTTCTAACTCGGCGCTGTCTACTGGCGTGGTGCTGATTTCTCCAGTAGTGTAGGCAGGCGATGATGTTGATGGCCCGTGCCGTGCAGTTGTAGAGGGGCGTTTAAATAATACCGCTATGATCTCCATGCTCGACTCTCACCTTCCTTATCTGTCTCCATCGGAGAGAGCTGACATAATTAAAATCGTACATCAGTTTCCTCAGTTGTTCGGTGATGTGCCAAAACAAACGCATGTACCTTTAACATGATATTGATGTCGGCTCTGCGGTACCAATTAAGCAACATCCATACTGTGTTAACTCTGTGAAGAGGGAGATTTTGAGGAAGGAGGTCGAGTATATGTTGGCAAATGGTATTGCTGAGCCTAGTATGAGTCCCTGGCCCGGTCTCTCTCTCCTGGGCTCCACCTGTGTTTATGCCTATTGTTTGTTATCTCCCATTTTGGCCTTATTTCCCCATTTGTCTTTATTTTTCCCTTTATTGTCTTTTTGTATATATATGATCTTTAATTTGTAATAAAAACCCCTAGACAAACGAGCGCCCTGACTGT
Organism: Setipinna tenuifilis; assembly: GCA_030347295.1. Classification (NCBI taxonomy): domain Eukaryota; kingdom Metazoa; phylum Chordata; class Actinopteri; order Clupeiformes; family Engraulidae; genus Setipinna; species Setipinna tenuifilis. Next base: position 35,879,869 of record CM059266.1, on the reverse strand, counting down.
TCTCATCAGTCTGTGTTACCATTTTAACATCCGTTTGTAACAGCCTGTTTGTTTGTTTTGTGTTCCTGCCCTGCCTGCTCATTATGTTTCCCTCCATCTTGTCGCCCCACCACCTGTCGTCAATTGTGTTACCAATTAGTCTGTGTATTTAAGTTCTGCCTTTTCCTTTGTTCATCACTGGGTCTTTGCATCACACGTTCGTGTCTCTGGTGAGCTCTTTGAATATTTCTGCCTTGTTTAATACTTTGCCTTTTGTGTTTTTTGATACCTTTGATACCTTAGTTTTATCGTGCCTTTTGAAAGTCTCCTGTGTTGCTGAGCATTTTTGTTAGTTTTGGACTTCCTTGCCTTTTGCATCCTCTAAGCTTTTGTGGAATATTTTTGGATTTACCCCTTTTGCATCTTCTGAGAGTTTGTGGATTATTTTTGTTTTACCTTTTTGTATCTTCTGAGCTTTTGTGAACTCTTGTTGCATATTAAAAAACAGAAACAACTTCAAGTTGGTTCCACTTGGGTCTCATTGACTGTGGCGCTCACTGTCGACCGTGAGTTGAGCTAGACCTACCACGATTTGACCAATGTCAGTTCGAGTTGCTACCAAGAATTACCAGGAATTGACCAATGTCTGCACGAGTTGCTACCACAAATTGACCAACAGACGGCTCAAGTTGCTACCACAAATTGACCAATGTCAACTCGAGTTGCTACCAAGAATTGATCAATGTCGAACGAATTCGCCACAGCACGTATTGAACGACGTCCATTGACCCGGATACAGCGGGGACTTTCAAAAACAACGGGACTGTCACTTCTTTATTATGAACGTATTATTTGTGTTTGCCAAGTTTCATGCACACAAAAGCAAACTCAGTGACAGGAACCCTTATTTTCCTGCATTTACAATTGATATTAAACATTATATGGAATTACGTACGTAATGCTGAAGCCCAAAGAACTGTGATGCTGTTTGTAAACTTAAGTGTTGTGCCCCCGATATAACCCCAATGTCACCTTTTCATGTATTTCGGTGCCTTCATACTTGGATTTGCATATGAAGTAGACGATGGTAATCACACAGTATGCGCCTTGGAAACAGTGGGACTTTGTAGAGATTATATACAGTCAGTGGTAGAGATAGGCGATCGCCACTTTCAATAGACAGGGGATAAGTGGCTGCTCGGCTACGTGATGGTCCCTCCTCTAGTTCGAGAAATGTACAATGGGTGCCAACTTCTTTCATGTATTTCTGTGCCTTCATACTTGGATTTGCATATGAAGTGGACGATGGTAATCACACAATATGCGCCTTGGAAACAGTGGGACTTTGTAGAGATATCATATACAGTCAGTGGTAGAGATAGGCGATCGCCACTTTCAATAGACAGGGGATAAGTGGTTGCTCGGCTACGTGATGGCCCATCGTCTAGTTCGAGAAATGTACAATGGGTGCCAACTTCTTTCATGTATTTCTGTGCCTTCATACTTGGATTTGCATATGAAGTGGACGATGGTAATCACACAATATGCGCCTTGGAAACAGTGGGACTTTGTAGAGATATCATATACAGTCAGTGGTAGAGATAGGCGATCGCCACTTTCAATAGACAGGGGATAAGTGGTCGCTCGGCTACGTGATGGCCCATCGTCTAGTTCGAGAAATGAACAATGACTGCCCACTTCTGCTGTAATGGGCGCCTTGGAAACCTTGGGACATTTTAATAGACAGGTGATGGCCGATCGGCACTTTCAATAGACAGGTGATGGCCCATCGTCTAGTTCAAGGCATAATAGGCACGGAACGTCATACCCCTGTGGTTAACTCACAAGCTTATTAAGCTGGCAACCTGGGTTCAATCCCCGAGTCAACCCTAACAGCAACTGAAAGTTGCTTCACACCACATTTTGTTTTGACAGCAGGTCCTACCAAGAGAGACGTAGTTGGTACATAAAGCTGAAACATATCTAACTAGAAAAGCACTCAGAGAGTGCAGACCTCCGCCAAGGCAGCTTAAGTCTCCACCTTATTGTCATTCTCACCTTAAGACATTAAAAGACATTAATCATGTTAAAACATTTTATTACTGGTGTAATAGTTATTAACTAGTGGGTTCGTTCACTCATGCTCACACGAACTTGGTTGGCTCTTCGGTGCAGGTGGGTTCGTTCACTCATGCTCACACGAACTTGGTTGGCTCTTTGGTGCAGGAAAGTACTTTATCTAATTTCCACTGCCAACATGAACTACTGGGCTGCTCACCACTAGCACTCTAACTCTCCTCTGTCTTTCACTGAACCCTCTAACCAAAAACTCAACAACTCCTTGACCCGCAACAGGAGCGTCATTTCCGTACCAACCTATATTCCCTCCTTTCAAAATAAAAGTTTCTGTAGATTCCATGCTACACTGGTAACTTCACTGAATAAAAAATTCCTGGATCCAGATGGTTATCCGGATCACCACCAAAAACCAATCAGTTCTAAGTTAGCCCACTTCTGACCTATCCTGAAAATTTCATCAAAATCCATCCATAACTTTTCGAGTTATGTTGTTCACAAACAGACAAACAGACATTTCCATTGGACCAGTTAGACCATTCTTCCTCTGATATCACCCGGCTGCTTTCTACTTCCCATCTATTCTTAACATACTCTGATGAGTGGAGTTGTTTAGACATTAGTGCCTGGTATAGTTTTGATATAATACCTTTATTCAAGAAGGAATAGGCTCCTAACAGCACTACCTTGACCGCTGGGACATCAGTATCAGTATGTTTTTAATGTCTTGGTCAAAGTAATGGTGTAACTGCAGATATATGTAGAAGTCTTGTCTTCCTAGGCCATGTTTTCTTGCAGTGATTGGGAATCTCCCCTTCTCCATTATAGAATAGAATGTTGTTATACCATAGGCTATCCATGCCCTAAATCTATCATCCAGTTAGTTTGGTTTGAAATTTGGGTCAAAAGCACACCATCTGAGTATGTTGAATTTGTTATGTAAGTGATGGTCTTCTTTTACAGAATTCCATATTTTAAGTTGAAATTTTAATCCATGGGTTTTGTATTGTATTTATGAATTCTCTCAGGTCTGAGTTACCCAATACTGTGGCTATGGGAGGGTTATTTATCAATGAAGATTCTATGTCTTTCCATCTAGCAGAATAATGTTGGTTACACAGAGTCAGAAGAACTTTAATCTGAGAGGAGAGGAAGCAATGCCTCAAGTGTGGCACAGCTAAGCCTCCTTTTTTCTTTGTCAGTTGTAAGGTTTTGAACCTAACTCTTGGTTTTTTACCTTGCCAAATGAATCTGGAGATCATTTTATCCCAGTCAGAAAATTGTTTGGTAGAGATCTCTACAGGTAGAGACTGAAACAGAAACAATAGCCTTGGGAGAATGTTCATTTTTACTGATTCAACCCTCTGAATGAGACTCAGAAATGGATTAGTATTCCATCTCTGTATATCTGATTTTATTCTACAAATGAGAGGACCATAGTTAATTGTAGCCAGTAGTAACACATCTTTAGGGATCAGCACTCCCAGGTATTTCAATGTTGTCTGATCCCATCTCAGTGAAAATGTGTCTTTAATTTGTCTTGGAGGAGTATAATTAAATGTAAGGATTTGCGTTTTATGAATATTAAGCTTGTATCCTGCATATTTCCCAAAAGTATCCAAAAGTTTAAATAGTTCAGGAAGTGAGTTAGTGGGTTCTTCTAAATAAAGAAGGACGTCATCTGCATACAATGCAACCTTGTGTTGATCTGCATTTATGGGTATACCTTTGATACTTTTAGACTGTCTCATCCACTGAGCAAGAGGTTCTATGTAAATTGCAAAGAGTAGTGGTGACAATCCAGTGTATCTGCTTATTTTCACTCTTGCACATGGATTTGTGTATAAATTCCTAATTGCCTCTACAAACTTTTTATGGAAACCAAATCTATCAAGCACGTTATACAAAAATAGCCAACTTACAGAATCGAAAGCCTTTTCAGCATCTAGGCTAATTAATACAGCTTCTAATTTGTTCCCTTGATTGTGGTTTATTATATGTAATGTTCGTCTAATGTTATAATGAGTTTGTCTTTGCAGGATAAAACCTGTTTGGTCTGTATGCATAATCTGTGGTAGGATCTTTTCGACTCTTTTTGCCAGAATTGAAGTGTATAATTTATAGCCTGTGTTAAGAACTGAGATTGGCCTGAATGATCCACATTCTACCCTATCTTTTCCTTCTTTTGGGATAACTGAAATTGTGGCTTCTTTCCAAGATGCCGGGATTTTTCCTTTCAGAGCAGCATTAAAGGTTCGAAGAAGACTTGGTACCAGTTCAGCCCTAAATGTCTTGTACCATTCAGAAGAGAACCCATCTGGGCCTGTCGATTTGTTTGCCTTCAACCTGGAAATCGCCTCATTCGGTTCTTCTCCAGTTATCTCTGCCATTAATTCGCTGTTGTGACTAGATGATAATGTGGGCAAATTAAGCAATCCTAAAAATATTTTGGTTTGGTCCTTGTTTGCTAAGTTCGGCTGTGTATACAACTGCTTATAATATACGTTTGAAACGCCATTTGTAACTTGTTTTGTTTGTATACTATAGCTTTAGATTCAGGATCCTTGATTTTATAGATTGTACTATCTGCCTGTTGTTTCTGTAACTTCCTTGCCAGGAGCTTTGCAAATTTAGGACCATTTTCATAATATTTCTGCTTCGTATACACCAAGTTTTTTGTACTCTACAGAATATAACTCATCTATTTCCCTCCTGATTTTCTTCAGTTTTAATGGAGGATCTGATTGCGGATTGTTTTTATGTTCAGTTTCAAGCTTTTAAAATTCCTTATTCAGTTCTGATAATATTACTTGCCCCTCTTTCTTTTTTTTCTTTTTTAAAGTATATTTTTTGGGCTTTATTGCAATAGGACAGTGAAGATGGTGACAGGAAATCAGTGGAAGAGAGAGATGGGGTAGGGTTGGGAAATGACCCAGGCCGGATTCGAACCTGGGTCCCCATGGGCACTTGCCCATTTATGGTATGGGTGCTCTACGCGGTGCGCCACAGCACAGCATTTTACTAAAGATCTTACTTACTTGTTGGGTTAAGGACCCCATTGACATTATAAGACACTATTCTTAGATTAGAAGTTAAATTGGCCATGGTCTCTTGTAGAAATTAAGATACAAAACTGACATTCTGTTTACCAAAAAAACTGGGAAAAGAAAAAAAGGCGATACAGAATACACACACCAAACAACACTCTCCTGAATGTGGAGAGATAAGAGTAGAATAATTTAGCTTCCAAATGTGAGGCTCCTTTAAAATGAGCCTTTAAGGGGGTCATGATGGTATCAACACACCCTGAAAGGGATAAGCCTCTTCTGATATCTGCGAGGAGGGCCCCTTGAGATGGCTGTGCAGCCCACATGGCCACTAACATAAGCTACTGTGACCCGAGAATTAAAATCAGAATATTGTCTACACTATTACAGCCATAGCAAATACCATTGAAAACTAAATGTACCACATAGCGGTACATGGTATGACCGCGGCAGTGTATTGAAGTGTGGGAATCATAGGTATGGTGAGTTTGTGGTAGGTCAGTGTTGTGAGGTGAGAGTTTGTGTGGAAATGATTTGCTGGAAGTGGGCATGGATGTGGGTTTTGATGACATTCTGTGTGTTTGTGTATATTTTGTGTAGTTCCCACCTTCTCGGTCCAAGATATTGGCAATGCAAAATCCCTATTTTTGCATTTAACTATATCACTAGGTGGCGCTATTTCTTCAAGTGAGTGTTTATGGGATGGGTTGATACGCCTCTTTAACACTGGCTTACTAACACAAAATCATTGTCTTGGGCAAAAATTTTGATAAGTTATTTAACAAAAACTGTTTTTGTACACCTAGCTTTGACCGGAAACATTGCACCCTGTGGTGAAATGTCACAAAAGTTGGTGCACATGAAAAGAAAGCCGGTCAGAGTTGTCCTGTCAACTTTGACCAAATATGTGCAATTAGAAGCCGAGATATGGACTTTTGGAGAATTTTAAGCTATGTTTTGAATTTTGATTGACATGTAACTTTGAAACAGTCCATCTCAAGATAAATCCTTTGATAACTTTTTGTCAGCATTGTCTGTAGATGACATGTACCAAAATTGGTGAGATTCACATGAACGGCCTATGACGAGTTCGTTTGGTTTCGCTTTCACAATGTTAAAATTTCACGGAAATTCTTTTTGTTGGAAGTGGGCGTCGACAAGTGTTTTCAATATGGGAGGGTCAATAGATTTCACGACAAAAAACTGCTTGTAAACATTACTGTTCTCTAGATAATAGCCAAAATTACATTTTGTACAATTACAGCGTCCCCTTATGGGCCAAATTGTATGGCATGTGCTGTGCTTTTAGAGGTCTTTGTGCTGATTGTGCATGACATATTTTGTGCAGTTCCCACCTTCCCAGTCCAAGACATTGGCAATACAAAATCCCAATTTTTGCATTTACCCCTATCACTAGGTGGCGCCATGCTTCAAGTGACAGTTTATGGGCTGGGTCAATGCATCTTTGTAACCCCGACATACTACCACAAAATCACTGTCTTGGGAAAAAATGTTACCAAATTTGGTGAGATTCACATGAACGGCCTATGGCAAGAGTTCGTTTGGTTTCACTTTCACAATGTTAAAATTTCACAGAAATTCTTTTTGTTGGAAGTGGGCGTCGACCAGTGTTTTCAATGCAGGAGGGTCAACAGATGCCACGACAAAACAGAACTGCTCGTAAACATTACTCTTCTCTAGATAATAGACAAAACGACATTTTGTACAATTACAGCGCCCCCTATGGGCCAAATTTGATGGCATGTGCTGTGGTTTTAGAGGTCTTTGTGCTGATTGTGCATGACATATTTTGTGCAGTTCCCCCTTCTCGGTCCAAGATATTGCCAATATAAAAACCCATTTTTTGCACTTACCAATATCACTAGGTGGCGCTATACTTTAAGTGAGTGTTTATGGGCTGGGTCAATACGCCTCTGTAACACCGACATATCACAAAATGTGTTCGGTAAAACGTTAATTGAGTTATTCAGCAAAAACTTTTTGGCGTCTCCCCCTCTTTGATGGACACTGGCACAGTGGGGGGGTGGCCCTTGGGGGCCAAAAGCTTCTATTCGCTCAAAAACTTCTAGGGCTATATGCCTACAAAGATTCATGTCACCCAGAGTCCCAGTGTCCTGGCAATTATTGACGAAAAATCAGTGGGAAAAAAAAGGGAAAAAAGTCTCGGCAACACTATAATGACCGCTTTCGCTAGCTTCGCTAGCGGCAGTCATAATAAACTCACTTAGCCTGTGACTTATCTTAACGTGTTGACCACTTTGATGTCTTTTCCTGATGAATTAAATTTTGAGACCTTGAATTATCAGTCTTTTTGAAGTCTTGAGTAAGAGCCTCCTTCGTGTCTACTCTGGACCATTGTCCATGAGGACAGGAGCTGGACCTCCCTACTGTCTGGGTCGGGTTGAGCAGGCACGATGGAGACTGGTAGACCTCTTCGGGACATGTCCTCCGTGGCTTCAGTCACCGCCAGGTATACACATGTGTCGTCTGGGGCGTAAAACACCCGTAGCTTTGCTGGATACGGCGTGTGGAATTTGATGTTTTTCGCTTTCAATACCTTTTTTGCTTCGGCATATTCCATGCGTCTCTTCAGAACTGCGGTGGGGTAGTCGTGGTCCACGTAGTAGCGGTTTGTTTTGTGAAAGATTTCTTTTCTGCCATGCTTTACGGATCACCTCTTCCTTTACTCCATAGCTGCCAAAGTTGACCACAATTGAGCGGGGCTTTGCGTCAGGCTTGGTGGATTTAGACGTGAGGGCTCTGTGCGCTCTTTCAATTGTAATGTTCATTTCAGGTGCAAGCCCAGTGAAACTTTGAGAAGATCCTGCACAAAGTCTATCATGTTTTCGCCCTCCTCTCCTTCGGGTATACCGTAGATTTTTATGTTATCCCAATGCGCTCTACCTTCTTGATCAGTCAGTTTCCAAGCTAGCCTGGCGTTTCGCTCATTTTTTCAGCAATGTTGTTGCTGCCAGCAGTGTATTTTCCACTTTGTCAATCCGACCCTCTGCCAGTCTATTATTTGTTCGGCGCAGTTCTTGTTTAATCTCCATTAGGTGATGTTTATTATCTCGTCTAAAATCCTTGGATTCGTTCATTATGCTTTGCTAGCTAGCACCCCATGCGTCATCTTCTTCTTCCAGGGATGAGGAGCTACTTCGGCTAGCAGCTGTTTCTGTAATTCTTTCATCGTCATCCTCACCAAACTGTTGTCTCTTGTTTCTTGAAGACCCCCTGGTCTTATTCATTTCCAAAAATCTCTACTTTATTATCTGCTTTGATCAGGGGTATTTTATCAAAACCGCCGGGGAGCAGTGTGATTAAGCAGCCATCCGAGATTTCGTTCAACTGGAAGTCTGATTTGAGTAGAAGTTTATTGTTGCCCTGTCATGATCAAATATCGTAACAACGTGCTTTGGGTTCAATGTTGCCATGCAGCGAGAGAGGTCACTTGCGGCAAACAGATGCGTCATTGGATCAGGTGGTGACTGTCATTCTATTCAAAGAAGTCAGGATCCGTTTATGTCTCAACCATCTATACAGTCATAGGAGTCAAAACAGGAATGTGAGAATTTAGCTTCACCTGGGTGCATTATGGGTTAGAAGAAGGAGATAAAAAGAGAGTACAACAAGTTCAATGTCTGTGAAGCGTCTCTAGAGGATGCACAAGGAAAAATTGACTTGGAGCAAAAGTTGCACCAGGAACTGCAAGAGTTTGAGCAGGATGCGCAGGCATCAGCAAAAAGGGCTAAAGAAGGATTCTTGAGTGATTCACGTGATCATGCAGTAATTGGTCAGTTTTGGAATAAGTGGCATACTGTTTATGGAAAACAGGAAAAGTATGTTTCTATTGCAAATAAAGGGGTTTGTCTACACTTACAGTTGGAAGTGTTATTGACACCATTAAATCAGAACGGGCTGGAGTTGAAGTTGGTCCATCAACTTTGGAATATGAAAAAGATATGTTGGCTTCTGTGAAACACAATTTAACTCAGTTGGCCCATATGGCTATAGAAATCTATAAACGTCGCTCTGACAAGGATTTGTATGCCAAGGATTTGTGCAATATTTCTGTCCAGCATGGGTATTTAGAGGGACAAATATCACAGGGTTCTAACTTCACGGTCAACAACAAGGAATACAGACGTCCTCTGACTAGCAGCGAACTGACTAGCAAGTTCACAACGTGGTCAGGACAGCGAGTAAGACCTGGGCTGAGGCTGCCCCCAGTCAGGGCCTAAATGGATGACCTCACAACACTGACGGTGACCAAGGCTTACACAGTATGGCTTCTGGGAAAACTGCAAGAGAATATCGAGCGGGCTCGCATGAAGATCAAGCCGAGTAAGTCCAGAAGCATCTCCATTGTCAAGGGGAAGCTGGCAGACCACTGCTTTCACATTGGCCATGAACCCATTCCAGTGATCTATGAGAAGCCTGTGAAGAGCCTAGGGCGCTGGTATGATGCCTCCCTCAAAGACAAAGAGCAAGTAGAGCAGCTCAGGAAGGACAGAGCAAGCGCCCCAGAGAGAACATCGACAGAACCCTGTTTCCTGGCAAGCTCAAGCTCTGGTTCATGCAGTATGGACTCCTGCCACGTCTACAATGGCCACTAACCCTCTACGAGGCTCCACTCTCCAAGGTGGAAAAACTGGAGAGGCTGGTCAATTCCTATGCCAGGAAATGGCTTGGCCATCCCAGGTGCCTGAGTAGCATTGGGCTTTATGGCAGAGGCATGCTGGAACTTCCCATTACCGGCCTGGTAGATGAATACAAGTGTGCCAAGGAGACTCCTGTGACCCATTTGTGGCCCAAGCAGCACCTATCCTGGCCACCGGAAGGAAGTCGACCCCGCTAGCTGCAACAGAGCAGGCAAAGGCAGCACTCCGACACCGTGACATCGTGGGACATGTTCAGGAGGAGAGGAGCGGTCTTGGCCTTGGTACTAGCAGACCGACTTGGAGCAAGGCCAATCCAGCTCAGAGACACAAGCTGGTGGCCCAAGAGGTACGCCGGGAAGAGGAAGCAGCAAGGTGCACCCAAGCCGTGGCACAGGAAAAGCAAGGGCAGTGGATGGCGTGGGAAGGGGTAGAGAAGAGAAAGCTCTCCTGGAAAGATCAATGGGAGATGGAGGCATTCAGGGCAAGCTTCACCATCAGGGCTGCATATGATGTCTTACCTTCCCCCGCAAACCTAAGCCAATGGTATGGCGACGACCCCACATGTGCCTTGTGCCCAAGCCCAAAAACACTAAAGCACATCTTAGTGGGTCGCTACACCTGGCGACACAACCAGGTGCTAAGATTTCTTGCAGCAGTGCTGGAATGCCAGCGGGTGCGCACAAATGCACTTCGTCCCCCGCCTTCCCACCGGCAGACAGCACTCTTTGTCCGGGAGGGTCAAGCCAGCTTCACCATCACCAGCAGGGCTGACATTGGGCAGCTGGATAGAGCTCAGGACTGGAAAATGCTGGCAGACCTGGACAAAAAGCTGTGCTTTCCACCGGAAATCGCATCCACCAACCTTCGTCCAAACCTTGTTTTGTGGTCTTCCTCACTCAAGGTCGTGTACATCATTGAGCTCACGGTACCATGGGAGGGTGCAGTAGAGGAAGCCTATGACCGGAAGAAGCTGAGGTACACCGATTTCGCAGCAGACACCCAACAACAAGGCTGGAACGTGAGGGTACGCCCGGTGGAAGAGGTTACTGAGAAAGGGAGCCAGGGGCTGTGGAGCAGGAGGAAAGACCTGACCTGGGGCTCCAAGTGTGTGGTGGTTGATGGGAGTGAACCTGGGACGCTGGGATTCACTGCTGAACCCTCTGGAGGTGTCGTGGGCCTATCAGCGAAACACCCAAGAAGGAGGGCACCCACTTGAGAACCCAAAGGATGCCATCACTCACTTGATGGCCACAGTGTCTCGTCGGTGCCACCTACTGGGATAGTAGCCTAGTCCTACACAACAGACAGATTTACATCTGAATCGTCTTGCGCCTGATAATTTGCCTTATTCATCTCACACCATATAATCATAATAATAAAACCATTTTTTCTGTGCAGACACACATTAAAGTGTTGTTTTATCAATACTTATGTTCAATTTACTTTTTACGTTTAACAAAGCAAGGGCTGTGTAAGAAAGTACTTCCTTCAAATGTGCTCTGTGAGTAAAGATGTTGAAAGAGGAGTTAGAAACAGCTTAGAATCAGACTTATACTGACCTGTGGTTAATACATGCTTTCAGCCTGAGGATCTTGCCCTCTTGGTTTCACTTGCTCACAACCATGTCAAGGAACCGCAATCAAATGGAAGTTATGGGACACCTGGAAAGACATTACTTGAGCAGTGCACACACAGCACACATTATAATAATCCTACATTAGTTGGTGTAACTACTTTCAATCTGTTATCCTTTAGCTTAAGTTAGGTTCAAAATAGCTGGACCTGCTGGTAGGTATTTTAAAATATTTGAAAACTTTATAGTGGATCTTTGTAGTATTTATCTCAACCTACATGCATATATAGACATTGTGGTGTTTTAAAGTAGTTTTAGGTATGTGACATTTATGTGCAGGCCCAAGCAGCCAGAGTTGTCCAAAACAGCATACAAAATGAAAAACAAGCTACTTTGAAACTAGTAACCCATAACATAAATGTTTGCAGACACAAAATAGCAAGAAATAGACAAGAAATAGCAAAAGTATTAATTAAAAACAGAAGTACAACCAGACAGGCACATTGCATAATCATCGTTAGATATTCTTAAAACTTTCCATCTCCAATGTGTCAGCAGTTTCTTGTGCTAAGCAAAGGGTCAGGAAAGAGCCGGCACCGAGACACACAAACAGAAATACACTTTTAACACAATGGAAAGAGCATAGAAATACCTATTTCCAATGAAAACACTTAAACACTTAAACACTAAAAGATATATAATATCTTCTACTCCCCTCTCTTCTCACTCCCAAGATATATAAAAGATATATAATACAATGTATGGAGCAGACCACCTCACATTTCATGTAAAAGCACTTAAAGGACATCTGGTAACTATCTAAACCCTAAAATAGCTCTAAAATAGTTTTCTAGACTTCAAATGTGTAATTATGTAGACTTTAAATTATTAGCTATTTAGACTTTAAATAAATAGTTTGTAGACTATAAATGATTAGTTCTGACACACATATGAGTGGTTGTTGCAAAAGGCAAAAACCCCAGGACTATTTTTCACTAAACCAAACCACCCCCACTGAATATTCCTACCTGGACAAACCACGCACTGAGGGCAGAGGAGGAGGCATTGCTGCAATCTACCATCATGATCTCCAACCTCGCACACTCTCTTTCCCTTCTGCCCCATCTTTTGAACATCTGGCCTACTACCCGGACCTAAACCACTCATCACTGCAATCATATACCGCCCCCCCAAACCCAACCCATCTTTTCTCTCAGATCTCTCAGAATTTATCACCAAATTTCTGTTCTACTACTGTTTACTGTTATACTCCTTGCCGACTTCAACCTCCATATCGACTCTCTGGACTGTAAAAATGCAACAGACTTTCTGGACCTACTCAACTGCAAAAACTTCACACAACACATCAACTTTCCCATCCACAACCATGGACACATCCTTCACCTGGTCGGCTCCACTGGTCTACACATTCACAACATCTCCAGCTCGGACCTCTCCATATCTGATCACCTGGCCATCACATTTGAGATCAACATCCCCACCCCCCAACCAAAACTAAGCTGCAAAATGACTTTTCATAATCTAAAATCTGTCTGCCCAGTCAATCTCTCCACCTGTATGGCTAACACTCTCTCTAATCTCACCCTCTCCTACAAATCCAATCCCCACGGACCTGGTCAACACTCTTTCTACCTCTCTCAATAAACTGGCACCTCTGAAGACCAAAAGAGTCACGTTCACTCATTTAGCTCCCTGGTTCATCCTGGAACTCCACAAGCTCAAAAAACAACTCAGACAACTCAAACGACTCCACAAAAAAAACGACCTCACAGTTCACACCCAAGCCTACAAGGACCATATGATGCAACTCAGCACTCAGTAAAGCCCATTCCTGTTACTACTCCGGCATCATTCACTCAGGATCTCAGGATAAACAAATTACTCAAACCTCATGACAATATTTTATCCACTTTCACCACAGAAAAATGTGACCGCCTCATGTCAGTTTTCACCTCAAAGATAGACACCATCCATAATCAACTTGCATCCTCCTCTGCCACCACCCCAGTCCCAGAACACCTACTTGCCTCCCCCTCTATTCACCGGCTTTCACACTTCACACCCATAACAACAGCAGATCTGTCCAAAATATTCTCAACAATGAAGTTATCCACCTCCCCCCTGGACCCCATTAAATCTGATGTCGTCAAAGCCTGCCTCACCCCCCTCGCTCCACTCAGCACCGACAACATCAACTCCTCCCTCACCTCTGGAACGGTCCCTTCACCACTTAAGCTTGCTGCCATCACCCCTCTCCTTAAAAAACCTGGCCTCAAACCTGATGACCCCAACAACTTCAGACCCATCTCCAACCTCACATTCCTCTCAAAACTGCTTGAAAGAGCTGTCACAGCACAACTAAATCAACATCTCCTCACCAACGAACTATATGAAACATTCCAATCCGGCTTCAAAACCCATCATAGCACTGAAACAGCTCTCCTAAAGGTAACCAATGACCTCCTACTCTCCTCTGACTCCACATACTTGCAGGGAACTGCAGCCGGGGTGGTGATGGAGATGGTAAAAAATCAGGGATTTCGGGTGAAGCAGTTGTGTTTAGCGTTTTGTCAGTCATGCTGTGTGGTGGGGATGTTCCTTTGTTATCTGGTACTGCGTGCTCATAGTCTCCATATGATGGCTGAGGTCTGGGCCAGCCTGACGCAGATAGTTGGTCACTAGTCACTCCAGTAGTGTCCTTGTCATCATGCTACCGCAGTGGCAAGAAGCCGGATGGTGGTGCGTCAGATGTCGGATGATTTCACAGAACTTTATCAGATACAAGGTCTCAGCAGAGGAGATGATTGGACATTTCTCTTTTTCCACTTGTGAGGGCCATTGTTTTGGCTCACCAGAATGTTTGTTGATGTACATGACTGTCTTTATCAACCACGGTTGTTTCTGTCTGCACTGCTACAAAGTACTTATCAGCAGGTTGGTGGAGAAAAGATTGCATGGTAGAGTCCTGTGACATTCGGTCTAAAGAATGCTCTGCGATTCTAAAGGTTGAAATTGTCTATAAAATTCATCCCAAGTGAAAAGCATGTGTTTGTTAGCCAAGTGTTTAGACTGAATAGTTGAGAGAATGGAAAGCTTCCCTGTGCTGGAAGTGGTAGCCTGGCTAACGCGACTTATCAATGCTCTGCGAACATTGGTCTGGCCAAGCTGTGTTGTAAACCCATTTCTCAGAGGGCAGGCTTAACCCACGTGTGTGAAATGCCTGTGTTTGCTACTGGACGAAGCTTCGACCAATCACACCCCTCTGTCCTCTGACATATACGTAGCGACAGAAACTGCTTGATACAAACAACAAGAATCGACTTGGCAACCAGTGGGGCTAACTGATAAATTAAACTTTTAGCGAAACCGATCGGTAGCATTGCGAAAACGTCCTTTCCTGTAATGAATGCTTCAAGGGCTGACCTTTGCTCTATTTTCAGAGAGAACTTCTGTTTGAATTCTTGACTGACTTGCAAGCGAAATTCAAATGCAGCGGCACAGGAAGTATGGGCGTGCCCAGGCTAGGAAGTGGGCCACTGATAAACATTTGTATTCCAAGCTCATTTAGGGCAGAGGAAAGTTCTTTGAAGTCTTCTTTGACACTGAGCTGTTCTCTAAAAATGTCATTTGCTCCAACATGCACAGTGATGCGTTCAATAGCTTTATGATTTGACACTATCTTTGAAATACTGTTTTACTGTCAGAAATGGATGCTTTAGGAAGGCAGCATACGGCCATCCATTCTCCTCCTAAATTTCTTACCGTGGAGTCACCTAGAACAGGGTTGTAGGGCAAGCAGGTGTTGATGTCTGTTTTTTCTTTTTTCCCACTGCTCTTTTCTCGTGGTTCAGTCTCTGTCTATGGTGAGTTGTCTCTCTAAGAAATTCTGGTTCCAGATGTCTGAGGCACACAAATCTGTTTTGAAGTGTTAGGAGCTGTTGGATTTGCATAGGCCCAGAAACATTTTAGTTTTCAGCACTAGCTCTGTGTCTGGACTGATGCCCAGATTGTATGGGTGTAGTGACAGCACAACGCACTGGTGTTGAGGTAAATACTCTTTTCTCTTTGGGTCTAGCACACTTACTGACATTTTGCTTTGTGAAGTCGATGGTATCAGCTGGCTGTGGTGCATTCTCTGCATTCTCTCTGCATGTATTTCGCCCGTCTTTGATAAACAGGCATCAATTTTTGATTCTAGGATGGAAATCCTCTGTTCAACCTCAAAGCATTTTCCACAGAAGTTCCTAGATCTCCACATTTTGTTATAATCCCAGTCAAGGTGAGTCAAGGCGAACTGCTGTGCCAGCTGTATTGTCTTTTAAACTAAAAGAAAGGCAAGCAAGGCAAGGAGGTACCACCTCTGTAAGAGTAACAACAAAGCAATGTGTGGCTTTTGATGTGTGACTAATGATCCTGCCCAGGCCCGGGTAGAGGCGTGTTAAGTGTCCGATACATATGTAACCCCTCATACAGGTATGTCTGCGTTGTGGTTTTCAACCAAATGAAGATGAGACATGGGACCATCCAACAGTTTTATTAACCTGGCACAAACAAAAGAAAGTTGGGATTCTGCAGGCAGTGCAGGTTCAAACTAGCATGGCTAACGTGACTTATCAATGCTCTGCGAACATTGGTCTGGCCAAGCTGTGTTGTAAACCCATTTCTCAGAGGGTGGGCTTAACCCACGTGTGTGAAATGCCTGTGTTTGCTACTGGACGAAAGCTTCGACCAATCACATTATTGTCCATGTATAAGACAGAGAATAGTAACGTGCATATGAGTAAACAAAAACGTAACTGCACAAAAGCTCGAAATTCCATATGCTATTGCTGACGTGCAGCTACGTGTAACGTGCAGCTATTTTGTCAATGAAATAGCTCCACAACTTTGCAAGATATTACTGTGTTGTTCTGCTATTTACATACTGTAAACTGGGTTGACTTGGCAACACTTACCATTTATAAGTCAGATGAACCTCATCGACAACAATGCCAAGGAGATTTTCTTTGTAGACTTCGTTGGTTAACATGTTCACCCATCTTCCAAAACAGCAGCTACAGCTGCATTGAAGTCTTGCCGTTGCTCCACGTTCGCCATGTTGACAGGGACTGAGGTAGATTTCTGGTCGCTAAAGTACCGCGTCATTGCCTTTTTGAAATGCTAGATTTTCATTGGTCCCAGTTTCTCTGTTAATGCAGAAACGGTGTAGACAGGCAGCTTGGCCAGACTGACTTTGCAGGCGAAATGCAAATGCAGCGGCACAGGAAGTATGGGCGTGCCCAGGCTAGGTTCAAACATAATCTCTATAAATCGGTGTTGATTTAGAATGTTCGCTCAAGCATGACTAATTAATTACGTTTGCTGTTTATATAGAACTTACCACCGGCTCAATCTCCAAAGCTGTGAGAGAGGCAAGCAGTTCTACAACTAAAGGTCAGTATTCAACCCTATTCTATCAGAATGTGTGAAAAGCTGAGTGCAAGTGGAAGCAACAAAACCTACACTGTTACACATAGCAGAGTTTGTTTTTTGTCTGTTTGTATTCTCCCTCTGTTTACCCTCTTGAGCTGTATTTTCTAGTTGCAGCCTGTATTCTAGGCATAAATCACATACAGCAAACGTCCGGACATGCCTGCTGTGTGAATACTCTAATCCCGTTAACATGCATTCCAAATCAATGCTGACAAAAAATGGGCCAAAAACGTCTACGTGCCGTTTTAGCGTGAATGAGGCCTAAGACATTACAATCGTGGTCTGACAGAAAAGTGATCATGGACAAGTGGTCATGGACACTTAAATATTTACTGTAGCCCACCTGTGCATCGCTGGTTCACATTGAATAGGCCACTATACCATTCATTCTGTTATAAAAGCAGCTGTTGTGGGTTCATCCACTTAACCTACAAAGACAGAAGCAGGGGGACTTTCATGACCTTGTCAGGGAGGTTCAACTGGACAGGGACAGGCATCAATGGTACTTTTGGATGACCTCTAATCAGATGGAACAGCTTCTCTTTTTGCTTGGACCAGACACACAACAGTTTACCGGAACCCAATAGAGGCTAGGGCTAGCAGTCTCATTAAGGTACACTCAGAAATGTTATTAGGCTAATAATATGAATGATATAGTAAAAGTAATAAAGGCAGGTAATTTAACTATGTAGACTAGTATATGTAGAGTTATGGTGTCATGTTTAATTTATAACATCAGTTTCATCCTGTGGTGTGTTGTATAGATGAGGATATGGTGATTGAAAAGTAGCAATTTGCTTACAGTTTTTCTCCATGGGTTTGGCTCATTTCTTGAAACTGAGATGGCATTCCTATAACTATAAGGTCATTTGGCCAAACATTCTTACAGTTCTGCACAACACTTCAGATAACCAGCAAAATGTCTCCAAAAACTGTTCATTCATTCTTCAAAATAAAATCCATTTCCCATTTACAGTTTTTCTCAGTCGCTTTGGTACTTTTCTCACAACACTATTAACATTTGCGCAGCAGTTAGTGCATTTCTCAAAACAGTTAGTGCAAACTGCAAAACCTAGTGGATAACCTGCAAAAGCACGTCACTTGATCAAAATGGATAGTCTCAAAAGCAAGTATTCATGTCAATGAAACAGCCAGTGTCATGAAAATGAGAAGCCTTGACACCAAGTTTATGAACAAGACAGTCAAATGGCTTTGGCATGTTTTCATTATGACAGTAACTTCTGTCAGTGTTTTCCAATGCAAAAAAAAGTTTAGAACTCATTGACACTACCTGAAAATGCACTACACACTACCTGTACAGCCATTTTACACTACAGGCACTTACATATTTAGAAAAAACATAAGAAACACCCTTTTGTTAGAGCTGTGCACAAATGTGAACAACATTACAGTATGTATTGTACCTGAAAATAGGTAAATCATTCTGGCAAATCCAGACGCTCCTGTCTGTCTGGCCACATATTTTCATCTACATCACAACAGATATCATCCCTTGCAATGCAGCGAGAAAAGTATCTCCTGGAGTGGGGAATTCACCCTTTGCAGGACTCTGCTGCAGCAGAGCAGACAATTTACAGTGCTGAACATTAGAGTATACATAGAAGACATGTTTTACCTGTACATACTGGTGACGGATCTCCTTAAGTCTTTCACTGCTCCCTTCAAAATGGCACTTTGTACAATTGTTTCATGCGCATTTCATTTCCCTTGAGCACTCTGTCAATTGTTGCAATTGACACAGATTCAGTATTGACAAATACATTGTTATCCTCTATGACAGCGCTTTGATTTTTTTTTTCAAACTTATTGCATTGTTTGCAATCACCATTGCACAAATGGCTTTCTCTTGCTAAAAAGGGTAAAGGGGTAAAAAGGGACCCTCTTCCACTTTTGCGATTTTATCTTTCAGTCCTATGAAGTGCAGAGTAAAATTACAGTAATGTACAGTAAACGAGATATTATGAGACATTGGATTACTGTCCAATACTGTACTCTGTTCTCCCTACAAAAATTTTGAATGATTGAATTCACAGTGGTTCTTCCAACATTTGGCCAGTAGGAGGTTTTGCAGTTTGCACTAACTGTTTTGAGAAATGCACTAACTGGTATGAAAATGTAAATAGTGAGAAAAGCACCAAAGTGACTGGGGAAAACTGTAATACTTCACACACCTCATTGTGAGTGAAAGCTGAAGTTCACTTGAGAACAACTGGTCAATTTAGGAGACATTTCCAGCTAAAAATATGATAAAAAAGGTATAAAATGTGCATGACAGAATTTGGTAACTAGTTCAACAATTTTGTATGTAATGACTCAAGCAATAAAACTAAGACTATTAGTTTTATTGGGAATGACTATTCAGCATTCATAAGTATAGTTCATTTTGACTGACATGACATAAGCAAATGTCTCCAGTCCTTCTGTGCTGGCCTATACCCGCCAATGTCACCACACCTGGTCACAAGCCTGCCCCACATTCCTCAGGTCAATCACCAGTTACACCACCAGGGCCAACTGTTGGAGAACTCCTGCTCCCTTCCTCCCTAAAGTTTGGCTGTCGGCGAAGGACCTGCCACTCTGGGTGGAGTCACAGAAGTTGGCGCCTCGATTCCTCTGTCCTTTTTCCATTGGGAGAGTCATCTGCCCTACGGTCGTCCGGCTCCAGCTGCCCAGGTCCATGAGGGGGCAACCCACGTTCCACGTGTCTAGGATCAAACCAGTTCTTGAGAGCCCGCTGGTTCCGGCAGCTTCCCCTCCCTCTTCTCCTGGTTTACACTGTCTGTTGCCTCTTCCAGTGTCGTCGGAGGGGTAGAGGCATCCAGTGCCTCGTAGACTGGGGGGGTTATGATCCCGAGGAGAGGTCCTGGGTGCCTGCCAGTCAAATCGTGGACCGGACCCTCATCAGCGACTTCCATCGACTGCACCCAGACCAACCAGCCAACTCCATCAGTTCCCCCACCTCCCGCCCGGTTTGGTGGTGTCTCTGGTGTCTGGTGGTGTTCATTAATAAGTTCGCTCACTCCACTCGTTAACGAGTTACCTGTTCTCTTCAATCACCTGCCTCCCTCTTCCCCGCTTCTGTTATTAGCCCCAGCTGCACCCACTCTGCTACCAGCTGCTCTGCATTTTCTGTGTAACATCTCTGTGTATTTATAGCAATGTCTTTCAGCTCATCTCTGTCAGATCATCTGCATTCCTGTAAAGTACAAAGTCTTCTCTCTGCTCTCCTGTTTGATGCTAAAACTTTCTGGCTCCCGTTTAACCCTGGACTTGTCTGATACTGTCTACTCTTCTGCCCCAGTAAACCTGGCCTGCTTTCTGCCCGACTCTGATTCCTGCCTGTGGCTTGATCTCCTGACTCCTGTCCTGACCTTGGATCTGCCTGAGACTGTCTGCTCCTCTGTCCCGGTAAACCCGACTTGCCTTCTGCCTATTGACTCTAGGGTTAGGGTTAACCCTAGATTCCTGCCTGCTCCTGTACCTCTGCCTGTCTGCCACTTGCCCAGTTCTTCTGCCTGCCTGTGGTGTGTGTCTCCTCAGTGCCCTGGGTTACTGATGTGCGGAGTCTACTGGGACACTCTTCTCCCACTGCCTCAGCAAAACACACTCAGACTCACACAATCTCCCCTTTCCCCCAACCCTTCAATAAACTCTGTGTTTTGAACGTGATGCACTTGGGTCGTCGTCTGTCTTGTTCCGTGACAATCAGGCTAAATTGAAGGTGGAACTGCAGCTTTTTATGGTGATGCAGAGATCCACCAAAGGACTTTTATTAAGGGTTCAGGGGAAAACAGGGACAGAGTCAGGGGCCCAGAACTGGGCAGACAGAAACACAGGTGAGCGCTCGGCTGAGTGTGTGGGCACAGAGCCTGAAGGAGCTCTGGGCTGACGGACAGGAATGCA
Source organism: Setipinna tenuifilis (assembly GCA_030347295.1). NCBI lineage: Eukaryota > Metazoa > Chordata > Actinopteri > Clupeiformes > Engraulidae > Setipinna > Setipinna tenuifilis. The sequence goes on along the minus strand of CM059266.1, from coordinate 35,859,095 downwards.
GGGTGGCACTCGTCTGAGCGCTTGGACACGGAACCTGGAGGGGCTCCGGACTGGTAACCCAGAATACAGGTGAGCGCTTGGCTGAGCGCGTGGGCCCAGAGCCTCGAGGAGCTCTGAGCTGACGGACAGGAATGCAAGGTGGCGCTCGTCAGAGCGCGTGGGCACGAGGCCTGGAGGGGCTCCGGGCTCACAGACAGGAGTGCAGGGTGGTGCTCGCTTAAGCACACAGGCACGGACCCTTGAGGGGCTCCGTAGAGGTGGATCTCGCCGGTGGACCCAACCCGTGGTTGAGTAGCCAGGACTTGAGAGCTGAGCGTAGTCAGGGGAGAGCAGGGTCAAGAGCCAGGACGGGGAAGCCGAGCAGAGTCAGGGCATGGGCCGAGTCGGGGCATCAGGGGTTGGAGAGCCAGGTGTGGTCAGGAGACGGGCCGAGTCGTGAACCAGCGATTGGAGAGCCGGGCGTAGCCAGGAGACGGGCCGAGTCGTGAACCAGGGATTGGAGAGCCAGGCGTAGTCAGGAGACATGCTGAGTCGTGAACCAGGGATTGGAGAGCCGGGCGTAGCCAGGAGACGAGCCGAGTCAGGAACCAGAGACCGATTCGAGGAGACAGGGGAGAAACACTAGGAAGCAGGGCTCACACAAAACACTGAAGACAAGGCACAGGCACAGACAACGAATAACAGGAACAAGCCAGGATACTGGGAAACACAAAAGCAGTCAGGAGTCAAGCGCTTAGCCGTAGAGAAACACCCCATGGTTAGCAGACGAACCGACAAGGAGGGAGTGAAAAGTGAGGGTTTAAATAGTGGTGAACCTAAGGAGCAAAATGAGCGTAAATGAGGAAGTGCAGGTGTGCGGATAATCAAGGGAACAGAGAAACGTGACGAGCAGGTGAGGCGGATTAACGTGGGAGTGCAAGGAGCGCACGGTGCAGAGTGAATAAGTGAAACTAATAATGTGATTAGGGGAAAATTAACAGTCAACCAAGGAAAAACACAGCACTGCCAGAAAGCCAGAAGGAACACCGTGACACCTTGTACTTCACTTTGTTTCATACAAAGGGTCTGGAACTGCTGTATTAAGAAACTCTTTTCTTCCTGGAGGTGTGGACTGTGCTGAAATTTGGATTTGATTGGATCTGCCTTTACCCAAACGTTCACGCCTAATCATGATCTATGCAATGCGATGCAAAGTTCTGAAGTTTCCCGAAACTAACAACTAACAGAGCAAGCTAAATGATTTGAATGACTTTCCTCGAACCCTGTGGAGAGTTAGGCCACAATGTCTCTTCCACAAATTAAACTCCTTAAATATTCTTCTTCTTCAACAGAGTAAATGGCTTTGCTTACTTTGCTCTCCGCTGCTATTGCCGAACTACATCCACAGATAGACTACCAGTGAACAAACAAAATATAGTGCACCCAATCAGTGCCGCCGCTCCCGAACACTCCCTCTGTTTGCTGGCCTGGTAAGAATTCTACCGGAGAAAGAGCCTCTCAATACATACTCAGATAAAACACATGTGAGTGCTTAATTAATCATTTCAGTAGACCAATGAAATGAGACATCCTTGGGAAAGGGATTGGCCTGCACTAAGTAAAAGAAAGAGGAAACCAACCAAAACTAACTTGGTCCCATACACACCAACAATGCTGAGAGGAAAGGAGATATCCGAGGACATGAAGAAGAGGATAGTGACAGCCGATCAGTCTGGGGAGGGATCTAAGATCTAACATCTCCAAGAGATTCCAGCTCCATCCATCAATTGTAAGACAAATAATTTACAAATGGAGTGCCTTTAACATGACAGCAACTCTGCCTAGAAGTAGGCGCTCAATCACCCAGGGGTGCGTTTCCCAAAACCGTCGTTGCTAACTTCCTTAGCAACTTCGTAGGTTTGAACGATAGACTAACGACACTACTGTTTCCCAACAGCATCGTTCGAACGACACAACAAAACGGATGTTTACAACAACATTAGTCCGATGGATCGTTCAACGACGCAGGTGTTTCCCAACAGCAAAGTCTGGACGATCCATCGGAAGTTCCATCGTTAAACTGTATAGTTCGAACGATTAGCTTGGACCTGTCGTTAGACCATTGTTTATGTCGGTTTCTGTACACGTGACGTCTTGCTCGTCACCTTTGGCCGTCTTGGGTCAGATTAGGCACCATTCAATGCTTTACCGCCACCCACTGCATGAATGGTTTTACTTTAATTCACTTCATTTTCATCCTGGCAATTGCCAGGTCATGTAAAAAGACGATAGAAAATTCACCCCACAACACACCAAAAGTTGTTGCAAGATGTTGTTGGATTATTAAAGTTATTGGCTGATTTGACAGGTGGTTTTTAATACTGTGATGTAGAGTATGATCACGGTTCACAGATCCACAATCAAGGCCATTCCACGTGTTTCAAATTGATTACGGTTTAGCAGGATTCGAACCCTTATCTCTCTGAAAAAGGGAGACGGTCTGCATAGTAGGCTGACAAACTAACCACTCAACCATCGTGTCACATGAATAACCTGTGGCCTTGGTTATATTTATATGTACACCTATTTAGGGTAGCATAAATGAAATATACGATTATATGTTTACAAACGTATTCAGTCACTGCTTTTTAATGAGTAAGTGACATGATTGTGTTGGGGAACATTTTCCTAAGTTGCTGAAGTTGTCACAGCCTACATACCGGCTGAATTGAAATAAGGCTACGTTTTTGTTGCTTACTGTCGTGGTGTCGTTTCTGCCTCCCCGCAACGAATGCATCCGAACACTCTCCGAGCACTTCCGACACATCTGGATACTTTGCAGTTTCAACGACGGAAGTCTAAACTAACATAGTTCAGACTTACGTTGTACGTAGGTAGTTGGAGAGTTTCGGGAAACGGTCGGAATCGGACTGTTGTGTCGCTAACATCCGTCGTTGTTTGGGAAACGCACCCCAGAGCCACCAGAAAAATAATACATCAGGTAAAGGCAAACCCACACATCACCTCTACAGAGTTGCAGACCTCTCTGATGGCATTTGGGACAAATGTGCATGCATCTACAATCAGATGAAAGGTGCATGCATCTACAATCAGATGAAATTGAATAGCCATGACATTCATGGGAGGGTTGCTAGAAGGAAGCCCCTGCTCTAAAAAAAAACCCAACGCTGCCCGTTTTAACTTTGCCAGAGAGCACTTGGACAAACCAGAGGCCTTCCGGGAGTTTGATCAAAATCCAAACTGCTATGTTTGGAGAAAAGCCAACACTGCAACAAGAAGAACAGAACCTCCTCCCAACAGTGAAGCATGGTGGTGGAAATGTGAAGGTCTGGGGCTCCTTCTGGAACTGGACAACTCCATGTAGGAACCATGAATTCTCAGGTATATCTACAAATTCTTGACCAGAATCTTCTGCCATCAGTCAGACAATGCAATAAGACAATGAAAGCATTCCAGCAAAACTACAAAGGAATGGCTTTAGAGAAAGAGGATTTGTACTCTGGATTGGCCCAGTCAAAGTCCAGATCTTAATCCTATTGAAAACTTGTGAAGAAACCCGAAGAAAACCCGAAGATGTCCCACCTCTCTCAACTGGCTGAGTTCTGCAAGGAGGAGTCGGCAAAAATCCCTATAAGCAGATGTGAGAGAGTGGTTAGAGATTACAGAAGACGTTTGGTTGAAGTAATGGCTGTAAAAGGAGGAGCCACAAGCTACTAATAGAACGGTTCATATACTTTTTCACATGTTTAAATTTCAGTTTATGTGAAATTAACCACATTTGTTGAATTACATAATGGAAAAATATCTTTTTGTGAGTGTGTTCAGTATTTCGGAAAGTGTGCTTTACAAATTAGGATTTGGATGTCTGTAAAATAAGGTTCTTTTAATGTTTTTTTTTTTTTACAAAAAAGTGACAATGTCTGGAAGGTATATATATATATATATATATATATATATATATATATATATACTGAGGTTGAGGTCTGAGTACTTACGACTTCAATTGGACTACACAGGTTTGTGTTAATTAACAGGAGCAGTGAAGGTCTAGGTTTATTTTTCCACTTGTCATTGTTACTTTATTCAGCCATTTATGCAAGTATCCAAATAAGGATGGTAGCCAACAATGGCAGCTCCAGCTAAGGTTCATGCTGGGCAACATAATCTAAAAAGGTAAGATGACAGAAGGGCCTCACCTGCCGTTCCGGCGCCGCCCAGTGAAGCCAGCCCGTTCCACTTCAACGCCCCCCCAGCACGACGAGCCTCGCCTGCCGTCCCGGCGCCGCCCAGTGAAGCCAGCCTGCTCCACTTCAACGCCCCCCAGCACGACGAGCCTCGCCTGCCGTTCCGGCGCCACCCAGTGAAGCCAGCCCGCTCCACTTCAACGCCCCTCAGCGAGACGAGCCTCACCTGCCGCTCCGGCGCCGCCCAGTGAAGCCAGCCCGCTCCACTTCAACACCCCGCAGTGAGACGAGCCTCGCCTCAGCGCGACGAACCACGCTGCTGTGCCAGCACCACCCACTGACACTAGCAACCCCCCCCCCTTGCGCCAGTTCCGCCAGCCCCATACGCCCAACTTCCACAGAGACTGCCTGCCCCCACCCCCACTCCCTTCCACTTTTTTATCCCTTAATAAAAACTGAAATATAATTTTAATTGCTTGTGCTTGTTGGTGTCTGTGAGTTGCTCTTCAGGGGTAAAACAAGGGTGTAACGGTGTCGGCGAAAACGCCTCCACCTGCGACAAGTACTTACTGGGCTGTTTGTGGGGTAAAGAGAATGATGACAATGATGTTTAGACTGATTTTCTCACCTCACCTTTCTTTGATTTTGAGTTTCCTCCATTTTGTTTGTTTTTTGTAAAAACTAGAAATTGTGACAGTCAGAGCTGGAGATGGGGGATTTGCTGAGATTTCAGTCCTATTTACATTAACGATCTTGATATTTCCTCTGATGACACATCTGGGCCTAAGCATCTCCCCACTGCTTAAACAGCCTGTGAAGGAGATGGGGGTGGGGAATGGGTGGAGTTGTAACACCGCAATGCCTTCTTCAGCCCTCCCAAGCCCCCAAGGCTGAGTGTGGGAGACATCACTAGAAGCAAAGTCGTGCTGTTTTTACAACGGTTTCAGCTATAAATGTTGGAAATATCACATAGAGAGAGTATATATGCCTCAGCCTTCCAGCCCAAGCCTTCCAGTCATCTAAAACCCACTCCATTAAGATGATTTATGTGTCACCCTTATAGCAGTTAGCTTCTTCTTTGTTGACTAAAAGAGCAAATGAACTTCACATGAGTCAAGGCACAGTTCCACGAGAGAGTTTTCTGTACCATGTTGCCTTGATAAGTCAATTGAGAGTGTGTCAGCCAGAAGCGCTGTGTCAGAGATACAGAAGCTTTTATTATACTTAGTACAGTGAGTCAATTAACACATATTGCCCCAAAACATGGCATTTAACATACCACTACAAAATACTTCACATTACAACGCTTGCCATTCTGGATACCAAAACGGCTTATATGTCAAATTTTCAGTAAAGTAAAAATGACAAGTTCCCATAGACATAGGAATGGCTCAGGTCCTTGAAAACAGTAAATAAAAATGGCAACCTATTCTTTTGGCCACTGTGTTCTCAGGAGAACATGTCTGCCATAACACTAGGTTGAAATTTGTACCAGTAATATGCTATATATTCAGTGCATCATAACGAGTGGACTTATTTTTAGAAGTCATGTATTATATTTATCAAATCTGCTGAGATCACTTAGCCTATTCAAATAATCCCTATGTTCCTTCATTTAAGAGTATTCCAAAACATCTTATTTTCAGTTTAGTTACATTATTACAGTTTTTCTGAATTGCTAAAGCACAAAAACATATTGGCTGAACAACTTTCCCAATTGCTTAAGCTATTTCTCACAACTGCTCACTCTTTTGTCAATACCTTAAACCATTTTACATAGCAAAACACAATTTGCAAAACTCACTGACTCCTCTTTGCAAAACTCTAAACACATTCTCATTGTTAAAACACATTTTGCATTACAGTTTTTCTGAATTGCTAAAGCACAAAAACCAATTGGTTTGCCCAATTGCCCAATTGCTTTAGCTACTTCTCACAACTGCTCACTCTTTTGTCAATACCTTAAACCATTTTAGATAGTAAAACACAATTTGCAAAACTCACTGACTCCTCTTTGCAAAACTCTAAACACATTCTCATTGTCAAAACACACTTTGCAAAACTCATGCCTCCTCTTTGCAAAACTCTAAACACATTGTCATTGTCAAAACACACTTTGCAGTGTAGGACACATGTGATTCAAAATGTTGAACATTCTTCTCCCCATTTGATCATCAATAAAGCACACATGGCAGTAGCTAAGCACAATGAGTCAAAACTTTATTATTTCATTTCAAATGACCTGACACCACCAATGTAAGCCAATTGGGAGCCACAAGAAGGTTGCAGCTTGAAAATGGCTGCCAACCAGAGACAAGAGAGGGAGGGACATAGCGAGGAAGAGGAGGTAGAGGAAGAACAAGAGGAAGAGTGATTTTTTTCTGCTAACCAAATTAGAGTCACCATTATAGATCACATTCTTGTCCATGGGTTGATGGCGATCTATGAAATTTCTTAGAGGCCATGGAATTGGACTGTGCCATAGGCCAGGAACAGTGTCCAGGATAGATATGACATGTCAGGGCATTCTTTCCCTGTTACCTGGCAAGGGACATCATTTCTTGTAATGTGGATGAGGTGCTGTGGCCTGACCCAACCCAATAGCATGATAAAGCCCAGTGATCTCTTATTTGCAGTACTGTATACAGCACTTATAGTTTTCATTTGTACTGCATTCCCAAAATAGTTCTAAGTATTTAAGCAAGTAATCTAATATACTACTTTATTTTAGTCTATGTACACTACATATACACCCTGAATTGTGCTATTTTTCAGTTGAAAATGCATTTTCAGAGCTGTAAAAAACAACATATGCTAACAACATATGCTACATCTGAACATTGTGCTTTTCATTGGTGTAGTGTTTACTAACTGCTTCATTGTAATTTCATTTTGATGGTGGTGTTTCTGTTTTGAGGACAGAGTTTGGTTTTTAGCACACGTAAAACTGTTTTGAGGGAGTAGTGCACTTTTGCAACAAGAGGCAGGAGTTTTGGGAAATGCATGTGAGCAATTGGAGTTTGTGTTTACAGTTTTGGGGAAATGGGGTAAGGTTTCAAAAATTGAGTTTTAGCAATTGTGAACTGCTGTATTAATACATTTTATTCAGAGCATATTTTATTGAGATGACAGATGAGCTTCATGCACAAAACATGTCTCTGTTGAGCAACACTCCTGTGACAAACGGGTTGCCTGCTCTCTATTTTTTTTTCTTTGTGGGGACTGTGGGCTGCTCATTGTTTACTATGAATGATACTCCACTCAAATGTGACCTTGCGAGTATTATGTGAAAACATATGTAACCAATTTATGGGGTTGCACCTCTTAACACTCTCCCTGGCAGATTTTACTAAACCATTACTTTCCTAATAACAGATGGTTATTCACAGACATTGCATCAAGTTATAAGTTATGTGTGATGTTCCTCAGTTAAAGTAAGTGTTTAGTGGTATATAAACGGAAGAAAGAAACATACACATGCTAGTTGCCTATCAGCTGTAGAGCTGGTGTCTCATCTTAATGGGGTTGGACATTCAAAATTCACTTGACAGCCTGTTGCATGTGCTGAACGTATTTGTCAGGAAAAGTAATAATAGCCATTTGACTTTTGTCAGAAAAAAGGATGAGGGGGGGTCAGTGTGTGGGTAGAGCCACTGTGTCTTTTGACTGATTGTAAATAGTGGCAGTGGAAAGAAACTGCCATGGCAATATGTCAATCTGGCCGTCAGTATGACCATCATTAGTCACTTCCCCACTATTCCAAGCGAGCCGTGTATAATTAAATCCCTTTGCCATTATTGACTCTGGGGTTAAACTACACCTACTTTGACCTCATTGTTGGTCCAATCAAAGAAATCTCTTCCTCTTTTTCATGTTCCCATTTGTCGTAGAACCATTACACAGCATGCTTCCTGTTTACTCTGACATGCACATACCCAGTGTGTAAAGTCATGTAATATAGTCATAATGTGTAATGTTAACAAGGTTAAATGAACAGACATGCTGTTATGAACGTGAATAGTTTTTGCTTAAGAAAATTGTCTGTGGTTTAAAATATAAAAGTGTAAATAAGCTCTTAGTCCAGGTGGATATTCCAGAAAGCAGATTTAGTCACTTATCTGGGTATGTTAACTCTGAGCAAGTGGTAAATTTAGTAATATAAGAGCCTCGTGGCTGTGTTTTGATTGAAGGATGAACCTTTAAGTCTCTTCTATTAAGACAACTCACTGTGTTTACTTAGCTGGGTTTAGCATTAAACAACCTTTTTGGAATACGGCCTTGGTTTTTCATGCTATTTTCACCATTGGGTCAAACAGTGCTTAATCATGTTTGTGTCTGGGAGCTTGGGTTTCCCCCACGCATAAGTGGACACTGGACAGACATGTGTTTTCTTCTGAATGTTATTGTTGACACTAGGTAAATTCTTGCCACTAGCTTGATTCAAGTAATGTTAATTTGCTACAAGTGACATATTGTTTAACATAGCCTACTTATAGCTTTACAGCAGTGTTACAAAATATTGTGCATGATATCTGGTGTTTTATTGGGTAAAAGCATCTGCTAAGTGTAATATAATGTAATACTACAGTATCTCTCCTCACTCACCATTTTCCAATAATGTTGTAATGTTGAACTGTAACTCTTCAGACAAAGTAAACCTACAAAATACAGGATCAGGCCAAAAACTTCCTCCGAGAAATTTAGGTTAATTTTGGTGCAATTTTGATGGGTTTTCATTTCTTATTTAAGATGTTCTCAGCATGACCTTTGGCTTTGAGGTATCTTTTCACACATTATGAAAAGCAGACCTTTTCACACCTGGTGTTCAAGGCAGACTAGAGGAGGGTGTGTCATCCTTTTATCAGGACAACATGCCCTTTCTAACACCTCTTCAAAGGCAAACAAAATGTGAGGTAAATCCCTGGGGAGTTAATTTTTTCTATTGCTTTCAGACTTTATGTAGCAATATTGTAAGGAAGTCTTTCAACAAGAACAGATGTTCCATGCATCTCACATACAGTACTGAACACCACAGGATATAACCACAAGTATACAGCATGGGATGGTAGTTAAATACAATAAGTAAAAAGAGGGCAAAATAAATGATCTTGTTCCATTATGTTTTTTCCACACAGAAGATCTCACAGAACACTGAATATTATAGTAAACAGAACAAGTCCTTAGAAAGGGGTGATTAGAAATAAACACGTTTAATGCACAACAGATAGAGCTCTAGTCCATCCATAATACATACAGTATTAATTTGTTTTCAGATTTGTACATGTACCAGCTTTTTACACATTAAATGTACAGTTTCTCATCCCTGCCTCACATTACACGAATACAATTTAAAAGAGAGAAACAGAGATGAAAATAAACTGAAGACTAGATAAACTGTAATAAATAAAATGTTATCCGCACCTTATAAAAAGATGAAAGACAATTGTTTGCAAGAATGTCTTGCATAATCACAAAAGCAACACAATAAAGCAACCTGTATTTTCTTCCTGCCCCACTTTTATGATGTGCCACATACTGTACATAAATAAATGGAAATGTTTATGATTTCACACCTTCACAGGGACAAACACAACAGAAATACCCTAAAAACACCACTGGATTGACATCTTCACTGCATGACATCTACAGCTACACAGAGGAGAGTATGCCTCATCGGCCAACAGAATGTTGTGTCCAGTAAGGACACAGTCAGATAAAAGAACACGGTGCTTAGAACCAAATGAGAGATGTGAGAATGTGTAGGCGCCGACCAGTCATTGTGCCTATCACACCATAAATGTGTGAATGACAAAGACGATTAGTTGGCATGCAGGACAGTGATGGCAGGCCTTGTGTGAGTATTGCCAATCTGTCACCCTGTCAACTATTGCAGAACCTAAGGAACCTGTCTCTTCACGTTTATGGAGATCTGAAACATAGACAGTGGTCAGGAGCTGGGAACCATAAAGTGTTGTTCTGATTTAAAGAAAAGAAGGCTGTGTTCATTTTTTTCCTTTTCAAAATGATGGCAACAATTTCAGAGGCAATTTTCTTTTGCTGAACAGGCCATGACGAGAGTGCTAAAATCAACAGAAAGGGAAAAAAAACCTTCCTTTGTACTCAAGACATCATAATGTTATTTGGGACCTGCCATACCCCGCCCCAACCCAATTAAATCAGCCATGCTTTTTGAACACTTGCTCAAAGATGAACAATGCCAGAGTAAACAGCTGTGCGATCTATTTAGGCAGTGATTAATAACAAGTATTCACACAACAACCCATGGCATTGTTACTCATGTTTATGCCACATGAACATCAAAGCCATGCATGCAGTCCTCTGAGCTTAAAATCTATGTTATGGACTGAAAATATGTGACACTCATTTTCACTTAACACCAGTCTTTATGCCCCAGTGTTCTAAAAGTCTGATTTCTTTTAGAAATGCACATATATAAACATAGCTCTATCTTTTCCTGTTTTCACAAGAGGTCTTTCAAATTATGTAATGTAAAGCAAGTAACTGACACAACATCTAACTGCGCACCGCTATTCATGTTAACAAAGTGACACAGGAAAAAAAGACAGACAGGGAGATGTGCAGCCTGTCCTAACAGAAAACTAAAGTGCTTTGCAACATACATTTGCTTCTGTGTAAAAAAGGCTATCTGCATACATGCCATTGTCAACAATGGCCTCTTAATCACAACCAGCACTTTGTGTTCTTGGTGCAACCTTTGTCACCTGGCAACCAGAAACTCTTATCACTAATGAAGTCACTGAAACATACAGTTGCTTTCTCATCCTTCCTGTGGACACTCAGTTTGCTTAAATTAAATTCATTTAAATTTAAATTTGCTTACGTTCCAAAGGCCATTCAGGTAGAACAGCATCTTAAACTTGATGTCTAAAATAACAAGGTATGTTGCTTGTTATAAACACAACAGCTATAAACACAACGGCTATAATCACAAATCTGACAACTGACATCTATTTGGATGTTTACAAACATTTTCATATCAGTCATATTGTCATCGTTGTAGCACATTGTTGTATGAGTATAGTGTCTGTGTGTGTGTTTGTGTGTGTGTGACAGAACAAGACAGAGAGAGAAAGCGTTGTGTGTTGCTGTGTGATTGCAAAAGTTTAAAGGACAAAAGGAATAGCAATAACAAGAAACTTAGTGAGTAAATAGGTTGTCAAACAGTAAGGTGCAACCTTCAATTGAAAAATGATGTCCTTCACTTATCACTAAGCTAAGGGCCAGTAAGCACACACACACACACACACACACACACACACACACACACACACACACACACACACAGAAACACACACACACATACACAGACTTGCACAATGCTGTCACTCTTCTTTCATGATTAGCAATGCATTAGAATGTCACTGCCTTCTTGAAACATGAAACTCTAAAAATCTAATTTAGAATTTGTGCAACCAGCTTGGTAAAACAACAGGTTGCAGTTTTTTTCTTATTCCAAATGACAGTGAAAAACGTGAGAATAACTTCAGAGTCATTTCAGAATGCAGAATAATGCTAATAAGATGAATAAGTTGTGACAGCTTTCCTCTACTCAGCTGATGATAAAGGGTGCCTGGGGAAAAGAGGATTCATTTGAGCTGTCAATACCAGCCAGGCAACAGAGAAAAGCTGAAGGCTTAATTTGAAGACTTGGGGAAACCATAATCAGCCCATATCCGACTATCCGATACACTGAAAAAATAAAGTCGACTTTGTACACATTGTTTCTCTTTGTTTTGTTTGTTTTTGTCTCTGTACAAATGGTTGACTGTTTTGTTCTGTCAAAAACATTGTAGAACAAATTACAAATTACAAATTACATCAAACTTTTTTGATGTTAATCTCACCAAACAAGCTTGTTTAAAGAGAACAAGGTTTCAAACCCTCTTTTTCTAAAAATGTGTAAGTCACCTCTCCTCTCTTTGATCATTAGGGAAGATAATGCTCCATGGCATAATCAGTGTTGAACAGTAAATGTGTGTTTATTTTAAAAATATTTCCTGCCTTCATCCAGCCCTACAGGAAACATATAAAAGTAGATATGACTTTGCTACAGTCACATTTAATTAGTGGGACGTGTGTGCATGTGTGTGTGTAAATAGTTATTAGTCTGTGCTTTTGTGCATGTTAAAATGAGACTCTTAATTGCTGGTGTTTGTCTGTGTGTGTGTGTGTGTGTGTGTGTGTGTATGTGTGTGTGTGTCTGTGTGTGTGTGTGTGTGTATGTTTGTGTGTCGGTGTGTGCTGACAGGGTGTTGACATGGGGGCTTGGTTGTTAAAGCATCCCTTGAAGGCATTCTTGTCTTTTCAATCTACCTCATTGCAGAGAGGAAGTGTGTGTTTGCGTGCGTTTGTGTGTGTGTGTGAGGGGTGTAGCACCATTTCTGCTTTAGTAATTGGAGGCTGCAGCCTGCTCTGGGCAACATGTGACTCAACAGCAGACTGATTCGCCTGCTGTGGTGACATAGGCACAACACTTTTACTCTGCCTCTCTCTTTTTTCTCTCAGTTTTATTCTTTTTTTTTTTTTTAAGAATAACTCTGGACGTACTTCCTAGGGTGAACAGGGCGAGTACAGGAAAACGGTAAACAGAATAGAAGCAAATAAAAAGCTAAAAATAAAGAGGAGTTGTAAAAGTACTCCACACACACACACACACACACACACACACACACACACACACACACAAAGCAATTGCAATCTCCAGCCTATTGATCAATTATGGTAGCATTTCCAAAGCTGCTGGATGGATTAAGTATGTTAAGAGTGTTAAACATATTTACAATGATTAAGTGACGTCAGGTCCACTCAAGTTTCTATTAAGCTCTATCCAAAGGTAAGGAATATAGATGACTCTTTAATAAGTAACTGCTATTATGCACAGCATAGATATATGGGGCATATTTAATGGAAAAGGTCAAATGATTTGGGGCATGTTAGTTTTTCCTTACAGCATTTTAAATGTTTTCTAATAAATAAAGATATTAAATATACATGAGATATTTATTTTACATTTTACACATGCTCTTTATATGTCTAATCTAAACTAGAATAGACTAATTGAACAGAAAACATTTAATTGTGAAATGTAACAATTGATGGCCAAAGCTCAGCCACAACAGACCTTCATACAGCCTTTAGACAGATTGTATTCTCTCTAAAATCTCATTATATTCTAAAGGACCCTCACAGGGCTACAAACACTTCGTTGATGACTACTGTCATATTCAACATAGAAGGCTTCCTTCAGTATGTCTGCGAACCCTCAATAAACCACAACAAAACCAAACAAAACATCTACCAGCATTCTAGAGCATTTCTAGAGCTCTACAACCACATGTGCTTCTGTGCATTAAGCTCTCCTCTGACTAGCTTCTGAAGTACATAATCTAGTATGTTCTGGCAGTGCTGGTGTTATTTTAGGGATGGAAATCATGATGATGATGATTAAAAACTGTGCCAGTAAGGAGTGTAACAAATATCTGAACACATTTAAATGCTGCTTAGGAGTCTTTCGCACACGACCCAGTAAATGTGATACAGTCTACGCTTATCACACGCTTATTATGTATTGAAGTGCCTTTGTGTTATACGGGTTAGCAATCAGCTTTGTGAGGCCATAGGGTAACTGAAGAGGTTTAGGCATTTCCACCCACACATGACAGAACACCTGTAAGAGCAAGGCAGCTCAAAATAAAAAAAAAGTGACAAGGCAACCTGTAAACCGTCTGATGTTTGGTACATGGTTTCCAGAGCCTGACCTTACTTAGAAAGAAGGGGTTAGTACAACCCTAGAAAAAAGGGGACAAGGTATCAACACTTTATTTGAATACCTTTGTATAGACTGCATAACACATTCATAAGCACAGAAATAAATATTTGTAATAACATTTTTATATCAATAATACATTAAAACATGTATTTCTCTATGTCTTAATGGCATTTAAATTCAATCTTTTATCTCTTTTAAAAAAGCTATCTTAAGTGGTTCTTACTCGCATAAAATGATTACTCTTTCTAAATATGCTGTGTAAATGTACTGTGTAAATGTGCAGTGTTTATGGATGTGATATGAGACCCTACATGCAGTTTCTGTATGATGCCAAAACATCATGTCTGTATGAGTTTACTTCTTGTAAATTACAAGCGACATCCTTTGCTTGTCATCTTTTCACATAAAAAGGCTATCTGATGTAAAAATCAGTCAAGAGGGGACCAACGGTACAGCACTTCACATTTATGAAAAGTACCGGTACTTGTGGGGATAGAGCATAAAGGGCAGTACTCGGTACCGACCACAGAGACGAGTAAAGACAGTTAGCAGGTGAGCCTCCACTTCCCCCAGTTTGGCTTTTGCAAACACTGAATTCTCACAGATATCAAAGGTGCGGTTTTACAGTGGTAACACCAATTCACACACAGAAAACTTCCAGCACGTACACCAATTTAGCATGACCATTTTTGGGTTCATGTGTTTTTATCACGGCGGTCTATATACACCTTTTGTGCTGGATTTGCTTTTTCCTCACAGACCATGTCATTCTGAGTAAGTGCCCCCTCATGAAAAGTGTGTCCCAGTTCCCTCTGTGTCTAGGGGTAGTGGGGTAGTTATGGAGTTGAAACAGACCAAAGGAAATTGAACTTTCGATTGCTGCCAGCTGACAGAATCCCTACTGATATCCCAAAAAACATCATTTTTAAGGCTCCAACAATATGGGTTTTGGGGTCAATCAAACCCTCCCATTCTTACAGCTGCAAAAGGACAGAGGAAAGAGTTATTCCGTGACCCTTCTACTGTAAGAGAAAAAAGCTCTTTGCTCTTGAGATGACAACTTGATGAAGTCTTTTCTTCTGTTTACATGTCATCTCAAGCTTACTGTTGTCTTGTGTACTTCGGCTGCTGAAAGTAAAAAAAAATTGTACCCTGTATGGACCTTAGTGTTTCTGGCTATATTTTCCTGGTCTCCTGAAGGCTCAGTGGAGCGAAGTGACATGTTATTAGATGTTATGATGTGATGCAACTCAATGTGACGTGACGTGACTGAGAGAGCCAGAGACATACAGAGCAGGCTGTCAAGCTTGCGTGATGCAGTAGAACCCGATGACCACGAAAAGACCATAGCTGTTAGCCAGCAAGCACAGGTAATGGCCCAGTTCCTCACACGGCCGATGACTGCTTGATGCTGTGGAAGCTGACCCGCGTTGGAGAGGTAGGGATGGACATGGCACGCGCCACGCGGGCACGAATGGAGTGTTTGTCCTGCCAACGGTGCCACCGCTTTCGAACAGCAGACCGCACCTGTTAAGGGGAAAACACACACATACACACACATACACACACAAAACACAGTTAATTATGATGGTACATTCTATGACAAGCCTATTAAATCGTTTGAGTGTGGTCTAGACTTGTTTTACTGAGCATCAATAACTTTTAATGACATAGAGAGTATATCTCTATATATATCGAAACAAACATACTGTATATAAAACAGATTTTTGACTTTTAAAAGTAAAAAAATAAAGTCTGAAATTATAATGATGAAACAAACATAGAACAATATATTTAATCATCACATGAGTTGCACCAGTCAGGGATACCAAAATCAGTTTTTGCAGAATAATTCGCCAACCATTGCAATTAAGTACAGCATTTTTCCCTCTTGGGTACGACAAGGTGTAAAAAAACAATCGATAAATGGTCATTTGGCTTGTAGCACCACTTAGGAAAAATTGTAGATGTAAAAATGTTGAATTTTGAATTGGTTTTGAATCACCAGTGGGTGGGGAAAGTCATTATTGCATCAAATTCACCATGTGGGACCACTACTCTAAGATCTTGAATCACATTATGTTTTGTAAGCTATGTTCCATAGGGGGCATTATAATTTCCCAAAATTACATTTTGACTAATAACTAGAAAACAGTTTCTAGGTATAGAAACACATTTTTTTTCACCACATTCCCTGAGGAGACCTACATGAAACACATTAGGCCACACCCCTTTCTGTTCATATTTTACACAATTTTTTTAAAGCACTGAAATTGGAAGTAAATTAACTCCTCATAGGACGTTCATCCAATTGTCAAGAAATTTGTTGTACGTAATCTGCAGACAGAATCTTGAAAAAAATGTTATATAATTTTAAACAACATTTGAAGCATAGCTTATAATTACACTACATTGAATATCTTGTGTTTTAATAGCCTAAGTTTCATTACACCACAAATTTCATTTGTAGGGGAACATTCTCTTACAAAATTGTGATTTTGAATTGCCAACATCTTGGGTGGACAAAGTTCTTATTTCGCTTCACACACACACAGAATGACCTTGATGTTTCAGTGCCTAACAACTACAGGCCCATATCCGATTTACCATTTATTGGAAAATAATTGAAATAATAGTCTTTAACCAATTAATCAATCAATCAATCAATTGTTGCTATTTGAAACCATACATTGGCAACTGTGTCCTTGACCTGTGTTGTCCCTCAGGGGTCAATCCTTGGTCCATTACTATTCAATCTCTATATGCTCCTGCTTGGACAAATCATCAAGAACAACTCAATGAATTATCATAGCTATGCTGATGACACTCAAATATACTTAGCTCTATCACCTGATGACTATGCCCCGCTCTCTACAGGTGTATTGACCAAATAAACAACTGGATGTCCAACAATTTTCTTCAGCTGAACGCAGACAAAACTGAAGTAATTATATTTGGGAAAAAGAAAGAAAGACTTAGGCTTGCCACTGCTCTTGAGACTAGGGGCTCTATTTTCATGATTATATACGCATTGTCTAAAGTCTGAAGCCCAAGTTGCTTTGGGAGCGTTCCCGACACAATTTGGTATTTTGACGACGGGAAAAGTGAACATTGCGCCAGGCGCATTGTTCAAAAGGGTTGGTCTTAAATTACTTCATTAGTCATGGGTGTGTTTTGGGGGTAACATACAATTAACCAATGAGAAATTATACTCTCATTCCCTTTAAGAGCCAGCGGGCGCATTGTCAATGGCCTGTTGCTATTACAATGGCGGATTTACCCGGATGGGAGGAGCTTTTCGGTGGAGGAGACCAATCTGCTTGTGCGTGAAGTAAAAGCGCGTGAGCAGTTAATATTCGGGGATGACCCCAAACCTCCGTGGGTCAAAGAAGTATGGGAGGAAATATCTTCAGTAATTGTGTCCTCCTTTGGCAAGAACAGAACAGTACAACAACGTTAGAAGACGGGGAAACAAAAGCTTTAAACTCAAAGGAAACATAAAAAATAAACGGAAGGTGGAGGTCCATCAAGTTTTCTTTTTGATGATTTGTCCATTTCATTTCTTTCATTCAGCTTTTCAACAATGCGCAACTGACAACTGACAAAAAACCATGGTTTACGCTGGTCTATAGGAATATCGTTTTTGCGTCCTCATAATAGCATCTGGTGTGCTTTGCGTCAGACCACACCTCTTCTTTTCGCTGACACGCCCGTCACTGCGCAATGTCAACAACGTGATTTTTTGCCTGAAAAAATGAACGATGCGCTGGCACAGAATAGCAATGACAGCATGCACATGTCGCGAATGCACAATGCGCCGCGGCAAAATAGGGCCCTGAGTGTGTGTACCTTACTTCTTTGATTGATCCTGTCAATGCCTGTCCTGTTTTGAAAAACCTTTTAATGAATCTGGCCACGATGATGTAGCTCAGTTTCATGGTGTTGCTGATCTTTTATAGATAGGCCATCATTGTCTAAAGCAAATAATTCCATTTCTGAAATCCTTAGACAGATTTTTTGCCATGAGGAGCCATGTTGGACATCCAATGGCTAGTATGAGAGAATTATAGCCAAAACATTAAAATAAATAACTGTAATACATGACACATATTTGTATGGTCCAGTTGAGCCCAAAAATGATTATTTGGACAAGCAGCTTTTCAGGGTTGAATGATATGTATCGTTATCATTGATACTCACTTTTGTGGCCTGCTATTTAAACAAAAATGTCTGTGTGTAAAGCAGTAGCGGCTCGTGGGTAGAAAAAAAGGTAGGGCAGATAGGCTGATGATGACCGAGTTTATTACAATTAACTCATAACATGCACTAAAGAGCGCGTATGCCACTAACTTTAAAACGCAACCTTGATGGGGAAAATGCGCGCACCTACACGCACCTCACCCATACCTACGCACAAAATAAAGGGAAAAGGAAAACTGTCACCTCAGAAACGCGAACAGGGGGCAAAATTGGTTTACTGGTGGAAAGTAAATAATCAAAAACATTGTATATCATGCCTGAAGACGCTATTTTCCTGAAATATATGTGTGTGATTAAGTAAAACTTGGTTTTTAAGTGAATCGTGGTTACTTGTTTGCAAGTACAGGCATGCTTTTGGCAAAAATATCTTATAATTTATATTAATAAAGCCAAAGGAAATCTTGAAGTAACATAACTAAAACCCTGGCTTTTGTTATTAATGTACTGTATCACATTCGTGCATGATGTGACATTTATTGTCGCTACATGGGCAAAGAACGGTAGCAGTAGAGTAGAGTAACTTGTCATTCCTAAAGGGAAACTAACGTGAGACAAGCGGACTGTTTCGAACACACACACTGTAGCCCTAATGGAGCTGTGCTGCGATGTTAGCATTCTCTAGCATGGCTAGCTTTATAGCACAACTAAGATGTGACTTGCTAGGCTCGTGTTTTTCACCTTTTTTGAAAAAATGCTTTATGTCACACACACCTACACTGCTCCAAATACCCCCTTGTCCACCCATGACAGAAGAACGAAAGAACGGGCATGAAAAACAGAACATTTTATTTCGTTCTGGACAACCATAGAGCCTTGGCTTTGTATCATACCACGAACGTGAAAACGTCTGATTAAATGACCTACCCTTGTCCTTCGTTTGCTAAACGATATGTATGTCTGGCTTATAGGGTCCAGGACTTCATACTGTCAATTTAGTTCCTATATCGAGTCGCTCGAAAGAGTTCTCCAAGAGAAACTCCACGCTATTGCAAGCATGTTCGGTCGCCATGGTTTAAACTTTAAACTATACTACTGACTGGGTGACGTGCGGAGTAATATACATAGACAGAAGAAGGCTGACGTACAGTGAAGGATCTTTTCCGGGTAGGGCAGAATAAATTCTGCCCCGTGGGCGTCTACAAACCCGCGCTTTTTCCTATGGCTTTTTCTGCAGTGTTCTCTGCGTCTGCGCACAGATTTACATAGACTGACAATAGGGAGCTGGGGCAGCGAGACCTCTGCCCCTCTAGCGATAGAAGTCAACGTAATAGCAGCTACAGTGTGGCGGTGATCAAGACAAGCAAGAAAATCGGCAAACTTTTCTCTTACAAATTATTAATAATGTTTAACAAAACATAACAAGATTCTCGTTCGCATTGCATTTATAAAACAACATTTTATTTACTATTAATCAATGGATCTAGTTTTCTTAGTGGAGGAATCTTTGGGAGGGCTCTGCCCCACCTGCCCCAATGAAGCAGCCGCGCCTGGTGTAAAGTTGTTTTCAGAGGACAGTAACTAAATGCTGCTACACAAGCTGTACACTGACTACTCAAAAACATATCAAAGTTTTATTTCTGTAGCATTGTCTCTTGAAAAGATATACCATATTTTTTGTTGAAATGTGAAGGGTGTACTCACTTTTGACATACTGTATATATATGATATATTACCTTTATGCTAAACTTTACAGCACACTGGGGTGGTCACACCATGTACCGCTATGTAGCTGAGTTGCATTTACCTTTGACATCTATTTAAGATTGTCCATCCCCATAAAACTGTAATGTAAAACAGACATAGGTGTGACAGAACCCTGGGTTCTCTGACCATCCTTTGCTTGACTAGAAAGATATGTAATGTATTGCACTCCTTTCACACACACACACACACACACACACACACACACACACACACACAAACAAAGCATCACATTTTAAGTAATGCGCACAAATTCCTTTTTCTTTCTGGCAGACTGCAAAAAACACCAGCTCAGGGGCGTCGCTAGGTATGTAGAACATTCGGGGCTATAGCCCAGAAGAGTCATTGTTTTTGGGGGTTGGGGGGTTTCTCCCCCGAGAATTTTTGAAAATTGGGCTGATGAACATGCAATTTTAACACAGTTTAGGAATAAAAGGAAAGGCCAACTCCATGACTCACGGGCCATGCACAAGTAGTTCGATGTTTGCATTAAAGAGCTTGTGAACGAAAATGTGATATTGAAATAGCCTATAGCATATTAAACACCTTCATACTACACATAGACATAGACAGACATAGTTTTGCTAGTTTTACTATGAAGTGTCAATCTATATTTACGACACAACTACTAACTTGAACTTGAAGATGAATAATATGAACATATGTGATACGTGAACTACACATGAACAATAAACACTAGTGAACAAATCTAGTGAACTTGAACAACACTGCCACACACCCGCACACACAGGGGTACACCATACTTAAAATGTCAGCTACATACATGGCGAACAACTAAGTAAATTCATGGAGGCCTACAGAATTAAGTTGTAAATTAACAGCAATCAAAAACACTACAACCCCCCTGCAATATTCAACAGATTATTACTAGCTAAATAGGTTTACGCGTGCGGTCAAACTATAAAGTGGCGCTAGCTGTCAGACAGTGACTAGCCTGTCATGCTATGAATTTGACGCTAGTAGAAGTCACACGATAAATCCTACGTCAAATTACTTTAGATGCAATGAAAATAATATTACTTGTGACTGTCTTGGTAACTAGTGCCACGGCAGGCATGTGATAAAGGAAACCTCCTGTCCTACCTTAAGTTGGTGCAGCTATGATCCATTTGTGTTCTTGCTAACCCATCCTGACATCATACTTAATTTCACGATTGCAAGTGCACTTTTTTAAACATCAACAGTTCTTTTATTGTAGGCAAGGCATGTTGGTATATTCTGTATGCGAGCAACCCTCACTATTTGAGCAACCAGAACTCGGGATTCACCCAGTTTTGGTAAGTAGCTGACTGGAGGTAGCCTGCGATGTAATTCTTGACATGTATCATTTTTTCGTGAGAGTAGGGGAGGGGTAGCCTGGGCACGCCCATACTTCCTTTAACGCTGCATTTCAATTTCGCCTTGAAAGTCAGTCTGGCCAAGCTGCCTGTCTACACCGTTTCTACATTAACAGAGAAACTGGGACCAATGTCAAGCCAAGTCAATGGGGCTTTGCAAGAACCCTGTCGTTGTGGTCATTTCGCATACGTCAGAGGACAGAGGAGTGTGATTGGTTGAATCTTCATCCAGTAGCAAACAGAGGCATTTGAAAGAGGCGGGTTAAGCCCACCCTCTGAGAAATGGGTTTACAACACAGCTTGGCCAGACCAATGTTCGCAGAGCATTGATAAGTCGCGTTAGCCAGGCTAGGGGAGGGGTAGCCAAGTGTTTGTATAAACTCTGTGCATTAAATCGCATTCAGTTCTCTTACACATACATCTCTCTCTGTCTCTCTCAAATTCAATTTAAATTAAAATGTGCTTTATTCTCACAACATCATATGCTGCATTGCCAAAGCATCCACAGCCGTAACAATAATAATAATTAAAAAAAAGAAACTGTCTCCCCAAGATGCCTTGTGTGTACAGCCGCCACTGATCCGGGGCTATTCCCAAAAGATCCGGGGCTATAGCCCCGAATGCCCAGGTCTAACGACGCCCCTGCACCAGCTTCATGTTCATTCATGACAAAAGCCCCATTACGAATGCATTAAACACACAGCATACCAAAAACATTATGCTGATCAGCTTGACATTGTTGTGTGTTTAACAGGTAAAGTGTGTAGAACTTCTGCAATTACTCTCCCCAGCCTTCTATCACCACTTTCTCCCAGTACCCCGAAGAGGCAGTGGTTTAAATGTCACATCAATTTAAAATGTAAAACCTCACAACTCCTCCGCCAGGGAGTCAATGGTCACTGCAACACAGCTGCATACTGGGAGCTTGGCATACTCCTTTTTCCCTTGAAGTAGAGACCATTTGAAGGTCCTCTCAGGTAACCTGGTGACAGCCTGTCAACTTTATCACTTCATACATTTTTACATAATTACCATTTACCTTGCCTGCAGAATGTACTTGAATGCGTTATGGGGAGAAAATGAACATGAAGCACCAAGCTCATACCACCCACCCAAGGCAAGTGAAATATCAGTCTTTTTCAGTTCTCATCTGTCTGCCCCAATGTTTACGTCTAGCAGCGCTTCTAACACTGAGGTGGATCTTGTTCCAATTTCACTTCAGCATGGAAAAAGTGCTTCTTATCTGTTGAAGATAAAATAACAGCATTTCCTTTCAGGATTAAGCCAGTCTTGAAACAAAGTGGAATCACTAGAAACACCCAAGCTGAAGAGAGGGTGTACAGAAGGGGGGCATTCACTTAATCACAGCCGGAGAATACTTCAGTGTATGACAGTGCTCTCTTTATGGAACAAATCTATGAAGAGAGTGCCCTGTAAACATTGGAGGGCATTAGGCCCACTTCTGAACAAGGTAGGAGTTAGATGTGTCCCTGACACCAAATCTTTCTGGGGGTCTTTGAGTAAACCACAGAAACCCTCAACTGTGCTTCACCTGTTTCATTATGACTAGCACTAGCGATTGCTGGGACACTGGAACTCTGTGGGACATGAATCTTTGTAGGCTTGTAGCCCTAGAAGTTTTTGAGCAACTAGTAGCTTTTGGCCCCCAAGGGCCACCCCCCCCACTGTGCCATTGTCCATTAAGGAGGGGGAGGCGCACAAAAGTTTTGGCTGAATAACTCAATGAACATATTCACCCAACAACATGAAATTTTTGTGATATGTCTGTGTTAGAGAGGCATATCGACCAAGCCCATAAACACTCACTTGAAGCATAGCGCCATCTAGTGATATGGGTAAATGCAAAAATCTGGATTTTGTATTGCCAGAATCTTGGGCCGAGAAGGTGGGAACTGCACAAAATTTGCCACGCACGATCAGCACAAGGACCTGTAAAAGCACACTACATGACAAAATTTGGCCCATAGAGGGACCCTCACGCATTAAAAACACTGGTCGATGTCCACTTCCAACGAAAACAATTTCCGTGAAATTGTAACCACGAAATTTGGTACATGTCATCTACAGACAATGCTGACAAAAAGTTATCAAAGGATTTACCTTAGTGATATAGTTAAATGCAAAAATTGGGATTTTGCATTGCCAATATCTTGGACCGAGAAGGTGGGAACTGCACAAAATATACACAAACACACAGAATGTCATTCATTCAAAACCTACATCTATGCCCACTTCCAGCAAATCATTTCCACACAAACTCTCACCTCACAACACTGACCCACCACAGACTCATCATACCTACGGTTCCCACATTTGATTACACTGCGGCAGTCATACCATGTACTGCTATGCGGTACATCTAGTTCAACCAGTGGCTGCTGAAAGGCTTGATCATCTTCTCCCAGGAAGAAGATCAATAATCCTATAGGACAAAGCCATTATTTCTCTCGTAGGAACATCTTAGCACTTAAAGCTGCAGTTGGTAACTTTTTTAGTGAAATTAGCTGTAACTGTCATAGGGCCCTATTTTGCCGCGGCGCATTATGCATTCGCGACATGCGCATGCTGTCATTGCTATTCTGTGTCAGCGCATCGTTCATTTTTTCAGGCAAAAAAATCACGTTGTTGACATTGCGCCGTGACGGGCGTGTCAGCGAAAAGAAGAGGTGTGGTCTGGCGCAAAGCGCACCAGATGGTATTATGAGGACACAAAAACCATTTTCATATAGACCAGCGCAAACCATGGTTTTTTGTCAGTTGTCAGTCACGCAAGGCTGAAAAGCAATTTTAGGGGCGCACAACGCTTTGAACCCCGATGTACCTGCTGTTGGGGCAGAGAGGCAAGCTGAACTGGCAGAAAAGTTGCAACATGTATAGCCTGTATAGCCATGTATTTTTATGTTTTAGTAAGCAAACAGGTACAAATAATGAGAGTATAGCAATGTTTTGCAGTTTATAGCAATGTTCTGCAGTTTATTTACGTTTTCTTTTGTCCTTTTACATAAACAGCGATTGCAATGTTCTGCAGTTTATTTACGATTTCTTTTGTCGTTTTAAATAAACAGCGTGGCAAGTTGTAAGAAATGAAATGGACAAATCATCAAAAAGAAGTGAAAGGAGTGCAATACATTACATATCTTTCTAGTCAAGCAAAGGATGGTCAGAGAACCCAGGGTTCTGTCACATCTATGTCTGTTTTCAGACATTTACATTACAGTTTTATGGGGATGGACAATCTTAAATAGATGTCAAAGGTCAATGCAACTCAGCTACATAGCGGTACATGGTATGACCACCCCAGTGTGCTGTAAAGTTTAGCATAAAGGTAATATATCATATATATACAGTATGTCAAAAGTGAGTACACCCTTCACATTTCAACAAAAAATGTGGTATATCTTTTCAAGGGACAATGCTACAGAAATAAAACTTTGATATGTTTTTGAGTAGTCAGTGTACAGCTTGTGTAGCAGCACAACATTTTTGTTTAAATAGCAGGCCACAAAAGTGAGTACACCCTCAATGATAACGATACATATCATTCAACCCTGAAAAGCTGCTTGTCCAATTAATCATTTTTGGGTTTGGGTCTGCTCAACTGGACCATACAAATATGTGTGTCATGTATTACAGTTATTTATTTTAATGTTTTGGCTATAATTCTCTCATACTAGCCATTGGATGTCCAACATGGTTCCTCATGGCAAAAAATCTGTCTGAGGATTTCAGAAATGAAATTATTTGCTTTAGACAATGATGGGCTATCTATAAAAGATCAGCAACACCATGAAACTGAGCTACATCATCGTGGCCAGATTCATTAAGTAGTTTTTCAAAACAGGACAGGCATTGACAGGATCAATCAAAGAAGTAAGGTACACACACTCAGGGCCCTATTTTGCCGTGGCGCATTGTGCATTTGCGACATGCGCATGCTGTCATTGCTATTCTGTGCCAGCGCATTTTTTTTTTCAGGCAAACATTGACATTGCGCAGTGACGGGCGTGTCAGCGAAAAGAAGAGGTGTGGTCTGGCGCAAAGCGCACCAGATGCTATTATGAGGACGCAAAAACGATATTCCTATAGACCAGCGTAAACCATGTTTTTTTGTCAGTTGTCAGTTGCGCATTGTTGAAAAGCTGAATGAAAGAAATGAAATGGACAAATCATCAAAAAGAAAACTTGATGGACCTCCACCTTCCGTTTATTTTTTATGTTTCCTTTGAGTTTAAAGCTTTTGTTTCCCTGTCTTCTAACGTTGTACCGCTTTCGGCACTGTTGGAAAGTTCTCTTCTTGCCAAAGGAGGACACAACTAGAAAAGCACTCAGAGAGCGCAGACCTCCTCCAAGGCAGCTTACGTCTCCACCTTATTTTCATTCTCACCTTAAGACGGTTTGTTCACTCATGCTCACACGAACTTGGTTGGCTCTTTGGTGCAGGAAAGTAGGGGAGAGCCGTGACGAATGAAACACGGGACGTAAGAAACACAGCTATTTTCTCAAAAACAATACACATCTGAAACATCATATGTTGTCAGCATATTCAGCATGCAAGACTTCGCAACCCCGGGAAATCTCGTGCCGTGACGTTACTGCGTTCAAACGTTATCTCTGCGAGACTGTTTTTGACATCGGAAAGTAAAATATTACCTACTGGTAGTTTTTTTGTGATGAAAAATCATTGCGTGTTTCATTCATGCCGACAATGAGGGACGATTGTAACAAACGACACCTTGCGTTCAAAGTTAAAAATGAACGTGATTTCTTATCGGATGTGTTAAATTACACCAGTAACTAATAGAATACACTTGTATGTTGATGATCATGTGGCAAAATAAATCTAATTTGCTTCACTGTCTTTGAAAATAACCGTTAAGTAAAAAGTGTTTCATTCGTCACGGCTCTCCCCTACTTTATGTAATTTCCACTGCCAACATGAACTACTGGGCCGCTCACCACTACCGCTCTAACTGTCCTCTGTCTTTTACTGAACCCTCTAACCAAAAACTCAACAACTCCTTGACCCGCAACAGGAGCCTCATTTCCATACCAACCTATATTCCCTCCTTTCAAAATAAAAGTATCTGTAGATTCCATGCTACACTGGTAACTTGACTGAATAAAAAATTCCTGGATCCAGATGGTTATCCGGATCACCACCAAAATCAAATCAGTTCTAAGTTAGGCCACTTCTGACCTATCCTGAAAATTTCATCAAAATCCATCCATAACTTTTCGAGTTATGCTGTTCACAAACAGACAAACGGACGGACAGACAGACAAACGGACAAACCAACGCCGGCGAAAACATTGGCGGAGGTAATTACTGAAGATATTTCCTCCCATACTTCTTTGACCCACAGAGGTTTGGGGGGATTCTTTCCATCCCCGAATATTAACTGCTCATGCGCTTTTACTTCATGCACGAGCAGATCGGTCTCCTCCACCGAAAAAGCTCCTCCCGTCCGGGTAAATCCGCCATCGTAATAGCAACAGGCCATGGACAATGCGCCCGCTGCCTCTTAAAGGGAATGAGAGTATAAATTCTCATTGGTTAATTGTATGTTATGCCCAAAACACACCCATAACTAATGAAGTAATTTAAGACCAACTGTAGCGAAGAAGCCAACCAGGCTCCTTCACAAGGGATGGCGGCCGACTGGAAGCAGGGGTGAAGTGTACTAAAAAATCCTCGAAGTTCACGAACGTACAAAAATATATTTTCTTTATTATAAACAGACAAAACAGAAACAAAACCGTGCAGTTCTTGCACCTACAAACATAACGAAAATTGACGACACTGAAACCGAAAATAAACGTGTGCAAAATCAAAGAAAACTCACGCTGACACAATTCAAAGTTTTAAAGTCTTTCTCAGTTCGTTCTGTGTTCTGCTCTTTCTTTCTGTTCGTCGTTCTTCTCTCCGTTCGTCTCTCCCTGTAGTCCGTCTTAAATAGAGCATTCAATTTGGAAGCAATCACGGGTTAATTGGACACAGCCCCCACCCAATGCCGCAATTGTCGTGCTGCAGGTCAGGTGGGGAAAGCGTAGCAAACAGAGTTCATGAGACAGTTAAAAACGGTGAGAGGGGGAGATGGCGAAGTTCACCCTCTCACATTTCCCTCCCCCTCTCCAGTCTCAGCACTCGGGTGGTGAGACAAGACGGCCAGTGTTTTTCCCGGCCTGGCACTACCCTGTCACGCAGTAGGTCCACAGTGCCAAGACCTACCGAGCAGTTGTCCCATAGATGTTATCAGGAGTCAAAAAAGTCCGACAACTCCGCGTCGGGTAACAGTTGTCTTCCCCCTTGTTTGACAGTCCAGCAGAGGGGACTAGGAGCCTAAAACTATCAGCGTCAATCGGGTACACGGTGGCTGCCGCATCCAGCCACCACCAGGTCCAGGGCAGCCGCTGCCCTTATCAGGACCAACCCCCTTGCCTCTCGCAAGAGAGTCCAACCAGGTCCAGGGCAGCGACTGCCCTTATCAGGACCCCACACCGTGCCCTCCGCATCAGGGCACCAGGTCCAGGGCAACCATTGCCCTTATCAGGACCCACCTCTTGCCTCTCGCAAGAGAAGTTTTGTTGCCTTCTCACAACACACATCCCGATTCCGTAGCTGACAAGCTCCTATAACCCTTCCTCCACTGGTCTCCTTTACTTGAACCACCTCCACTGCTCCTGGATCGCCCTCTCTAGGTAAGCTCGGTTCCACCGTCCAGATGTCATCTCTCGTCGGTCCAACACAGCTTCTCCCCGCGGCCTCCAGTATCTCCTCGGCGTCGCATCCCACTTCTGACACCAAATGTAGCGAAGAAGCCAACCAGGCTCCTTCACAAGGGATGGCGGCCGACTGGAAGCAGGGGTGAAGTGTACTAAAAAATCCTCGAAGTTCACGAACGTACAAAAATATATTTTCTTTATTATAAACAGACAAAACAGAAACAAAACCGTGCAGTTCTTGCACCTACAAACATAACGAAAATTGACGACACTGAAACCGAAAATAAACGTGTGCAAAAACAAAGAAAACTCACGCTGACACAATTCAAAGTTTTAAAGTCTTTCTCAGTTTGTTCTGTGTTCTGCTCTTTCTTTCTGTTCGTCGTTCTTCTCTCCGTTCGTCTCTCCCTGTAGTCTGTCTTAAATAGAGCATTCAATTTGGAAGCAATCATGGGTTAATTGGACGCAGCCCCCACCCAATGCCGCAATTGTCGTGCTGCAGGTCAGGTGGGGAAAGCGTAGCAAACCAAGAGTTCATGAGACAGTTAAAAACGGTGAGAGGGGGAGATGGCGAAGTTCACCCTCTCACACCAACCCTTTTGAACAATGCGCCTGGCACAATGTTCACTTTTCCCGCCGTCAAAATACCAAATTGTGTCAGGAACGCCCCCAAAGCAACTTGTGCTTCAGACTTTAGACAATGCGCATATGATCGTGAAAATAGAGCTCATAATGTTCTGGAAGTAGTACATGAAATAGGTTATTTATGAAAAACCCCTCATCTCCTCTCCTCACACACATGTTCGGCCTATCCCCACCTCCATCTCCACCCTTAACGCCCCCACTCCACTGAACACATAAGAAATAGGTCTTACACTGCCGCCCCTCCACACACACACACACACCATACCTTTCTACACCCATTCCTCTTACTTACATCCAACACTCCCCTACTCTTAAGACAGCCCTATCCTCCCAGCCCTCACTTCTGCCTCCCTCCCAACCCCAACTTCACTTTATCCCCCCCAGTATCTCTATACAATAATTGTATCCTTGTATCCACAGCAGACCGTGCAGACTGTGGATACATATAGAGCAAATCGCTAGCTTAGCCTGGTTGCTTTGGATACTTACGTCTCCTTCCCAGCTTGGGGGTACGCACCCTACAAAACAAAACTTTAATAATGCTCAATATACAGCGATATATGTCAACAGCACAAAAAAAGTCCACACTATTCATTACAGCGCTAATTTGGGCTATTTTAGTCATGTTTGCCTTTTGCTTTACAACCAAACCTGTCTTCAAATTAAAATGAGCAAATACAGCATGGTAGCCATATACAATTGCATAAATGTTTTGAGTATTTGTTCAGGACATGCTTATTTTTTCCATGACAACCACAAGTTTTGAAATATTTTAAAATATTCACCAGCAGGCCTAGCTTATCATACCTGTGTGGCAAGTTCAGATAAACTTGAAACACTATTAATAATATCAGTAATGATGACAATTTGCATCGCGCTGCTGTTGCCATGGTGTTGCTTGCATGTCGATTTGGCTCTGCAAGGGGCGCCGCCCGAACCTTCTGCATCAACTGATCAGTACATTTCCTTAGTTTGTTTAAATGCGTGGCTTTTAGACAACACCAAGCTTTGGTTTTCATGTCATCAAACTTTTGCTCCTCATTTCGAAGAGCTCAGTGGTAAGCTAGTGCTTATCAAAACTCACCATTAGCTTACTACTCAGTGAGCAGTACTTCTGTGCCTAACTTTGTTGTGTTTATGACATATTTTCACCCCCATGTTAGAGTGTTCCCATAAACATTTCATTTTAAAACTACCTTAAATTAAAGGATAACAGATTGCAGATAACAGATTCAATAATGGTCGGTATTGAAAAGATCTGTCAATGGAAAAAATCGTCCATTCTCCACCAGACACTGTATATTGTTCTCCACCTTCATAGGAGAACATTTTCAAGCCCCACCTCTTCAGTGTCCCAGCAAAATGATAACATACACCACTGTTTTACACACCAAATTCATGTTATATTTTCCTTTCCTAGAAAAATGATCTAAATGATGATTATATGGTGTGACATGAGCATGATTCTGAGACTTAGCAGAAACCCTTAAAACTTCAATGTTTTTATTCCACAAACCAGCACAGAAAATAATATTTTTTATATTTTTTTATATTATTTATATAGCACATTTTATCCAACAGAAGCTGACCAAAGTGCACAAATAAAAAATAACAGAAAATTAAAACCAAAACAAATAACAATAATAGTGGTAAAAGCGAAAAAAAAAAAACAGTATAGTAAAATAATATACAGACACAATAAAATAAAATCAATAATAATAAAAACAATATAAAGCCATAATAAAAACATAGGATCAGAGAAAGATAATTTAAAAAGGAGAAGAAAAAGTCTTAATTACAATTGTAAGCCAAAGAAAAAAGGTATGTTTTTAGATTACATTTAAAACTACTAATATTTTTGCTACATTTCACATATTCAGGAAGGTCTTTCCAGAGCCGAGGACCAGCAACAGAAAACGCTCGATCCCCACTTGATTTCTTATGTGAAAATGGAATAGAAGGCAGGTTTTGGGAGGATGACCTAAGCATTGGCAGAGCTAAATACGGTGTTATTAAGTCTGTGACATACTGAGAAGCTAATCCATTCAACGCTTTAAAAACAAATAATAGTAATTTAAAATCTATTCTAAATGTAATTGGGAGCCAGTGCAGCTTCACCAAAACAGGAGTAATGTGCTCTCTTTTTTAGTACCCGTTAAAAGTCTGGCAGCTGCATTTTGAACAAGTTGCAATCTGGCTAAAGTAGATTGAGTGAGGCCTGTATATAGTAAGTTACAGTACATTACATTACATTACATTGCATTTGACACTTTTATCTAAAGCGACTTACAAAAAGGAGGACATAAACAGACAGGAGTGTAAAGGAACACAGAGTAAGCAGGCAACCTTTATACATACAGGGAGGTGCATGTGCCTGAATAAGTTTCCCAGAGCAGGGACACTACAGACATACATACTCCCACATGGGAGAAAGAGAGAGTTGGTTTAGAGAAAGAGAGAGTTGGTTTAGTGATTGTTAGTTTTGTTAGGAAGGGAAGCAGCCGCGGAAGAGATGGGTTTTTACAAGCTTTTCAAAGGTAGAAAGGGATGTTGCTGTTCTTGTAGCAACTGGTAGGTCGTTCCACCATTTGGGGACAACCACAGAGAAATGTTTAGAGTGACTTCGCTTTGTGAGAATATTGTACAATGCATAGCGACATGACCTCACTACAGAGGAAATGTGCTCAGAAAAAGATAGACGTCATCTAATATGACACCCACGTTTTTAGCAACGTTGTTCGGGGCAATAGTGACAGCACCAATATTCAAGTTGATGTCGTGGCAGATTGACTCATGGGCAGGGATGACCAGGAGTCCGGTTTTTGACAGATTAAGCTGGCGATGGTGTTCTCTCATCCAAGTGGACAGGTCAGAGGCTCAGGTCAGAGGTCAGGTCAGAGACCGTGGTGTCATCTGGCTGGAACAAGTACAGCTGTGTGTCGTCGGCATACAGTAGTCAAGTCTTGATGTAATGAATTTCAAGCTCCTTTAGAGTTAAAAATGATTTCATTTTAGCAGTTCTCAGTTGGTGAAAGCTACTCTTAACCACATTACTAATTTGTTTATTAAAATTTAGGCCAGTATCAAAGTAGACACCAAGGTTTTAATTATACTGTGATAGTTGGGAGACAAGGGGCCTAACATTTTTTGAGGTCTGAAACCTGATTAGGAAGACCAAATAGGATAACTTCGGTTTTATTTTCATTTAACTGAAGGAAATTCCTTGACATCCAACATTGAATGTAATTTAGACAATTAAAAACAGTAGCCATAGATGAGACATCGTCAGATTTAATAGGGATATACAATGGGGTGTCATCTGCATAACAGTGGTACTAAATGCCATATTTTTCAAAAATAGAACCAAGGGGAAGCATATACAAAGAGAATAACAGAGGGCCTAAAATAGACCCTTGAAGAATACCACACTTAATTGGAGCAGAGAAGGATCTATCACTTACAGTTTTTTCTGACCGCTTAAGCACATTTTTTGCACCTATTGGCTGTTTTTGCAAAACTCTACACACAAATAAAAAAACCTTTCACCAAATTAGCAAAACATTGTAGATACCTTGTAAAAGCTAATACATCTTGTTTAACTCTGCAAACCTTTGTAAAAATGGTGTTTTTGTACCAAACAGTTAACACAAACCATCATATTAATTAGCACACAATGCGGCAACTACACACTGATGGTATCAATGAAAAACACATCTGGCTTTTGGTTTCTCTGTGCACAAGGTGTCAGTTTGAGATCATACACAGGGATCCAGCCCAACACTGCGATTTTAAAGTTCAAGTATAGATGTTCATTTACACACATCAATACAAACACACGTGTTTTTTCTAAGTGAAAACACAATAAAACATACATTAATTTCACTGTAAAAAAAACAGTCTACATCTTGTCATCACTCTGGGTGCGGCCACAAAATTTTGGTAACATCGAACGCAATATCTTCTAGTCAAAGGCACTGACAAAAAACATCTCCTGGAGTGCAGCCTGACATGACGCCTGGTCAATGTGATGGAGTGCCATTACTAGGGTTGTGTGTGTGCTCTGGCTGTCATACCAACAAGCCTGGCTTATTGGCGTTGTGGTCAAAGTGCATGTTTGATAACCTGCAGACCTAAGCTGAGTGGGATGACTTTTCTCCCCTTCGCTACAGTATCCCTGTATGGGATGCTCCGTTTCCTGCAGAAGGGCCATGCATTGATAGGATGATGGTCATAGACCTTCCAGCACAAGGCAGAGAAGGTGAATGATGAACAACAGCTGTGTTTCTTATAGCTGCACAGCCATACCACCATGTTACCTGACTATGGCATGGTGTCCAATAATGTTCCTGCTAAGTCTCCTCATGAAAGTGAGGTTGAAACCTGCCTCATCCACAAAAATCAAATCATGACCTCTCTGGAAAAGACAAAACTAATGCAGCATAGCAGGTCCATGCACAGCACTATAGTATGCATGTCATTCAGTACCAATGATAATATAGCCTTTTACCTTATGATGCTTGCTACACTGTAATGGTTCAGGTTAGGCTGAACCAATTGGCCAGCTTTCTTCAGGATCATTCCATAATCCACTCTGTAATGTAGCTCTGATGTCATCAGTAATTCTATTTCTTACTCTTCTTACCCTTCCTCCTTCCCTTTCCATATCCTTGTCCTCCTCTTCCTTCTTTACCTCCTCGTCCTCTTCCTCTACCTTCACCTCCTTGTCCTTGTCCTCGTTGTCCCCTCCCTCTTGCTTCTTCACTTACACATCCTCATCCTTATTCACAAACTCCGCCTCCTGTACTTTTACCTACACATCCTCTTCCGTGCCCTCCTCTAATTCTTACTCTTCTCAGTCTTTCCTCTCCCTCCATTGTACTCCACCCAGAAAGCTTACCTGTGGCTTATTAAGGCTGACTGCAAAGTGTAATTATCTACAATGGTCATTTGGCACTGTTGTCAGACAATTGGCAGAAGAGTGTAAATATGAGGCATCAATGTGTATAATTTTGCTAGGAGTGTGTTGATCATTCGGAAGTTGAGTGTAAAGCAGTGAGCTGTGTTTACAGTTTTGCAAAAAGAGTGCTGTGCAACATTTGAAAAGTGTGTGTACAAAATTACAAACTGTGTGCAAAGCAGAGTTTGTGCTATTAGTTTTGTTTTCTATCAAGCACCCAAGACAATGGGGGAAATGACGTTTGTCCTGGAACTGTTATGCTGTTGCCCTCCATGTGTCTGCAGTTGGTTTTGGTAGCTGTGATATCTTTAAATGGCACACAATAGTGTCACAACTGAAGAACTGCCTGTGACTTGGTTTGTTCTCCTAATCTGTAGCTAAAGGCCAGGCTGCTAAATGTCTCCCCTGTTGCAAGATATCTGAAAGAAACAAACGAATTTTACACAATTAGCACAAGGTTTAGACTACGAGAAAACACAGTAAGGCCCAGTTTTTGCACAAAAAAGACATGTATATTGGCACTGATAATATATTTCAGTTTCTGCATAGGAAGCGAATGTAAGCTGAGAATGGACACAGCTACGGTAAGCATTTCAAAAGTAAAAAAAAGACAGCAACTGCCAAGTGGATCTGGAGCAGTTACCCAAAAAGACTACAGATGCAGATGCTATGTCTTTCATTGCACCTTACTTTACCTTGCATGCAGAAGGCCCGGGCTAAGGGGCAGTCTATTCAGGGCTCGGCTATTATTTACAGCTTCACAGCAGGTATAGGCCCAGACGGTTTAGCACTGATGTTTTGGCAACATATTGCTGAGATAACCAAATGTATTATTCATTTTTTACAGTTCGATCACAAATGTGGGAGATGATGGTGATGAAGATGCGAATGTGGATTAACATTCACCATTTGGCAGCATGGATAGCAGCCAAAGCAGAGAAGATATTCCGGAAAAAAGATTGAGGAAGACAGTGAATAGAAAAAAGTCAGATGTAGTAGATGACAAATTATTGGAGATTCTGAACCAGCCACCACCAACCCAAGAACAACAGGATGACATAAAGTTGTTTTTATTAAGTGTGGCACCTCAAATGAGACGACTCACCCAAAGAGAGCAAACAGTGGCCAAAGTTGAAATGTTGACAATTTTAAGTAATTTGGAACTTCAGGACAGCCAGGCTAATTACTAACGGGAGGTAAGGGTGTTTCATTAAGCTATCATGACTTGTCAATGCTCTTGAAATGCCTCTGTTTGCTACTGGACGAAGCTTCAACCAATTACACCCCCTTGTCCTCTGACATATGCTAAGTGACCACAACTACAGGGTTCTTGCGAAGCCCATTGACTTGGCTAACAGTGGGGCTAACTGATAAATCAAACTTTTACCGAAGCCAGTTGGTAGCATTGAGAACACGTCCTTTCCTGCAATAAATGCTTCAAGTGCTGCCCGTTGCTCTATTTTCAGAGAGAACTTCCCTTTGAATTCTTCCAAAACAGCAGCTACAGCTGCATTGAAATCTTGCCGTTGCTCCACGTTTGCCATGTTGACAGTGACTGAGGTAGATTTCCGGTCGCTAAACTAGCGTGTCATTGCCTTTTTGAAATGCTACATTTTCATTTTGTGCCCATTTCTGTGCAAAGGTAAAAATGGTGTAGACAGACAGCTTGACCAGACTTACTTGCACGTGAAATGCAAATGCAGCGTCACAAGAAGTATGGGCCCTCTCAGGCTAGTTAGTAACAGCTTTGAAGGAGGATCCCTTCTCATATGTTATGGGAACCCCAAGCACATTACACGTCACACTTCAGAGACGTACAGCCTTGGGAGAACTATGAGCTGTAATTTGTGATTTGTTTAATCCCTTTACAAGAATTTATTTATTTGTTTGTAACTTACCTTAAAGTCACAGCCAATCTTTGTCGAGCTTCAATGAGTTCTCTGAAGTTTGTATGTTGTCTTGTGATGTCTGGTCCAATGATATTAAGTATTTCTTCCATCTGCTCTGGTGTCATTCTAAAGTATCTTTGGTGCCTCTCTGAATCCAGTGCCAACTCTTGGACCAAGTTGTGATATGCTCCTTGTTGTTGGCATCTCTTATTTAGTGGATGGACCCATAAACGGCCTCTTCCCTACCGTCTGCAGCGAAGTAGCAGTCTGTCTGTCTGTCAGCAAATGGAAGAGGACCACTATTTTACTAAGGTATAGACCTAGAGTTAGTTTCCAAACAGAAAACTGTTGTGAAACGTAACGTTGCAGGCTAGGCAACAAAACTCTGGGGAATATAAGCTTATAAGCTTAAGACTATTTTACATTTATTTCACATAGACCTAATTTATATACATTTTAAAAACACAAAATCAATGATATGTCACAGTTGTTACAGTTGATTTTAAAACTAGGATTACAGGATAGCAGATACTTACCCATAGTGATAATTGATAATCCTTGGAAGACGGTGATTCCAAAAAGACTACTATGACGTCCCGGCTATAGAGTGCGCTGGCAGTGTGCAGGGGGAAGCGAAATTGTCGAATTCGAAAGTGCTGCGTGATGCTGTCGGAACTGATGTGTGGAGGCCTTAACCCCTACATGTTTAAATATACATGTACGATGTATGTAATGTAGCAGTTGTGACATAATGTCCAAGAGTTTGTTTTGTTTTGTTTTTTTTTAAATATATCTGAAGACGTGATGCAATGTGATGTTAATTTACCTGTTGTCATTTTCATGTTCGCATATTTAAAAAAAATCAAATGTGTTGCCGCCTCCTATTTGTCATCCGTGGGTACAAACGTGGTAAATATTGATCAATGAAATGGTTTTTAACTATTGACTATGAAATGTTGTTCATATTAGTTTAAATTGGTCTCAATATTGCAAACCAATTTGGTCAATGTAAATGTTCAGAAATACATGACAGTACAATGACAATTAATGACATCTTAAGGAAGAATCCAAAATGGTCCATTTTACTTTGGGTCAAATGTAAGTATAGATGATACTGTCAGGAAAGCATGTTGGTGCATAATAAGTCTTCATGATAGCTTACAGACAAGTAAAAACTGTACCACTTTTCTTGAGGTCAAGAAAGGTCAAGAAAAGTATTCATGACACAACTACAATGGTGTCATGACAGTTGTTCAAAGCAGTCATTATTACAACTCGGAACACAAGAGGCTGTATCATTTCTATGAAATAACAACAATAATAAAAAATATATAAATCAAAATAATGATAACCATTTTATGACAACTAAAAGTGCAACATTGTTATGATAGGCCATACAGTGTCTGGCCCAGTGCTTTGATTGGTCTGGAACTCTCAGGAGTTCATGCAATTTCACAATTATGTCAAGTTGTCATGACATCATAAACAGGTTGCATTTTGTTGGATAATGTCAAGTTGTAATGACAAAGACATTATCTGGCAGTATCATCTTGTCAAGTTGACATTACAACAACCGAATGACACTTAATGACAACAGTCATTACATTAGTAAAGTGTCATTAATGTGCATGACGTGTTATGGCATGTATATGACAGGCTCATGTCACCTATTTAAAAAATATGTTACCAGAAAAAATAATATTCTTGATGTAATTAACTTACCAGTTGATGCAGAAGATTCGAGCAGAGCCCATTGCAGAGCCCAATCAACATGCAAGCAACAGCCATGGCAACAGCAGCCACCATGCAAATTGTCGCAAATAAATGACATCATTTCTGATAATATTGATTATATTAATTGTTCTGATAATAAATTGTTTTAAATTTATCTGGACTTTTGCCACACAAGCATGATTACCTAGACCTACTGGTGGATATTTTAAAATATTTCCAAACTTGCTGTGGTTGTCATCCAAAAAATAAGCATGTCCTGAACAAAAATTGGTACTCAAAACATTTTTGCAATTGTATATGGCTACAGCCCTATTTTTAATTTGACAGACCGGTTTGGTTGTAAAGCAAAAGACAAACATGACATAAATAGCCTAAATTAGTGCTGTAAAGAATAGTGTGGACTTTGTATTCCTGGGTATGTTGTATTTTTAGAACTCTTATAACTCTCAGAGCTTTGTAAGACAGTTTCCTAGGTACTGGCAATATGTGTGTCTCTGCCTTAAGAGACCCATTCATTTGGCCATCTCAAGAACTGTTGCATCCCTATAATTAACACATGTTTGACACCTGGAAGGAGACCCCGACTAGAGCCAAGTTGTAACAAAAGATCCTTTTGATATACAGTTGCCTAATACATATCAATTTAGGGTGGGTCTAAGGGTTACACCCCCTGAAGAGTATTTACTGGTTTAACATCTCTGACTAAATTCAGAGATATGGGTGAATCTTCATCGCGAAACTTGTTTCTCTCCATTGGTGCAATAAAATCTTGTCCTGTTTCTCCATCCACCTTGCTGACTGAGTCTCCAGAATCACCTGTGGTATACAAAAATTACCATCATTGGCAACCATCCCACCAGCTGCCGACTGGACCCTGTTCCCTCAAATCTCCTGCAAGCTATCGCCTCAATAGTAGTCCCACCAATCACATCCGTAATTAATGCCTCACTGTCCTCAGGCGTATTTCCAGCTGTCTTCAAGCGGGCCAGGGTTAAGCCACTACTGAAAAAGACTACGCTCAACCCAGCCCAGGTCGAAAATTATCGGCCGGATTCACTGCTCTGCTTCCCGTCCTCTCGAAAACCATCGAGAAGGCGGTTTCAAAAAAGGTCACTGATTTCCTTGCCCAATACCACCTACTTGACCCAAAACAGTCTGGCTTTACAATTGGCCACTCCACTGAAACAGCTCTACTGTCACAGAAGCCCTAAGAGCAGCCAAAATGCAAATCATCTTATCGACTGCCTTTGACATTACAGGTATAACACACTCCTGCTCCAATCCCACCTCACTGGACGCTCCTCTAATGTGTTATGGCAAGGTCATCTGTCATCAACTCACACACTCTCCA
This sequence comes from Setipinna tenuifilis, assembly GCA_030347295.1. Lineage (NCBI taxonomy): Eukaryota > Metazoa > Chordata > Actinopteri > Clupeiformes > Engraulidae > Setipinna > Setipinna tenuifilis. The sequence continues at coordinate 35,820,461 of CM059266.1, read as the reverse complement.
CAGGTTGCTAAAGACCTGGGTGTCATGATAGATGACCGGCTATCTATGCTCTACTGCAACTCCCTCCTATCCGGCCTACCTGCTTGAGCAATCAAACCATTGCAAATGGTGTAGAACACAGAAGACTCGTTTTCAATCAACCCAAAAAGGCACATGTCACTCCACTCTTAAGCAACCTGCATTGGCTCCCAGTGGCCAGAATTCAACAGAAGACTTTGACGCCAGCCTACAATGTCACATCCCCGCGCCTATCTCAATGTCTCACTTAAGGCTCACGTCCCGTTCAGAGCATTGCAATCCTCTAATACTAACTGTCTGGCCATACCCTTTCCTCTCACAAGGCGAGGTTACTCTGAACGTGGGGAACTTGTCTCAAAGAACTTGAACTGAATCATGTTATGACATGTTAAATGCGGTATTTTGCGATGGAAGTCACCGGTTAATGGATGGGTCATGTCCACAGATCTTGGCCAAGGAGGTATGGGAGAGGAAAAGAGGACATGAAATGGCACAGGTGTATGGTAGAAATGATAAGTTGTGGGTGACAGATGACCAAAGCACTGTTATTTCTTATTGTTATTTATACTTTAAATTACATATGCCAATTTCGGGATAAATATGTTTATAGGATACCTTATGGCTTTATTTTTGGATTAGGTCAATTCAAGCTCTAAAGGACTTGTGTGAAATCAATCATTGTTTTTACTTCACAGTAACAATATTACTCTTTGCTCTGTGCTGAGTGAAAAGGCTGATAAGGTTATCTTCAATAACTGGGATGATAAACAGAGGAGTCAGAAACTGCTTACCTCACTGTTCAGAAAGCAGTAAAACACAGACACAAAAAAGCCCTGTGAAAAAAGGGGATGAGAGAGAATGAGAGAGAAAAAGATGAAGGCAAACACACATAGATCTTAAGCAAACACACACTGATTCAGTGCTATATTGCATACTGAATCCTAATAATATAAATGTACTAATACTTCTAAGTTCAGTAACACTGAGATGAAGTTAGAAGTGCACATATGTAACAAGTTGTAACATATTACATGACCCTTCTAGTGTATAAATCATAATTTTATACTTAAAATATAGCATTTGCTATGAATAGCAAAAATGGGAACTATGTAACCGATATACAAAGAGAAAGGTTTGTCAAAGTCAGCCATCTCCTTTGTGTTACCTGGAAGGACTCTAGGAAAGAATTGAAGTAGATGAAGACGACCTGAGAGATTTCGTCCTCGCCTGGGTTGACGAAGAACAGCATGTAGGTGATGCCCAGGAGAGGCAGGAGCACTAGGGTAGCCTTCACAGCCTTCCTATTGGAATGAAAAAACACAAGAGGAGCACAGCACAGGAAATTAGAGGAGCGGAAACCGGAAGTGGGATAAAGAGAGACAAGGCATAGCTGGAGCCCTTTGCACATACAATACTGTAGAATAGGATAGGATATGATAACTTTGTTACTGTTGAAAAGTTGAAGAACCTGAAATTAGGAGTGGGTTGAAGAAAAGATAAAGACTGGGTGAAAAGCTCTGCTCCTGTGGTCTAAATACCCCTTAGCAACATGCAAAAACACCATCATCATGATCCACTAATGAATGATCCAACTCCATTAGAGTTAAACAGTTGAATTTTACTTTTTTTGAATCCATTTTGAATCCATTAATGATCACCTATTAGTCAGAGCAATTTGTGTTTTGTTGGTTATTGGTGTTCCTGGTGTATGTACTGTATGTGTTAGTGTTTTGTCTGCAAATAATGCAATGTGTTTGACTTTTCATCACATATGCATGTCTGTGTATATGTACAGTATGTGTGTGGACAAGCCCACAATCTCATTTGGTCTTTCACACACACCAATTTCTAACCCATTTAATTCCAGTCCTGGGGCCACAATGACTCTGTAACCACAAACCAAGTTTTATTGGTTTGAAAAGATGATTCGCACTCTATCAATCAGAATAATGTTAGTGACACTGGTTTAGAAAGAACAAGTCCAAGAAAGTTACATCTTTGCAATAGTATAGCGGCATCTTGGGCTGCTATAGAACGTTACATCACAGGGTTGGTCAGCTTGGACATTCTACATTGGGAACAGAGCATGTGAGCGGAGCTGAGCGGCGAGAATTTCAGCTCCTTGCTTACATGGGTGCTCGCTCTCTCACTCCATCGCTCAAAGTTGAACCAGGCAGCTCCACTCGAAGCCCACTCTCCGCTCACCTCTTATCTAAAACTTCATTTAGCTCCAGTGAAATCGCTCCATGCTGGCTCAGATTTGAAAGAGGGAGCAAATGTTTTTCACCGAATTGTACCTGGGACACGCTGCCTGACGTGGCCTGAACTGACATGCAGCGTCTTTGTTGCTCGAGAGTGCCTGTTGATTGAAACCTTTCTTAAGTAAACTTCTTTTTCAAAAATAATGTAACTGATACAAATGATTTCATTGTGTGATCAACAATGCACATGTGTATCCTCTTAGTTAACCCTGTAATTTAGTAGGTTGTATGTTGAATGATCACACAGTTTTTTAAACTTTAAACTTTTTTTAACTTTACTATTTTTTATGAAATATACCGAACAACATGCTAATGTAATCATCATAGCTAAAATTTCACCTTACATTACATTACATTGCATTTGGCAGACGATTTTATCCAAAGTGACTTACAATACAGAGTAAGCAGACTACCTTTATACATACAGGGAGGTGCATGTGCCTGAATAAGTTTCCTGGAGAAGGGACAATACAGACACACATACTCTCCACATGGGGACAGAGTAAGAGAGAGTTGGTTTAGTGATTGTTAGTTTTGTTAGAAAGGGAAACAGTCTCGGAAGAGAAGGGTTTTTACAAGCTTTTTTAAGGGTAGAAAGGGATGTTGCTGTTCTGGTAGGTCGTTCCACCATTTGGGGACAACCACAGAGAAAAGTTCAGAGTGACCGCGCTTTGCGAGAGGCGAGGGTGCAACTAGACGGTTTGTGTGAACGGATCGTAATGCCCTGGAGGGGACGTGAGCCTTTAGTAAGACATTGAGTTAGGCGGGTCCTGAAATGACTTTGCAGGCTAGCGTCAGAGCCTGGTAGCTACCTGAAGAGTGGAGTGACATGTGTCCTTTTGGGTTGATTGAAAACCAGTTGCGCTGCTGCGTTCTGCACCATTTGCAATGGTTTGATCGCACAAGCAGGTAGGCCAGCTAGGAGGGAATTGCAGTAATCGAGGCGGGAGGTAACTGTAGCCTGTATCAGGAGCTGAGCGACATATTGGGTCAGGTACGGTCTGGTTTTTATAATATTGTACAAAGCTCTCGGATCTCCCCAAGCATGTTGCACAGACTCAGCACAGATTATCCATTCAGTTTTGAACCGTAGATCCAATACCGACACCAAAAGTATACAGTGCCTGACAAAAGTATTGTCGCTTATCCATTTTGTAGAAACAAAAGCTTATAACCTTACTTTTAATTAATCCACTAGTTTTAGAAATGTCTCATATGAAAGCTAAAACCCTCCTAAATTGTTACAGTTTTTCTCCATCGGTTTGGCTCATTTTTTGAAACTGAGATGACATTCTCAAAACAACATGGACAAATCCCTAAACCAACTTGCAGTTTGTCACAACAGAATGGCATTTCTCATTGCTTTCATCAATTTTTCAAATGCTTTGTACATGTCTCAAGTGTCTAGTGCATCTTTGCAAATGGTTATGTACACTTACCTACAGTTAACACGATCAGCCCACATTTAGCACATTTTCCAAATGAATCGATCTTGCCGATCTATTCCAATTCATCGGTTCTCAGTCTAATGGTCATTCTCTTCAAAACATGTCAGCACAACGTCATTGTATAAGTCATCATATGCAAAATAGTCTGCTCAATTGTCAAAATTAGTTAAGGATATAATACAATATAGTATACATTTTTGGAACATGTCATAAATTCATGACAGTCAGGTGAATAGGTGACAGGTGAAATCAGGTCTTTACTAACGAAGGACGAGTTTCCCACATCGCAGATGTCCAATCTAACAGTTAGTCCATGATGCAGTCTTCCAAGACAATGCCATCTTCCAAAACGTTAACTCCATCAGCATATCGACAATAGACCAGGTACTGAAGAAGAACCAAATGACCATGAAACACTATCTACAGGGGGGCATTCAATAGGAACACGGATATAAGCCTATAACTATAACAATTTTCAGGGGTTTTCTGTATCCTCTTTACCTTCGGAATCTAGCTTTACAGTATCTGATAGGGATGGCACTTACGAAACATACGTTTCAACACAGTGCCGAGATCCCGAATCGTAAGTGTTTCGAAACACTGCTTTAAACCTCGTTTCAAAACGTCCGTGTCACGTGACTATGATGACACGAAGGTTTTGTGAGTTTTTCAACTGGGCCGATTGACAAGGTTGGCATCTTATTCCAAACTTAATCTTCCAAAAAGTTGGTAGTTTAGAATTTCTTTTCCACTGTAATTTTGATGTCAATAAACTCCCTATAAAATTGTCCAACTTTCATAAGCAAGTCCTCCTCTGTTGGATTTTTACCTATAGCCTACTCACAACTTCTCACCTCACAAACAGATCATATGGAACAACAACCTCATCACTTTTAAAAAAAAATCTATATTTTTTGAAAACTGGGTTTGTAATAACATCTTATTTATTTCTCAGTTAACTAATAATGAAAGTTTTTTCCTTACATATTCCGAATTCCTAAACAAGTTTGCTATTCCAATACAACCTAGAGAATACAGTATTGTATTTCATGCTATTCCAAATGGTTTTATGAGAATTCTATCTCAAGCTCCCGGTGAGCAGTCATATACAGGCCCTCAATTGTTGCATTCAAATCCGAACTTACAAGCTACTTAAGATCTCTTGAAGGACTGAACAGCCATAAAGCTAATAGAACTATCATTTTGATGACGACCTTTTTTCATTCCTCTTTTACTTTTAATTAATTTGTATACTCCTTTTTTTCTCTTTCTTCTCTGTTCTATTGTATAATATGTGTTCAAATAAAACAATTAAAAAAACAAACAAAAAAAAACTGACAAGGTTGGCACCAAATCACACAATGTCACATCTGGATCGGGGTTGGGGCCACAAACTTTAAAAGAACCATTATGCCGCCATAACCCTCGATAAGAGATATTTTCAGTTACAGCGATATTTTCAATTTCATTAGTTACATTTAGGCTAGATATAGATTAGATATAGATACAGATTGATAGGCTACAGGTAGTGATAGTTAGGATAGATGGAGCAATAGGCTACATTAATAAAATTAGACAGCATCAGTTAACTCGAGGTAGGTTATACATAGGCTTTATTGTAGGCTAGCTATTTAGGATAAAATAGAAGTTCCACGTAAAAGATCAAGAACATCTGTGGTCTGGGAGCATTTCCATTTGGAAACCCCGAATAAAGTGAGGTGCATGTTATGTTACTGCCCATTAAATTATTGGAAAGACAGGGCTGCATTGTTTCCCAATTTATATAGTATACCGTCAAAAATATCTTTGTTTTCCTGCAACAAGTGTTCCCTGTGAAAGGATTTTTTCAAGGGCAGGAGATATTGTAAGCAAGAAAAGAAGCAGGCTCAGTCCTAGAACTGCAGAACAAATTATATTTTTAAATAAAACTCTTTCGGATTAGAAAATGTTCAATGTCATTATTATCTTTAATCTTCATTAACATGTAATTCAATAGAAGTCCTTCATCCATATGTGTCCTCCCAACTAGCCTACACATACTCATTCACACTTTGGCCAGGAACCGAACTCTGCACACCGATGTAGTAGTTCAGTGGGCTACAAAGTTCGCCACCACAAATCTTTGTCCATTGTATGCAGTTTTCGTCTAGATTATCGCGTAGATACGACCACTAGATGGCGCTGTGGAGACAGGTTTCAGATTGTTTCGGAGCCTTGAATCGTCATGGCACAATTGTTTCAACTGTTTCAGTGTTTCACGAAGCCTCGCTCTGCCCACCACTAGTATCTGACCACCACAAAATTTTGCCTAAGAACTGTAACAGAAAACTGTCATCAGTTCTCCCTTCTCTTTGTGTCAAATACTACCTGCAGTATCTCTGCTTAGGTCTGTACTTCAGGTTTGGAACCACTGCAGAGGGTTATATTGACTTTGTGAAGGACATACTGATGCTGTTTTACTGATGCAGTTTTATGAACCATCTATATGACTGAGTTGGTATTATTTTTCTTTTTTGTAGAGAATAATGGCATTGGATGGAATGAAACACCTCACATCCTCTTATTTGTTGATGAGGCTGGTTTCAACCTGGCCAAGGGCCGCAGGCACGGCCGAAACATCCTTGGCCCACGGGCCACAGTGGACGTCCCGGGTCAGTGAGAGGGAAATATTACAATGAATGAAATCTGAAAAAGGCCCCACCTACCACAGTTTGTCATTGTGTGAGGCAATGTGAACTTAGGGGGCGCCAATGTGTCGATTGCAGTGACATGATACAATTTTTATTTTGATTTTTTACAGAATACTGTATACATTTTCCTTTTAGATTCTCCAGTGCTTTACTTTATGTGTGAATAAAAATAGTTACAATTTCCTTGGTAGAATGAGTGCAGTGTGTGTGGTGTAGCTGTGGTGTAGCCATAATGACAAAATGTCTAAGCATTTTGAGTTGCAGTGCTTACACAATGCCAAAGGGACAATGCATTTTGGGGGCACTGACTATTTATTTGAGAAGGAAATTTAGTTTTGACACATGGGTAAACTGTTTTGGGAGAGATATGAGCATTTGCAGGTGATCCGTGTAGTTGTGCTGAACCATCCAGTCAGTGGCGGTTTATAGTGTTTCACGCCCCGGGCGAGACCACCTCTCAGCACACCCCCCACCCCCCCCGAGACAGAGAGACACGCTGCTTCGGTGCATGGCACTGTCTCAGCAAGCAAGGGCGCCTGCAGTTCCACAACAATCCACAGTTTAGGGGGCGCCAATGTGCCGATTGCAGCGATATGACACACGGAGCTTTCTATTTTATTTTATTTTATTTTCCCCAAGCGCTCGTGGCACCCCCCACGAAATGGCGCCCCGGGTGGCTGCCCGGTTCGCCCGTGCCTAAAACCGCTACTGCATCCAGTTAGTTTTGACAAAAGTACTGAATGAGTGAAAATGAGCCAAAGCAATTGAGAAGGATCTGTGTAATGTTCATGGTGTTGACTATTTAAATGGGAAATGGATTTTATTTTGAAGAATGAATGAACAGTTTTTTGAGACAAATGACATTTTGCTAGTTATCTGAAGTGTTGTGCAGAACTGTAAGAATGTTTGGCCAAATTACCTTATAGTTATAGGAATGTCATCTCAGTTTCAAGAAATGAGCCAAACCCATGGAGAAAAACTGTAATATACTGAAAATAAATTTGCTTTACTGAAGAAAGATTGATCATTTAATGAACACAGAAAGGTCAGATTTTGGCAAGACAAAAGTTTTGTCGCCTACAGAAAATTGAACAAATAATTTACTTCAAATACAAAAATATGTTGCATAACATCAGTGAATCAAGTAGTGGTGCTGTGAGATTCATATTTAATATCTTGTATGAATTCCGTGAGCTTTAAGGACTGCATCCATGCGGTTCAACAATGATTCATACAATTTATTGATGAAGTCATCAGGAATAGCAAAGAAAGCAGTCTTACATGCCTCCCAGAGTCCATAAGGATTCTTTTGTTTTGCTTTCCATGCTTCGTCTTTCATTCTACCCCAGACATGCTCAATAATGTTCATGTCTGGTGACTGGGCTGGCCAGTCCTGGAGCACCTTGATCTTCTTCGCCTTGAGGAACTTTGATGTAGCGATGGAAGTATGCAATGGAGCACCATCCTGCTGCAAAATTTGTGGTTGGGAATGTAAGAGGTTTGCTAATACTTGTTGATATTTTAGGCTATTGATATTGCCGTCCACCCTGCAAATGTCTTACACCCCCATACTGAATGTAACCCCAGACCATGATTTTTCTGCCACCAAACTTAACTGTTTTCTGTGTGAATCTTGGATCCATGCGGGCTCCAGTAGGTCTCCTGCTATATTTCCGGTGGCTGTGATGTAATTCAACCGAAGATTTATCTGAGAAATCTTCTGCCACTTTTCCAGCGTCCATCCTTTTAGCAGGCTGTGGGCCTTGTCAAATGTTTTTTAATTGCCTTTTGTTTAGTTATGGTTTCTGTGCACTGATTCGACCATGGAGGACATTCCGAGACCGAATTCTACTAACTGTTCTGGTTGACACAGGGATTTGAGGTGACCAGGCCTGGTGGAGCTCTGCCGCAGTGGAAAAGGGGCTGGCCTTGGAACAAACGGTCCTTCCGAGTAGTTTTTCTAGCGGGGTCTGCCGGACCTGGGCTTGTCAAAAACATCTCCAGTCTATTCAGATCTTTTTCTTATTCTTTGTACTTGACGCTGAGACACTCTTGATAATTAATGCTTTGGTCTCAGGGTGCATCTTAGGCATGTTGTCAGAGGGCAAGTTGGAGTTGATGTGAAGGTCTGGTATGCTAGGGTTCTTTTTATACACATCCACTAATTGATTGATCAATAACTGATCACAGGTGAGGCTGTAATCTAGGATTGGTAGGATAGGATAAAGTATTCTTTAAGTATACTTAAGTATACTTTAAAGTTAATTTTAAGTTTACAAAAGTACACTTTAAAATATACAAGAAGTACACTCATCTATATACTATCAATATACTTGGTATATCCCTCTAGTATACTTAAAGTATACCACAACGCCACTTACTGCCATATACTGCCATTGTACTAGTTATGTACTTCAAGTTCCTATTTTTAGTTTATTATAAAGTAATACAATAAATAAAGTGATTCCCATTCCCACATGTGAGCAGGGGGGGGCAGCCTGACAAGCATCCTGGGGAGCAGTGTGTGGGGATGGTACCATGTTCAGGGTACCTCAGTCACAGGGGAGGATGGAGGAGAGCGCTGGTCATTCACTCCCTCCACCCACCTGTCGGTGTTGGGAATTGAACCTGTGACCTTTTGGCTGCAGGTCCAGCTCCTTAGCCACTAGGCCACTCCTTATTTTACTGGTTTACTATTTATATACTTGAAATATACTCCTTAAAGTACTCTTAAAGTTTACTCAAACTGTATGTACACAAGAGTGTGATACATTTACAAAATCATAAGACATAATGTTGAAAACAAGTTTGATATATTTTCAAACATACAAAACAAAAACAAAGACCAATGAAATCAAGTACTTCCTTACTAGAGAAAATAAAAGGGAAAAGTGCACATTTTCATGTATAACTGTAAACTGAGAACTAAAGTGCTTCCTTGTAAAAAAGGTAAAAGAAAATTACACACCTTTGTAACCAAAAATAAATAACTAGATAAAAAACAAATTCTGTCTTTTCATTTATTTTCTTGGCATACCCTAAGCAAAAAGAAGTTTATTAAAGTTTACTATAAGTATACTTATTTTATACTAAAACTGATGAAGTATACTTGAAGTTTACTTTTATAAACTATATTTTATATACTTATAGAATAGTATAGTAAAGTATACTTGGCTTATACTGAAACTTATAAACAAAGTCTAAGACTAAGTACATTTGTACTAAGACTTACACTTATACTTTAAAATGAAAACTATATACTCAAGTATAAGTGTAAGTCTTAGTATAAATGTACTTAGTCTTTGTTTATAAGTTTCAGTATAAGCCAAGTATACTTTACTATACTATTCTACAAGTATATAAAATATAGTTTATAAAAGTAAACTTCAAGTATACTTCATCAGTTTTAGTATAAAATAAGTATACTTATAGTAAGCTTTAATAAACTTCTTTTTGCTAAGGGTTGGGTAATTGTTTTAAACTAATGCCATGTTTTGCCAAGTTGCTGTCTTTTTTGATACATTTGAACATATTGCTCCAATTTTACTCTACCCAGTATGTCCATGCATGCGACAATAAACAATCCTTGTATCCTTGAGAGGCAGTGGCTGCAGAAGGAGTGGGTGTCACTGGTCTGTAGAGAGTTGACAGGGAAAGCACAGGAGGCTTATGCTGCGCAGAATCCTGAATGTGTCATTATTGCACACAGACAGGACACATGAAGTCACGGTGTCCGGCGTTGCGAAAGAAAGGCTGCCTTGACAATGGAAATAGTCCCCGGCCTGTGTCCCTAGTTATGTCAGAGAGAATGCAGGCGGTGGCTGCGAGTAGCGCTATGTCCATCCTGCTTGTGCAGTTACCAGGTCTATGGCCACGTCAGTTAGAGATGCAAGAACCGAACGAGCAAAACTGATGGGCTGTAGAAGAAAATGTTAGATGTATATGCATGTATAAATGTTAAAGGTAACTGTCTGGAGGGTAAGGCAGAAGTAAGAGTGCTGGGCAGAGGCCTGTGAGTTGGTGTCAGGACACAAAATGTAAGCGTAGCGTGAAGTTCTGCCGGGAAGACCTAATGCGCGTCACCTATTTACTAACGACCAATCAGATGTTAACACATGCCTTATATTACGTCACCTCACTAACCTGCTTTGCTGCTCGTAGGTGTATTTCGCGTTCGGGTACCGGCGTTCGAAGTCCATGTGTTGCCAAGCCTCACTATGTCGCAGCTCTCTCCGGCTTTTTTCGAAGTTCGGAATCTGACGCGGTTATTATTCCTCTCCCCTGCTTCTTCCCCGTGCAGTTATCGTCTTCACCAAGCCAATCAAGCCTGTGGTCGACCGCCTCCCCGTCGTCAAGACTTCCACTCCTCGCGCTGAAGAAAACATCATGCTCCACGCCGTAAACAGGGAGGAAGAAGAGACGCAAGCCTCTGCTATATCTGCCATTTTACGCTGGGCTCCCATGCCCTCTCACACTCCCCGCTCTGCCTACGTCCCTGCTCCCCCGGCTGTCTTGGCAGCCAGTCTCAATTAACCTGTGTTAAGGCTGAATGTATCTCAATGATCAATGTTAATTGTCGCTGACACTCTCTCATGTTCTGTCTAGGAATTCAAGCACCGGTGTCGGTCTGCGAGTCGGACTCCAACAGCGTACCTCCTGGAGTTGATTCGGTCCCCCCGCAATGCACGACTCCCTCGACCGATACATGTCTAGAGGCCTCGCGGCCCCCCCTCGAAGTATGTAGTTTCACTGGTTACGCTTCTCCTATCGTTCCTCGCACAACATACTTCCCCATCCGTAATCCGAACTCTCCTGGTCTCCACTTCGAATATAGTTGCCTCCCTATCTCTTCATTACGTAGGATGCTGGCCGGGTTCCATTACTAATGTCGCCGACACGACCCTGTTTTCCCTACCCTGCCCTAGGTCTTGTCATACAGTAACAATGTAGCCTATGCTGTGCACTGCCGTTGCCAGGGTTATGTTTTTCATGACGTGTTGCCTACACCATTAGCTGAATACTGCTAGCTATCGATGCAAATGTCGTTGTCGAAAGCCATGAATAGAAATTGATCCGGATGCAGGGCCTACAAGGAGAATGGCTACAACGGCATGCGTTCATTCCGCCCGCATTTACTCATGCAATGCCGACATGTCTCATTCGCAACGAGGTTGTCGCAGTCTGCAAGTATACCTAACGGAACACTCCTCGAGGCAAGCACGGCACTTCAAAACGCATTTCCTCTCGGGACGGAGGTGCGTTCACAAAAATTAAAAACCCCGTGCCAGGTATATGCACACAGTTCAACCCCTGTTCGGCCACTGACCTAACAGCAAGGCTTCAGGTGCGTCTTTGTGACTATTACATCTCCGAACGTTGCACTATATGGTAACCTCCAGAAACATAGCGCCTCTGTTATGTAGTTCTCGCCGTATTCTCGAGATTAACCCTGACATAGACTTGCAGTAGGCTAATAAGAAATGATCCCCGCATACCACACTTGTATCCGTACTAACACTATATAATTTTCCATGCATTCATCGACGTATCCGTCTACGTATTTATTCCTAGATGTACAGCTTTCAATATTACACCGGACATATTTATTTCACTTCAGGCTCAAGTTCGTCACAAGTGCTCAAATGTGTTCATCTCATGTAAGATTCTCCTCAGTGAAAGACCTCACCAGAGGTCTTAACCAATAATTTGTCAATCAACAATCATGGTCAACGTTTTCCTTAGCGCAGTATAAAGTTATAACTATAAATAAGACAAATTGGCTACTGATCAATTAATTCACACCCGTGACATGACCTACGAGCCACTGCTGCGTGGCACGGTGGTGTCCATTGCCGCTATCTGAACGCTCCCTTTTCCCCAAAGACAGCGTACATAATGATGCACTTCGACAAGGAATTTTGTCATCTAATTTATTACTTTCCTTTGCCCTACAGTTTCTTGCAAGTGTCAGTTGTATTAGTCTCCTCTGGGAAGCTTTAAATCGTCACGTCGTCGTGGGCATCTCCATAGAGTGTTCGACAGAAAGCTAACTAGGAAGCCTGAGAGTGTACCACGTGATGCATTTGAACGAATCGTCTTGCTGGAAATCGAGTACAGCCAATCAGATTTGATTGTATGTTTAAATCCCCCTGTAAACATTCAGGATTGGTGGTTGATACAGCGGAACTATCCATATTTGGATTAGATAACGTTATGCAGCAGCCCGAGAGCTTACAACGATACCATGGATGGCATACGACAGAGTCTGCGATATGACTTCGTGCGCAAGAAAGCTAACTTTTGATAAATCTTCGGTGAAAATCACAGGCGCAAGTTGACAAAGTGTAATAAATTAAACACCTAAAAGTGTAATTTTGACATTTTCTTTGTAGTAGCGTGAAATATTACATGTTAAGGATGCAAATTAGCCCAACATCTTAATTTTGACCAGGACACGAAAAATCGATGTTTTCACCTGCCGTCTCGCCTTAAATCGTTGCTGTACGTTCTGTCAGTGTGTCATAGTCATGACTCTGCATTCGGCCGCATAACCTCTATTGCATTTAATGTATTATTTTGACTCTCGTGGCCTTAAAGTCTCTTCCCTCCGGAGACTGCTGGCAGGCATTCAGTTTCACGCTAGGCTGCAGGATCCTGACGTTCCCAGTTTCTTTTCTAACCCCTCCATACGCCTGCTTCTCACTGGCATAACCAAATCATCTCTGGCAGTGCCGGACAGGCGCTCGCCCATTGCGCCCTCCGCCCTCAAATCTTTCGTGTTCAAACTTCGTGCGGGGCTGTTTACTTCTTATGTGGATTCTCTCTTAGAAGCGGTCTTCCTCATGGCTTTCTATGGTTTTCTGCGCTCCGGTGAGTTCTGCGCCAGCACTCAATCCTTCAACCCTTCACGCGACGTGGTTTTTTCTGACGTTTTCTCTTCTTTACGTTTTTACACCTTGCTTCTTAAACGCTCCAAAACTGATATTCACGGGTCGGGTGTTTTAATTAGAATTTTCAGGGTCCCCGGGTCTCTCTGTCCTTATGCCTCTATGCTGAACTTTCTCAAATTTCGTCCCCGCACCTCAGCCTATGCCCCGCTGTTTATCCTTCCAAACGGGCTCCCCATGACACAGCACTGGTTTAAAACGCACCTATCTACCGTGGTGAGCACTTGTGGGTTGTCCCCGTCCGCTTACACCGGCCATTGCTTTCGCATCGGCGCCGCTACTGCTGCGGCCAATGCGGAATCCCCTCATCGTCGATCCAGCGGCTGGGGAGATGGACGTCGTCAGCGTTCGAAACGTACATCAGACCCGACGATCACGTTGTTCAAGACGCGCAAATGGCACTGTCTAAAATGTAAGGTAAGCTCAATTCTGGTGGTGGTCGTCGTCACTAATTCGCATGTCGTATCGTCATTCAAAATGCGTTAAATAATAAATAAATCAATAAATACATAAATAACTAAATGGTCCATGCCGATACTGGAGGCATGCGTGGTCGATGCTGATAACGGAAGCATTCTGGGTCCATGCCGACACCGGAGGCACGCGTGGTCACTGTTGATAACGGAAGCATTTCGGGTCCATGCCGATACCGGAGGCATGCGTGGTCACTGCTGATAACGGAAGCATTTCGGGTCCATGCCGATACCGGAGGCATGCGTGGTCACTGCTGATGCCGGCAGCGTTCTAGGTCCATGCCGATACTGGAGGCATGCGTGGTCAATGCTGATAACGGAAGCATTTCGGGTCCATGCCGACACCGGAGGCATGCGTGGTCACTGCTGCTGCCGGCAGCGTTCTAGGTCCATGCCGATACTGGAGGCATGCGTGGTCAATGCTGATAACGGAAGCATTTCGGGTCCATGCCGACACCGGAGGCATGCGTGGTCACTGCTGCTGCCGGCAGCATTCTAGGTCCATGCCGATACTGGAGGCATGCGTGGTCACTGCTGATAACGGAAGTATTTCGGGTCCATGCCGATACCGGAGGCATGCGTGGTCACTGCTGATAACGGAAGCATTTCGGGTCCATGCCGATACCGGAGGCATGCGTGGTCACTGCTGATAACGGAAGCATTTCGGGTCCATGCCGACACCGGAGGCATGCGTCGTCACCGCTGATAACGGACGCAGTTCGGGTCCATGCCGATACCGGAGGCATGCGTGGCCACTGCCGTTAACGGAAGTATTTCGGGTCCATGCCGATACCGGAGGCATGCGTGGTCACTGCTGATAACGGAAGCACTTCAGGTCCATACCGGTACCGGAGGCATGCGTGGTCACTGCTGATAAACGGAAGCAGTTCGGGCCCATGCCGACACCGGAGGCACGCGTCGTCACTGCTGATAACGGAAGCACTTCGGTCCATGCCCATACCGGACGCATGTGTGGTCACTGCTGATAACGGAAGCAGTTCGGGCCCATGCCGACACCGGAGGCACGCGCGGTCACTACTGATAACAGAAGCAGTTCGGGCCCATGCCGACACCGGAGGCATGCGTGGTCACTGCTGACAACGGGGTCACTGCTGATAACGGAAGCAGTTCGGACCCACGCCGACACCAGAGGCATGCGTGGTCACTGCTGATAACGGAAGCAGTTCGGACCCATGCCGACACCGGAGGCACGCGCGGTCACTGCTGTTAACAGAAGCAGTTCGGGCCCATGCCGACACCGGAGGCATGCGCGGTCACTGCTGACAACGGGGTCACTGCCGATAACGGAAGCAGTTCGGACCCACGCCGACACCAGAGGCATGCGTGGTCACTGCTGATAACGGAAGCAGTTCGGACCCATGCCGACACCAGAGGCATGCCCGGCCTCTGCTGATAACGGAAGCAGTTCGGGCCCATGCCGACACCGGAGGCATGCGTGGTCACTGCTGACAACGGGGTCACTGCTGATAACGGAAGCAGTTCGGACCCACGCCGACACCAGAGGCATGCGTGGTCACTGCTGATAACGGAAGCAGTTCGGACCCATGCCGACACCAGAGGCATGCCCGGCCACTGCTGATAAACGGAAGCAGTTCGGGCCCATGCCGACACCGGAGGCACGCCTGGTCACTGCTGATAACGGAAGCAGTTCGGGCCCACGCCGATACCGGAGGCATGCATGGTTATTTCTTGTCCTTTATGTTTAGGTCTTAAAGTGTTAGTTTTGTTTTTATTGTTACCGGTTTCTGCTCACTCTGTGTTTCTCTACACCCCCGTGGGTTCCTGTCCTCCGTTTTGTAAATCGCTGTGATAAATGCATCTGCTACGCCCAATGCCATGTTAAAATAAACTCTGTGCCCCATTGCATAACTGTGCTTGTCTTGCAGACGTTGGCGTCTCCGTAAGTTGGTGGGTATATCCCCTACTTGGTAGGTATCACTTCTTTGGGGGAATTTCGACTGTCAGGTATTATTACTTTTGGGGGGTTAATATACCCTACTGTAATTACTAAACTATGTACTGTTAATTCATATCGAGTAGGACAAAGGACAGGACCTGCGCCAAAGTCTTATTGTGCCACGTCAATGTTATCAAATAAATATCATCATCAGCTTCAATCTCGGGGTCTTTCTGGTTGAAATGTAAGCGTAGCGTGAAGTTCTGCCGGGAAGACCTAATGCGCGTCACCTATTTACTAACGACCAATCAGATGTTAACACATGCCTTATATTACGTCACCTCACTAACCTGCTTTGCTGCTCGTAGGTGTATTTCGCGTTCGCCCTCCTCCCTCCCCGGCAACCATCCATGGGTCCTGCCCTCATCCGGGGATCCTGTCGTGTCTGGGAACGTGCCTCTCCACTCCGGCCTCGTCATTCCCGGCTCCTGTCGAGGTCCTCCAAGCTCCTGCCCTCATCAGGAGGATCCTGTCGTGTCCGGGAAACTTGCCTCTCCACTCCGGCCTCGTCATTCCCGGCTCCCGTCGAGGCCCTCCAAGCTCCTCCACCTCGTCCGCTCCCGTCCTGGCTCTACTCCCGCTCAGGCTGGCTGTACCCCTGCCCGGGGCAGGTTCCGCTCTGCAATCCTCGGATCGCGGAGCTTCGGACTCTACACGGCGTCATGGACTCTCGTGCTCATCCGGACTGTGTCTAGCCGAGGCAGTAGGCTTCCCCCCGGAGTCGAGGTTCTGCCCAAGGTTTCTTCCTAAATTATCTGTCCAAGGGAGTTTTTCCTTGCCCCAGCGCTCCCGGCGGAACCGGATCATGATGGAGTCCCCCGATTACTTCGGTTTCCCTTTGTACTATTCATTCCATGTTTTGCATTTTCTTGCTTCGTCTGTATGGTACCCCTCTCGTAATGTACGTTAATTCTGACCACCACCAGTTGGTCCCTGTCCTTCTGTCCGGGGGGTTAATATACCCTACTGTAATTACTAAACTATGTACTGTTAATTCATATCGAGTAGGACAAAGGACAGGACCTGCGCCAAAGTCTTATTGTGCCACGTCAATGTTATCAAATAAATATCATCATCAGCTTCAATCTCGGGGTCTTTCTGGTTGAACTGCAGAAGACCCGGAAGTTGTCTGCAAAGGGCCAAACAGGTGCAGGGAGAGTGCTGACTCTCCATGATGGTTGAGTGGGCACACAGGGAGGATGTCTCACCTCAGTAAAACCAAGGAGTGGAGTCAGATTTATGGGCCAGACACAACTTAGACATACAGTATATCACAAAAGTGAGTACACCCCTAACATTTTTGTACTTTTTTTACTATACCTTTCCATGGGAGAAGTCTTAAGATATAATACTTTTCTACAATGTAAAGTAGGTAGTGTACAGCTTATATTACAGTGCAAATTTGCTGTTCCCTCAAAATAACTCAACACACAACCATTAATGTCTAAACCACTGGCAGCAAAAGTGAGTACACCCCTAAGTGAAAATGTCCAAATTGTGCCCAAAGTGTCAATATTTCGTGCGGCCACCATTATTTTCCAGCACTGCCTTAACCATCTTGGGCATGGAGTTCACTAGAGCATCACAGGTTGTCACTGGAATCCTCTTCCACTCCTACATGACGACATCATGGAGCCAGTGGCGGTTCTATAGTGCTTTACGCCCCGGGCGAGACCACCTCTCAAA
The DNA here is from genome assembly GCA_030347295.1 of Setipinna tenuifilis. Lineage (NCBI taxonomy): Eukaryota > Metazoa > Chordata > Actinopteri > Clupeiformes > Engraulidae > Setipinna > Setipinna tenuifilis. Next base: position 35,802,960 of record CM059266.1, on the reverse strand, counting down.
GTTAAAAAAATACATTATTTAAAATGGTTAATAAATAAATACCACAACCATTATTAAACAAAGATTTGTGCAATGACTGCAGACGGCTCTACATTCAGAATTAAAAGACAAAATATATAGGAATTCTACTGAAATACAGTTTTAAACTTAGTACAAAAAACTGCATATATAAATTAGGTTTATGTAGGCCTACGTGTAAATCACTGGTACATTTAAAATTCACTCTATTTTACATTTATAAAGGTTTCATATGGGAGAACAAAAACAGAGTGTACAGAGTTTGAAATAAATACGAAGAGGGAAAATCTACCTAACAGTAAGATTGTTTCTTTTCATATTAGTTTCACCAGCAGATGTTGCCCTTGGCCTATGAACCTGCAAACTATGTACTTGTGACTGAGGGCAACCGCAGCATAGCTAGCTAGCAACCTAAGGAAGAAAGTGCTAGTCTTATCCGAACGTTAACTGAAAACAGTCGAGTGACCATGATGAATTGCTTTCAAATATCCATATCCATATTTATATCCACAACCTAAACTAGCTAGCCAGCATCAATCATTTACAACTTTAATCATTTGCAACACTTGTTAAGACAGTCTGAACATTGCTAGTAGCCTGGGAGCTAACGTTACAGTTAAGTTTGTTGACGGTAAGGAGCAAGGGCTACAAAATGAACTTTTTATTATTATGATTTATTTATTTAAAACACTGTCTTATCTGCAAGCGTTTCATCTCGCTTTCTATTCTTTTTACCGTTCCCGACTTAAGATATCTTTTCAAGGCCCTGTCCAAACATTTGTCTGCCAAACTTAAACTAAGACTGAGCAATAATCGACCAGACCACTGAAAGGTGGGGGAGGGGGGCACCAGGAGGAGAATGGAGAAGGAGAGGAGCAAATTGACCTATGTTGCTTTTGTATTGCTTAAAATAAATATTAACATGCTTTGCACATTTTTAAAAATCCTTACTAGCACGTACCTAGCCTCTTGTGATGATTTTTTCACGAGCCAATTTTTTTGGTGGTGCCCCCACAAGCACTTGGTGCCCTACGCACTCTGCGTTATGTGCGTGTGCGGAGCTACGGCACTGCCCCCGAGACAGAGAGACACGCTGCTTCTGTGCATGCCACCTTCTCAGCAAGCAAGGGCGCCTGCAGTTCGCCATTGTGCCGATTGCAGCATTACAGGGGGCGCCAATGTGCCGATTGCAGCGATATGACAAACGGAGCTTTTTATTTTATTTTTTTCCCCAAGCGCTCGTGGCGCCCCCCACGAAATGGCGCCCCAGGCGGCTGCCCGGTTCGCCCGTGCCTAAAACCGCTACTGCATGGAGCTGACCTTGAGCTTGAGACCTTGAGATCCTCCACGTTCCATTTGAGGATGCCCCACAGATGCTAAATTGGGTTTAGGTCTGGGTACATGCTAGGCCAGTCCATCACCTTCACCCTCACCCAAGGCGTTGTCATCTTGGAGGTGTACTTGGGGTCGTTACCATGTTGAAATACCGCCCTGCGGCCCAGTTTCAAAGGGGGGCATCATGCTCTGCTTCAGTATGTCACAGTACATATTGGATTCATGGTTCCCTTAAAGGGGAACTTCCATCGTTATTTTTATTCATATTTCTGTGTCGCCACTATGGTTGAATGCATTGTGCGTCATTTCTGTGAAAAATGATGTCCTAGATCTCTTGTTTGACGCTGTTTTCTGTAAGCTATAACAGGTCTAGTGGCTGAACGACTGGCTTTTCCGGTGTGCCTCGTAAATATCCATGACGTGCCAATAAGGCACTTCTGATTGGGCAAATCCGCTGTCTTTTGCTCACCTAGCTTCTGTCCACCAATCCTTTGGGATGTGGGCTTGCCATACATGGCTCTGGGCGGGGCTTACGACCTAGTGACGTAGATAGGTTTAGCATGCTCTGATCCGCTAGTTTTGGTTAGCTCGACCCTTCAATGACCAGTAAAACCATGAGGCTTGAATTTCACGTCTTCGAATGCTGCGTGCATATACTGCTTGTTGTGACCCACCACATTGTAAATAGAGCTACTAAAAGTGTTTTTTGACGGAAGGACCCCTTTAATGAAGTGTAGGTCCCCAGTGCTCATCATTCAGCACTCATACAGCCCCAAACCATGACACTTCCTCCACCATGCTTGACTGTTAGCAGGACACAGTTGTCTTTGTAATCCTCACCTGGTTGCTGCCACACACACCTGACACCATCTGAACCAAATAAGTTTATTTTGGTCTCAGCAGACCACAGGACATGGTTCCAGTAATCCATGCCCTTAGTCTGCTTGTCTTCAGCAAACTGTTTGCGGGCTGTCTTATGCATCATCTTCAGAAGAGGCTTCCTTCTGGGATGACAGCCATGCAGACCAGTTTCATGCAGTGTGCAGCATATGGTCTGCGCACTGACTGGTGGTCCCCCTACCCCTTCAACCTCTGCAGCAATGCTGGCAGCACTCCTACGCTTATTTTGAAGACACAGACTCCGGATATGATGCTGAGCACATGCCCTCAACTTTTTTGGTCGACCATGGCAAGGCCTGTCCTCTTGAAGCGCTGTATGGTCTTGGCCACTGTGCTGCAGCTCAATTTCAGGGTGTTGGCAATCTTCTTATAACCTAGGTCATCTTCATGTAAAGCAACAATTTTCTTTTTTAAATCCTCAGAGAGTTCTTTTCCATGAGATGTCATGTTGAACTTCCAATGACCAGTATGAGAGAGTGTGAGAGTGATAACACCAAATTTAACACAACTTCTACCTATTTACACCTGAGACTGTGTAACACTAATGGATCACATGACACCAGGGAGGAAAAATGGCTAATTAGGCACAATTTAGACATTTTCACTTAGGGGTGTACTCACTTTTGTTGCCAGTGGTTTAGACATCAATGGTTGTGTGTTGAGTTATTTTGAGGGAACAGAAAATTTTCACTGTTATATAAGATGTACACTGCCTACTTTACATAGTTGCAAAGTGTTATATCTTCAAACTTCTCACATGGAAAGATATAATAAAAAAATGACAAAAATGTGAGGGCTGTACTCACTTTTGTGACATACTGTATATATGATTACTGTGGAAAGCACCCCAAAGTACAAGGAGGGTGGGAAAGGAAGAAACCCATTCTACCATGGCGACACCTGTGAAATTAACACCAGGGGCCTCATTTATAAAACGTTCTTACGCACAGATTTGATCTTAGAGTGTTCGTATGAACGAATTCACATCAAAGTACAGAGTTATAAAAAACATCTTTGACATGGAAATGTACTTATTTCCATGTCAGGTTCCAGCTTATGACCATTTCCTATTTTCCAATGCACGGGCTAGGAATTTCATTAAAAAAGACAATCTCGCCTCTTTCACTGTAATATGATTAAGATTAGGCTGATATAAGCAGAAGTACCCTAACAATACTTAAAAAAATATATTTTAAATGTTTCATCATCGTCGTCATCATCATCAATTACACAATCAATTCAATACAATCAAATTAATTACATGAATAGGCTATAGTTGATCCAAATTAAGGTATGATAAGTGTACATTTAATTCCACACGTGTAAAACATTTGGTAGGCTATAAAAACTGTCATAGTGTGTTGGTTTTTAGTAAAAGACATGGCTGCATTGGCCCTGTTAGAGGATATTGCCAATTGTGCAATAGGGAGAGAACGAGTTTTTCGTGACCGCACAGACTTTTTGGCACATGATGACACATGGCTGATAAGCAGGTACCGCTTGCTGAGAACGGCTTTGTTAGAGCTTTGTGGCCAAATGGGCCCTCATCTAGAGAGACGCACCAGAAGCAACCAGGCTATACAGGTATTCAGGTACACGTTTTGTCTGTTCTTGGCTTCCTCGCGACAGGAACGTTCCAGCGAGAAATTGGAGACCGGTCGGGAATATCCCAATCAACATTCAGCAGGATATTGCCAGATGTTCTTCGCGGAATTATTCACCTATGCCCGCAATTAATTCGATTTCCATACAGTGCCCAGGAACAGCAAGAAGTGAAGGAGGATTTCCTGCGTAAAACAGGGTTCCCAAATGTGATCGGTGCGATAGACTGCACCCACGTTGCCATACGAGCTCCACATGTGAACGAGTACATGTATGTTAACACCCCGATTGCGCACACGGAGACAGCCGAGGAGGCCCACTTTAACACTAAACATGCCCGTGCGCGGTCGGTAGTGGAGCGCAGCATCGGCATGCTGAAGGGAAGGTGGCGATGTTTGGATGCCTCTGGAGGGAGACTGCTGTATGATCCCGAAAAAGTTTGCCAGATAATCCTAGCCTGCTGTGTGCTACACAACTTGTGCTTAAACCATGGCATAGAGCTACGCGAAGAGGAAATGCGCATGGACCTAGATGATCACCCTCCCCTCTCCGCTGACCGGAATGCGCATATCACTGTGCTGAGAAGAACACGGGAAGTGATTCACCAATTATACCAACAGGTAAATAATTTTGATGAGAATAAACACACACATGTTCACATTTCTACAGAATGTTTTATTTAAGCAATTTGTTCAAAGTACCCGCAATTGCGGACAAAGTTTGATTCATTTGCACCAGCGCATGCCAGACTTGCCGAAGTTCGGTAACCACCTCTCTAACAGACAGGTTTATATCCCGCCCCAGATAGCAAAAGGACGTTGATTCGACATGGAATCATCGGCATGTTCTCCGACCATATGCCGTCGAATCATTGTCGACCACCGGCGTCGATTCAACGGCGTTTTGCTCATACGTATTTGCGTTGAAACGACGTTGAAAAGTGGATGGTGGCCGACGGTGAATCAACCCCGTTTCGGCCTTTATTCGACCATAAAATTATCTCGTTGATTTTTGGTCGACCATTGAATATATATTGGCTATAGCGTCCTATTTTATCTACGTACAACAGGATATAAAAATGCAGCTCTCATCGTGTGTCAAACTACAATCTAATATTACCTTGTAACATGAATTATTAATGAACACATTTGAACACGTTCTTGAAAACATTTTTGAATTGGAAGTGGCCCTTAAATCACTATTACACTAACACTAACAATAATATATATATTTATTCAAGCGATGTGAACACGGACTAGCGAGGATAGTGAGTACACTTATCAGACGTGGAAGCGGCTGCCATGCGGTCTGCTTGGCTGACTGTTCGACGTCCAGACCAGTTGTGAGATCAACCTTTGCCCACGTTGATTCTACCGCTTATATTTGACCTTCTCCGATGATCGTTAGATCAACCTTCACCCACGTTGATTCGACGGCTTATATTCGACCTTCTCCGACGGTCGAGAAATCGACTGTTCATGGCTCCAATTCGACGTCGATTTACAGACCAACGACGGAATCTGACCCTTTTGACCAACAATCGATGGTGATTCGACGTCCCTTTGCTATCTGGGTCTGTGTCTGTAGGACGGCCTCGGATAAGACCCTACCACAGGTGAAAGATGAGATTGAGGGTCGGAGGTGCGCACGATGGGTTGGAGATGAAGCGGTTGGTGGTCACCGAGGCCTTGATTGTGAGGGAGATGGGGCCTCTGGTACGGAGACTGCAGATGCAGCTGGTACCTGGGAGGCAGTCCGACTGCAGTGTCCAGCTCGTCTTTGTATAGGCTCTTCCTCTGATTGTTATAATTCAACACATTTATTCAAATGTTTGAAGATTCATTATTCAATTAAGGCACTTCTGCAGACAAAAGGTCTGTGTCGCCCTCCTCATATACTCCCTTTATGGCACCTTCTCCTTTAGCCATGATGCATTTCTTGGAGTGTAATTTTAAATCAGCCCATTTCTTCTTCACCTCTGGCAGGGTCCTTTGATTCCCCCCAACCTCATTTACAGCCTGGGTTGCCAGGCCACATACTTTAACTTGATAGTCACGCCAGCAGACAGGCTTCCAAATATCACGTCCCCCCACATCTGCAGCTCCGTCAACAAAACGTCAATTTCAGCCTCACTATAATGTTTTTTCTTGTGTTTCTCTTTAGTTGCCATTGTCACAGAGAGTTTTTGCTTTGAGGATAAGCTCATTTTATATGTTAATTCATTAAGCAGGGGCGTTTTGAGGGCGGAGCATTCAGCTGCACACAATTCCACGATCATTTGTGATTTATAACCGATTTCGTACGTACGTTTGTTTTCTCTGAATCGCACTTACGATCAAATCAGAAAAGTTCTTAGATAAAATCAAGGAAGGTTTCTACGCAAGTCTAAATGAGGCCTCAGATCAGCTTCGGATCTCAGAGGCAACACTTGGGTCTTCTGCAGAACACTTGTTGGACATCGATTCACTCGCCAGCTCCCCAGCAACAGCATGACAAGAAAGCAGTGGCTAAAACTTTTGCTGTCGTGGATAAAGTCTTGGTGTTGAAGCCTGTACGTGGCAGTTACCTTAGTTCTGCTTTTAGTGGCCCCTATACAGTCCAAAAGAAGGTGTGGAACATAATTATGTGATTAACACCGCTAACTGCAGACAGAAGACACGCATGTGTCGAAGAATGTTTGAGATGTTTCATTTGTGGAAGAGATGTCGTGGCCCTACTCCCCAGCTTGCTACTTTAGTTGTTAGTCTATTAGCTGCCAAACTAACAACTAAAGTCACGATTAGATGTTAAGGACTGGGGTATTAAATTTCAGCCTCCAGGAAGAAAAACATTTCTCAATACAGCACCTCCAGACCCTCTGTACAAAACGAAGTGAAGTACGAGGGGCTGGTTTACCAGGCTAGAATATATCATGAATGATGTAACAAATAAAAGTCATGGTTGACCTTGTATGAGTTATAGGCCTACGAAGTAATAATAAAACTGTTATACAGCCCTCTTGTGATTGTGTCATTTTCATATTGTGTGATGGTGTTCATTGATTGCTTGATTCACTGCTTATCATTTTACATGTTAGATAACCTGCTGCAAGCCTAGGTCTATTTATATTTATTGAGAATGCTGACTTTGGCTGCTAATGACGAATCATACACGACAATACAGACTGCTTATTTGAAAAGAAAATGTTAATGGAAAGACAGTTGTAGCCTAGGCTGTTCTGGTTGCACTCTTATTGACATTTTCACTTAGGGGTGTACTCACTTTTTTTGCCAGTGGTTTAGACATTAATGGTTGTGTGTTGAGTTATTTTGAGGGAACCGCAAATTTGCACTGTTATATAAGCTGTACACTGCCTACTTTACGTTGTAGAAAAATATTATATCTTTAGACTTCTCCCATGGAAAGATATAATAAAAACAGTACAAAAATGTTTGTACTCACTTATGTGACATACTGTATATAGAGCTTTGAGCTAATACATCATCTGGCTGAGTTGTTATTTTGTTATTGTAGCCCACACTAGGTTTTTAAAAAATCTAATTATGTTAGGTGTAAGACATTTATCACTGTCTAGGCTGTTGTCTTCATTGACGGATGTGCATCTGTAGGCTATGGGCTACGTTGCAATATGGCTATTTCCAACATGGCTATCTAGACATGTTGCCTTATGTCTTTTAATAAGAGAATGACACTGTGTGCCAAAACAACTTCCTGGTCCATAAAGAGGTCCATCTCTTTATGTCAGTAGCCTATTCCTAGTATTTTTAGTGCAAGAAATGACATTTGGCTGTAGTTGGTTTGATGTTACACTGCTACAATGTGTAAAATCAGTTGCTACATATACAATAACAAATGTACATTATACATTTTATGTATACACACATTAATGTGACACAGTAAAAATAATATGACACAATGGGTTGTACAAAACAGTTTTATTATTCTTATTTATTTATTCATTAAATAATTAATTCATTATTATTTATTTATTCTTATTTATGTATTTATTATTCTATTTAATTCCTACAAGGCCAAACATGTCAGTTTTAATTGTTACATCATAACACCAAACGTGAGCAGACACATGGAAATAGGTTAGCCAGTCCAACCTACAGTTTCATTAATATTATCATAGGAACCTACATGTACATAAAGACTAATATATCATAGCATGTTAAATAGCCTAGACTATATACTATTGTGTCTGTAAGTTAATTAAGAAAATCACTGAGAACACAGATGATTAATTATACTCTGTAATGATTAATAAGACCTATCACAATGTCCAAGAAATCACACATGCATGGTGAATAAATACATGTGTGGGAATCTAACATGAATAATAACTAGGAATAAAACACAGACAACTTCTGAAGTAGTTGGGCCTTGTTGCACTGCACTCAGACTTTGGCACCAAATGGCTGCACAACAATACATTTTGTGGTGGGAAATGAAAGCGTCTTTAGGTGAGTTTGTTTGATAACCTGTCTTGACACAGAAGTAGGCTACCATCACATCTTAAATGTGATGGATCGTGTGTTGTTCAAGTATGCATCTTTTCACGTAAAATCTTGTAACACTTTAACGTCATACCTGATAAAACATAGCATATTAAGCTTTACTTTCACAAAGGGCATTCACAGGCTATCCACAGTCACCACAATGTGGACGTTACAGTGAGAAGAGAGGGTGGCCAGGTTGAAAAAGTTAGCTGTGACTACATGGTTGATATTTTTCATCCACTTTAGGCAAACAACTTCATCCTTGGTATGACCAAGAAAGTGGTGGTCTACCACATGGACAGTCTTCATTAAGTAAGGGCCTGTGTGTCTCGCATACAGATTTTTTTCAAACGTGTAGTTGTTGGCTGTTATTATAGCAGTTTATGATGGCACACTGTGACGCTCTGCTTTGTGGTAGCTCCGCCTGCCACTTAACTGTGTTTCCCTGTTAATCCAGGTGATTTTGTACAGGTGCAGTCCATTTGCGCAGGACATAAAAGGACCTGCGCGATGTCTTGAGAGTCCTCCCCTTCCTCCTTTGGCTTTTTGCTTCGTTTGAACACCCCTAGACATTCTTTGCATTACATACATTTTACTGATTGTGCATACACCTTATCTTTATTCTTTAATTAATAAACATTCTAAAACGTTTATTTGTCTGCGCGTGGTTTCCTCTTATGTTGCATTACCCTTGAGCCATGGTGATCGTAACAAAATTGGGGCCTCGTCCGCGGCTAGTATATTTTGGATAAAGTACATTGTGTTTTTTTGGATAAGCGGTAAGTTATAGTATTTGGTCCAACAGGTGTAAGCACCTGGATCGGTAGTCGTAAAGAAAATTGGAAGCCGTGCGCAGATTTTTGTTTTGGTGTACCGTAAATCCTCTAATACTGGCCTGTATTCCATTACTGGCCGGGATTCTATTATTGGCCGGTGTCGCTGTCGGAGGGGGTAAATATTGGCCGGCCTCTAATACAGGCCGGAGCTATAATTAGAAACAAGTAGTTTCTGAGGTCGTAGTGGCCTTACACAATCCATTAAGATGCATTAAAATTGTATTCTTTTATCATTTTATTTCTAAATGGTTCAATCGGATCTGACTGATTACCAACAGCTCTCGTTGGGTGGTAACCAGGCAACCAGCCATAGTTTACCGGCACGAGAAGCTAAACTTGACTCGCGTGAGACTTCAGTTTTCAGTCAGCAGGCTAACGGTGTCACTATGGCAGGGAAAAGACGGAAATTTGATATTAAATTTAAACAGAATGTGCTGGAATATGCGGCAGAGCACTCAGTGGAGCAAGCAGCTAAACATTTTAACATTGACCCGAAAAGAATAAGATACTGGAAGAAGCAGAAAGTGGATCTCGCAGCAGCGAAGAAGAATAGAGCAAGACTGCCGGGAGGAGGGAGAAAAAAGGTTAGCGAGGAGTTGGACACAAAACTCTCTGAGTGGATCCATTCGATGAGGGGAAATCATAACCGAGTGTCGAGAGCAATGATCCGAAAAAGGGCTCTAGAAATCTACCCTACAGTGAGTGATGGTGGTCAACGATTTCGGGCTAGCAGGGGTTGGCTGGAAAAGTTTTTAAACCGGAATGGCTTTGCATTGCGACGTCGCACCACAATGGCTCAGAAGGACCCAGATCTCCTCACAGAGAAACTGGTTTCATTCCTGGACTACGTGAGCAAGACTGTCGTCTCGGAAAAAATTTCAGAGAAGGACATAATTGCTATGGATGAGACGGCCGTATGGTTCGACATGGTGTCCCCCAGTACCATTGACGTAAGAGGAACGAATAGTGTTGCGCTGAAAACAACCGGCCACGAGAAAAGCCACCTCACGGTTGTCCTGGCTGCCAAGGCTGATGGCACCAAACTCAAGCCTTTTGTCGTCTTCCGAGGGGCCATCCGTGAAGTGAAGGCAATGCAACAAGAGATCTCAAGAGCAGTCATCGCAACATCTGCCAATGGCTGGATGAATGACGACTTGACCACAACATGGCTCAGGTCAGTGGTTGGCAAATTCAGCTTTCGCCCGCGTCTGCTGGTGTGGGATGCCTATCGCTGTCATATCAGCACCAATACAAAACAGGAGTTAAGGCCCTATAACATCACAACCGCCGTGATTCCAGGAGGCTGCACTAAGTATGTGCAAGCCCCCGATGTCATGTGGAACCAGCCATTCAAAGCAAGCCTACATGCCTCTTATGATGAGTGGTTGGCTGGGGATATAAACAAGCAGTACACAAGTGGAGGCAATTTAAAAGCACCATCGCGCCGTCTGCTGTTGGACTGGGTCCTGGCTGCGTGGGAGAAGTTGGACAAGGACCTGATAATAAAGTCATTCAAAGTGTGTGGGCAATCCGTTAAACCGGACGGGAGTGAAGACGATCTGATTCTCTGCTTCCGAGAGGGACAGGTATGTTTAAATTAAGCACTCCCTTACATTTTATCACTATCACGTTCGTGGGTTAGCCTGTCTGTGACGTGCAATAATAGCCAAAATAATTGAATGTAGGCTATCGTTCTTTCACAGCCCTGCGCTGCTGGACGACAGGCCCTGGCTACTGCCCGCCTGCGCGAGGAACAGAACAGACTCGCAGCTGAACATGAGGAAGACGAAGAAGAATTGTACAATAATGAACTTGTTGTTGAGACTGGCACGAGTGATGAAGAGATAACGAGAGATGAAGAGGAGGAGGAAAGTGAGGAGGATTAAAAATAATTTGAGGGTATATTGTTTTTCCAGTTAGTGGCAAGGTGTGCAAGTTGCCTTTTGTTATAAATCAATAATTATCACAATGGAAAAAATGTTTACAATGCACCAGGTTTGCTTTATGGTGAACGTCGTTAAAAATGACTGTTTACATGATTCGTTAGCCTTCGTTAAGATATCTGATACTGGTACTTTCCACCTAATAATAAAATGTCGCTGTGATGGCAGAATTATTTCCCTTAACTTAAAAAAACACAAAAAAAACTAAAAAAAACACAAAAAAACATTGTTTTGTAAGTCAGTTTGACCATGATTCCAGTCGCTGTTGGCTGGTTTTGCTTTTATTTTCTGCCGTGCAAAAAAAAAAAAAAATGCAGCTGCTGGAAAGAATGTCTGAATAACAGTACAGGTATTTGTTGATAATGTTCCTACCGTTATGGTAACTGGCTACTTTTCCAATAAATTGACCTATTTTATAGGTTCAAATGGACACCAAATGTCGTTTTTATTAATGCCACTGGTAATCTGTTTTGCTCAAATAGAAATACAGGCCTGTCTTCTAATACTGGCCTCCTTCCAATAATGGCCTAGACCAAGATGCACTTGAGGTAAATAAAGGCCCCGTCCTATATTAGAGGATTTACGGTATATTAATTATTGGTTTAAATTCGTGCGTCTTTTGGTTGCCAAGGAAGGGGGAGGACATTTTTGAGCCTTTATTTGGTTTTTTTTTTGGTGGTGACCCGAGCTGGTTGCAGGCATCTCTATGCACTGGAGAAATTAGATTTGGTGGGTTTAGATCCACCGGAGTTAACGTGAACCCCCGCCGCAGGAAATTGGCGCGCTTAACGCGGTTTGTTAATTTGCCTTTCTTGTTTTGTTTTTCTGGTGTGTCGAACGCGGGGGGACTGTTTCGGTCCAATCGTATGTGGGCACACGAAGACCAGGATAAGGTAAGTAGGGCCTCTTTCTCTGTCCTGTAGATAGATGCGGGGCAGCTCCAGTACGTGTGTATCTCTTGTTGCATATGAGATTAGCCTGCACCCGCGCGGTGTACTCCACATATGGTATTTTTTTGTGACTGCAGCTATTGGTAATTGTATTTTCGTAATTGGTTGAAATTTGGTATTTGTGCTTTGTCTTGGTAAAGTCTGATTGGTTAGTAGTGAAACATGTCGGTGGCAGAGAGCCGTAGCGTTTTGTCTGAGGATGAGTTTGATAAAATGACTAAAGATGAGTTACGTAAGACTGCTGAACAATTTGAGTTGGATTTGGAATTGCCTGCTGCGCTCAAAAAAGCAGAACTGAAAGCGTTGGTAAGAAGTAAATTGGTAGAGTTGGACATGTTGTCGGTCAAGCCGTTGTCGGAGGGTGCAGGCATAGCAGCCGCCTCCACTGCAGTTAAAATGGGTTCTCCGCAGCCTTCTGCTGCAGCGCTCACTTTTGAACAACAAAAAGAACTGTTGTTGATGCAGATGCAGAAGCGCGACAAGGAGAGGAAATTAGAGTATGAAAAATTGCGACAGAGTGAACAGGCAAATGAATTAGAGCGTCAGAAGTTGAAGTTGTCTGGGCAAGGGCATTTGTCACAAAACGTAAAATTATTGCCCAAGTTTAATGAAAGGGACCCTGATGTTTTCTTCTCTTTGTTTGAGAATATTGCTGTTGAGCGAGGTTGGACTGATAAGGACTGCACTTTGCTTTTGCAGAGTGTGTTTACAGGGACAGCCCAAGAGGCCTTCATAGCATTGTCTGCATCTGAAAGAAAAAAATATTCTTCGGTTAAAGAGGCTGTGTTGCGTGCCTTTGCTTTGGTTCCTTAGGCATACAGGCAGCGCTTCAGAAACTGGAGAAAAGGTGAGCGACAGACGCACATGGAAGTTGTGCGTGAACTCACCAGTTTCTTTAATAGATGGTTGGCAGCAGCAGATGTTAAGACGTTTGAGGAACTTTGTGAATTGGTTGTGTTAGAACAGTTTAAAAACATTGTACCTGAACGTGTGGCCACATACATTAATGAGCAAAAGGTAAACACTGCTGCAGACGCTGCTGTATTGGCGGATGAATTTATGTTGATTCATAAGAAGGGGTTTGGACAGGCATTTGATAACACACGAAGTCGTTATCATTACCGACGGGGGAAAGGCGGTTCTTCTCCATCTAGGTTGGACCAGTCAGGTCGCAGTAAAGATTCGCAGAATCAATGCCATTACTGTTTAGAGTTTGGTCATTGGAAAAATGAGTGTCCTGTTCTGCGTAACAGGAAGAAAAATCAAAATCGCCCTGGTTCTCCTAAGCCGTCGATGTGTGCGGCACCTGTCGCTCCTATTCCTTGTGAATTAAAAATTGATGTTCCATCTTGTGTGAGTCTGTCTGCCGGTGATGTACCGGGTGCGCTGGCCGATGTTCCCCCTGTTGTGGTGGATGGTACTACTGATGATCAGTTGGAAGACCATTATGGTCCGTTTTTGACTGACGGGTTCGTTTCGCTTTCAGGTGACTCAGAGAAGGTACCTGTAAAAATACTGCGTGATACTGGAGCCTCTGAAACGTTTGTTAAGCAATCTGTTTTGCCTTTCTCGTGCAGCTCGAGCACGGATGAATTTGTTTTGATTCGGGGGATTGGGATGACCACTTTATCAGTTCCTCTGCACAAAGTAGTGTTACACTCTGATCTTGTACAGGGCGAAGTGACAGTAGCCGTTCGTCCATCGCTACCTGTAGAGGGGGTGGACGTTATTTTGGGCAATAACTTGGCTGGGGGACGAGTGTGGCCTAGTGTTCCACCTCCTCCAGTGGTCTCTGCTGTTCCTATTGAGCGGGTGAGAGAGGAGCATGATTGTGCGGTGACATTCCCAGACGTATTTACTGCGTGCGCCGTAACGAGAGCAAAAAGTCGCGCACAGGGGGTTGATGCGTCTCTGGGGTTGGTCGATACCAAGAATGCTAAAAAGTTGCCTATTTTGCCTGAGTGTCTCAGTCGAGATGAGTTGATTGCCGCTCAGAAGCAAGATGAAAACCTGCAAGAATTAATTGCAAGCGCTTTACCATCTGATCATATGACCAATGCAGACCTAGGTTACTTTATACTAGAGGGCGTGTTGGTGCGTAAGTGGGTACAGCGTGATGGGGAGTTAGAGTTGGATGTTGTCCAAATTCTGGTACCTGACTCTCTTAAATCTCTTGTGCTGAAAACTTCTCATGGGGATGTAGCTGGGCATTTCGGGGTACGTAAAACCTACAACCGACTGTTGCAGCATTTCTATTGGTATCGTATAAAAAAAGATGTTGCTGCGTTTATCAAGACATGCCACGTTTGTCAGATCGCGGGTAAACCAAATCAGGGCATTAAGCCCGCACCCCTCCATCCGATTCCGGCAGTGGGCCGTCCTTTTGAGCATTTGCTAGTTGATTGTGTGGGCCCACTACCTCCGTCGAAAAGTGGCTCCACGTATTTGTTGACGGTAATGTGTCTGACAACGCGTTACCCTGCAGCCTACCCATTGAGATCAATTACCACCAGATCGATTGTTAAGGCACTTTCGAAATTTATTTCTGTTTTTGGTATCCCAAAAATTGTACAGAGTGACAGAGGTAGTAATTTCTCCTCGAACATGTTTGCACAAGTGTTGAGGGAACTTCATGTGAAACATAGTTTGAGCAGCGCGTACCATCCTCAAAGTCAAGGCGCACTTGAGCGTTTCCACTCTACACTCAAGTCCTTGCTGCGCGCTTATTGTTTGGAACTGAACCGTGACTGGGAGGAGGGTCTTCCTTGGCTGATGCTGGCAGCCAGGGAGGTCACTCAAGAAAGCACGGGTTTCAGTCCCAATGATTTAGTTTTTGGACACAAAGTCTGCGGTCCCCTGTCAGTATTAAAAGATTGTGTGAATGAGGTTGCTCCTCAAGTAAATTTACTTGATTATGTCCAAGGATTCCGACGAAAACTGTTCCTGTGAGCTGGCGAATAAAAATCTGGCCAAAGCCCAGGGGAAAATGAAACGATTGTTCCCGATTGCTCACCCTTTAAAGCACGTTTTTCTGGTCTGTACTCCGTTGTTCGTAAGGTCACTGAGTTGGATTACTTAGTGGCAACGCCAGATCGAAAAAAATCTTCACAACTTTGTCACATTAACATGTTGAAACCCTACTACACGCAGAGTGTGAAGTCTGAGTTATCTGATGGTAAGGTGTCACCTGCACTGACTGCCGACGGGTTGCGTTGCGAGTCCCCTCAGGTGGCAGTTGGGGAGGACGAGGGCGCTCCCGACGACTCGGTGCTGTTACCCAGGCTTAAAAACTCCGAAATGTTGAAAGATTTGGATGCTCTTTTGATCCATATGTCTCCCGAACAGCGTGATGAATTAAAGTCGGTGATTTTGTCTTTTCCCTCTCTGTTTCACGATACACCTACATGCACACACTGGATACAGCATGACATTGAGTTGGTTGGCGACACTAAGCCCATTAGGCAACGCTTTTATCGTGTCTCACCAGACAAAAAGAGGTTCATGGATGCTGAGGTAAAATACCTCTTAGATAACGGTTTAGCTAAACCCTCTTATTCCAGCTGGGCGTCGCCGTGTCTTTTGGTGGGGAAACCCGACGGTACCTTTCGTTTCTGCACCGATTACAGAAAACTGAACACTGTAACAAAGCCTGACTCCTTTCCGCTCCCCAGAATTGACGATTGTATTGATCTTGTTGGTTCTGCTCGCTACGTCACCAAGTTAGATCTCCTGAAGGGTTACTATCAGGTACCTTTGACACCTAGGGCTCAGGAGATTTCTTCTTTTGTGACGCCGTCTGGCTTGTACTCGTACAATGTAATGAGTTTTGGTCTCAGGAACGCACCATCTACGTTCCAAAGACTCATGAATCGTGTCATTGCAGGTCTAGACGGTTGTGCTGTGTACCTGGATGATTGCATAGTGGCATCAGACACTTGGGAACAACATGTCAGTACTATTCATGTCTTGTTCACTCGCTTAGTGGAAGCTAATTTAACTGTGAATTTGGCCAAATGTGAGTTTGCAAGAGCAACAGTTATTTATCTGGGGAAGGTGGTGGGGCAGGGTCAGGTGAAGCCTGTGAGGGAAAAAGTGTTGGCAATTGATACATTTCCTCCACCTAGTACTAAAAAGGAGCTGAGAAGATTCTTGGGTATGGTAGGTTACTACCGGGGTTTCTGTTCCAACTTTTCAACTGTTGTGTCTCCTCTAACTGACCTTCTGAAGGACAAAGTAGCGTTTGACTGGTCTGCTCCCTGCCAAGAGGCTTTTGAGATGGTCAAAATGTTGCTCAGCACCGCACCTGTTTTGGCTGCCCCAAAGCTTGACCAACCTTTTCAGCTACATGTGGATGCCAGCAATGTTGGAGCAGGGGCTGTACTCATGCAGGAGGATGACATGGGTTTAGATAGACCAATCAGTTACTTTTCGCGAAAATTTAATAAACATCAGTTGTTGTATTCCACTATTGAGAAGGAGGCCCTGGCGCTGGTCTGGGCCCTGCAGTTTTTTGATGTTTATGTGGGGGGTGGGTATACTCAGATCACAACCCTCTAACTTTTTTTCATTCTTTGCAGAGCCCAAACCAGCGTCTTACGAGGTGGGCCCTATTTTTGCAGCCGTATAATCTTGTCATTCGACACATCCGGGGTTGTGGATAATGTAGTGGCAGATGCTTTGTCTCGCATCCCGGGTGGTGAGTAATGCCATCATGCGCTGACCATGTCTCATTTCTGTTTTCTTCAATGGTCTGTTCTTCTTAAATTGCTTTCCAGGCGCCGGTATTGCTGAAGTTCAGGGCATTGGGGGGGGGGGGGGGGTGGTAGGGAGTGTGAATGTGGTTAGGGCTTAGTATTGTTGTATGGCTGTAATATTGTTGTGGAGTGTGACATTTGAATTCTGTACTGTTGTTGAATATATTATATGGCTGTAGTCTTCTTATTGAATGTGGTGAACATTTTTTGTTAGGCTCATTAGTAATGTTTTTGTTTATGATTTTTGCTGTTCAGAGTCCCACTTATGGGCCTCTGTCTTAAGGGGGAGGGTGTGACGCTCTGCTTTGTGGTAGCTCCGCCTGCCACTTAACTGTGTTTCCCTGTTAATCCAGGTGATTTTGTACAGGTGCAGTCCATTTGCGCAGGACATAAAAGGACCTGCGCGATGTCTTGAGAGTCCTCCCCTTCCTCCTTTGGCTTTTTGCTTCGTTTGAACACCCCTAGACATTCTTTGCATTACATACATTTTACTGATTGTGCATACACCTTATCTTTATTCTTTAATTAATAAACATTCTAAAACGTTTATTTGTCTGCGCGTGGTTTCCTCTTATGTTGCATTACCCTTGAGCCATGGTGATCGTAACACACACGTGCTCCCAGACTGTCTTGACATGTTGACGATTAAGAAAAATGGACCACTTCTTGCCGTGCCGCTTACATTTACATTCCTGCTACTCTGCTTCTCGCACGCCGCAGTAATGCAGGTACAGATGACAAACATAAACTTATTTACGAGAGCAGATGCTATGGATTATACGGTGAAATAACTGAATGCATGCAGAGTTTCTCAATATAGACTATTATCTGGCAGTGGGCACCACTTATCAGTTTGACTTTAAAACAAAGCTTAAAAAACAAAGCTTGAAGGAAGCATGAGACATAATTCTAGACTAATAGTTCTATTTATTATTATTATTATTATTTACACCAATCCCAGTATATTGTTACAGTGGGTGCTAGTTCGACGTTTCAGTCGTGATTCACAACGTGATTCACACAGCTGCATGAAATGTAAGTACAACTGCAGCCGCCTGGGGGCAGCATAAGAACACTGAAGTTTACGCTGAAGTAAAGATCTTACTTTGAAGGTTGACCCCACCTACTGTACGGCAAACCTTGCAGTTATTTAGGTGACTGTAAACTTGCCAATATCTCGTAATCATGCGGTTCAAATGCAGTGAAACTAAATCAATGTGCAGAGATAGCGATAATACAGCTGAAGTCAAGTATGCCATGACTTCAAAGTTTAACAATTTGAGGAGCAGTATTATAGTCATTTCTACAAACCGATTGAGTTTCGCTGAGTTTGGACAGCACAACTGTAAGATATTTGCATTAGAAGTTGGCCATAATATGGAACATGTACCGCGATAATACCGGGAATGTTTAGTCATGAGACAAAAAAAGCAGCTACGCTACGACTCAACCCGCTAAACAAAAGCTGTATGGATATCAGTTAGTGGAAAACTATTCCAAAATGACGAACGGTTTGATGGAAAATAAACCCGAATACCCGAAGTTACAAGGACATAGCTAATTATTATACCACTGCTTGCTGGAATTTCCCATTGTGAAGTGCTGTTGAAATAACCTTTACGTTTTTTCCACATGTTCACCGTAATAAAAATGAACTTGTGTGAGGGAGAGAGGGGGAAATGTAATTAGGCTATATCATGTTTTACTCGTATATTGCATAGGCTATAAGGTATTTGTTAAAAGATGGGTCCACCCACAATGCGCATTTTCCTCCTAAAAAACAATCTGCACCGCCCGACCTGTGGGTTTTGGGTCGACCCGCGCATTACTTGTTTGGGCTATTCCCAGAATCGCAGCATGTCGTTCTCTCCACTTCATCCCCACAACTTAACCTACTGTACATGTATGAAAATAAATTATGCAAGCACTGAAAACCATTAAATGTATAACCAAAAGCAGTAATAACCATTTTTATATAACCAGGCGTTGTTTACTCAATCATAATCCTTTCACTGAATGTGCACATCGAATTTATTGAATTTATGTTGTATTGCTTGTGTAATTTCACACATTACATTCACACTAACAAGTCAGCAGCATTCGCAGCACACTCACAACACATCATCATTCAATCAAAATAGGTAGGCCTACAGTATGTGAAAAAAGGGGGGAGGGGGGCCAGAGAACAGGCGCCTCCTTAGATAGATAAGACCGATGGGATGGGGTTCAGATCCAGCGACCTAAGAACAGAGATTCACTGGCCAGTAGGTGTGGATCAGGGAGGATATCTGAGTACTCAGAGAGTACCCTCGAGTGACAACATATGCGGAGGAGATTCATCAACAACAACCCCGGAACTCAAAATACAGTTGTCAGATCACAATGGGACAGTTACCTCCATTGTCAGGCTACATTTGTTTGCTAATTATTAGGCTGTTATTAATCAACGTTTCAATTTAGCTCTGCCTTTAGCTGAAGTTGCCCATGTCACTGGTCGATTGTCGTGGCAATAAAGTTTTGTATTTTATTTTGGCTCTCTGACTTGTTTTCATTTGGGTGCGGCTGGGGTGTCGGAATTTATTTATAGCGAGTTGGCGGAATTTTATTTCAATTCTGTCGGAACTCAGTTTGGATGTGGGTTGAAGTATGATGGGTACGGGCGGGCCAGAGACTGCCAAATTTTGATTTGTACTTCATTATACAGTTTAACAATAGGCTATTACACCTTGATCTTACAATTTTTTGTCTTTGAACCCAATGCCCCCCCCCCATTGTTTCGCACAAATGTCTCATTTTGCCAAGGTAAGTTGTTCTGTAGTGAGCATGAGCAAAAATCCTTTCCCAAAATGTAACTTGCATCCCTGCCCAGCTTTTCCCTCAAATATCAAAGCACCTTTTCTGTTTAAGAATGCTTAAACAGCTGAAGAAATAAATAAGCTACAGTAATTGATTAGGCTATAGCCTACACCAACAGTTGTTAAACATTTACATGAACATCGACAGTAGCACATAAGCAAATGCTTTCCAACAGACATCGCAAGACCCAATGAATCATAAATAAATAATGCACATTGTATACACATTGTATATGCTATTTTGATGTGAATATGCATTTTAATTAATAGGCTACATGTTTTGTCAACCATTAACAGATCATACCAAAAGCCAGAGTAAGCACAACAAAGCGAGGCAGGTCTTCTCCGAGAATTGTTTAACAGGTTCCAGAGCTGTGTCGTTGTTTAAATTCATACTTCGGCTTAGCTATCTAATCTATCGCGTTTGGAAAAGGGTTAGTTTAATCAAAGGTCGATGTTTGGACGGACTGGAGAGTGGAAGCTCAAAAAACGCACCAACAGAAAGAGCCAAGTATGGGAAGCTCCACAAAAAGTGCCGACAGAAAGAGCAGAGTATGGTTTGGAAATGCCTTTTGAAGTGGTTAGAAAAACAGTCACTACTGCTAGCAAGCTGCTTGGGATCACTCTTCCAAGTATGGAGAGTATCTATAGAGACAGACTTGTTAAAAAGGCTGATAACATTATTAAACAAAGCACACATCAGCTGTCCTCTTCATTCAACTTCCTTCAACTCCTGCCATCTGGACGTCCCCCCCGCTGTTCAAAAATAGGTCAAGGTTTTCTTTTGTACTCCAAGCAATAAAAGCACTAAACGAGGCAAAGTGGTAAACCATCCAATGTGGTGTGTGCTAGTGTGAATAGCAATTATTATTATTATTATTATTATTTTATTTATTTATTTTATTATTTTATTTGCTGTATACGTGTTTTTTTTGTTGTTGATATGCCTGTCTGTGTCCCATGTCTTGTGCCAGGGACTGTACTGCAAATACAATTGCCCCATGGCGATCAATAAAGCTCTAACTAAATGCGGCAGTAAAGTCGAACACAAATCTTCAATGAGACTGAGCTTGCACCTTCCTGATCGTCATAGTAGATGACTGAGAGGTCATGTGTTGTGTGTGGGGCACAAGGAGTGGGCGGGCAGTTGTAGTAGGGTGCACTGAGACTTCAAGTCAAGTTGAGTCTCCAAAGTGCTTCACAACACAAGGATGAAAAATAAGATGGCAAAACCATAACGCAAAGCCCATTAATAGGTATAGCCTACCAACACAAGGCAATAAAATAAAAACAAATACATACGTAAATAAATGAAAGAGTGGCCTTGACAGCATCACATGAACACCACAGAACAAGCTAAAAATAGAGAGAATAGATATGTCAAATTGGATTTAAATAACGTACATATAAAATAAGAAGTTCAGTGGGGGAGCGCAGTATAACACATGTCCACAGACGTCAGTGAATTTAAACCAAAGAGGGCAATGAGAGCAATTGTTATTTTTTTCTCACCATGGATATCATTCGACCATTTTGTTCGACATAAAGAGAATGCAACCTTTGAAAATTCCTTCCAAGTTAGCATTGCATTAGGTTTTACTTGTTTTGTAACGCTGACGGCAAGCAGTGACAAAAAGGACAGATAACGTCAGCCTTTCTGCACTTTTCCTATTAGTTTGCAGAACTGCCATGTTATGATATTGGCGAATGTCACACCATACACAACACTATATTGGCCCAACATGCTTACTAAGCTTTGGGGAAATAAAAACTTTCAATTTAGTTTGTTGTTGTTATGTTTTATTTTCACATTTATAAGATGTTTAATGTTCACTGTGGGCCTAGGAAACGCTGCAATTTCAAATCCTGTGTGTGCAACCTGTACATATGGCTTTTGACAATAAAGCTGACTTTGGCTTTGACTTGGAAGTTCCTTTCCTTCATTAACTCCTTCTATTTGGGAAAAGCCACTCCAATGTTCAGTCAAGTGTCGTCAGTTTTGTTCTGTTGTTCTCTCTTTTCCATTTTCTTGGTGATGGACCCTGCTCATCATATGTTTGATAATATGAGATCATCCATCCTAAGAGTTTTTAAAACCCTCGATTGTTTCTCCGAAGCTGTGAGTCTCTGTGAGTTTGTGCCTAGCTTCCGCCCGTGTGCTGCAAGTGAACATAAAAGCTAATAAGGCGAAGCTACCTTCACTTGGTTGTCCAATGCCAGGGCCTGTATTTTCAAGATGGTGACTCAAATTGGCGATCCAACAAGCCAACGCAATGTATATATAAATGGTGAATACAACTTCTACCAGAAGACTGCAATTTTTGATGTAAGTAATTACTAATTAATAAGGTAATACTTGTAAATGAAGAAAATAAAGATTCTTACATTTTAGGGGCTTTCAGGCAATGCTATGTCATAAGCCCAACTTATTGTGACACAGTTCAATCTTTGTTATAAAGCTTTACCTGCCTTTTAAAGTGTAAATCAGTATGTGTAAAAAGTTCTGAATGCTAATTATGATCACCGCTAGCATTAACGCAGTCATATAAGTTTAATCTTTGCTTTTTTTCCATCGTTTTTGTGTAGAAGATTTCCAGAACACTAAAAGACCAGGGAACACGAAACGTTTTGGGGATGTAGCCCTATTTGGATGATACAGAGTTAGCTGTTTTGGTGCCTAGCGGCCACCCCCCTCTGCGCTCACCCCCCAAAAAGGCAGGGAGACCAAAATCATTTGTTGCGGAATAACTCACCAACCATTGCAATTAAAAAAAAACACACTTTATTTGTACCTTGGGCTCAACAAGATGTATATACCCAGTCCATAAATGGGAATGGGAATATTGTACATGTAAAAATTAAGGTTTTGAATCGCCAGTATCTTGATCGGAAAAAGTCATTATCACATCAAATTTGCTATGTAGGATCACCCCTCCAACCTCTTGAAGCATATTATGTTTCGTAATCTTTGTATTTTGCATGTAGGGGCTGCTGTTCTCTAAGCCTACCTAAAAATTACTTTTTGCGGAATGAACTCAGCCCATCATTTTTTGTTTGGCCTGTAGCGCCACCCAGGAAAAATTGTACATGCAAAAGGTTTTGAATTGCCAGTATCTTGGCCAAAGAAAGTTGTTATTGCATCAAATTAGCACTACTCCAACCTCTATGGGTTTTGTATATTAGGTTTTGTAAACTTTGTCCCACAGAATACTGCTAAAAATGGGCAATTAGAATGTTGAAGAATAAACACTCTAAAGAATGTCTGACCCAATCTAACTTAACATAAAATGCTAGAATCTTGCATTGTGGAGAAACATTGTAAATATCCAAGAGTTGGTAAATGTATACTTTATGGTTTACTTTAAGTAGGTTTATTCCAAAATTCATTTTGACTGATTTAATCATCTGAAACCACTGTTAAGTCTCTAAGTAAAACAATGTGTTTTGCAGTATGTCATCCATCCTGTTGTCCTGAAATAAACAAAGATATGGCATGGACACTGCCTTTTGTCACCTATAAATCAGTGTCTAAATTATTATTATTAGGACTTCTTTTAAAAGCCTTTCATCCATCCCACTGGTTATTTGCACTGTCAGTGCAGGAATGCAAAAGAAAAAATTAGAAATAATCAGCGAAAGCGGTCATTATAGTGTTGCCGAGATTTTTCCCTTTTTTTTTTCACCGATTTTTCATCAACGATTGCCAGGACACTGTAACTCTGGGGGAGATGAATCTTTGTAGGCATGTAGCCCTAGAAGTTTTTGAGAGCGAATAGGAGCTTTTGGCCCCCAAGGGCCACACCCCCGCTGTGCCAGTGTCTATCAAAGAGGGGGAGACGCTGAAAAGTTTTTGCTGAACAACATGAATTTTTTGTGATATGTCGGAGTTACAGGGGCGTATCGACCCAGCCCATAAACACTCACTTAAAGTGTAGCGCCACCTAGTGAAATGGGTAAATGCGAAAAATGGGATATTATATTGGCAATATCTTGGACCGAGAAGGTGGGAACTGCACAAAATATGTCATGCACGATCAGCACAAAGACCTCTAAAAGCATAGCACATGCCATCAAATTTGGCCCATAGGGGGC
The DNA here is from genome assembly GCA_030347295.1 of Setipinna tenuifilis. Classification (NCBI taxonomy): domain Eukaryota; kingdom Metazoa; phylum Chordata; class Actinopteri; order Clupeiformes; family Engraulidae; genus Setipinna; species Setipinna tenuifilis. Next base: position 35,779,173 of record CM059266.1, on the reverse strand, counting down.
GCTGTAATTGTACAAAAATTGTACAAAATGTTGTTTTGTCTATTATCTAGAGAAGAGTAATGTTTGCAAGCAGTTTTTTTTTGTCGTGAAATCTATTGAACCTCCCGCATTGAAAACACTGGTCGACGCCCACTTCCAACAAAAAGAATTTCCGTGAAATTTTAACATTGTGAAAGCGAAACCAAACGAACGTGTCATAGGCTTTTCATGTGAATCTCACCAAAGTTGGTACATGTCATCTACAGACAATAGTGACAAAAAGTTATCAAAGGATTTGTCTTGAGATAAACCGTTTAAAAGTTACATGTCAATGAAAATTTGAAACATAGCTTAAAATTCTTCAAAAGTCCATATCTTGGCTTCTAATTGCTCCAATGTTGTGAAAATTGACATGCCACCTCTAAACAGCTTTCTGTTCATGTGCATCGAATTTTGTGATATTTTGTCAAATGGGACAATGTTTTTTGTCGAAGCCAGGGGTCCAAAAACAGGTTTTTTTAAAAAGCTCATCAACATTTTTTCCCAAGACAGTGATTTTGTGGTAGTATGTCGGGGTTACAAAGACGCATTCACCTAGCCCATAAACTGTCACTTGAAGCATGACGCCGCCTAGTGATAGGGGTAAATGCAAAAATTGGGATTTTGTATTGCCAATATCTTGGACGGGGAAGGTGGGAACTGCACAAAATATGTCATGCACAATCAGCACAAAGACCTCTAAAAGCACAGCACATGCCATACAATTTGGCCCATAGGGGGCGCTGTAATTGTACAAAATGTCATTTTGCCTATTATCTAGAGAACAGTAATGTTTACAAGCAGTTCTTTTTTGTTGTGAAATCTATTGAACCTCCCGCATTGAAAACACTGGTCGACGCCCACTTCCAACAAAAAGAATTTCCGTGAAATTTTAACATTGTGAAAGCGAAACCAAACGAACTCGTCATAGGCCGTTCATGTGAATCTCACCAAATTTGGTACATGTCATCTACAGACAATGGTGACAAAAAATTATCAAAGGATTTATCTTGAGATGGACTGTTTCAAAGTTACATGTCAATCAAAATTCAAAACATAGCTTAAAATTCTCCAAAAGTCCATATCTCGGCTTCTAATTGCTCATATTTGGTATGACAACTCTGAAACGCTTTCTCTTCATGTGCACCAAATTTTGTGACATTTCACCACATGGGTGCAATGTTTCCGGTGAAAGCTAGGTGTACAAAAACAGTTTTTGTTAAATAACTTATCAAAATTTTGCCCAAGACAATGATTTTGTGTTAGTAAGCCAGTGTTAAAGAGGCGTATCAACCCATTCCATAAACACTCACTTGAAGAAATAGCGCCACCTAGTCATATAGTTAAATGCAAAAATAGACATTTTGCATTGCCAATATCTTGGACCGAGGAGGTGGGAACTACACAAAATATACACAAACACACAGAATGTCATTCATTCAAAACCCACATCCATGCCCACTTCCAGCAAATCATTTCCACACAAACTCTCACCTCACAACACTGACCTACCACAAACTCACCATACCTATGATTCCCACACTTCAATACACTGCGGCGGTCATACCATGTACCGCTATGCGGTACATCTAGTTGCAATTCAAGTAGTGAAAGTTTAACGAACACCCTGAAATGGTACAAAGGTAAGTACTGAACAGCCAGGGGTAAAAAAAATTGGTTACCTAAAACCAAAAAATACATTGTACATTTCAGAATTATAAAAAAGAACACAAAGTTGGTTAAATCGGCCTTGACAGCTAGTGCTACTAATTCCTATAGGTGTTCCAACTTTTCTTGATTACTTACAACACCCAATGTTGGTATAAAAGCAGTGTTGAAACACACACTGTGGTACCAGACCCTCAGGGGCATCAGGTGAACAGTATTGTACTGCAGAAAGTACTGTAATGCTACAAAAATGGCAAGAAAGGGGCAATTAACATTGGGAGAGAGACAGACCATCATGACACTTAAAAGTGTTAGTCTTTCCTAAAGGACAATTGCAAAAGAAAGTCAAGGTGTCAGTGAGTACAGTTTTCTTCACCATCAAAAGGCACTCAACACTGGGGGAAACTGGCAGGAAGTGGTCTAGCAGACCCAAAGCCACAACTGAATCAGAGAACATGTCTCTAAGAGTTTTAGACAAATTGTGTGATAGGCAGCTCACAGGACAACAACTTCAAGCAACCAACATGGCTACCACAGCATTCTGCAGCGCCATGCAATACCCTCTGGTATGCCCCTAGTTGGTCAAAGGGTCATCCTACAGCAAGAAAATGACCCAAAACACTAGTCCAAACTATGCCAAAAAAATCTCAGGAAAAAAGAACAAGATGGTAAGCTTAAAAACATGGAGTGGCCAGCACAATCTCCAGACTTAAACCCCATCGAGCTGGTTTGGGAAGAACTGGACAGAAGAGTGAAAGTCAAGCAACCTAAAAGGGCCACACATTTATGGGAACTTCTGCAACAAACTTTGGAAGAACTTTCTGAAGAATATTTGATTTCCCTTGCAGAAAGAATGCCATGCTCAGGTGGCTACTTTCATAAGTAAAAAGTTTAAAATACATTTTGGTATATAAATTGATTTCATGAGTTTTTTTCCAACTTAAATTGCTTATTTGTTCTGTGCTTTCATTTTTAGAGTGCAATGACACAATAAACTTTTTACTAAATTTTCACAAAAAAAAAGGGAAAAAGTGTGGTGTTCTAAAACTTTTGACCGGTAGTGTATATATACAATAAAACACACTATAGCCGCTCTTTGCTGGGGAAAAAGAGACAGACCGAAAGATAGGCAGAAAGAAAACAATCAGAGCTGACAAATGATGTCATTACATGACACTCTAGGAGAATCTAATTATCAATTTCAAATGTATGGCAGTGAATGATACATTGAATGCATCCTATCATTACACTAGTTAAATAATGTAATCAGAAAGTTATGTTTGCTGGTCACATGACAACTATCAGTGTTGAGGGTGGTGACATAATTAAGAGATTTAGCACCAGCTATAAATAGCATTCTTGGGAGAGTACATGGATATGTAGAGCACACAGACACTTCTGGGTTTTAGCAGTTTACCAGTCAAACATACAAGTAGACATACTAGACATGCACATACAGACACACACACACTGAGTTTACTGATATTAGACCTACTCCTCAACCAATCAGGGGATTTATTTTAGTGAACTTTTCTCTTAGCCTAGGAATGGACTTGGAATGGATTTGGCATGTGTGTAGCCAGCCCTGACTGTCCTCTTTAAACACCTCAGTTTATTAACTTGGCAGAAACATGCAAACACATACAATACACATTTTCATTTCTAAATTCGACAGCATTAAGACATATACACACATATAAGAACCTCTGGCTAAGTATCTAATTTCATTCTCACCTGTACTGAATGGTCTCCGATGTGGTTGAGGCTCTGAGTTTTGTCATCAGGATTCTGACAATGTTGAAGAGGAAAATGAAATTGATCTGGGGAAAGAAGAAAGGAAAGATTGGATCATTCTCTTAATCAATAACAATTCTAATCTTAAACCCTCACAGACACAACTCTATACACTTCCTTAATAAATGTTCTGTAAGTGGCTCTATACGATTGCTTATTATTCCATCACAGAACTAAGGACTAATGGCACCAATTGCTCACATTCACTTTAAGCTGTCATTTCTTATTATTGGTGATAAGGAATACCTTGGACTGTAATCACAGGGATTTATCATATACAGTATGTCACAAAAGTGAGTACACCCCTATGTGAAAATGGCCAAATTGTGGCCAATTAGCCATTTTTCCGCCCTGTCATGTGATCCATTAATGTTCCGCCCTGTCATGTGATCCATTAGTGTTACCAGGTCTCAGATGTAAATGGGTAGAAGTTGTGTTACATTTGGTGTTATCACTCTCACACTCTCACACTCTCTCATACTGGTCATTGGACGTTCAACATGGCACCTCATGGAAAAGAACTCTCTGAGGATTTAAAAAAGAAAATTGTTGCTTTACATGAAGATGGCCTAGGTTATAAGAAGATTGCCAAGTGGCCAAGACCATACAGCGCTTCAAGAGGACAGGCTCTACTAAGAACAAGCCTCGCCATGGTCGACCAAAGAAGTTGAGTGCATGTGCTCAGCATTATATCTGGAGGCTGTGTCTTCAAAATAAGCGTAGGAGTGCTGCCAGCATTGCTGCATAGGTTGAAGGGGTAGGGGGTAGGGGAACCACCGTCAGTGCACAGACCATACACTGCACACTGCATCAAACTGGTCTGCATGGCTGTCGTCCCAGAATGAAGCCTCTTCTGAAGATGATGCACAAGACAGTCCGCAAACAGTTTGCTGAAGACGAACAGACTTAAGGCATGGATTACTGGAACCATGTCCAGTGGTCTGATGAGACCAAAATAAACTCATTTGGTTCAGATGGTGTCAGGTGTGTGTGGCGGCAACCAGGTGAGGATTACAAAGACAACTGTGTCCTGCTAACAGTCAAGCATGGTGGAGGAAGTGTCATGGTTTGGGGCTGTATGAGTGCTGCCGGCACTGGGGACCTACACTTCATTAAGGGAACCATGAATGCCAATATGTACTGTGACATACTGAAGCAGAGCATGATACCCCCCTTTGAAACTGGGCCGCAGGGCGGTATTTCAACATGGTAACGACCACAAGCACACCTCCAAGATGACCACGCCTTGGGTGAGGGTGAAGGTGAGGGACTGGCCTAGCATGCCCCAGGACCTGAACCCAATTCAGCATCTGTGGGGCATCCTCAAATGGAAGGTGGAGGAGCTCAAGGTCTTAAGCTCAAGGTCAGCTCCGTGATGTCGCCATGTAGGAGTGGAAGAGGATTCCAGTGACAATCTGTGATGCTCTAGTGAACCCCATGCCCAAGAGAGTTAAGGCAGTGCTGGAAAATAATGGTAACAAAATATTGACACTTTGGGCACAATTTGGACATTTTCACTTAGGGGTGTACTCACTTTTGTTGCCAGTGGTTTAGACATTAATGGTTGTGTGTTGAGTTATTTTGAGGGAACAGCAAATTCGCACTGTTAAATAAGGTGTACACTGCCTACTTTATGTTGTAGAAAAGTATTATATCTTTAGACTTCTCCCATGGAAAGATATAATAAAAAATGTACAAAAATGTTAGGGGTTTACTCACTTTTGTGACATACTGTACATTTTTTTAAAAGTCCTTCCCTTCAGTATTTGTGTGTGTGTGTCTCAAATGTGGTGATTCTTAACATATAAATTAGCTAAAAAGCATCAAAAAGCAAACAAAAAGCAAACATCTATCTCTCTCCCTCTCTCTTACTTACTCATCCACTTCCTTACTCCGTGTGTGTGTATGTGTGTGTGTGTGTGTGTGTGTGTGTGTGTGTGTGTGTGTGTGTGTGTGTGTGTGTGTGAGGCACAAAACCCATAACCAAGGAGGAAGTGTATCCTACCAGTAGCACAAGGATCATCGGTCCCTGGTAGATATAATCTGTGTACACGCCTGCCCGCTTTCCAAACCAGCACCTGCAGTGTCACATCAGACAAAATCAGTTTCAGCAAGTAAATCCCCTTTACCAAATACAGCAAAAATAGCACCTAATCACAACTAAATATATTGGTGTTGTAAATGTATGGAAAATGATGGAGATTTTTAAGCATGACTTTTACCTAATTATTATTGTAAATGTCATTATTAATGGCATTATTAATGGTAGTATCTCCCTTCAAAATGTAAACATAAAAAAAAACAAAAAATGTACTGTATGCTTACTAAAATATTCCTTCACAGAAACTGAGACAAAAAGAGAAAGAAAAGGGGGGGGGGAGCTAGAGAGGAATGAAGCTGTCCCCTAGGCCTGCCATGACTTTAATCCAGAACACCGGCAGAGTTGATGTCTCAAACAGTCTTTTAAGGCCGCCGTCATTTGCGATCTCCAACAGTTGGTCTTCTTCTTGCACAGACGAGTTCAGCTGGCTTGTTGACGAATGGGTAACGGATCCATTCCTGCCAGTACGTGGGTCTTTTGCGGTTGGGAAGTAGTGCTCGAACTCCTTCAACAGCAAAGACAGGTGATCGTGCACCAGTTGGTTGAATGAAGGCTCAGGCTCAATTTCACCCAAAATCCCTGCCAGTATTTGAAACATGTCAAATATGCCTCTGTTTACGCGCTGTCCCCACAAATCCAATTTTGCTTTAAATGCAGCTACTTTATCTGCCAACTTGAAGTGACAAATTGAGTTCGTTGAGCAGGTTGAATATGTCGCACAGGTACGCCAGTTTTGTGACCCAATCCTTGTCACTGAAATGCGCTGCCAGCGGTGACTTCTTTTCTGAGAGAAATCTTTGCAGCGGCTCTCGTAATTCAAACACTCTGGCCAGCGATTTCCCTCGGGATAACCATCTTACTGATATGGTAATGGTAGAGCTTTTGTTTAGCGGGTTGAGTCGTAGCGTCTGCTTTTTTGTCTCATGACGAACGTTCCATATTGATTATTTCTTGCGTGGCCCTGTAGCAATTGCTTTAATGCTGTAATGTCAGTTCTCCAATGAAGTCTTACATATTTACCAACATCCCACATATTTTTTAATAATGACCTGGCTGCTATGTGTGTGTGGGCTTGTGTGCTGCATGCCTGCATGCGTGTCAGGTGGACAGAGAGTAGTCAGACCTCACAGGGTTTTATTTCAGCCCGTCTGCCTCCTAAGCTAGGGCTCTCATTATTGTGTATCAGAAACTCATCCCCATCGAGACACTATAGCAGCTGCCACATGACAGACACAGCTTCATTTTGGCTCTGAAAGCACCAGCTTCTATTTCCAGCTCTAAGGTGGAGTGCAGAGAAAGAAGCTGTTGAACTGCTAATGATATTTTCAAGAGAATTCTTTAAAGGTAGCCTTTTGTGTGTACCACACATGCTATCTCTAAATAGAACGTATGACTTAAGATCTTGTTGTAAAATCTTTGACATTTACATGTTTGTGCAAATCCTAAGGAGGCAAATAAATCTGTGTGTGTGTGTGTGTGAGTGAGAGAGAGAGAGAGAGAGAGAGTTCCCTATGTGTGATCATTTCACCTCTAATGGTGTAAGTTGTTACCATTTGGATTGGGAGAAAATTAACTTTTTTCCAAGTCATGCAGCTACCACATGCCTTAAAATGTTACCACAAAGAGAGAGAGTTGTTGTTATTATATATAATATTAAAGAGACATTGTATATTAAAAAAGTGTCTGTTTTTGATTAATCCAATTTGGTCTGGGTGTATAATGGAGGGGAGAACAGCTTTTAATCTAAGAGACAGGATCTTAGCAAAAATCTTAATATCTGCATTTTGAAATGATATGAGGCGTTATGAAGAGTAGTACTCTGGATCTTTATTCTTTTTTAATATTAAGGAAATGGAGGCTTGTTTAAGAGAGGGGGCAATGTGTCAGACAATAAGGATTCATTGAACATGTTTAATTGAAGAGGCACATAATAATAAGTCTTTTAAAACTCTCTGTTGTTGGGCTAGAAACATAGTCATCATCAAGCTGGGCTATTTCAACAAGAAGCTGAGCTTGACGCTCTCTGCGCTGTTTCCCCAGAAATCCACAAAAGCCTATAGTTTGTCCCCTAATGATTGCCTTGAAGGTTTCTCAAATAAGTGAGTCGAAAATCCTGAAACGCCTGGGGATGCGGGAGTTGGGCTTCTCAGGAAACGATAGCACCAAAGACACAGGAGCATGGTAAGAAATTATAATGGGATTGTAGGACACTGTACTGGAGAGAAAAAAGAAAACTTTTTAGCTTGAGAATACAGAAACTGCCAAGGATTGCTAACACCATATTCCTCCATAAAAGATCTGATCACATGAGCTGATTTTGAGTCACGGATAGCTCTAGTGGAAGACCGGTCCAGAGAAGTATTTAAACAACAAAGTCACCACCTAATATAAGATAATGAGTTTGAAGGTCAGGAATTGTTGAAAAAAGCTTCTAAAAAATCTGTCATTACCCCAATTGTGTGCATATATACTGGTAAAAACCACTGACATGCTATTTGAAGTGCCTAAACCAAAAACAAAACGCCCGTTAGGGTCCGCAACAATATGTAATGCTTGGGGCAGGACACGGTGCAGGTGCCATACGACACAGTGACCAGCTGCATCACTGTGTAGTATGGGACCTGCACTGTGTCCTGCCGGAAAAAGCTACACCGAGTAGTAAGAGCAGCTGAGAGGATCGTGGGTGTCTCTCTCCCCTCCCTGCAGGATATCTACCACACCAAAGCCCTCTGCATAGCGGGTGATCCCACCCACCCATCCAATAGCCTCTTCAGTCTGCTGCCATCAGGAAGGAAGCTGAGGAGCCTCCGGGCCAGGACCAGCAGACTCAAAGACAGCTTTATCCCCCAAGCTGTCAGAATGCTGAACTCTCTCCCTGCCCTGCCCTCCCTCCCCCATCTGACCCCCACACACACCACTTCCCTCTCCCGTTGTTCTTAGTGTAAGTGTCCCAGTCTGGTGAAACTTACCTAAGGCACATCTCTCTCCTTCACACCAAAGACACATCTCTCTTCTGTGGAGTTCCTTTCCCACTGCTCCACAGTAATTTCAATGTACACTTTTCCTTTTGTGTACTACAACTAATGATACTGCTGCTTAAATGGCACTATTTGAGCTTTATTACACTACACATTGTGTGTTTTACTTATTTGTATTATTTGTAAGCCTATTGTACCTTTTGCTATGTTTACATTTTTTCATCATGTTGTACTGTCTTGTTTATAAGATGGTAATGTTCACACTGTAGGCCCTGGGAGCGGTGCAATTTCAAATTCTGTGTGTGCAACCTGTACACATGGTTTTTGACAATAAAGCTGACTTTGACTTGGAAATGGGAACTGCTTTATGAATTATAATAGCTGCTCCCCTAAAAGGTTTAATACCTTATTGCACTTAACTGGTGAATTTAAGCCCTACATTCCAGCTCATAACAGAGAGGTCACATCCCTAGGAAAAAGAACCTTTAGTTGCTGACATACGATTCTAAATCTGTCAATGTTGTAAAAAAGAGTAAAAGAGGACAAATGGGCAGGGGTATGATAAAAGACCATATAGTGGGAGTAGGGCAAAAAAAACAACTAATGAACAGACGAGGTAAAGAGTCAACATTTCCTTTATTTCCATTCAAATGAACTCCACTGTTAAACTTGGGCACATTAGACTTTCACAAGTTATGACCCATTAGCCATCAGTCATTAGTCCACATCTGCACGATCATTAGAAGCAACGTTGTCATTCGGTAGAGCGGGGCTTTCTTGGATCAATCCATGCTCTCGAAGAAAACGTTCAGCTGCGGCTGGATTGTCGAATTTGTGCTGCTTGCGGTTCAGTAGATGGAAAAATCCATAGCCCTTGATCGCAGAATTCCTCAGTAAAATCCTTACGTTTCTTAAACTGAGCAGTAGCGAGGTCGAGAAAAATATGCACCTGTCTGCCATCATGTTGCAGTGAGTCGCGCATCTCCTGGCTTTGTGAAGTCCCTCGAAGGCCCTGTCCCTCTAATACAGGTAGGGGTAAAGTCTGGATGTGGAGCCTCCTTTGCGCCCTCCTTCAAGCCAATCACTAATGTTATTTCGTCTAGATCTACTTTCTAGCTCCTCACATTTAGCTTTCAAGGACGACACCTCACTGGTCAGGGTGGCGACGGTAGTGTGTAGGTAGTGTCCTGTGCAAAATCTCAGCAAAAACAACTTCGACTCGCATGAGAGTCCAATGTAGCTTGCAGAACACTAGTAGCAGAGGTCAATTCTTAATGCACAGAAGAAATTTCAGTTCTCAGTGAGCCAACCACTGACTCGTTTTTGTTTACATAAAGATCAGTCTTCAATATGCGCACCTGGTCAGTGAAAATTGCCAAATTTAAAGGAGCACTGGAGCCAAATTTAAAGGAGCATTGGCAAATAGCTGCTTAACACTAGGCATGGTGGTTGACCTTGACTAAAGTCTGAATCGTCACAAAAAAATGATTGGAGAACCGATGACTGGCAGAATAATGCACGCTAGATTAACCCATTGTATAAAAATAGACTTTGAGATAATACTCGTCTCTAAAATAACAATCCCCATTACATTTCCAAGGAGCTCACTTAACCACGTCTGCTCAGCTCCATGCCCGGAAGTTTCCCCATGTTCGCTGCCGCCGCCGCCCTAGCATCTTTGCACCATGGCTAGATGTAGATGACTATGACAGGCGGAGAAATTAGTAGCCTACCATTCTGAAACTATATGAACTAAATTTGTGATCAGAATTAACCTTATAAATGAACAAATATGTTTTTATTTTTCATAAGACTAAAATATCTAGTAAGACATTAGATGTAAAGGGCTATAATAATAACAAAAATATCAAGGACATTTATTAATTAACACTAATGCAATCTAAAACTAACAATCATAGACGTGATACTAAAATACGATACGTAAAATAGTATTTTATATATAGTAAAAGTATTATTATTCTCCGACAGTGTGTGTTACATTAGACCCGTTCGAGTAACAAATCGGTCCGTCTACGTTTGTCTGACTTCGGCTACATACGTCAGCAAGAACTCCGCCTCGCAGGATGGGTGGGTGTTTAAAAGGCGCCGGTCAAGTCGGACACAAGTCTTTTGTTTACACCACCTGATCTTCGTAGTAGATGGCGGAGAAGTCATGTGTTGTGTGTGAGGGACAAGGAGGGGGCGGGCGGTTGTAGTAGGGTGCATTGAGACTTTAAGTCAAGTCGAGTCGTTTTTTTACTAGCACATTTAAACAAACAACAGAGATGTCCCAAAGTGCTGCACAACACAAGGATGAAAAATAACACGGCAAAACCATAACCCAAAGATCATTAATAGGTATAGCCTACTGACACAAAGCAATACAATAAAAACGAGATTAACAAATACATAAATAAATAAAAGATTGAGCTTGACAGCATCAGATACACGCCCCAGAACAAACTAAAAAGAGAGAGAAAAGATATGTCTTCAAACTGGACCAAAATAACGTACATATAAGATGAAAAGTTCCGGGACAGAGCGCTACACAACATCCGTGTCCAGACGTCAATGAACTTTAAACCAACCAGGGCAAAGTTGTGTCACCACGGAGGCGTTAGTTAGACGATTGTAGCCGGGGAAATGCAACTGCAAGCGCTTGCACGATTTGTCTACATGCGGCTACATGCGGCTACATCACATGGGTTTTTAGGTCATCTGACCTTGTGACGTTTTTGTGACAGCGCCACGCCTTTCTGGCAACTCTGACACAAAGTCTAACCATAATGCAACATTTTCAGCCCACAATGCATCGCTGACTACATGCGGCTACATCCGTTTGCAAACATTTACCCTCATCCGAACACGGCTACTGTCAACAGTCACTGCTGAATGACGGATTGCTTGGAAAGGCCTTAGATCAATCCTGTAATGAGCTCAAACAGAGCATGTCCATCGAGATAATTGGATGTAATGAGTCATGTGCCCCTATCATCAGCTACTAATAGGATGACTCGGAGAGAGAGAGAGAGAGAGAGAGAGAAAGAAAGAGAGAGAAAACATTTACAGTGACAGCAGAAAGGTAAGTACATTTCATTTTCAGAAGAATAACACTTTTTATTCACTGAGAGTTTCAGAAAAGATAAAAAAACAGTAAGAATGCTTGTGGAATTAAAGAATATAATTGAGAGTGAGGTCAAATGAGAATAACTAATTAGATCATTAAAAAAAGATCAATCAATTTTATATTTACTCACTTTTCGTTGTCATAGTACAGTTTTCCAATGGCCCAGGCCACTATTATGGGGAACGGGATACCTACAAGGCAATAGTACAAAGCTTAAAAAGGCAAAGATAATGATGTTTGGTACAGCATATACTGAAATCCCTTTCATAGCAAATTTATTGTAATTGCTTATACGTGAACTTCCAGGAGAAATTCATAAAAATCACATATATTTAATAGATAAACATGCAAAAACATCTAAAAACAGCAGGAATACCTCTATTTTATTCATGAATGCAGCTTCACTGATTGGCTGATTGATGACAGGCGAGGATTTTTAACTGAACCGCCCAAAGTGAGGACGTTCCTCCCTTACTCCCTCATTGACATCCATTATAAACACTACGAACCCGGGCGATTCGCAGGCTCCTCTTTTAACATGGAGTCAATGGCAAAAAGGGAGGAACGTCAGTTAAAAATCCTCGCCTGTCATCAATCAGCCAATCAACGGAGTTCCATTCGTCAAAATGATTGGGGACCAGGGGACTACTGTCATTGTCGACAGACCTGTCATTCGTGCAGTTTGACCTTTTGTAGGATTTTGCTTTGGTTTGTCAATAAAAAAGGATGGACAAATGAGACGTTGTATTCATGATGTTAAATACGCTATTTCACACACTGAAGTACAATGAGAAGGTAAAAAATCAAAACAGAGGGGAGACCAGTTCCAAAAATTGACATTGAAAAAATGAATGGTAAGTTCAGTGTGTTAAACACCACATGCCATCAAAGATACCCATGGCTAACTGCTAGTGTTACGATCAATCATTTATATTGCTGGCCTTGCCTGTTGGTAGGGAAATCTCAAACATGGTCTGTGCAGGGATTTAGTGATCTTAAAAATGGGACAGGCCCATTAAGCGCCACGACAAGTGCAACCACCACGTTGGTGCAGCTATATGCGGCTAAAATTGCTAGGTGATAAACTTGTGGAGTGGCACAGCACAATGCTAAAGTGCATCATAATAGGGATAGACCGAAGCGTTTGATTGATGCTACGGCGTATTTGGGCATGCAGGAGCTGGCTTTTAGGGGACAGGATGAACGGCCAAATTCAGACAACAAGGGCAACTATAGGGAGTTGGCTGAACTAATAGCACGATACGACAATTTGCTTGCAGAGCTGTTGCAGTCTTTTGGTGTTTTCAGTGGTATGTCTAGTGGCATTCAGAATGACTTGATCTTTGACTTGATAGCCACTTCCATCAACCAGAAGTTGCTAAGGAATTAGACATGGCTCCATTCTTTTTCTAACAAATAGATGAGACCACAGATGTAAGCTGTCATTCCCAGCTCTCAATAATTAGGTTCGTTGACAATCATGGCATAATTTTTCAATTCGTTTTTTTGATGTATATATATTAATAACTAAATTAATAACTAATAACTATACTGTTACGCTTTAACCTGAGGGTGACTGCGTTTATATGGATGAATGATCAATGTAGAAAAACGTATAGGTCTATTGACTCCATCTTAGTCCATTATGTCTGCATATTTGTGTGTGTGTGTGCATGTGCCTGCATGAACCTACACCAGCCGATGCAAATGAACATCCACTTCCTGAGTTTGTCGGTGGAGTAGGTGAGCACAATGGCCGTGTGCAGGTAGCAGCCCTCCCCAAACATCCAGAAGAAGTTGGTGACGTGGAAATAATTATATGCTGCGATCACCAGCCGACACCAGATCTGCACAGACACACCAGGTAAGACAGACGGAGAAAGGAAGGAAGAGTAATACCCAGTTATACACGAGGAAAAAAACAATGTAAATCTACTCCAATAAAACAGGGAAGACATAAAGAGGCTGCGTGTGTGTGTGTGTTTGTGTGTGTGTGAATGAGAGAGCATGAGAGAAAGGTAGGGAGATAAGGACATAGCAAGAGACAAAGCCAGGGGAAAACACAGTTAACCCTCTGGAGTCCGGTAGCAATTTGACACTTCTCCAAAAACACATCTGTAACTCTGTGAGTTTAGATGTTTACACATATATATATGAAATAAATTATATAGCTGGCCCTTTTTAGAGAGAGTGAAAAGAAATCTTTGGATTTTCTGTACTACTACTGTCACCTGGGGCCACACCTATCGCGATTCACAGGTAAAGTACCTGGTGCTTGAATGGCTATTCAGAGGTGAGAGCACACCCTATTCAAACTTTTGACCATTCCCTTATGTAAAACTAGATGTACTGCATAGCGGTACATGGCATGACCGCCGCAGTGTAGTGAAGTGTGGGAATCATAGGTATGGTGAGTTTGTGGTAGGTCAGTGTTGTGAGGTGAGAGTTTGTGTGGAAATGATTTGCTGGAAGTGGGCATGGATGTGGGTTTTGAAGGAATGACATTCTGTGTGTTTGTGTATATTTTGTGTAGTTCCCACCTCCTTGGTCCAAGACATTGGCAATGCAAAATGTCTATTTTTGCATTTAACTATATCACTAGGTGGCGCTATTTCTTCAAGTGAGTGTTTATAGGATGGGTTGATACGGCTCTTTAACACTGGCTTGCTAACACAAAATCATTGTCTTGGGCAAAATTTTTGGTAAGTTATTTAACAAAAACTGTTTTTGTACACCTAGCTTTGACCGGAAACATTGCACCAAGTGATGAAATGTCACAAAATTTGGTGCACATGAAAAGAAAGCCGTTCAGAGTTGTCATATCAACTTTGACCAAATCTGAGCAATTAGAAGCCGAGATATGGACTTTTGGAGAATTTTAAGCTATGTTTTGAATATTGATTTACATGTAACTTTGAAACAGTCGATCTCAAGATAAATCCTTTGATAACTTTTTGTCAGCATTGTCTGTAGATGACATGTACCAAATTTGGTGAGATTCACATGAACGGCCTATGACGAGTTCGTTTGGTTTTACTTTCACAATGTTAAAATTTCACGGAATTTTTTTTTGTTGGAAGTGGGCGTCGACAAGTGTTTTCAATGTGGGAGGGTCAATAGATTTGATGACAAAAAAGAACTGCTTGTAAACATTACTGTTCTCTAGATAATAGGCAAAATGACATTTTGTACAATTACAGCGCCCCCTATGGGCCAAATTGTATGGCATGTGATGTGCTTTTAGAGGTCTTTGTGCTGATTGTGCATGACATATTTTGTACAGTTTCCACCTTCCCAGTCCAAGACATTGGCAATACAAAATCCCAATTTTTGCATTTACCCCTATCACTAGGTGGTGCTATGCTTCAAGTGACAGTTGATGGGCTGGGTCAATGCGTCTTTGTAACCCCGACATACTACCACAAAATCACTGTCTTGGGAAAAATGTTGATGAGTTTTAAAAAAAAACCTGTTTTTGGACCCCTAGCTTCGACAAAAAACATCGTCCCCTTTGAGAAAATATAAAATATCACAAAATTTGATGCACATGAACAGAAAGCTGTTTAGAGGTGGCATGTCAATTTTCACAACATTGGAGCAATTAGAAGCCAAGATATGGACTTTTGAAGAATTTTAAGCTATGTTTTAAATTTTCATTGACATGTAACTTTTAAACGATTTATCTCAAGACAAATCCTTTGATAACTTTTTGCCAGCATTGTCTGTAGATGACATGGACCAAATTTGGTAAGATTCACATGAACGGCCTATGACGAGTTCGTTTGGTTTCGCTTTCACAATGTTAAAATTTCACGCTAATTCTTTTTGTTGGAAGTGGGCGTCGACCAGTGTTTTCAATGTGGGAGGTTCAATAGATTTCACGACAAAAAAGAACTGCTTGTAAACATTACTGTTCTCTAGATAATAGGCAAAATGACATTTTGTACAATTACAGTGCCCCCTATGGGCCAAATTGTATGGCATGTGCTGTGCTTTTAGAGGTCCTTGTGCTGATTGTGCATGACATATTTTGTGCAGTTCCCACCTTCCCAGTCCAAGACATTGGCAATACAAAATCCCAATTTTTGCATTTACCCCTATCACTAGGTGGCGCCATGCTTAAAGTGACAGTTTATGGGCTGGGTCAATGCGTCTTTGTAACCCCGACATACTACCACAAAATCACTGTCTTGGGAAAAAATGTTGATGAGTTTAAAAAAAAACATGTTTTTGGACCCCTAGCTTCGACAAAAAACATTGTCCCTTTTGACAAAATATCACAAAATTTGATGCACATGAACAGAAACCTGTTTGGAGGTGGCATGTCAATTTTCACATTGGAGCAATTAGAAGCCAAGATATGGACTTTTGAAGAATTTTAAGCTATGTTTCAAATTTTCATTGACATGTAACTTTTAAACAGTTTATCTCAAAACAAATCCTTTGATAACTTTTTGTCAGCATTGTCTGTAGATGACATGGACCAAATTTGGTGAGATTCACATGAACGGCCTATGACGAGTTCGTTTGGTTTTGCTTTCACAATGTTAAAATTTCACTGAATTTTTTTTTGTTGGAAGTGGGCGTCGACAAGTGTTTTCAATGTGGGAGGGTCAATAGATTTGATGACAAAAAAGAACTGCTTGTAAACATTACTGTTCTCTAGATAATAGGCAAAATGACATTTTGTACAATTACAGCGCCCCCTATGGGCCAAATTGTATGGCATGTGATGTGCTTTTAGAGGTCTTTGTGCTGATTGTGCATGACATATTTTGTGCAGTTCCCACCTTCCCAGTCCAAGACATTGGCAATACAAAATCCCAATTTTTGCATTTACCCCTATCACTAGGTGGCGCCATGCTTCAAGTGACAGTTGATGGGCTGGGTCAATGCGTCTTTGTAACCCCGACATACTACCACAAAATCACTGTCTTGGGAAAAATGTTGATGAGTTTTAAAAAAAAAAACTGTTTTTGGACCCCTAGCTTCGACAAAAAACATCGTCCCCTTTGAGAAAATATCACAAAATTTGATGCACATGAACAGAAACCTGTTTGGAGGTGGCATGTCAATTTTCACATTGGAGCAATTAGAAGCCAAGATATGGACTTTTGAAGAATTTTAAGCTATGTTTCAAATTTTCATTGACATGTAACTTTTAAACAGTTTATCTCAAAACAAATCCTTTGATAACTTTTTGTCAGCATTGTCTGTAGATGACATGGACCAAATTTGGTGAGATTCACATGAACGGCCTATAACGAGTTCGTTTGGTTTTGCTTTCACAATGTTAAAATTTCACTGAATTTTTTTTTGTTGGAAGTGGGCGTCGACAAGTGTTTTCAATGTGGGAGGGTCAATAGATTTGATGACAAAAAAGAACTGCTTGTAAACATTACTGTTCTCTAGATAATAGGCAAAATGACATTTTGTACAATTACAGCGCCCCCTATGGGCCAAATTGTATGGCATGTGATGTGCTTTTAGAGGTCTTTGTGCTGATTGTGCATGACATATTTTGTGCAGTTCCCACCTTCCCAGTCCAAGACATTGGCAATACAAAATCCCAATTTTTGCATTTACCCCTATCACTAGGTGGCGCCATGCTTCAAGTGACAGTTGATGGGCTGGGTCAATGCGTCTTTGTAACCCCGACATACTACCACAAAATCACTGTCTTGGGAAAAATGTTGATGAGTTTTAAAAAAAAAAACTGTTTTTGGACCCCTAGCTTCGACAAAAAACATCGTCCCCTTTGAGAAAATATAAAATATCAAAAAATTTGATGCACATGAACAGAAAGCTGTTTAGAGGTGGCATGTCAATTTTCACAACATTGGAGCAATTAGAAGCCAAGATATGGACTTTTGAAGAATTTTAAGCTATGTTTTAAATTTTCATTGACATGTAACTTTTAAACGATTTATCTCAAGACAAATCCTTTGATAACTTTTTGCCAGCATTGTCTGTAGATGACATGGACCAAATTTGGTAAGATTCACATGAACGGCCTATGACGAGTTCGTTTGGTTTCGCTTTCACAATGTTAAAATTTCACGGAAATTCTTTTTGTTGGAAGTGGGCGTCGACCAGTGTTTTCAATGTGGGAGGTTCAATAGATTTCACGACAAAAAAGAACTGCTTGTAAACATTACTGTTCTCTAGATAATAGGCAACATGACATTTTGTACAATTACAGTGGCCCCTATGGGCCAAATTGTATGGCATGTGCTGTGCTTTTAGAGGTCCTTGTGCTGATTGTGCATGACATATTTTGTGCAGTTCCCACCTTCCCAGTCCAAGACATTGGCAATACAAAATCCCAATTTTTGCATTTACCCCTATCACTAGGTGGCGCCATGCTTCAAGTGACAGTTTATGGGCTGGGTCAATGCATCTTTGTAACCTCGACATACTACCACAAAATCACCGTCTTGGGAAAAAATGTTGATGAGTTTTAAAAAAAAACCTGTTTTTGGACCCCTAGCTTCGACAAAAAACATTGTCCCCTTTCACAAAATATCACAAAATTTGATGCACATGAACAGAAAGCTGTTTAGAGGTGGCATGTCAATTTTCACAACATTGGAGAAATTAGAAGCCGAGATATGGACTTTGGAAAAAAATTTAAGCTATGTTTCAAATTTTCATTGACATATAACTTTTAAACGGTTTCTCAAGACAAATCCTTTGATAACGTCTTGTCATCATTGTCTGTAGATGACATGTACCAAATTTGGTGAGATTCACATTAACGGCCCCAGACAAGAGTTTGTTTGGTTTCACTTTCACAATGTTAAAATTTCACGAAAATTCTTTTTGTTGGAAGTGGGTGTCGACCAGTGTTTTCAATGCGGGAGGGTCAATAGATTTCATGACAAAAAAGAACTGCTTGTAAACCTTACCGTTCTCTAGATAATAGGCAAAACGACATTTTGTACAATTACAGCGCCCCCTATGGGCCAAATTTTATGGCATGTGCTGTGCTTTTAGAGGTCTTTGTGCTGATCGTGCATGACATATTTTGTGCAGTTCCCACCTTCTCGGTCCAAGATATTGCCAATATAAAATCCCATTTTTTGCATTTACCCATATCACTAGGTGGCGCTGTACTTTAAGTGAGTGTTTATGGCCTGGGTCGATACGCCCCTGTAACACCGACATATCACAAAAAATTCATGTTGTTCGGTGAAACGTTCATTGAGTTATTCAGCAAAAACTTTTCGGTGTCTCCCCCTCTTTGATGGACACTGGCACAGCGGGGGGGTGGCCCTTGGCGTCCAAAAGCTCCTATTCGCTCAAAAACTTCTAGGGCTACATGCCTACAAAGATTCATGTCCCCCAAAGTTCCAGTGTCCTGGCAATCGTTGACGAAAAATCGGTGAAGAAAAAAAAAAAAAGGGAAAAAAGTCTCGGCAACACTATAATGACCGCTTTCGGTCATAATAATGCATTGTGTGTCAGGAGTACTGCCATTCTTTCTGTGGCACGGCAATTGGTATGAATGCCAAGGGGGTGGGGGCCATCAGAGGTGTTTCACACCCATCTGATTAGTATTCGACTAACAGAGACACTGGCTTGACATAAAATTACTTGTTAGCATTTTGTATGGAAACAACAAAACATTTCTAAATGCCCTTTTTACTTTTATGCAGCCAACACGTTTGTTTACAAGGTTCAAACTTCAAAAGTCTTGGCTAGATATATTTATTGTGTGTTTTCTTGCACTGTTTGAAGACCTCTAAAACCTGTTTTTTGTACAGTTGTGTTTACACTCAATTTAAATAAAACGTGTTTGTATTACATTCACTTTACTTTCATATTATTTTTTGTTAGGCTTTTCAGAATACAACCATATATGCTAGTGGTCCCCAACCTTTTTATCACCGCGGACCGGTGAATGCTTGACAATTTTACTGCGGCCCGGGGGGGCGTGGCCTCAGAGCGCTCTGACTCGTGACTGGTCGCTATCTTAACGTTTACTTTAAATATACCGTCAAAATAAGATACAGATGCGCCACAGATACATTTATAAATAAAAAAATATTTTCATTCCTTCAACATTCAACAATATTTCAACATTCCTTCAAAATAAGATAACCAAATACGAATAAAGAACAGTTAAAACATAACGTCAAATCAATGGGAGCCCTGAGCTTGTTTCTCTGCAATGAGACGGTCCCATCTGGGAGTGATGGAAGACATTGACATCTGAAGTGTGTTGCTAGTCTACTCCGTTGTTTTGTTTTTGTTGCTGTCACGGCAGAAAACCCCGCGTCACATAGATAGGATGTTGGAAATGGCAACAGGGTTTTCACTGCTGTGGTGGCGATCTCAGGGTAGCCTATTCTGCCATGACTTTAATCCAGAACACCGGCAGAGTTGCTGTCTCAAACAGACTTTTAAGGCCGCCGTCATTTGCAATCTGCAGCAGTTGATCTTCTTCTTGCACAGACATGCTGAGTTCACCTGGTTTGTTGACGAATGGGTCGCGGATCCATTCCTTGCCAGTTCGTGGGTCTTTTGTGGTTGGGAAGTAGCGCTCGAACTCCTTTAACAGCAAAGACAGGTGATCGTGCACCAGTTGGGTGAATGAAGGCTCAGGCTCAGTTTCACCCAAAATCCCTGCTAATATTTGAAACATGTCAAATATGCCTCTGTTCACGCGCCGTCCCCACAAATCTACTACTTTATCTGCCAACTTGAAGACAGTTGTCATTTCTCCTTGAAGTGACAAATTGAGTTCATTGAGCAGGTTGAATATGTCGCACAGGTAAGCCAGTTTTGCGACCCAATCCTCGTCACTGAAATGCGCTGTCAGCACTGACTTCTTTTCTGAGAGAAATCTTTGCAGTGGCTCTCGTAATTTAAACACTCTGACCAGCAATTTTCCTCGGGACAGCCATGTTATTTCTGTGTATAGGAGAAGACGTCTGTGCTCCGCATCCATCTCCTCACAAAGCTGCTCAAACAGGCGCGAGTTAAGGGCTTGTGCTTTGACATGGTTAATAACTTTAACAACATCATTCAATACACTGTTCAATTCTGGTGGCATTTTCCGGCTTGCCAGCATTTCCCTGTGAATGATGCAATGTGTAGATTCACATTCAGGCGCAACTTCCTTAATGCTCGCAGTTAAACCAGACAGCCGTCCGGTCATGGCAGCAGCTCCGTCTGTGGGTGATAGCCCGCTAATGGTCGAGTACTCACTATTTGCCGGTGGATGCGTGATGGGCCATCATCGTCATTTTGGAATAGTTTTTCACTAATTGATATGGTACAGCTTTTGTTTAGCGGGTTGAGTTGTAGTGTCTGCTTTTTTTGTTTCATGACGAAACGTTCCATATTGATTATTTGTTGTGCGGCCCGGTACCAATTGCTCCACGGCCCGGTGGTTGGGGACCACTGATATATGCCACTTTTGCATAGATGTTTACAGTTAGTTGAAATACTTGAAAATGTCAAGGTGTTGCAAACAGCCTCAAAGTCTCTGAAAGGCCTTAGACTCCAGAGGGTTAATCACCCTTACGCAAAAAGCACCCTTACTCACTTTGGTAATGGTTTAATATTTTATAGGAATTTGGAAAGTAGACAAAAACAACAAGGAAGGTGAGTCAAGGGGAGAGAGTGTGGGAGTGAGTGGAAGAGAGTGAGCTTTCATACGACTGGAGGAGAGCCTAGCCATGAGCCAAAAGAGTAGCATAGAATTAGTTTCAGACATTTCATGCAGAGGAATACTGAAATCTAGCCTGGTAAACCAGCCCCTCGTACTTCATTTCATTTTGTACAGAGGGTCTGGCTGTGCTGTATTGTCAGGGGCACCGGAATGAGGTTTTAAGTGGTGGTGCGTTTTTTTTGGGGGGGGGGCAAATCTGCGATTACTCCAGTTATAAAACAAATTGGGCCGCAGTAATAACAGGAGCCCGTCTTGGTGAATAGTGCATATGGAATTCATTTAACCCTTTGACGAGTACCATCACATATTTGTGATGAGCCGCGGCTGGTCCCCTGGGAGTACGATCACATATTTGTGATTAGAATTTTCACTGAGCGCCGAGTTCTCACTATGACGTAACAGAGACTCCTGCAGCATTTCTATAATAAGAATCTCAGCACTGTAGAACGTTAGTGTGGAATTCTAGAGGGGACGCAGAAAATACTTCACTCCAGGGGGCACAGCATTGTTGAAAAGAACGTACTCATCAAAGGGTTAACAATGTTATTGTGTCCTACATGTTATTTTATAGACCAATAAGATCTTGACGTATTTCCACGGGTCAGCTGTCTCCATACCGAACTTCTAGAGAGTTGCGCTTGCAGAGATCAATCAGTGCCGCCAAGTCAGGCACTGACCAGCTTTTAGGTTCTGCACGGCACCATGATACAATTTCGTGTTGGCTTAGGAAACGGTAGCATGCTATGGTTTTATTTGAAAATATAGGTGAAGTAGCTTCTAATGTACTTCGCTACTTTTGACACTTTTGTCTACGAAAGCTATATGTTCACTACAAAGTTGCTTGCCAACACTGTGCTCACCTCGTCTGCCCTGTCAAACGGCTGTGCAGATACAAACACAAGCCAATCTACACACATCACATACACATGATGACAGCTGAACCACACTGACAGCCAACAATCAGTGCATTCACATGGACGAGTCGAAACCGATTGGAACTGGTTTGGGATCGTACCGGCTTCATGTGAACGGGGATACGATTGGTTTGATATTGGTTTTCCGAAACCACTTGGGACGCCAGGCTTGGGCTGGTTCCAAACCACTTGGTGCTGCCATGTGTATGGGGATCGGATTGGTTTCGGGTATTGCGCATGTATCAATGAAATAAAAAACGCAGTTTGTTCCTTCATACAGACTTCCTAACACAGCAGAATGCACAACGCGTCAAACTCCTGGAACACCATCTTTCTATGCCGCCAGAAAGCTTGTTTATTGTCTTTATTTAGTAGAAACAGTGCAGAGCCCATAGAAGATGTGCCAGAGTATTAGGTTTTTGTTTAGACCACCTTATTGTTTAAGTGGGTAATAATATCAGGTGAAAGGAGAAGGATATGTAAATACATTTGCACTGACTGACTTGTAAGATTTCCTTTAGCCACTGTTTTGCGATGTGGAATAACCGGAATGAGAGGTGAAAAGTTCAGTCTCCTCTACGTGTCGTCTGTATGCACTGTAGGCATATGTGTGCAGTGCTGTAGTTTGCTGTTGCGTATCTTACCTATGTAGCAGCTTTGTTGTGGGCAAATGTTTACTCATGTTATGTCCATTATTGTAGTTATGTGTCATTAGTCACGTTATGTCCAACATTGTAGCAGCTAGCGTTGTAAATCTTATCAGCCTGGGTCGTCATGGCTGGGTTGGCACGGCAGATTGCGAACTATAGTTTGCTCGAAGAAAGAGCAAGGGCAGTGGTGTAGTAAAGAGAAAGACAGAGACAGTGAAAACTAGAACATCTTGAGTAAAGCCACCTGATTGGCCGACTAGAACTGACGTTCAACGTATCACGTTAAACGTAGATCTATTGATAATGTGGACAGCTGCTCGCTGTATTCTCTGTCATAATACCTCTCCCCCACAACTACGCAGCCACAACGTTTGATTCGCCTCCTCATATTTTAACTATTGCTGCCGAGTGGCGTCGTTGTTTGGTTTGCTGTTTATCGTGTGGACAATGAGGGAAAATTAAGGTAGTCAGTCAGCCAAAAAGTGGGGATGTGGTTGCACCACCGCACCAGCGGTTCCGGCACCTATGTGTATTGTCAAATTTTTTTTTAAGGGAGGTGTAGACTGGATCTGCCTTTACCCAATTTGCTAAGATCTGGTCCTGACAAATGTTAATGCCATCGCTCAAAAACACTTCCTCTGTTCACTGATTTGTTAGGTAAGATTCTGCCTGAGAACACATGTCAATGGAACCTCAGGCAGACCCTCTATATAAAATGAAATGAAGTACAAGGGGGTGGTTTACCAGGCTAACTAAAATCTGCATCGGATCAGATTTATTGGCCAAGTATACTTACATACACAAGGATTTTGGCTTCTGTATTTAACCATCACACATTTGAACACACACCATGACAACAGCAGTTAACTAATAGTCAGAAGCGACTGGATTCTTTTGACTGCATATGTAGTGCACCGGTATACATTCTTCAGAGACTCCCCCTCTCATCAACAAAGCTTTGGACCAATGGACTCTGAACAAGAACATTCCGAGAACCTCCGCGACGCCCCGACACGTTGGGACGTTTTAACACCGTTTGCATCAAAGGACAAGCTAACAGACTGGAAGTAAGGCTAGCATTTGGGCAAAATAAGCCTTAGGAATTAGGTTATGAAGTAGTGCTATTATTAAACTCAGGAACGGTTTAAGTGTGCACACTGTAGGCACGTAGTGTGTACTGTTATCTGTGTTTCTTTTATAGATAGGTTGTTTCATGCTCTGTTCCTATCTCTTCTAACATCCTTATTCAACATTACATACATGCACACTGTTTAATCATCAAGATTTCAGTAGAATTGGTAATGATATAGCCTAAGGTACTGAGATTCAGTTGACTTCGACCAAAACCCTTTGTCTCAGGAAACCATGAGGTGATTTTTCTTCCCCTCAATCTTAGACAACAATCCAATTACGGATTTATTTACCTTGCACATCTTCTTGCATGCGCATTCCCTTTCCCCTCACAACTCCCGCTCTGCAAGCTCAAACTCTATCGCTCCTCCCGGGCTGTACTGCGCAGACGCGTATACGACACACCCAGAGAGCTCAGTTGCTTGCTGGAGAGTAAGGAGGTAACATCTCTCTTGCTCTCCCTCCCTCTATCTCTCTCTCTTACACACACACACACACACACACACACACACACACACACACACACACACACACACACACACATATGTTGTATATATGTTATATATGTTGCACACACACATATATTGCTGATAATCAATATTAAATGTATTCAAGTGTTATTACTTATTTAGTGCCGTTGTTCCAATAAATTCAATTATTGTGATAAACCGTTTTGTCTGTGTTGTTGCTACATTCATTGAAGCCATCCAGTCTAAGATCCTCCAATTGCCTTCATCCATTCCAAGTGTCTGTGAATACTACTGACTGTAGCGTATTGTGATACAGTAAGTAATACATTATTACTACAACTGTAGTGTAAGCATAACATTTTGGAATATACCATCAATTTAACTGTAAACTATAATTTATTATTAAACATTATAATTAATGGCAATATTAATGAGACTGATGTAATGAGATTGATCACTTAAGACCAATTGTACCTACAGTAATGATAATTTCTCTAACTCTTCAAACGTAAGCTCATCATATTAACAACTAAAATACTCATAGTTCAGTTTTCAGTATTCAGACACAACTTAGGTAGGTTAGTTAACAAAGAACAAGTTACGATTACAGTTGATGAACCACCTTCCCCAGGTATATGAACGTAGTTTAGGGTCACCATACGTCCAACTTTGAGTTGTGTGTCCCAAGTCCCAATCAGAGGTCGACTGGGGCGCTAAAATGTTCAGTGTTTGATCTATTAATTGACCAACCAAATAGAATTAACAGTTTTGCTAGACCATGCCCATTTGCTTCACACAGCAATACTAAATCACATAATGAGCATTATTCATTATGCAGTCATGGAATTAAACAACTCCACTCTCATTCAGGGGTCTGTGCATGCATGGCAACCATCAACTCACAAAACTAGAAAACGCAAAACGGAAAGTGCACTAAAATAATATTTTTACGAATTTCAAAGACAAAGCGACCCAGACCAGTCTTCTCATACCATAGGCTGACAGGTGCGCATTGAAAGTATGAAGAGATTTATCAGGTATTCGGGGTGTTTCCCCTGAGAGAATGTTTAATATTGTGCTGAATGAATACGAAACAGCTTCAGAGCTATTTGCAAAATGGTGAATTTAGGGATGTGAGTGCATCCCTGCATCTCCGCCTCCAGCACCTGACAACACGCCACTTTTACCCCTATTTCTGGTAAATCCTGCGTGTTTTTGACCTGACGAAGACCCTAAAGGTCGAAACGTTGTTATAATAAAATCACTGGGAGCATCAGTAGCAGTGTGCAGGTAATCCTTTTTGTTTATTTGTGGAACTTTTTACCCTGCACCTGCAGCGTACTCTCAACTTCAAAATCCTGCATGTGTCCCTGACCCTATATTGTGAGCGGCATTCACCCCCTATTCCGACATGTCATTAGTCAGACATCCCACTATTCAGACATCCCACTATTCAGACATCCCACTACTCAGACATCCCGCTATTCAGACACTTTTTAGTACCGCTATTCCGACAGTTTTTTTTTCACAGTTAATGATTGACAGCTGCTCTCATGAAGCGGGGCTGCTTGATTAATTGGGTTCAGCCGGTTCAGAAAGTAGGCCTACTTAAATCCTACATTGAGTTTTGTTTAATAAGCACACTATTTATCAACATATATGCATATATTATTTTTAAACATGGCAGCGAAAAAGAAAGTCCTACTACATAACGAGCATCAACTCACTCACAAATGGTCACCTCCCGATGTGCCTTCTTTGTGAACGTGTTTTCGAATGAGGCAATGAAACACGAAAGGAGCACCTGACCAAGATACACACTGCAAGGCATCAGAGGATAGCCCACGTTTTTTTCCCCTAAGCCCTAAAGGAGCATTAGCCTATTCAAAGCGCAACATTGTTACCTTGTTTTGTCGGAAGGGAAGTCAAACACAGAGCGAGTTGGTGTTATCACGCATTTCTCTTTTAATTGCGAAATCGGGATCACCGTTAATTTTTGGAGAAAGACTTGTTCTTCCTGTCAATGAAGAGGTCCAGTGCTGCAGAGCAAGATCCAGCATCGGTGTTGAGGGCCATGCCACTCACTCAGCAATGTGGCACGGAGGATCAACGAGATGGCATCGGATACTGAGGAACAGTTGTGTAAATGTCTGCGTCAGTATCCATTCAGCATACAGCTGGATGAAACGACTGCAGACAACAACGCTATGCTGATGTGACAGACATAGGCCCTACGAAGGGAAACGATTCTTTAATTTGAGTTTTATTGCGCGTACAGTGCATAACTCCTTGTTAATTGAGCGCACCTATCCCGTTTACTCCTGCTGCTGTACGTGTCTGTCGCTGCTGCTTATCTCTACGTTGTATTGATATTAAAAAAAAAGAAAAGAGGAAAAAAATCCCTTGCCTGCTGTCACACGGACCAGTTTTCCTTTGCCTAACTTAAATCCGAAAAACTAGTTAACAGGGACTTTGACTACAGTCGGTTTTGCCTCCAGGGTAGGCCTTGGTTTTCAGCGTCACAATAAAACTATTCATGTCGGAAAAGCGGAATGTTTCAAAAATAGCAACATGCCCCTACTCCGACAATGGAAAAAAAAATTGTCGGAATAATGATATGTTTTTAAAAAAATGATAATGTCGCTACTCCGACAATTGGACGCTAATGTCTGACTAATGACATGTCTGAATAGTGACATGTAACCGTTGTGAGCAGTGTGCAGGGCTAAAAGACCTCAGGCATGGTGCCGGAAATCAGGCGTAGGACAGTAGGGAACATTTAACATTTGCTCGTAGGTAGTTGTAATAATTTAAACGTTTTCATAATTTCAGGCATGGAATTTCTTCTTGCTTTATGCCCTGAGTGTGTGCGCTCTTATGCAAATGATAAAGCACCCATTTGACACTACATCTTCATGTAAAATGCACAGGCATGGAAACTCTGGTCACTCTAACAGTTTAAAGCAATGACCAAACTTCTCATGGACATATCTAGTCATGCCTACTGTCACCTCTCCAAACATCAAAAGCGAAATCTGAATATTATGGGCATAGTTTAGCTGCAGCTTTTTCTTTGTAATGGACATACAGTGTATATATAGATGAAAAATCTTAACGCAGCTTAATGTCAGAAAACAACTTATCATGGACATCTGTATCATGCCCACTCACACCTATTTTGGACGCAGTCTACGTTCAGCCTTGTTCATTAAGCTAAAAGTCATTTCTCTATAATGGGCGCCTAAAAGGCTCAACTTTGACAGAGTCCTAGTTGGGATTTCGCTTTTGATGCTTGGAAAGGTGAGAGTAGGCATGACTAGACATGTCCATGAGAAGTTTAGTGATCATTGATCGTTGGTGTTGGACATTAGGCTCT
The DNA here is from genome assembly GCA_030347295.1 of Setipinna tenuifilis. Lineage (NCBI taxonomy): Eukaryota > Metazoa > Chordata > Actinopteri > Clupeiformes > Engraulidae > Setipinna > Setipinna tenuifilis. The sequence continues at coordinate 35,751,267 of CM059266.1, read as the reverse complement.
GTTAAGCATTTTGGGTATACCCCTTAACAGCTATTTTCTATGTCTTCAGGTGTGACCATAGACTGTCTTTACGACAATGTGCAAATGTAGCGCTTGAACTTCAGTTGGTTATTTAAAAAAGAAAAAACCCCTCCACATTTGTGCATCGGGTGCTGTCAGGAAGGTCTCAAAAATCCACAAATGAATGCAGGGGTATTCACAAATATGTACGGTGGTTTGCAAATGCAGATTTATCCATTTGTAAATAAATGTAACTGCACTGACATTTGTGCATCACTTAACATTTCTTCTTATTTGAGAATTGTATTTGTAAATGGTGTTACATTTTTTGTAAGTCATGAATTATATTTGTGAATCTTGTTACATTTGTTGTTGAATCAAGAAATATATTTGTGAATTGTGTTATATTTATTTGATAGACAAAACTCCATACGTCTTTTACCACAAGGCACCATGTTGGAAACAAGTACGTTTTGCTTTTACATGGCATCTCTTAGATCTTGCTTTTATATTTCTTCTATATCCATAAATAAATTAAATTACTCAATCAATCAATCATGTTCACAAGCTGTTTAGTGCACTCTGTGGAAATCATGTTTCATTTCCTGCACCACCAGCTGGCTATCAGAATTTTGTTAATCATAAACGGTGGCCTAGTGTCATTCTTCAAGCTGTTGTGGATGATACATTAATATTTATGGAGATCTCTGTGTTGGAACACCCAACAGTTGGCACGATGATGCTATGCTTGCCTCCTCCTGGCACTTCAGATCTGTTTTGGAACCATGTGTTGCATATGCTAGGACTACTACTACTACTAATAATAATAATAATATATAATATATAAATATAATAATAATAATAATGTGACACTCTCATTTATGCAGACCGGAACTGCTCATTCTTGCTCATATAGGAACGTATTACGTTGCCCTGCCTAATAGTAGAATCAAGAATCAAAAATCTTTGATGGTAGTCTATGTATGTCATACATAGTACACTACAGTGTAGTCCCGAACCCAAAAATGCATTTCTGACTATATCTTGGATTATAAAAATGTTACAGAGTACCAAATATATATATATATTTTTAAAGCTTACATTTAGGGTTTTTTTCCTGATCAACATATTTTCTTTGAGCAGAAAATTAAAAAAAAAAAAAAAAAAGAAAATGATATACAACACGGAAAGCTCATAAAATCAGAAACACACTTTGCAGATATACAGTTATCAAAATCAAATAAAAAACAGAAACTTGCAGTTTTTCAGAGATAACACACTTAAAGTCAGAAAGACAGAGTTCATTCCGGGGTTTTTGATACAGATTCTTTTCTAGACACCACTTAAGAAGCGAATTAGCTTTTGTTTTTGTTTTTTTTTTGTTTTAATCCACTTCTACGTATTTTATGTAAGGCTATTTTTGAAAAACATTTTTTTTTACAAAAACACAGCCAATAATGTTTCAAATTATAGGCCTGAATTAAAAATTATGAATTAAATATTGTCAATAGAAACATTTAAAGTTAAAACTTGTGAAATATAGACAAACTATCGAAAAGAAATATCTGTATCATGTCAGTTCAATGCCTCCGTGCTGTTATCCATGAGATGGTGTCTAAGAAAAAAAAACAGGTCGACCTTGAACATGTTATTGTGCAAGGAACTGTGAAAACATGTGAAAAACGCTACTTAAGTCAAGTCAAGTTTATTTGTATAGCACATTTCATACACAAAGGCAGTTCAATGTGCTTAACAAAAATAAAAGCAAAGGACAAAATAAAAGCATAAAAGATAAAAGATAAAATGAGTGTAAAATATGTATAAGATAATTAAAAGACAGAGTGAAGCAGAAAGCAATAGGTAAACATAAAAGAGGTAAAATAATAAATGAAAGCAACAACCCGCGGGCCCTCCGAGAGGTGGGATGAAAGATGGGCCCAACAGGACGGATTACACGGTGACGACGGCAACGGAAATGGACTATGAGAACACCAGAGCTCCAGGAAAAGAGGAGAAGATCCTCCGAAAGTGTGCATGTGGATGGGAGAAAGTGACCACGTTCAGAGGTATCCGAATACACCAGGGGAAAGCAAAGTGTGGCCAAAACGGCCAACAGCAATCTTGCACTGCGACAGCAGGTGACACAAGATGGACGAAAAGCCAGGGCAAAAACCACAGAGCTAATGGACCCAACGTTGCCGGAGGCACGAGAGCGACAGAGAAAGAAGGTTCACTGGTGGAGAACGAGCCCCTACGTGAGCATGAAGACCCAGTCCTCACCACCGAGCCAAAGGTAGAGACCAAGAAACCAGCTAGAAGAAGTAAGATCAAGTGGCCAAGGTCAAGCGAAGCAGAGGCGTGGCGTGCACTGGACGCAGACCTGATTAAGACCCTGGAGGAATCACTGCATGGAGGGGTGGAGTCTAAACTCAATCTGATTGGGGACATCATATACCAGACCTGCAAGGACAGGTTTGATGACATTGACCCCAAACAGAAGACCACCCTAAGAGAGAAGGGAAGGAGAGAAAAAGAAATCCTCCAGCTGTTGCAACGGCGTCGGCAACTCCATAAGAACTGGATGAAGGCAACCCACGCAGAGAAAGAAGGGCTGAAAGCCCTGTGGGAGGAGGTCAGGAAAAGACTAGCTGGACTTTGCAGAGCTGAATGCATTCGAAAACCCAACAGGCGGAAGCAAAAGGAGCGAGCCAGTTTTTTCAAGGATCCCTTTAAGCATGCCAGACAGCTGCTGGAGGAAAAGAAGACTGGCAAGCTCGAAACCACCAGGGAGCAGTTGGAACAGCATGTTAGAGAGCAGTACAGTGACCTGCAAGGAGTGTCCCCTTAGGAACACCAGGATATGTACCCCAGCCCGAACAGCCGACAGCTGAGTTCAATATCATGCCTCCCAAGCTCAGCGAGGTCAGGCAAGTCATGGAGAAGGCAAGGTCCTCCTCTGCACCAGGTCCCAATGGAGTCCCCTACAAGCTCTACAAGAACTGCCCCAAGGTACTAGAACTGCTATGGTACCTAATGAGAACTGCCTGGAAGAAGCAACTCATTCCATCCGAGTGGCAAAGAGTGGTAGCAGTTTTAATTCCCAAGGAAGCAAACTCCAGAGACATTGGCCAGTTCCGTAACATCGCCCTTCTGAACGTAGAAGGAAAGATCTTCTTCTCCATACTAGCCAGAAAGCAGGAGTGCCAGGATTCACCGGATGTGTGGAGCACTCCACAATGATCTGGGACCAGATTCAGAAGGCCAAGCGGGAGAAGACCGACCTGCACGTCATATGGCTCGATCTTGCCAATGCGTATGGATCAGTCCCGCACCAGCTGATCAACTACGCCATGCCCATCTGCGTCAAGAACATGGTAGCACAGTATTTTAACAACCTGCAGATGTGCTTCTCAGTGCAGGACTTCATTACTGGGTGGCAGCGGCTTAAAGTAGGAATTGCGATGGGGTGTGACATTTCTCCTATACTGTTTGTAGCAGCATTTGAGATCATTCTCATTGGTGCAAGGCAAATGGTAGGAGGGATCAAACTACCAACTGGTCAAAGGCTTCCCCCTCTAAGGAGATATATGGACGACGTCACCACCCTCCTTCAGCAGCATGTACATCAAGACTGCTGAAGAGGATGGATGAGCTGATGTCATGGGCAAGAATGAAGATCAAGCCCTCCAAGTCAGGAGTCAGGAACGACAGCACCACCTTTGTTGTTGGGGGGGAGAAGATACCGCTCCTTGCAGAGCAATCCATCAGAAGCCTGGGGAGGCAGTACACTGCAGAGCTGTGTGATAAGCAGATGGGGAAAACGGTCATGAAACAGCTCTGCGATGGCCTGGCAAGGATCGATCAAAGCCAACTCCCTGGAAAGTACAAGGTCTGGTGCTACCAATTTACACTCTACCAGAGGGTAATGTGGCCCCTGAAAATGAGTGAGATCCCCTCATCAACTGTGAGTAAGATGGATGGGAAAGCCAAGTCATTCATCCGAAAGTGGTTGGGGTTGCCACGGTGCCTATCTGAAGCCGGCCTTTTTGGAAAAAACATGCTGCAGCTACACTGAAATCACTACAACTGGGCTACATGCAAGAAAAGGCCAGACTGGTCCTTGAGCTTAGGGAGACAAGGCTATAAGGAACGCTAATGCCAAGGTTCTGACTGGCCGCAAGTGGAATGCCCAGGCTGAGGTCGACCAAGCCATCAGTAGGCTTCAACATCAGGAGATAATGGGCAGAGTCCGGACAGGAAGAGCAGGCCTAGGATGGGGAGATGTGCCACGGTTCTGGTCCAAGGCCAACCGCAAGGAAAAGGAGATGGTGGTGGCGGAAGTGATGAGGATGGAGGAAGACCGCTACAAAATCAAAGCCGTGTCGCAGGGTTGGCAAGGAAGCAGGACAACCAGAGAGGGAATTACAAGGAGGAACATCAGCTGGTCAGACATGTGGAAGATCTCACAGGCGAGACTCAGCTTCCTCATCCGGTCAACCTACGACACGCTTCCTGCCCTCGGAACCTCCACCAGTGGTTCAGGAGGGAGGAATGCTGTGCGCTCTGCAACGCTCCCAACGTAAGCCTGCAGCACATCTTATCAGGCTGTAAGACCGCGCTCTCACAGGGCCGCTACAGGTGGCGCCATGACCAAGTCCTGAGAAAGCTAGCCGAAGTGCTGGAGGAGTGTCGGCAGGGAAGCAGAATACCACCACCTGCAGAGGACTCGACCATCTTTGTTGCGGAAGGGGTGGAGCATGAGGGTCGACCTTGACAGGAAGTTTCAGTTCCCCACGGAGATCACCACCACATCCCCGCGGTCAGACATAGTCATGTGGTCAGCCAAGGCAAAAGCGGCGATCCTCATTGAGCTCACAGTACCCATGGAGGAGGGGATCGAAGCCGCCTTCGAGCGCAAGGCCAAATACTCAGAGCTGGCTGCTGAGTGCCAGGAGGCGAGCTGGAGGACTACCATTTGCCCAGTGGAGGTCAGATGCCATGGCTTCATGGGGTCATCAACCACACGCCTTCTGAGGGATGTGGGACTCACTGGAGGGAGACTCAAAAAGGCAACTAAGGACCTGGCAGAGGAGGCCGAAAACGGGAGCTTTTGGCTCTGGCTCAGGAGGAAGGACAAAACTTGGGGGAAAAACACATAACCCCCAGACAACAGCCGCAGGGGACAACACCCATCAGCTGCAGGTGTTCACTACTTCGCCACCAGGAGACGTTCCAGAATTAAAGGAGCGAAACGTTGGTGAATGGTGATTTCTGGCTGCTGACCCTGCAGCTGACCAATGGGCACCGGAGGAAATCCTGAAATTAAAGGTAAATTACTAGCAGAAAGCATTTGAGAACAGTTTGGTCTTAAGATTTGAAGCTAGATTTGAAACTTCCAACAGTAGGAGCATTTTCGTGTCTTCTGGAAGCTGGTTCCAGAGCTGAACTGCACAGCAGCTGAAAGCTGCTTCACCACATTTTGTTGTGACAGCAGGTTTTACCAACAGATGTTTCTGCTGTGATCTTAAAGACCTAGTTGGTTCATATAGCAAGAACATATCCAACAAGTATTTTGGTCCCAACCCATTTAGTGTTTTAAACACAAGAATGCAATGCCTTAAAGTCAATTCTATAACTTACTGGGAGCCAGTGCAGGGACCTTAAAATTGGAGTAATGTGTTCAGGTCTTCTTACTTTTGTAAGAACCCTTGCTGCTTCTTTTTGGACCAGTTGAAGCTGTTTGATCTTTTTAGGAAGGCCTGTAAAAAGGTCATTGCAGTAATCTACCCTGCTGGAAATAAAGGCATGTACAAGTTTTTCTAGATATTGTTTTGCCATAAGACCTCTAAGTTTGGTAATGTTTTTTAGGTGATAAAATGCAGATTTAGTGATTGCTTTCATGTGACTGCTGAAAGTTAGTTCACTGTCAATAAAGACACTAAGGTTTTTAACAGTATCTTTTGCTTTAAGCCCTTGAGTCTCAAGAGCAGTGGCGATCCTAAGTCTTTCTTTCTGTTTCCCAAATATAATTACTTCAGTTTTATCTGCGTTGTTACAAGTATGATTTTAACCAATTGATAACTATACCAGTGAATCCTACCCAATGTTCGAGTTGATGTAGTAGTATGGAGTGATCAACAGTGTCAAAAGCAGCACTAAGATCCAGTCACACCAAGAGTGAGATTTTGCCAGCATCAGAGTTAAGACATATATTATTTATAACTTCAATCAGAGCTGTTTCAGTGCTGTGGCATGGAAACCTGACTGAAACTTATCAAAGCAATTATTTGATGTCTAAAAGGCAGTCAATTGATTAAAGACTATTTTTTCAATTTTCCCGATAAATGCCAAATTGGATATGGACCTGTAGTTGTTCATCAAGGTTATTCTTTTTGAGTAAAGGTTTTACAACTGCTTTTTTCAAAGAGGAAGGAAAGATGCCAGTCTGTAGTGATGCATTTATAATCTGAAGTACATCTGTTGATATTAGGTGAAGAACAGATTTGAAAAAGATTGCTGGCAAAATGTCTAGTTCAGATGTGAATGAACTGAGATTTTGTACAGTTTTTTCAAGAGAATCATAATCAATTAAGCTAAGTGTTGGCATTGAGCTGAGGTCCTCTCTCACTGGGGCCAATGGTTCCAGACTTTGGGCTATTTGCAATTGGGAAGCTATATTCAGTCGTATTTTATCAATTTTGCCGTTGAAAAAAGATGAAAAGTCGTTGCATTTATTAACTGAGAGAAACTCAGGAAGCAATTGTGATGACGGGTTTGTTAACGTCTCAACAGTAAAATAGCAGACGGGCATTGTTGACATTTCTGTTTATGATGTTAGAGAAAAAAGACTGTCTTGCTTTAGAAATTTCTGAATTGTGTTTACAGAGAATATGGATTTGATAATGGATCTGAAGATTAGATTTACGCCATTTTCTTTCAGTCTTTCTACACTCTCTAGCAGTTTAACCATTGGGTTCAGTGTCCAGAGTTTTTTTGCTTGTCAGTGACTCTTTTGAGTTTTAAAGGAGCAATACTATCCATAATATGGGTCATTTTTGAAGTAAAATTTGTCATTAATTCATCTGCACAGTCTGATGGTTGACTTAGGGGCTGTGGGAGTGCCTGCTCAAAAAGAAGACGTGTGTCATTGTTTGTGACTCTCCTTCTTACAGTCATAGACTTGAATGTTTTGAATGTCAGGGGACATACAAACATCAAAAAAAACACAAAAATGATCAGGCCAATGCCAAGTCAATAACAGCTGTAGAGACATTAAGACCCTTTGTGATGACAAGGTCAAGGGTATGGCCATGAGAGTGTGTTGGTCCCTGTACATGCTGTGTTAGGTTGAATGTATCAATCAGTGTGAGTAATTTATTGGCATAGGTGTTTTCTACATTATCTACATGCAAGTTAAAATCCCCTGATATAATAAGACTGTTAAATTCTAAACAATTGTTCGATAACAGTTCTGCAAACTCCTCCAGAAAAACTGTGGCTGAGAGTCTTGGTGGTCTGTAGATATTCAACAGTAACATACTAGGAGAACACTTAATGAGTGCACTTAAGTACTCAAAGGATGTAAAGTTGCCAAATGTTGTCTGTTTGCACTGAAAAGATGCTTTGAATATGTTTGCTATTCCGCCTCCCCATCTATTAGCTCTTGTGACACTCATGAAATCGAAATTTGGCGGAGCCGATTCGATAAGGGTAGTAAAGCCATTTGCTTGTTCCAGCCAGGTTTCGGTAAGAAGTAAAAAATCAAGTTTGTGTCTGCAAATAAAATCATTAATTAATCTGTTCTGATCTGTTCAGAAGAGCTAGTTTTACAGTGAGCTTAGGGGTCATATTCACTGATGCGTTCTGAGGTTGTTTTTGAACAGGCAGGAGATTTGACTGATTTACCCCATTTACAGGATGCACACAAATTCTTCTTTTTCTTGTAAGCACAGAAATAGAGAATGGCCTTTGCATCCTGGGTCCCAGCTTGTTTTCAAAACTACCCTTAATGCAGGGACCCACAGCATATCAGACAGTACACTCATCAAGGTCATCCCTACTGGCACTGTTAGTGCACTGAAGCTGTCCACATTCCAAGCCGTTAGTTTGATCAGTGGATCTTTCTGCAGGCAGAGGGGGTGGTGGTGCCCTGCGCTTTTTGCAGTAGCGGTTTTAGGCACGGGCGAACCGGGCAGCCGCCCGGGGCGCCATTTCGTGGGGGGCGCCACGAGCGCTTGGGGAAAAAAAATAAAATAAAAAGCTCCGTTTGTCATATCGCTGCAATCGGCACATTGCAGCATTACAGGGGGCGCCAATCGGCACAATGGCGAACTGCAGGCGCCCTTGCTTGCTGAGAAGGTGGCATGCACAGAAGCAGCGTGTCTCTCTGTCTCGAGGGCAGTGCCGTAGCTCCGCACACGCACATAACGCAGAGTGCGTGGGGCACCAAGTGCTTGTGGGGGCACCACCACAAAAATTGGCTCGTGAAAAAATCATCACAATAGGCTAGGTACGTGCTAGTAAGGATATTTTAAAAATGTGCAAAGCATGTTAATATTTATTTTAAGCAATACAAAAGCAACATAGGTCAATTTGCTCCTCTCCCTCTCCATTCTCCTCCTGGTGCCCCCCTCCCCCACCTTTCAGTGGTCTGGTCGATTATTGCTCAGTCTTAGTTTAAGTTTGGCAGACAAATGTTTGGACAAGATATCTAAAGTCGGGAGCGGAAAAAAGAATAATAATAATGAATCTCACGCTTGCAGATAAGACAGTGTTTTAAATAAATAAATCATAAATTATAATAAAGCCCTTGCTCCTTACCGTCAACAAACTTTGTAACGTTAGCTCCCAGGCTACTAGCAATGTTCAGACTGTGTTAACAAGTGTTGCAAATGATTAAAGTTGTAAATGATTGATGCTGGCTAGCTAGTTTAGGTTGTGGATATAAATATGGATATGGATATTTGAAAGCAATTCATCATGGTCACTCGACTGTTTTCAGTTAACGTTCGGATAAGACTAGCACTTTCTTCCTTAGGTTGCTAGCTAGCTATGCTGCGGTTGCCCTCAGTCACAAGTACATAGTTCTCGTCGGTTTCCAGGTTCATAGGCCAAGGGCAACATCTGCTGGTGAAACTAATATGAAAAGAAACAATCTTACTGTTACGTAGATTTTCCCTTTTCGTATTTATTTCAAACTCTGTACACAATGTTTTTGTTCTCCCATATGAAACCTTTATAAATGCAAATAGAGTGAATTTTAAATGTACCAGTGATTTACACGTAGGCCTACATAAACCTAATTTATATATGCAGTTTTTTGTACTAAGTTCAAAACTGTATTTCAGTAGAATTCCTATATATTTTGTCTTTTAATTCTGAATGTAGAGCCTGCAGTCATTGCACAAATCTTTGTTTAATAATGGTTGTGGTATTTATTTATTAACCATTAAAAAAAATTTTTTACTTTAATATTTGGTGTATTTGTTTGGGGGGGGGGGGTGGAGGTGGTCTCGCCCGGGGCGTAAAACACTATAGAACCGCCACTGGCTTTTTGCGTGTTGTAATGAGTGTGTAGGGCTGGAAAAACTCAGTCTAGCAATTGGCAGAAGTCTCCGCATACTTGCAGGGAACTGCAGGCGGGGTGGTGATGGAGATGTTACAAAATCCGGGGTTTCTGGTGAAGCAGTTGTGGTTAGCGTTTTGTCAGTCATGCCGGGTTGTAGGATGTTCTTGTGTTATCTGGTGCTGCGTGCTCATAGTCTCCATTTGATGGGCGAGGTCTGGGGCAGCCTGACGCAGATAGTTGGTCATAAGTCGCTCCAGTAGTGTACTTGTCATCATGCTCCCGTAGTGGCAGGGAGCTGGATGGTGGTGCGTCAGAAGTCGGATGATCCCCCGGCATTGATGAACAGGCATTAAGTTTTGATTCCAGGATGGAAATCCTCTGTTCAAGCTCAAAGCATTTGACAACTTACACTTTGCACTTACACTAATAACTGAAACTTTCTGTCCTTTGTTATACTGGCTGAATTTGTGAAAATTGTGAAGGCACATGAAATAAAAACAGTGCGAATAGTGAGAAAATAGAAGGTCAAGCAGGAGCAAACGAAAAAAGTGTCCTGCTACTGCCACTACTCATGAGGAATCAATAGCTGGTGAAGTATTTTTTGGTAAAACTAAAAGTGTCCCACTTCTTATGTTGTGGTGAGCTCATGCCTAAAAAAGTTGAACCCTGACTACAGGGCCAAAGTGGCTCATTGCTTTGGCAGTTAGACCAGTATGATGTCAGTCTTTGAAGGCTGTGATGGTAATGATGGCTACAACTGATTGAAAAGTTTGTAGGTTTTACCCAAGCTCACAACTGTGGCCTGACAGTGTGACCTGACAACTGTGGACAAAAATCAATTTAACTGAAGTGACCGTGTCCTCTGAGTGAGGAGGCAGCTTATAGAAGGTGACAGGTTGTAGGGGAGAGCCTCACTGGGATCATGCTCAGCATCTTCCTTAAAGGGCTTGTATTGTCTTGTTAATACATTTCATGACTGGAATAATGAAATCATTACAGCCAGTGGATCTGGTGACAGACACCTGACAGGCCACGAAACAACAACACTGACAGCTAATCAGATTTGTATGTGTGTTTACCTACTGCAGAACAACATATCTCTGTGTGTATGTGCATGTGTGTGTATCACAAGAGTGCCAAAATTTCACCAGGTTGCTCTGATGGCTTCTCTCCATCTGACATTTTGCTTTTAGGATTGTTCTCTTTTGTTCTCTATATTCAGGGGAGTGGAGATAACAAGATTCTCTTGAGCATTAAATATACCTGTATGTTTGTGTATGTCAGAAAGAGAGAAAGAGAGGGGAGAGGGAGAGAAAGCTGAGAAACCTATCTCCACACAGGATGGCAAATCTTAATGCCAGCTTCTCTTTGTTTTTTTGTGTGGCTGAGCCAGGGGCCCCTGGCAATACCTTTACTTGTTTTAGTGTCTTAGCAGGCTATGATCCCTCTGTGTGATGAGTGTGGGAGTGTCTTTTGTGACAGTGATGTGGCCACTGACATGCTCTTGAGTGTCTGTGAGTAAGGGGCCTCCATTATTCTGACAAGAGTCCTGGTTCACATGTCTCTCTTATGCTTGGAGATGTGGTTGGATACATTTTCCAGTGGCTATTTTTGTGACCTTAAAGGACTAAAGGAGAACATAAGCCGTCACTTCACTGCGCCTCACTTCACACATCTGCCACAGGGTGCACCAATTTATAAGGCTGTGACCCAATTGTATAATGTACAGTATGTGGGCATCCTTAACTACCTTTTCTTTGTTCTGCTTCAACTGTCTGCCTGTGCATATATCTACATCTGTTCCAGTTTACATTCTATCGGATACTGTGTACTGTTGCTTGGTTCTTGAAAGATTGAGAAAAGAAAAAAAAGAGTGAGAAAGAAAAAGAAGCGAGGGTGCAGAAAAGCAGAGTGATCAGGGAGTCAGGGAGACTGTGGAGATTCACACTCTAAAGCTTGTTAGGATTACAAACAAGTGCCTGGAGGTAGAGAGACAGCCATTTGGGCCCAAAGACACTTCCAATTGGTGGACAGGATGACAGGAGAGAGGTAGGTCTACCATGTGGAAGTCTTATTGTGTATGTCTGTGTGTGTGTGTGGGGGGGGGGGGGGGGGGGTTATTTATTTGTCTTTGTGTGTGTGTGTGTGTGTGTGTGTGTGTTTCACTTCACTCACAATGTTGCTCTCATGGACCTCTGGGTTCATGGTTAGCTGGACCACAAACCAGGTGGCGTTCCTGAGGATAAACGCTGTGATGAGGTTCCAGTGGATGATGTTCCTCAAACAACGGATACTCCTAGTTTGGTGAGAGAGTGATGGTAAAAGAAAAAATTAATTAGATTTTTTAATTCATTACACTATATTCACAATAAATTATTCACAGAATAGCTTCACACCATCCTCTTAGTCTAATCTGCATAAAGTAATCACAAACACAGACTGTGAGAGAGTAAAAGGGGGAGACAGAAGTCAAATACATCTTTATTACAGCACTGTCTGACTTTCTCATACATTACAACAATAAAACACATAACAAATACAACTGCCATATGAGGGTCAGGGAGAGAGAGGAAAAAGAGGAGGAGAAGGGGGAAATGGACCATGCACCGTTATCACTCCTAGAGTTAGTGTTAATGCCTTATTAACCTGGAACTCTTGTGTAATATTTTTTCAGTTGACTTGTTAACATTTCTGAGTAGTTATGCGTGAACCTTTAAGAAACAAAAACAGAACCAAACAAAAAAAAACAAACAAAAAAACAAAAAAACAAAAACAAAATATGTCTCTGCCATACAGACAGTTCAATGCAGAAAATAGATGCCAGCTAGCTCGGTGTTACAACATTGGTAAACATGCCTCCCAACACCTTAAGAGTATATGCCACTGACCTAGCTGTGTGTGCGTGTGCGTGTGTAGGGGGGAATCCGTGTATTTATGCAGCCGTGCATTAGCAGTGTAGGTCCTTGTGGCCTCAAATAGCTGCTTAAATACCTAATCACTTACACAATGGACTTTCTCTATATCTTCCTATAGTAGGCCTGTGCCTCTTACGGGGAACAACTATGATTATTACGAGTTTCATATATCTCTTCCTCCTTAGACATATTTGTTTATTTAACTTGATGGTTACAATTATTTCTGTCAGCTCCTAGCCATTCAGGTGCTGACATACATGTATATGTTTGCATATTCAGACTATTACCCACATGTACAGAGCACAGTGAAATCTATTTAGATTTCAAAGATTATATTAAGTATTCTCAAATAATGAAAACATTCAGTAACACTTGAGGGGTGAGTTCATAACACATTCATAGCTTCTGTCATGATAAAGCATTCATGACTGTTTCATGACACATGACTCAATATAAATACCAAACCTTTTATGAATATGGAAGACAACATGACGAAAACAAAATAAAAGTACAACAATTGCAAAGCTGCACTGCCATTTTTCTTCCAAACCTCTTAACTGACCACGACACATTTGAGTCAATGGGATAGTCCAGTGCCAAAGAGACAGAACATGGTCAAGCAAAAAAATGTGTTTAATAAAAATTTATTTTTTTAAATAATGTAACCTTTGCAGATGATTCCCCCTAACTTCACAACTTGTATAGTAAAGTGACATTTGGACTTCATAAGATATTCATGGAATATTTACAAAGGCTGAGGGATTATATTAACATGACGTAATCACGTAACAGGTTTGGAACAAAAACGGCAATGCTGCTTTGTGATTGTTGTACTTTGACTTCTCATTAAACAGTCATGAATGCTTTATGTGCAGTTTATGACAGCTACTATGAATGAGTCATGAACTCACCCGTCAAGTAAAGTGTTACCAAACATTATTTCATTTGAATTCAACATCTTAATTAAACCACACACTTTGCAAACACAAACACTTTACAAACTGTTTACTTAATAAATAAATACACTAATACAAGACAATCCCAAGAAGAAAATCAGCAAGTTTTATGTCATTGGAGCACATGCTCCAGCGCCACCAACATGTCACAGTTGGCATTTATGTGCGTAACTTTTGATCCATACATTCAATTTTTAAAACTGGTATTAAAAACTGGTATTGGTGGAATCCTGTGATCAAGCTGAGATCAATGAACCCTATGAAATCGATTTACAGGTGCCAAAATTTCTCACCATTTTCAAAAATGTCAAAAAGCAAAACTACATTTTCACAGGTCATGAATTTTATCTAATTTTTACAAAACTTGGCACATACCATCTTCAGACCAAGCCTCACAAAAGGATTTGATAAATGAAAGCATTTGCATGTCACAGCTAATTAAATTGAGTGGCGAAGCCGCCTAACAGGACATTAGGTCATATCTCAGGAAGATTTTATATAGGCCAACCATACTTGGGACACATTATATAGAAGCATATTAAAAATTGCATCTTTTGGCCATTAGGGGGTGCTGTTATGGGGGGGGGGGGGTGTATAACTCCTGAAGTTATCAACAGCATAATTCTTGAGTGGGTATATAAAGTAAAGCTTCTCAAGACCAAAACATGCAAATTCCTCATGCCAACCTGATTATAGTGGTATATTGGATATTTTGAAAATGAAACTTATTTTGTACAGGCCACAATTTTTGGTCAATCGCTAAAGGTCAATGTCATGTCAGTGGAGCAAATATGTGCGTAACTTTTGATCCATACATCATTTTTTTTCAACGAATTAATGAAATCTGTGCATCAAGCTCAAGCCGAGAACCCTATGATGTCACTTTCTGCCTGCCAAATTTTCCCGCAATTTACAAAAATGTCCAAAGTGAAACTATATTTTCAAAGGTCACAAATTTTGTCCAATATTCCTGAAACTTGGAACATTGTGCCCAAAGTGTCAATATTTTGTGCGGGCACCATTATTTTCCAGCACTCAGTGGCGGTTCTATAGTGTTTTACACCCCGGGCGAGACCACCAGCGTATGGTCTGCGCACTGACAGGCGGTCTCCCTACCCCTTCAACCTCTACAGCAATGCTGGCAGCACTCCTACGCTTATTTTGAAGACACAGCCTCCGGATATAATGCTGAGCACATGCACTCAACTTCTTTGGTCGACCATGGCGAGGCTTGTTCTTAGTAGAGCCTGTACTCTTGAAGCGCTGTATGGTCTTGGCAACTGTGCTGTAGCTCAGTTTCAGGGTCTTGGTAATCTTCTTATGACCTAGGCCATCTTCATGTAAAGCAACAATTGTCTTTTTTAAATCCTCAGAGAGTTCTTTTCCATGAGGTGCCATGTTGAACGTCCAATGACCAGTATGAGAGAGTGTGAGAGTGATAACACCAAATTTAACACAACTTCTACCCATTTACACCTGAGACCTTGTAACACTAATGGATCACATGACACCAGGAGGGAAATAACACAACTTCTACCCATTTACACCTGAGACCTTGTAACACTAATGGATCACATGACACCAGGAGGGAAAAATGGCTAATTGGGCAAAATTTTGACATTTTCACGTAGGGGTGTACTCACTTCTGTTGCCAGTGGTTTAGACATTAATGGTTGTGTGTTGAGTTATTTTGAGGGAACAGCAAATTTGCACTGTTATATAAGCTGTACACTGCCTACTTTACGTTGTAGAAAAGTATTATATCTTTAGACTTCTCCCATGGAAAGATAATAGAAAAATTACAAATTACACCTGCTGCTGCACCAGAGAGGTGAGCTGAACTGGCAGAAAAGTTGCAACATGTATAGCCTGTCTAGCCATGTATTTTTATGTTTTAGTAACTGAACAGGCACAAATGACAGCATAGCATTGTTTTGCAGTTTATAGCAATGTTCTGCAGTTTATTTACAATTTATTTTGTCGTTTTAAATAAACAGAGATTGCAATGTTCTGCAGTTTATTTATGATTTCTTTTGTCGTTTTAAATAAACAGCGTGGCAAGTTGTAAGAAATGAAATGGACCAATCATCAAAAAGAAAACTAGTGGACTAATGGTTTGATGGACCTCCACCTTCCGTTTATTTTTGATGTTTCCTATAAATTTGAGTTTGAGCTTTTGTTTCCCCGTCTTCTAACGTTGTTGTACCACTTTTGGCACTGTTAGAAAGTTCTCTTCTTGGAAAAGGAGTATTGGTTTTTTAAATAACAAACTTGAGTCTTGTGGAGGATTAAAATGGCGAGAAGCCCCTTTACTTAACACAGAAGCATCTGCACTGTACATTCAGGCCAACTGAAAAGCAGACGGTTGTATATATTATTTGACATTCTAAATTCAAACCATACTCAGGATTCCAACTGACAGATTACGTCATGCAGAACATCTAAAAAGAAAATACACAAAAAACATTTACTGCATTCTACCTAAAGTGCAATTTCAACACTCCTTCTCACTTGCAGGTAGAATGTCCATCAAAACCTAATTATACTCTAATGGTTTTAGTCCAAACATTTCTCTCAACTTTGTGAACTTTGCTTGAGTTAGGTCTTTGGTCAGCATGTCTGCAATCATGTCATCAGTCTTGCAATACTTCAGGTCCACAGCTCCACTCGTAACTTGTTCTCGAATGAAATGATGCTTTATGTCAATGTGTTTCGCACGCCCATGGAATTGTGGATTCTTGGCCATGCAGATAGCTGACTGGTTGTCTTCAAAAATCACAGTTGGTCCTGCAGGACAGTTCTTCATATCTGAGAGCAACTGTCGCATCCAGACTGCTTCCTGTGCAGCACTGGCTAGTGCCATATACTCAGCCTCTGCTGTAGAAAGAGCAACACATGGTTGTTTCTTACTTTTCCAGCTTACTGCTGCGCCACTCATCATGAACATGTATCCTGACACAGATTTCCAATCATCTAGGTCTCCCGCCCAATCTGCATCAGAGTATCCAACGCACTCTTTCTCTTTGTTCAAGTACTAGAGTAGACCTAGTACTTGGGTTCCATTCAGGTATCTTAGGATTCGTTTTACAGCTGTCCAGTGCTGCTTGGTTGGGTCAGAACAGAATCTGGCTACATTGCTCACAGCAAATGCTATGTCAGGTCTTGTTCTTGTTGACAGGTAGAGCAAGCTACCCACAGCACTTTGATACAGTGTTTTCTCCATTTTTTCAGAATCCTCATTCACTTTGACAAGCTTTGTGCTCATATCACTTGGGGTAGTGACAGACTTCGCATTCTCCATTCCAAATCTTTCCAGAATGTTCTTGGTGTAAAAGGTCTGACCCATCCATATCTTTCCATTTGGATGTTGCACAATCTTCACTCCCAGAAAGTGCTTAAGCCTAAGTCTTTCATGTCGAAGTGCTTTGCCAGCTCCTTCTTCACCTCATTAATGCATCTGTCACTTTTACCACCCAGAATTATATCATCCACATATACAGCAACTAAAAACATCTCACCTTCAGCTGCTGTGTATATGCAGGGATCACTCTTTGTTTGCAGGAATCCCATCTCTCTTAGTTTCTTATCCAGGACAATGTTCCAGCACCTAGGAGACTGCTTCAGTCCATAAATGCTGCGTTTCAGTCTGCATACAAGATCTTCTTTTCCTTTCACAACAAACCCTTCTGGCTGTTTCATGTACACGTCCTCTTTGAGCTCACCATTCAAGAAGGCGGTTTTCACATCCATTTGATGCAACTTCAGTCCATGTTGCGCGGCAAGTGCAACAACTGTGCGGACAGATTCAAATCTTACGACAGGACTGAATGTCTCATCATAGTCAGATCCATATCTCTGAGAAAAACCTTGAGCCACCAGGCGAGCTTTGTGTCTTTCAATTTCTCCATCAGCGTCAACTTTGACTTTGAAAACCCACTTGCTCCCTATGGCTTTCTTGCTCTTAGGTAAGTCTACAAGGTCCCACACTTCATTTGCATACAGAGACTCCATCTCCTTCTGCATTGCTTCTTTCCACTTTGATTTCTCAGGACTGGTAAGAGCATCACACACAGTTTCAGGTTCACGTAGGACGCTGTTAGCAACGGTCACCCACTCTCTGTAGCGATCAGGTGGTTTTCGAGTTCTTTCTGACCTTGGCTCAGACTCAGCCTCAGGCTCTGCTATCCCAGTAATGACTGGTTCTTCACCGTTGCAGTCAAATTTCACCAAACTGTGCTCAGTGTTCTCTTCACATACGTCTGACTTATCAGCACCACAGACTGATTCATTAAACATCACGTCTCGACTGTAGAAGACCTTGGCCTGATTTGTATCATATAACCTTTATCCTTTTGTTTCTGTTCCGTAACCCAGCAGAACACATTTTCTTGCCTTTGAGTCCAACTTCTTCCTTTCATCCTTTGGTATGTGGGCATAAGCATCACATCCAAACACACGCAGATGATCCACAGTAGGTTTCTCTCCAGTCCAGGCTTCAAACGGTGTCATGTTTGCTACTGCTTTTGTTGGACTTCGGTTCCTCAGGTACACTGCTGTTGCGAGAGCTTCAGCCCAGAACCTCTGAGGCAGCTTAGCGTCAGCCAGCATTGACCTCACCGTTTCAACTAGTGTTCTGTTCATCCTTTCTGCAACACCATTCTGTTCAGGTGTTTTTGGCACTGTCAGTTCATGTCGCACTCCTTCTGCTTTCAGGAACGCTTCAAACTCCTTTGAAG
Organism: Setipinna tenuifilis; assembly: GCA_030347295.1. Taxonomy (NCBI): domain Eukaryota; kingdom Metazoa; phylum Chordata; class Actinopteri; order Clupeiformes; family Engraulidae; genus Setipinna; species Setipinna tenuifilis. The sequence goes on along the minus strand of CM059266.1, from coordinate 35,733,092 downwards.
TGTATTCTCCTCCATTATCTGTACGAAGAACTTTCAGTTTTCTCCCAGTGTACGTTTCCACTTCAGCTTTCCACTGAACAAACTTGCTGAAGACTTCATCTTTGTGTTTCAGAACATACACCCATACATAGTGAGTTTTGTCATCAATGAATGTCAGAAAATATTCTGCTCCACTCAGTGACTGCACATTAATTTTTCCACACACATCGCTGTGCACTAAGCCAAGTGGTTCGTTAGCTCTTTTTCTGCCATCAGATGGAAATTTGCTACGATGGTGTTTCCCTTCAGCACACGACTCACAGAAGTCGGTGTCTTTCAGGACATCATAGTCCAATCCTTCCACTAACTGCCTTTTGGCTAGCATCTTCAAATTTTGCACTCCAAGGTGACCGAAACGCTGATGCCAAATGGTTTCTTTGGACTTCTTGTGTACACTCTCTGAACTGAATTTGCTTTTTGCTGTTCTTGGCAATGAACGTAGTACAGGTTATCCACCTTCTTTGCAACTGCAATTTGCTTGCCATTGGCATCCATTATACTACACTCATTTTCACTGAACTTTACAATCTTCCCAGACTGTGTTGCCATGGACACACTCAACAGGTTGTATGACAAGCGTGGTACATACAGCACATTGTTTAGCTTGCATTTTTGAGTTGTATCAGCAAGATTCATTTTGAGCATAACAGCACCAGACCCTTTTGCCTCAACTGAATATCCATCACCCAGTGTAACTTCTTGTGTTGGCTGTAAGCTATTAAATTCAATGAACATCTTCTTATCATTACACATGTGACAGGTAGCTCCAGAGTCCACAATCCAGCTATTCATTTCTGCAGATTTTGCAGATAATGCGTGACTCAATACTAGACCTACACATTCATTGTCTTCATTGTCATTTGCTTTTTTCACTTTCGCCTTGTTTAATTTTTGCTTTGATCCTTTTTGGCTTTGTTTATCTCCATTTTGCTCATTTTTAATCAAGTCTCTGCAATTTCGTTTGATGTGGCCGAACTTTCCACAGTGGTGACATTTTGGACCTTTCCCTTTCATTTTTTGTTTACTGGTCATTGCTTTCGCATCACCGCTTGTGTCAGTATCACGTTGCTTCATTTTGCGCTCCTCGTGCATTAAACGCTCAGTCACAACTTCCATTTTCGGCACATCCACACTTGCCTCTAATGCTGTCACTATCATGTTAAATGACTCAGGTAGACTTGCGAGCAGATAAACTACACGGTCATCTTCATCTATCGGATCTCCAATAATTGACAGTGCTTCAAATGTTTCAATCATATTCTTAATATGATCTTGAACTGACTCACCATCCTTCAGTCGTAGCGCATGAAGTTTGCGCCTCAGTGCCAGTCTGTTTGCCCACGTTCTCGCTTGGAACTGATCGGCCAGCCTGCGCCAGACCACGGCTGGATCCGTAGGCTCTCCGATTAGGTAAAGCAGGGATCAATCGATAGCACAATTGTAGACAAGGCGCGATCTCTCCTCGACACAAATTTCGCTAATTCTTCTTTGTCTGATCGATTGGGAGTGTGCACATCGCCTTTCGCAAAACCCCACAGACCATCTCTCACCAAAGCCATCTGACATTGCACTCTCCATGTCGGATAGTTTGAGCCGTTCAGCGGAATAATTGAAACTCTCGATTCCGCCATCCTTCTTTCTTCTTTCGAAGTTTTCTCAAAGAATTGTTACGGCTTCTATCTCAGCATGTCCTGGGCCCATAACCTATTGTTTTTTTAAATAACAAACTTGAGTCTTGTGGAGGATTAAAATGGCGAGAAGCCCCTTTACTTAAAACAGAAGCATCTGCACTGTACATTCAGGCCAACTGAAAAGCAGACGGTTATATATATTAATTGGCATTCTAAATTCAAATCATACTCAGGATTCCAACTGACAGATTACGTCATGCAGAACATCTAAAAAGAAAATACACAAAAACCATTTACTGCATTCTACCTAAAGTGCATTTTCAACAAGGAGGACATAATTACTGAAGATATTTCCTCCCATACTTCTTTGACCCGCGGAGGTTTGGGGGGATTCTTTCCATCCCCGAATATTAACTGCTCACACGTTTTTACTTCACGTACAAGCAGATCGGTCTCCACCGAAAAGCTCCTCCTGTCCGGGTAAATCCATCATCGTAATAGCAACAGGTCATGGACAATGCGCCTGCTGGCTCTTAAAGGGAATGAGAGTATAAATTCTCATTGGTTAATTGTATGTTATGCCCAAAACACACCCATGACTAATGAAGTAATTTAAGACCAACCCTTTTGAACAATGCGCCTGGCGCAATATTCATTTTTCCCGCCGTCAAAATACCAAATTGTGTCGGGAACACCCCCAAAGCAACTTGCGCGACAGACTTTAGACAATGCGCATATGATCGTGAAAATACAGCCCATGATGTTTTGTTATTAACAGCGTAATTCTTCAGTGGGTTAATAAAGCACAGTGTCAAAACAGTGTCAAAACATGCAAATTCCTAATGCCAACCTGATGGTAGTGGCTGCCATAGTGGATATTTTGAAAATTAAACTTAATCTGCAGAGACCAAGCTCAACAAACTATACTTAGTAGTTTTTGGTCAGTGAAAGCGTTCACATGTCACAGTCAACCAAAATTCATGGTGAGGGCCCCAAACAGGAAGTGCAACCATTATTTGATTAGAACAGTTTGACCAAACTTGGGAGGGTAGAGGAAAACATAAGTATGATTATACCGCAATGCTTGGCCCCCTCATCACTGATTGCAGTCATGTTTTTTATCTACTTCTACAATAGGATTAATTACATATATTCATAGAGTAGACTGATTAAGTAAATGTCTAGGACAGTTTTAATATCATTTATTTGTTTTGGTTTTGATCTGATACTAATGTGCTCAGCTTTTTGCTATGACAACCACGGCTGCCTACTGTGTTGCCTCCCCTTATGTGGCTAAAGAGAAAATCTTGTGTCTTGTGCTTTAGAGTTTGTCCATGTGACAACGCTCCTGGATTTTTTTTTTGTTGCGGGTTGAGAGAGAAGGCAACTGCACAATGATTCTCTTTAAACATGTTATACTGTATATGTTGATTTTAGTAATGTGTGTTGTCGTTTAGGTGGGTCAGACACAGTGATAGTGGCTCTTTTATTTAATAAGCATAATAATAGCCTACAAAAGAGGTTTTTGTTGGGTAACAGCTATGAACTACTAGTGTTATAAAAAACAGCCTGTAGTTCAACGGCAGAAGGGACAGAAGGTAGAAACAATTGCATTACGCCCAGCCTGCAAGTGAGTTATACCCCAAATTATCCCACAACAACCTATTTGGAAAAGTTTGAAGTTGTTGCGTGATGTCATGTCTTTAAATTGACCCACCTACAAGTGATCAGGAGCAGAAAAGGAAAAAATAGCCCAGAAGGGGCTGCAAATAAACTTGAGGAAACTGTGCAGTGATTTGCTAAAAAATGTCATGTTGATTTTAGCAATGTGTGTTCTTATGTAAGAAATTTGGAAGCATCAACAATGGCTCTTTAATTAACTAAGCGTATTAAAAGCCTATGAGAAGTCTTTGTTAAAGCCTACTATACTAGCCATACAGCCAGTTTAATGGCAAATCAGCAGTCAGCAGATAGCTGTGCATGTTACACCTGGGCAGATAATATTTGGAATGTAGTGTAATCCAAACAAAAGTACAGTAAAAGAAGTTATAGAGGTATAAATGTATATAGGTATACAGAGCTAAAAAAAAAGCTAAAAAAAAAAACACTGGGTATCATAGGATTTAGCATTAGTGTTATTGTGCAAACTACTTTCAAAATTAACTTTCATCAAATTAGGACTTCTTAGGTGTCTAGGAAATTTTACAGAACAACTGGACCATGTGACTTAGCAAAGAAACCCAATAATAGGACGACTGACTCAGGAAATAATAGTATGAAAATAATAATAATAAAATCTAAAGTGCTATGGCTAAGTGTTCTCCCAGGCAATAGTATGTTAGAACTAGGCCTATGCAGTCGTCTTCGACTGCTAAAGGTATATCCCCGAAACGCGATGCTTCAAAGCCCCCAACATTCATACTGTATTTCATATTAAGTATAAAATTCTCCATGCTAGGGCCTATGTAATCGAACACTCCCCCTCCCTTCAATAGATAATGGACCGCATCATTGTGTGCTTCACAAAGCCAACAAAATAAATGAGAGCAAAACTACCCCAATATTTGGATCATTGACAATATTGTAATAGGAAAGCAGAATTTGGAGGGACATGCATATTTTGTGCTAACAATGTAGAGCCAATGATTTTAAAAGTATTTAGTAGTTTATTTCCAGAATTTGTGCTGCCTATGCTCAAATATTACTTTCCATGAAGGTTTACCACCATCGTGAAATTTGCAGCGGTATCAAGTATTCATGATGACATGAAAATTGCACTTTTCATACAGGAGAAGGAGGATTTCCATATCTGCCATTTTGAATGTGCAGAAATGGTAATCGTTTAGTTGCAAAGCTTAGTATACTTGGTCACACTAGTAAATAGTTAAATACAATTTTGCTGAACAGCATATTTGCAATACTCTGGCCACAATCCTACACAGTGTATCTTTAAAGTGGATCAGTCATTAATGAACAGTAGTTTGGCATCTTGGGAATGAAGTAGCACATTTTCACCAGTAGCACATTTTCACCAGTGGGCTGAGCTGCAAGGTGCTGAGCTGCAAGGTGATAGCTTAATGGTTTCTCAATCTTCAAGAGCCAGGTGGTAATTGAAGTTAGGGGCCCAGGTTTTCAAAATAAGAGTCGTACCAAAGAAAGGGATGGAAAAAAAATCAATTGAACTTGGGACCCGCCAAATGAAAATTCCGCCATTTTGAAATTATTGGCCTCCAAAATCTAATCAGTTCATGAATCTACCCTAGAACATTGAAACACCAAATCTGGGACAAATCCATCCAACTGGTCAGAAGTTATGGGCCAAACCAAAATTCAGCCATCTTGAAAGTGTTGGCCTCCAAACTCGAATAAGTTCATGAACCTACCCTAGAGCATTAACACACCAAATCTGGGAGAAATCCATCCACCCAGTCAGAAGTTATGGGCCAAACAAAAATTCGGCCATCTTGAATTCAGCCATCTTGAAAGTGTTGACCTCCAAACTCGAATCAGTTCATGAACCTGCCCTAGAGCATTCACCCAAAAAATCTGGGACAAATCCAAACATCCGTTCAAAAGTTATCGCGTTAACACGAAAGACCTTACGCGGCGGACGCGGCGGACGCGGCGGCGGCGGCGGCGGCGGCGGCGGCGGCGGCGGCGGCGCACGCGAAACCATTACATCCCCGACGCTCCGCGTTTCGGGGATATAATAAGGTTTGTAGTCAGGAAGACTTAGATCTCTTCCCCCAAAGACACTCTTTAATTATGCAAGAACAGTAACAGCACTTTGTGTGTGTGTGTGAGGGAGGGAGAGAGATAAAGTAAAAATATGTTGTAAGAGAGACAGAGATAAAGAGAGAAAATATTCTGTAAAAGGAAGAACTGTGGATGAGCACAAGACTCTGTATCTGTCAAATTGCACATGATACAAACAAAAACACACAAACATGCTCACAAACACACACAGGGATTATGACTGATAACTTGCTGACAAATTGACACAGTAAGCTAAAAAATCATGTTCACTTGCCAAGCTTACAGTAAAACTAACCTAGATGTACCGTGTAGCCGTACATGGTATTGATTTTTATGACCGCCGCTAGCGAAGCTAGCGAAAGCGGTCATTATAGTATTGCCGAGACTTTTTTCCCTTTTTAAGCGTGCTTGGAGAGCACACTTATTGTTATCCCCCCATTTATTAAGTGTGCTTGCAAAAAGCACACTTATTGTTATCCCACCGTTTATTCTTCTTCTCCTGAACCAGATCTTAAAGACGTTACCATTCCTCAGGCTTTCGAGATAGAGACACCGTTCCAACTCTAAAACGACCGGCCCGGTTTGGACAAGACTGCCTACATTTCTGTATACCGTACCTCTTGTCGTTCGTCCGTTATTATCGTTTTTCTGCAACTTTTTGGCCCATTGAAAATGAATGGCGGAATGTTCAGGCTGATGATGTCACAGTGCACTGCTTCACTCTAGCAGCTACAGTGAGCTCTGCCCTCACTCTAAGCTCCACTCGTTTTTTTAATGATTAAAACTCAACCGCTTAACCTATAAACTTGATTTAAACTTTCTAAGAGAGGTCTGGGATCTGACTGTGACCTGTGTAAATCGTATGGCAACTACTTAAACTGTTTGAGGCAGGACAGTTTAAAAATGGTGTCAGACAGTCTATGGGATTTTGCCATACATTTCATCATCTTACTGTAAATAGGTCAGGGTGCATGTCTGAAGTTTTAAATGATCAAAACTCAACCGTTTAACCTAGAAACTTGATTTAAACTTTGTAAGAGAGGTCTGGGATCTGACTGTGAGCTGTGAAATTTTGATGCAGCAACTACTTAAACTGTTTGAAACAGGACAGTTTAAAAATGGTGAAAGAGAGGCAGACAATACTGTGGCAGTTGCACCTGGACCAACTGTCATTTTTTAAATGTGGAATGTTCAGGAATAGAACTCTCGTGATGTCATAATACCCATGCCATGGCCTGCATAATGTTCTGCCATGGGAGTGTATTGCAGCCTATAGTAGTTATCTCTAGTAGTATCTATGTAGACAGTGCTACTCTGTTAATTTAGCAAACGTTTGTTATGCTAACATTAGCTAACATTAGCTAACATTATGTTAACATTAGCTAACGTGCCGTTATGCTAACAATGCTAGCTATGCTAACTATGCTAAAATGCAAAATAATTAACTGGGTTAAAAGTGGTACTTGGTTGACTCAGCTAGTTTACGTTAGCAGTTATGCTAACAATGGCAATTATGCTAACTATGCTAAAATGTGAAGTAATTAACTGAACTGTGGTAACAGTGTTGTGTAGCTATATTAGCTGTAGCTATTTAGACATTATGCTAACAATGCTAGCAATGTAGATGTGATCTGCATTGATTCTCCATTTTAAATCGTTACTGATGTGAGTGCCAAGGAGTTTGAATGAGTCACTGGTGGAGATGGGTTGACCATGAATGTGCACTGGAGTTTTGAGAGATGGCTGGCGTCTGAGGTCGACAATGAGTTCTTTTGTTTTTGATGTGTTGAGTAGTAGGCTGTGGTCTGTGCACCAGGTGACTGCTTGGTTGATCTGTGCACAGTATTCTGATTCTCGGTCGTTGGTGATGGTTGTGTCGTCTGCATATTTGTACATGTTGACAGATTTATGGTGAGTTTTGAGCTGACTGGTGTAGAGGGAGAAGAGCCAGGGAGAAAGAACGCAACCTTGTGGAGCGTCTGTACTGAGGGACAGAGGGGAGGATATGTTGTTGTTGATTTTCACCCTCTGTTGCCTGTTGTGTAGGAAGCTGCAGATCCAGTGGCATATGCATGGGCTGATGTTCATGTCCAGTAGTGTGTCAAACAGTTTGGCTGGTATTATAGTGTTGAAGGCAGAACTGAAATCCATGAAGAGTATGTGTTCGTATGTGTTGGCAGACTCCAGATGGTTCAGTGTGTGGTGAATTGCTAGGTTAACGGTGTCCTCGACTGATCGGTTAGCTGTGTAAGCAAATTGATGTGGGTCCATGAGTGGGGAAGTGACAGCTTTTAGATGTTTGAGAATGATGCGCTCGAATGTCTTCATCGCTGCTGATGTTAAGGCAATGGGTCTGTAGTCATTGAGGCAGGAGATGGTGTTGGTTTTGGGAACTGGGATGATGATGGATTCTTTGAGGCATGTTGGTACTGAGCTTTGGCAGAGTGAGGTGTTAAAAATGCTGGTGAAGACCCCAGCCAGTTCTTCAGCGCAGTGGTGGAGGACAGCAGGGCTGATATTGTCGGGGCCAGCGGCTTTGTTCCTCTTCAGTCCCCTGAAGGTGCTCCTCACCTCCTCCTCCTGTATGGTGAATGGAGGGGGAGGGAGAGGATTGGGGGGAGATGGTGGTGAAGTAAGGGCCTGCTCGAATCTACTGTAGAACTGGTTGAGGTTGTCTGGAAGCTGGTTGTCCGTATTCGTTATGATGGAGGGTTTCTTTTTATAGTTTGTCATATTTTGTAGTTTTTTCCAGATGGAGCGTGTGTCAGTGGTGTTGATTTGTTTTTCTAGTTGGGAGGCATAGTTGGATTTTGCCCTCCTGACTGCTGCTCTGAGTTTGTATTTTGCGTCTTTATATTGTTCTTAATTTCCTGATAAGTATGCAGAGTTCTTGTTTTTCCTTAGTTCTTTAACCATGCTTTGCTGTTATTATAGTGTTTTATTTTTTTGAGCGGAATGCACAAGTCTACACAGTACGCGATGTATGACGTCACTGCGTCGGTAACGCTGTGGAGGTCGCCTGCAGCATGGAAAACTTCCCAGTCAGTGCAAGCAAAACAGCCCCGAAGTTTTTCAATTGCCTCCGAGGACCAGCATCTAGTTGGCGTGGTTGGTGTTTTGGAGGACTTAAGTTTCTATCTGTACCGTGGGATTAGCAGCAGCATTGCATGGTCGGACTTACCCAGCGGAGCTCTCGGGAAAGCACGGTAAGCCCCTTTGATGGTAGTGTAGCAGTGGTCCAGTGTGTTGCTTCCTCTGCTTGGGCAAGTAACCTGCTGATGATAGCCCGGGAGCTCAGATGAAAGGTTGGTGTGGTTGAAGTCCCAGAGAACAATGACTGCTGCGTCCAGATGTTTATATTCCACTGAGGAGATGTAGTTGGCTAACTCGGCTATGGTAGTAGCAGTGTTAGCCTCAGGTGAGACGTAAACACAGATGATGATGACTGATGCGAATTCCTGTGGGAGGAAGGAAGGTCTGCATTTGACAGTTAGGTATTCTAGGTGAGGGGAACATGCATGTGAGAGTTCTGTGGAGTTAGTGCACCAGTGTTCATTGATCATGATGCAGACACCACCACCTTTTGACTTGTGCGATAGTTCGGGTGATCTGTCAGCACGGTGTAACATGAAACCAGGAGGTGTTACCGTTTGATCAGGAACCGAGTGATCAAGCCATGTCTCTGTCAGGCAGATGGTAGAGCAGTCACTGTAGTCCTTGTTGGTTTGTAGCATGAGTTGCAGTTCATCCATTTTGTGACGGAGGGATCTGACATTGGATAGCAGGAGGCCTGGGAGCGGTGGTCGGTGTGGACGTCTCCTGAACCTGGCACAGGTGCCTGAGCGGCGCCCAGGTTTCTTGGGCGGCCAAAGTAGTGTTGGGCGCCTTGCTATGTTTAAATCCACGAGTTTCTCCTCCAGCTGGGACGACAGTGTATCCAAGTCAGTGTAGCAAGAAAACGCGAGATGTAGTAGTTCAGCACGGGTGTAACGGACGATAGACGACACTTTACAGACAAATAACGCGGATATAAGACAGACTGACAGGAACGCTGCTTGTACTGAGGCAAGCCTCGCGGCCGCCATCTTGGATAAAGGATTTAATTTATATATAAATTAATATGTATTTATAAAATGGCTCATGTTGTCAATCATTTAGTTTCATATACATATTAAATACTGTAGAATTTTTACATGATTTTCTGTATTCTGTCAAATGAATAGCTTTCAACTGTACCCTGATTTTCTCTCTGTGCAGTAAGGGTCTGTGCTACACTGCTAGACTAAACTGAGCTGGCGCCAGGCCAGTAACTGATATCATGAATGAGCGCAGATGCAGGGCCTAGTAGATGCACATATTTGGGTTATTAGAATGTTGACTGTATCCTAAACTAAGCACTACGAGCTCATACAAAGCATGCTCTTCTACACATAGAAACTGTTCTAGTTATTTTCCACTGTTTAGACAGATTGGTGTTTTGAGTATATCTACCTCACGTTGTCTTGTCCCGAGGGAGACGGACCGAACCAGCATAGAGACAACATCTTACAGAAAGCTTAGCCTGCCTGAACTTTGCGGTGAAGGTGGAAGAGTGTTGTAAGAACCAGAGGATAGACAGGCTCTTAGTCTTCTAAACTTTGTTTTGTTACCATCAGTTTATTTCATTTTCTCTATATTCCATCTATTTGTAATAAATCATCGATCCTGATCCAAAGCAACAACGAGTTCAGAGTTCTATCTTGACCAACGAAAAACACAACGCAACCTAAAGGTGATTAGGGACTTCGGGTGTAAAGTCAAAATCCACCAAAAATATAACAATACAATTTTTTTATTCATTGTCTTTTATCGCCGTTTCTATTTTACGACTGTATTTTACTTAGTCTAATTTGTAACTGCACTGTGTATGTTTTGTTCCTATGCAATAGACCACATATTTACATTTAACCACATCTTCTTTTGCATCTGGGGGCAGCATCCGCAGCAGTCACATTTTAGGAGTCCGGAGTGTTGCAATCCTGCACATCACGTGGAGAGGGAATGCAGATGTGTCACTGTTGCCCATCAGATCCAGATACGAGGCACACTTCAGAGAGCAAGGAGGATTGCTGCTTGGCAGTGTTCAATGAGTCTCACAGACCAAGTGATGGGCTGGGAGTGGGAGTGGAGTTGTTAGACTCTAAGTCATTAGTAGCATCCTTAAATAACTTAAGGAACACTGCAACTTAGCTTATCCTTTTGGGTAGTGTGCTGCGAAACTACTGAAGATATATGGACACCGTGATTAAATGTTACTTTGTGTACATACATGTAAGCATGTAGTAGAAGGATGTACAATTGAAAGCTTTTAACGGAGGCTTGGTCCAGAGGACACTGAGAGCACTCTGCCAATGACATTTGTTCCAGTAGCACACGGTAACTGACTACATGTTTTATTATAGCACCTGTGATTGAGTGTTAAGGCAATGCATAAACATTTTAAATTCCTTGCTTGTGTTGTGGTGAGCACAGGTGTAACTATTCGTCTTAATACCATGTGAGTATGGATTTGTTGTGACGGATTGAGATGCCAGACGCCATTGCTTGTGTTTGATGCATACAGGTAAATCAGAATGTTTTGTTTGTTACGTCCAGTTCATATGTGCTAGGTTTTAACATTGTGTGAACATTGTGTAGTATTCTTAACATTCTGTAGTGTTTTTAAGACTTTGTGAGTATTCCTAAACATTGTGTGAGTATTCTTAACATTGAGCGTCACTGCCGCTTTGCCTAGTTTAACTTGTGTGTGTATGAGTTCAGTTATTGCCCTCAGCATTTAGTTGTCCTTGTGTTATTTTGTATTTTCTTTATTTTTTGTCTCATTCTGTGTGATCCAACCTCAGCCTATGTTTAGGTGTGCTTTTGTTTGTTGCATGGCTAGGAGGTACAACGAATGCATCCAAATACTCTCTGAACGCTTCCGGAACATCTGGATACTTTGCAGTTTGGACTTCGGTCGTTTCAAACTGCAAACATAGTTCAGACTTCCATCGTACCTTGGTGGTTGGAGATTTTCGGGAGACAGTCGGATTCAGGCTGTTGTGTAATTCGAACCACCATTGAACAATAGTGGTTTAATGCTAACCTCTGTCATGTTTTGGGAAAGGCACCCCAGAGTCCTCTTCGCGCACGTCACAACATATGTGTAGTGGTAATGAGCACCTTACTGTTTGCTGTGATCACCTTTTTGCAGTATCTGTGCTATGTGCGCGTGTCTTTTTGTGTGTGTGTGTGTGGTTAGGCACAAAAAACCAAGAGCACATTTGGTGTGTCAGCCTCACCTTTCCAGGACAGGTATCCAACCCTTGAAGCTGCTCCAGTCTAACCTACAATGCTAGTTTGTAGAATTGTTAATTTGGGTGGCAGCTGTTACTTTCCCCTTGAGTGCAATATTAACTTTTTTATACTGTCGTCATAACCTCATCTGTGTCTGTCTGTTTAATAAATCGAACAGTGCATTTTTTGTGTTATTTATCAGTAAATGTGCTAATTGTTTCCACTGGAACCTCATGTCTCTGTATTTACTTACTTACCTGTGTGGAAGAGTCCTCTTGTCTAATACCTAGTGTGATAAATACTTTGGTACAATTATATCTTGTGGTGCAAGGCCCCAGGTGGAGTAGTCAAACACTTTAGCCAAGACCCTTAAATTCACCCTCTGGGTCACAGACTGTTTTCATTTTAGATTTTGGACCTTGGCTGGTGGAATTTTTATTTTCTGAGTTTTCTGCACTAATCTAAATACTGCTGAGTTTTCCTAATAAATCTTTGGAACTTTTGAAACCCTCTGCACTTGAGTCTTTTTGATAGCTTAGAGTATTACTAAATCCTCACCCCAGCCTAACAAAAGACACTCGTTCATGACAGACTCAGCAGAGACCGCTTCGGCTGTTAACATTTCATTGACAGAGTTTGGGAGGATAATGGCAACTCTTCCACGGTTTGCATCTACTATGGATACCTACACCACTGACTGATCTAAAATTGCCTATGTAATTACTCTGCTAAGTAAAAAAGCCTAGGCTTGGGCAACATCCATCTGCCAGAGGCAGGAACCTGAGGGCTTTCCTTGTATGTATGAAGATAGTCTGCTTACTCTGTGTTCCTCTACACCTCTGTTGCTCATGTCCTCCTTTTTGTAAGTCACTTTGGATAAAAGTGTCTGCTAATTGTAATGTATTGTAATGTAATGTAAAGTAAAAACTACCTCCTCTATTACCCACTTATTTTGCTGTCATTTGGGTTACTCCATGTTTTTTGAACTTTCCAGTAAATTACTTAATAACAGCCTTGTTGGCATATACACATATATCCATGGGCTTATTCAATCCTTACCAGATTAATCACTTTTTCTTTTTGTCCATTCTAACCTTTACCATGTATTTTCGGCAGTGGTACCAGCCTAAACATGACTATTTTCCAAGTTAATCAGATAGATTTGTGCTGTAAAATAAAAAAAATCAATAACATTGTCCTCTTTTTCTGTCACGATTCTCTGTCTGAGCCTTGTTTTGATCACGCTATATTCACGCTTTCCACCGCTTCCCCCGACACTGTCCTTATTATTAAATCTAATCACGCACTTGTTTCCTTGCTTCTCCGCACTCACTCAATTATCCTCATCACCTGTGTTTCCCTTGTCCGTGTCTAAGTGTAACGCACCTCACCTGCACTTCCTTGTTTAAACCCTCACTCAATGATTACGGTCACCTGCACGGCACTGCTATTTATACTCCCTTGTTTCAGTTCTCCTTTGTCAGTTCGTCTTCTTACCAAGGTTCATTGCTGCGAAAAGTTTTTTGACTCCTGACTCCCTTGTCTCCTCGTTTCCTAGTTCCAGTTTCCTTGTTCGGTTTCAGTCTCGGTTTTGTCTCTTGTTCGCGTTTTGTTTTTGACTTCCCAGTTTCCAGTTTTCCTGTCCGTGTTCATCTTTCTGTTTTTCGTGTCAGTCTCGTTTTCGTGTCCTGCTCGTGTTTGCTTTTCCCTGTCTTGTCTGTTCGTGTGTCCCCAGTTTCCCTGTACTCCTCCGGACCTCCCCACGGCTTCAACTCGGACCTGCTCTGCGACAACGCTTCCTCTTCTGCCCACGGCTTTGACCCAGGACCGGCTCTCCGACTACGCCTTGTCTGTTGCCCTCGATTCCCAATCTAGTTCACCTCCGACGGCTCTGCCATCACTGGCTCAGGCGGTAGAGCAGCTGCCTACTATCCCCGGAGTCGCGGGTTCGATCACTGCTCAGCCCAGCAACACCGAGTCCCCTCCAGGTAACCTCCGCGGCCACCAGCACAGGCCGTAGAGCAGCAGCCCACAAATCCCCGAAGTTGTGGGTTCGAGCCCCACTCAGCCACTTCACCAAGTCCCCTCTGGAGTTCCGGACTTAACTCCCATTCCCCTATCCCTCAATAAAACTTTTCTGTTTTGGCACATTATGCTTCGGGTCCGCCTCCCTGTTTCTGTCTATCGTCTGGTCCCTGAACCGTGACATTTTCATTCTAACCATTCTATTCCCTACAATATATTTTCATTGTTAGTACAAACACTTGGTATAAGTTGGTAATACTATGGAAACAATGTACACTTTATTTTACAGCCCACTTTCTGTGAGGTTTTAGGACTATTTTTTGCCTTTTTGCCATTAGGGGTCCTCATTTTGCCTTTTTTGTTTACTTACCCTCAGCACAACTCTTAGTCATGTATCTGTTGTTAAGCAATCATTTCATCATTAGACCCACCTGACGCTTGTTTGGTTTCCTTTATAAGCCTCCTCAGTTTTATGCTCTACGCTCAGTCTTGGAATTGTCTTTCTTGAGTCCACATGCCAATGTAAGTTTCTCTGTGCCTTTGATTGTTTGTATGCCTTGGATTTTTTGACATTGTTTGGACTTTTGATCTGTGTTTTTGTGAAATAGTGGTGGGCAGAGCGAGGCTTTGTGAAACACTGAAACAGTTGTGCCATGTTGAGTCAAGGCTTCGAAACAATCTGAAACTTGTCACAATGGCGACATCTAGTGGTCATATCTACGCGCTAACCTAAAGGAAAACAATGTTGTGAAATAATCAACTGCATGCCACTAACGTAGAATCGTGGTGGTGGACTTTGTAGCGCACTCAGTGGCGGCTTTAGGCACGGGCAAACAGGGCAGCCGCCCGGGGCGCCATTTCGCCACGAGCACATGGAGGAAAAAAAAGAAATGAAAAGGTACGTGAATCATATTGCTACAATCGGCACATTGGCACCCCCTACATGAACTGCAGGCAGCCTTGCTTGCTGAAAAGGTGCCGTGCACAGAAGCAGCGTGTCTCTGCTTCGGGGGGGTTGCTGAGAGGTGGTGTTGCCCAGGGAGGAAAACACTGTAGAACCGCCACTGAGCGCAACTGTCTAAAACAAAGAAGTGCGGGGTTCAGTTCCTGGTCGAAGTGTAAACGCATATATGTCATTGCGAAGGTACATGTGTGTGAAGGCGTTTTCACAAAATTACATGATAATAAAGAAAATCACAACATTGAACATTTGTTTGAAAGAATATATATATTTGAAAACAATGCAGCTTTTTTTTCACCGACCTCCAAAATGGTTTGATGAGTACTCCTCAAATGGCACATCATAGATGAGGTTGTTGCAATATCCAAGCTGCATTTCACAGTACATAAGCCTCACTTTATTTCTAGTTTCCAAAAAGCCTATTTTTAACTTGCCTTGAACTAACTGATGCTATCTAATTTTATTAACGTAGCCTATTGCTCTATCGGAACTGCCTGTAGCCTATCAATCTATACCTATATCTAATCTATATCTAGCCTTAGCCAAAATTCAACTATTCAAACTGAAAATGTCGCTATAACTCTGAAAATATCTCCTATCGCAAAATCTCTCTCCTATCGCTAAATCTCTCTCCTCTCACTGTCACACCCCGACCCTGATCTGTTCTGCTAAGAGGTCCATCGGGGTGGCCCCGCCCTCTAGTGGCCATCAGCCTGAACTGTCACCACACCACCACCAACTGCCAATCACCTGCCATGCCCAGATTACACCTGCTTCCACTTCCCTCATCAGCTCAGCTTTAAAAACCCAGCCCTGGACTTTGTTTTCTGCGAGATTGTTTGTTTGCCTTGTTCATGCTCATGCCTTGTGTTCTGGATTCCTGCCCATTTTTGCTGTGTGCTTTTGCCTGCCTTTGGTAAACCATTTTTCCATGTGAGGTTTACCTTTGTTCACTGTTTTTTGGAATTGCTATTTTTGTACTTTTGCCACGTCAGGATTGTCTGTTTTTGTTCATTGTTTTTTGGAACTGCCATTTGTACTTTGTTTGCCTTTGTTCTTGAACGTTCTCTTGCCTGCCTGTACTCTTACCCTGTTTTTTGGACTTCTGTTGCCTCACCCCCTGCCTGTGCCCCTGCCTTAATAAACTGCCCTTTGAGTTATGTTCTGTCCTGACATGAGCAGATCCTGCAGGACCTCCAACGAAATGCTCTCCTGGCACATCCTCCGCCTTTCCCTGTTCCTTCTCAATCTACAGAGCCATGACTCTGCTCCAGAGAGATATAATGGGAATCCGAGGGACTGCTGGGGGTTCTTGAACCAGTACTCCCTTACCTTTGAGGTCCAACCTTCCTCCTTCCCCTCTGATCGCTCCCGCATTGCCTTTCTGACTGGGAAGGCCCATGCTTGGGCCACAGCCATTTGGGAACAGCAGGAAGAAGCTATGCACGGTTTGCTGAGGAGATGCGCAGGGTGTTCGATCATCCAGCTGAGGGCAGAAGTGCAGCCAATCATCTGTTCCATCTACGTCAAGGCAACTCCAGTGTTGCTGAGTATGTGGTTCTCTTCCACATCTTGGCTGCCGACAGTGGATGGAACATGGAAGCCTAGATGGCAGCCTTCCGACATTGACTGTCCAAATGTATCAAGGATGAATTGGCCACTAAGGACCTGGTTCCTGACTTGAAGGCCCTAATTAAAAACAGACCATCTGACTTGACAACCGTCTGTGAGAGAGACATGATTAGGTTCATTAGCAGCAGCCATTCAGGGCATCACCCTTCGGTCCTTCATAGCCCCCTTTTCCTGAAGAGCCAATGCAGCTTGGTGGATTCCGTCTTTTTTAAACTGAGAGGGATCATTGGATGAAGTAGCGCTGTTGCCTTTACTGTGCGAAGCCTGGCCACTTCCGTAGGACATGTCCTGAGCTTGCGGGAAAAGTCAAGCCCCGTCCAGGAAGGGGAGAACTGTGACTGGGGCAATCAGGATCTCTGAGAGCATGATCATTCCCTATTGGCTCAGGTGAATTCAGGTGGATTCTACAGGGAAATTCATGGACACCTCCCTGGCCAACAGACTTTGTCTCCCTCTAACTAAACTCAAGTGCTGATGAAAGGTACTGTTATTCACTTAATATGTCTACCAATGGTAATTATCAGGCATCAAGTGTTCAGTTTAACTCACCTGTCACCTGTCTCTGAATTTCCTCCAAGTACCATGATCTGAGTGAGGTCTTTAACAAGACAAGGGCCACTTTGCTGCCCCCTAACAGGTCTTTTGATTGTGCTATTGATCTTTTGCCAGGAACCACTCCTCCACGAGGATGCATCTTCTCCTTGTCACAAGCTGAGACTCAAGCTATGGAGGCCTACATCAAGGAGTCGCTACAAGCTGGGCTCATCAGGCCTTCTACCGCGCCTGCAGATGCTTCTTTTTTTGTTGGAAAGAAGGACGGTGGCCTCAGGGTGTGCATCAACTACCGGGGGTTGAACAAAGTTATCGAGTTACCAATATTCCTTGCCATTGATGTCCTTTGCTTTCGAGCTGCTCCAGGGATGCGACCATCTTCACCAAACTTGATCTTCGTAATGCCTACCACTTTGCTCGAAGTCACAGAGAGATGACTGTCTTCAACACTCCTACCAGGCATTCTGAATATCTTATCATGCCTTTTGGATTGACTAATGCCCCATCAGTCTTTCAGGCACTTATCAATGACATCCTTAGAGACATGTTAAATCCTTATTTTTTGTTTATTTAGATGACATTTTATGTTATTTTTTTTTAGATCTCTCCCTCCCTCTACAGTGACTCCTGAATAACAATCTTTTTGTCAAGCCAGAGAAGTGTGAATTTCATGTGTCCAAGGTTTCCTTCTTGGGCTTCATTCTGGAGGAAGGGGGTCTCCAAATGCATCTCAGGAAGACGGAGGCTGTACGTGACTGTCCACAATCCACTTATGTCAAGGAGGTTCAACACTTTATAAGATTCAACAACTTTGGAAGTTCATCAGGAACTTCAGCACTGTAGATGTAGTGACCAACCTTACCAAGAACTGGTTCTTTTACCTGGACAGCCGAGGCAGAGAGGGCATTCCAGGATCCGAAGGTGACATTCACTGCTGCACCAATACTTACCTTGTCTGACCCCATTCTCTCCTTTGTTGTGGAGGTAGATGTTTCCGGTATATACAAAGGACAAAGCATCTAAATCCCAGGCAGGCGAGGTGGGCTCTTTTTTGTAAGTGGGGACACTCCTCTTGGCTGACCACTCACCCTTGCTCTCACAGGACTTTGGAGTTCCTCAGTAGGTGGTTTTGGTTGCCCCGGATGAATGTGGATATTAGGTCTTTGTCACTGCTTGCACTGTTTGTTTTCAAAATAAGAGCCTGCACACCTCTGCCAAGGGCCTACATTACCCCTTGCCCATTTCTAATCGACCCTGGTCACATATTTCCATAGATTTCATATCGGGTCTTCTGCTGTCAGAGGGTAACCATTTTTCCAAGGCGTGTTGATTCATTTCCCTGCCCAAGTTTCCCTCTGCCCCAGAAACAGCTGAGGTCGTGTGCCAGTATGTGATTAGAATCTTCAGTCTCC
Organism: Setipinna tenuifilis; assembly: GCA_030347295.1. Taxonomy (NCBI): domain Eukaryota; kingdom Metazoa; phylum Chordata; class Actinopteri; order Clupeiformes; family Engraulidae; genus Setipinna; species Setipinna tenuifilis. Next base: position 35,714,769 of record CM059266.1, on the reverse strand, counting down.
CATTGGATGTGGTCCCTTATCGTGGGCCTCAATTTACTTCGCAGTTTTGGAGATCAGCCTTTCCTCTGGTTTTTACGCCAAATCCAATGGTCAGATGGAGAGACTAAACCAGGACCTCGAGACAACCCTCTGTTCCCTTGCTTTCAGCAATCCATCCACATGGAGCAGGTATGTCATCTGGGCAGAGTATGCTCACAATAACTTGTGCTGTTTTTCTACAGGGCTGAGTCCATTTGAGTGGCAGTTTGGTTTCCAGCCTCCACACAGCCAAGAGGCAGATTTTGGAGTCCCCTCTACCCAGAGCTTTGTCCGCCGATGCAAACGTGTGTGGCGCAAGGTCCGGTCTGCCCTGCAGAGGTCTGCACGCCAATACCGCCTTCATGGCCTTCCATGACCTACACCCTCCCTACGACCAAGACAAAGAGTCTGGCTCTCAGCATGTGACCTTCGCCTGCGGATGGAGTCTTTTAGGATGCTACCGAGGGTCAATGCTGTGGCCTATCAACTGCAGCTCCCTCAGGCCATGCGGATTAACCCCACTTTCTATGTGTCCCGTTGGTGCCCGGTTGTCACCACTCCTCCTGCTCCCTCCATGAAAACCCCTCCAGCCCCAAGGATTGTTGATGGTGGGCCAGTTTACACTGTCCGTCACCTGCTGGATTCTCACCACATCGGGAGAGGCTTCCAATATCTGGTGGACTGGGAAGGTTATTGGCCAGAGGAGCCGTCCTGGGTGCCGGCCAGGGAGGTTCTGGACCCAGACCTCATTGTTTATTTCCTGTCCTCTTAGTCATATGTGGCTGTTGTTAAGCAATCATTTAATCATTAGACCCATCTGACCCTTTGGTTTTCTTTAAGACTCCTCAGTTTCATTAAGTGTGCTTGCTCCGCAACACACTTATAGTTCTCCCACTGTTTATTAAGTGCGTTTGAAAAGAGCACACTTTTTAGAGTTCTCCCACATTTTATTATTTTTATTAAGAGTGCTTGAAAAGAGCACACTTAAAGCTCTTCCACCGTTTATTATTAAGTGTGCTTGGAAAAAACACACTTATAGTTCTCCCACCATTTATTATTATTATTCTTATGATTTTTCAACGTTCACCCTACTTTTCGCTACTAGTCCTCAGACTTTCGATAATAATAATAATAATACATTTTATTTGAAGCGCCTTTCAAGGTACCCAAGGACACTGAACAGTACAGATTGTTAAAGCAATAAGTAAAAAGTAGAGATATGACAGTAAAACAGTGCATAAAAGTTAATAGAACTAAAAGACCAGGCAGTAGGACACTGAATAAAACAGAGACAGATAAAACTTAATAAAATAGAATAACAAGGAGTACAATGAAATAAAGTAAAGTAAATAAGAATAAAACAAGAAGAAATACAGCACAACACAGTGTCATTCTGAAGGAAAGGCAAGGGTAAAAAGGTGGGTTTTCAGGGAGGACTTGAACGAGGAGAGGGAAGGACATTGGCGTAATGAAAGTGGGAGGCTGTTCCAGAGTTTTGGGCCAGCGACACTAAATGCTCTGTCACCCATAGAGCGGAGATTTGAGGAGGGGATGGACAGAAGGTGTGAGTCAGAGGAGCGTAAAGTGCGAGTGGGCAGGTAGGGGTTGAGAAGATTAGTGAGGTATGTGGGCGCTAGGTTGTGTTGGGCCTTGTAGACAAGCAGGAGGACTTTGAAGTGAATGCGATATTGAACAGGAAGCCAGTGAAGTTGATGCAGGATGGGTGTTATGTGATGCCAAGGTCTAGTATAGGTAAGGAGTCTAGCTGCAGAGTTTTGGATGTATTGAAGTCTGTTTATAGATTTGGCCGGTAGGCCAGTAAGCAGAGCGTTGCAATACTCAAGTCTGGAGGTGATGAATGCATGAATGAGGGTCTCAGCAGTGATGAGGCTGAGAGAGGGGCGGAGTCTGGAGATGGTTTTGAGATGGAAGAATGCTGTTTTAGTGATATGCTTTATGTGTGAATCAAAAGAGAGAGCAGAATCAATGATGACACCAAGATTTTTTTACTTCAGATGAGGTAGTGGTGAAATAGCTAGGAATGGAAAACTGTGTATTGTTTAACTTTTTCAGCAGAGTTGGAGTGGCAATTATTATGGCTTCTGTCTTGGTATGGTTGAGTTTCAGAAAATTATGTGTCATCCACTTGCTGATGTCATTAAGACAGGTGGATAGCTGTGAGAGGGGAGGTACGTGAGAGGGTTTAGAGTGGATGTAGATTTGTGTGTCGTCAGCATAGCAGTGAAAGTGAAGGCCATGCTGACGGAGTATCTGACCCAGGGGGAGAATGTAGATAATGAAGAGCACCATTCCAACTCTAAAATGACCGGCCCGGTTTGCACATGGTGCACCACCTTTAGATTTACTGTACCTCTTGTTGTTCGTCTGTTATTGTCATTTTTCTGCAACATTTTGTCCCCATTGAAATTAATGGTTGAATGTTCAGGCTGACAATGTCACAATACACAGCTCCACTGTACAAGCCAGAGTGAGCTCTGCTTTCACTCTAACCTCCACTCGTTTTTTGAATGATTAAAATTGAACTGGTTAAACCTATAAACTTGGTTGAAATATTTTCAGGGTGGTCTGGGATCTGACTGTGACCTGTATCATTTTCATGTGGCAACTATTTAAACTGTTTAAGACAGGACAGAGAGTCTATAGGATTTTGCCATACGTTGTCTATACGTTTCATCATCTTACTGTAAACAGGTCAGGGTGCATGTCTGAAGATTTAAATGATCAAAACTAAACCGCTTAACCTATAAACTTGATTTGAACTTCATCATGGAGGTCTGGATTCTGTTGGCTCTGATTGGCATCAAGCTGCAGCCTTCAACAACCTGGTGGCTCTCTCAACTGATGTATATTGGCAAACTCAATTCTGACTTGTGCTTAACATATGGCATTTGTGCTCTATTTGTGATTAAATGTGGAGAAGAATGTTTGCCATTTTGCATCACATATGTTAAATAATGCAAAATGTGGAGTCAGTGGAGTCAGTGAGTTTTGCAAATTGTGTTCTACCATGTGAACATTGTTTAAGGTATTGACAAAAGACTAAGCAGTTGTGATAGTTTAAGCAATTTAGAAAGCTGTTCAGTCATTAGGTGTTCTTGTGCTTTAGCAATTCAGAAAAACTGTAATACGTTCATAAGTTGGTAATACTATGGAAACAAAATAGAGTTTATTTTTCATCTTATTCACTTGGAAAAATAGTCAAATTTAACCTGGTAAGGTGAAAAATACATGTTGAATGTAAAAATGGATGCGATAGAAAATAGAATCATGCAATGCAATTACTGTATAAGATGTGGGCAATACTATGGGAACTATCCAGAGTTCCTTTTTCACCAAGTACTTACCAAGTACATTTCTATCAACATTTACACTGACCCAGTAATAGCAGTAGCGGTTTTAGGCACGGGCGAACCGGGCAGCCGCCCGGGGCGCCATTTCGTGGGGGGCGCCACGAGCGCTTGGGGAAAAAAATAAAATAAAAAGCTCCGTTTGTCATATCGCTGCAATCGGCACATTGGCGCCCCCTGTAATTCTGCAATCGGCACAATGGCGAACTGCAGGCGCCCTTGCTTGCTGAGAAGGTGGCATGCACAGAAGCAGCGTGTCTCTCTGTCTCGGGGGCAGTGCCGTAGCTCCGCACACGCACATAACGCAGAGTGCGTAGGGCACCAAGTGCTTGTGGGGGCACCACCAAAAAAATTGGTTTGTGAAAAAATCATCACAAGAGGCTAGGTACGTGCTAGTAAGGATATTTTAAAAATGTGCAAAGCATGTTAATATTTATTTTAAGCAATACAAAAGCAACATAGGTCAATTTGCTCCTCTCCTTCTCCATTCTCCTCCTGGTGCCCCCCTCCCCCACCTTTTAGTGGTCTGGTCGATTATTGCTCAGTCTTAGTTTAAGTTTGGCAGACAAATGTTTGGACAGGGCCTTGAAAAGATATCTTAAGTCGGGAACGGGAAAAAGAATAGAAAGCGAGATGAAACGGGAAAAAGAATAGAAAGCGAGATGAAACGCTTGCAGATAAGACAGTGTTTTAAATAAATAAATCATAATAACAAAAAGTTCATTTTGTAGCCCTTGCTCCTTACCGTCAACAAACTTAACTGTAACGTTAGCTCCCAGGCTACTAGCAATGTTCAGACTGTGTTAACAAGTGTTGCAAATGATTAAAGTTGTAAATGATTGATGCTGGCTAGCTAGTTTAGGTTGTGGATATAAATATGGATATGGATATTTGAAAGCAATTCATCATGGTCACTCGACTGTTTTCAGTTAACGTTCGGATAAGACTAGCACTTTCTTCCTTAGGTTGCTAGCTAGCTATGCTGCGGTTGCCCTCAGTCACAAGTACATAGTTCTCGTCGGTTTGCAGGTTCATAAGCCCTCCCTCTTCGTATTTATTTCAAACTCTGTACACAATGTTTTTGTTCTCCCATATGAAACCTTTATAAATGTAAATAGAGTGAATTTTAAATGTACCAGTGATTTACACGTAGACCTACATAAACCTAATTTATATATGCAGTTTTTTGTACAATTCAAAACTGTATTTCAGTAGAATTCCTATATATTTTGTCTTTTAAGTCTGAATGTAGAGCCGTCTGCAGTCATTGCACAAATCTTTGTTTAATAATGGTTGTGGTATTTATTTATTAACCATTTTAAATAATGTATTTTTTTTAACTTTAATGTTTGGTGTATTTGTTTCGGGGGGGGGGGGGGGGGTGCTGAGAGGTGGGCTCATAGAACCGCCACTGAGTAATAGAGAAGATAGATCTTGACGGATTTGTAGTTGTGGTTACCAGGTAAGTACTAAATAAACCCATACATGATAAATTGGGTGTATATGCTGAAAATGCTATTATTAATAAGTCATTTACTGGAAAGTTTGATAATTAAAACATGGAGTAACCAAAATAAGTGTGTAATACAGGAGGTAGTTTCTATAGAAACACCCGCTCTTAAGTTGTAAGTACAGTTTTTAGTTCTCACGAGACCAAAAGGCACAATTATATGGTAATTGGATGAAAAAATTAGATATTGGATAATGCTACAAGGTAAGTCGGTCATAATTTGTCTCTTTTTCACAAATTCCGTGGTAGATACCAATTAATGCATAAGTATTTTTTTAAACAGTAAAAGTATTTCTAGGCAATTCCTTTGTTATGGGTTTCTATTTACTCTGTAGGTACTTTGTGGTGTTTTATCTGTGTTGTTTCTAGGGCTGGTGATGTGGAAAAAATGCTATCCTGATACACATTTTTCATGTCGCCTTGATATTGATATGCATCACGATATAAATTAAATGTCAAGCTTAAATGTCCTGTTACTCATAAGTGAATTGTGAAGACGTCAGAAGGTTATTTTTTGTTTACATTTTAAAAAATCAAAGTTGACCATGACACAATGACTAAAATCTTCGTTCAAAAAATAAATCTTCAAGCTTTGAAGTTAAAAAACTTCATGTGTTGGTCAACTCCAAATAAATAAAATCTTTGCAAAATAAATCTTAAAGCGTTCAAGTTTTACAGGAACCTGTGCGAAAATACTCATAGAAGCACTGGATGAAGTAGAAATGTGGCCTTGTCCCAAATGTAAAAATTGCTTTATGCCAGCCTGAAGCACAGACGATGTAGAGATACACTGTCATTTGCAGTGCTTAGGCGCCACATCGTGGTAAATGCACCCATGCCAATGTTTACAGTCTTTACACATTTGTTTACTTTTGTCCCTCATGAACAGTTCGACAAATTTGGCTCATTGATGAAATTTCATTTATTTGTGGTCATAGATGTACTTTCAAGGTAGTTTTTAGAAAACAAACCTCTCAAAGTCGAGATAAGAGGATCACAAATAAGGACATGATACAAATGTATAGTGCTTTTAGAGATCAAATGGAATATCTGAAAACTAGTCTGATTTCTTTTTTTGTGTGTAGGTATACACATTTTCTGTGTATTATAAAAGTGAAATGGTTGATGTCAAAACTCACAGAAGAACATTTGATGAGATTGTCTGATTTTTGTTAAACATTGTCATAATGGAAACCTATTCCTATGATAGTTGTAACCAAAGAATATTGGGGCAGGGGGTATGAAAGCAGTGTCTCCAACTGCTAGCTCACGTCACAAACATTCGGCACGTGTGCTGTGGCTGGCATGGATGAATTATTATATCGAAATTCTATCAATGATGTCTGAAAAAATCAGGCAAATTCTGAAATATGCATGTAAGCAATCATAAAAAACTGCAAAGAAAAGAGTGGACTGGAACAATTGTTCCAGATTAATTTTAAAAGTAATGTTCCTAAATTTGTTGCTTATACAGCCATGTAATTTTTCCCTTCAGAACAGAAAACCCATTACCACCCTATTGTAAGTATAACATTAATTGTCCATTAACTGGGAAAAATTATCTATTGGATAAATAACAAGCCACACTTTCTGGAAATGGTAAAATTGCCAAGAAAGAATCTCATTCCATCATGCCGATATTTAATTACCTTTCCCCTCTGGAGTGTGAAATGCCCCCAAGGCTGATCCACAATGGTGTGCTCACACATTCCAAATATCTATGTCTCAAAACAATTCTGCTGAAACAGATATACTGAAAATGTGATGCCACAGACAAAAACATGGACACACACACACTGTAAACCCGGATAAGTTAATACAACTCAAAACTTTTGATGTAACTGATTACGTCAATAGTTTTGAGTACATTAACTAAATATTTTCATTAAATCAATTTAAAAGTTTAAGTACATGAATTTTGTACTTAAACTTTTAAATTGACTTTAATTAAAATATATAGTTAATGTACTCAAAACTATTGACGTAATCAGTTACATCAAAAGTTTTGAGTTGTATTGACAATCCGGGTTTACAGTGCATAGAAGCACACATACAGGCACTTACATACACAAACGAATACACACACAGTATCATAAGCTGCGCTGGCCATGTGCCTAAGGCACATGAAGAGTCCATGTGCTTTAAGGTCTACTGCTGCATTCTGCCTCAAATTCATGCATGTATGCACGCACGCACGCACGCACACACACACACACACACACACACACACAAACATGTTAATTTTTTAGCTACTTAAATGTCCTCCAAGAGTACAGGGAGACCATGCTTTCTAGATGTGTCTGATATTTTATACTAATTCTGTGTTAGAATAGTACAGAGTTAATACCAGCAACAACAACTTGCACAAGCAAGCCTGTCAGTCTGTCTGTCTGTTGGGCTGTGGTAGGCTGGGTTATGCACCACATCCGAGACTATTAGAATGACGACTTTGTCTGACAGATAGAAGTCCTGCACATCACAGGTTACGTACACAAAACAAGGTCTGAGGCAAGAATAGTCTGCACCAGGTATTGGTGAGGATAACACCGAAACACTGATCACCCTTTTACTGGTTACCTGTGTACAGTGAACAAGCAACTGACAGACTGATTTGCTAGGCTTACAAAGAAGTAATTTTGTTTAGGGCTCTGCAAAAAAATAAACAATATATAGATCTAAGGATAGAAATACCTATATATATATATACCTATATATATATATATACACTCAAAAACATGCAACATTGTTAACCTCACACCAACATACAGTGTGCCTATAATTTCATAATTCATAATGATTCAAACATTAAAAGAATTTCAAATGGCTTGGTGACTAATGATGGAATTCGCTAGAGCTATTAAATCTCTACAAGACAGTTAAAGTGTACATAGAAACCTACCAGCAAACACTGCTGTGCATATTAATTCAGTGTTAGACGAATAAGCTTGTGCTGGCTGATCTGATTTAAATGCACTCAGGTAGCCAAGTCTGCCCACTGCCTTTGCACAACACGCTGATAAAATCAGCTTCTTCATTATCGCATCAAACATTCCCACAGGGAGAAGCATTCAAAAGCACTTAGAAAACCACAGAGAGTCATTGCTGCTTTGATTAGCAAGCAGTAGAACCACAGCATTATGTCCATCAATGAGAAAAGGCATGACTAAACAGTATTGCTGGTGTCATTTGAAGATAAGTTTGAATAAAGTAGAATTAGTAAAAGAACAGTTGTAAGTAGAACAAAATGTATAAAAAGCTTTAGAAGCATCTGGTGAATCCACATTATTACTCTACCAGGGTTAGAGTAAATAACAGATAAGAGGTAATTAAATGGATACTATAGCCCCACTGGGATTGTCTATGTAAAGATCGATACAAAAATGGACTAAAGCAACATCTTTACTTTTACTACCCTATAAAATTGTGAGTGAGGAGCATGTTTTTACTGTAATATTTTCCTGTACCTTCAGCCATGACACATACACATATACACAGAAACACATATACAGACATACATTTTTTAACAAACACACACACACACACACACACACACACACACACACACACACACACACACACACACACTGACTATTTGCTCGAGTGTTGAGACACTTGTCTCCCTGAGCAGGACACCAATGAGCAGCATACAGCAAATACAAAGCCCTCACATGCATAAACATAATCTGTGGAGATTTGTTTATAGTGGTGAGAGAATGGCAGACAGTGGTCTACTGATAAAGTGTAAAGAAAAACACAGGTCAGTATCAACAGAAGTCTGAATATTTGACGTTGATAGGCACTAAAGTGTAATAATGCCCTTAAATACTAAAGGTCATGTGACAGGATTATGATGCCTAAAAAGGCCTGAAACTTCTACAGAATATTGTTCTGTAGACTACTATTGCCATCCAAAGTACTAGTACTGACAGTACAGACTGATACTTAGTAAATAGTTTTACCTTTATCGTACTGAATGACTGGCTTACATTACATTTTTTTCTGATCGCTTAAGCAAAAATGGTGTTTTTGTACCAAACAGTTAACACAAACCATCATATTAATTAGCACACAATGCGGCAACTACACACTAATGGTATCAATGAAAAACACATCTGGCTTTTAGTTTCTCTGTGCACAAGATATCCCTGTCACACACAGGGATCCAACTCAACACACAGGGATTCAAAGTTCAAGTATGGATGTTCATTTACACACATCAATACAAACAATTTTTTTTTCTGAGGGAAAAAAAAACAAAAAAAAAAACAAGAAGTCTACATCTTGTCATCTCTCTGGGTCCAGCCACAAAATTTTGTCAACATCAGCTGTAATGTCTTCTAGTCAAAGGCACTGACAAAAAATATCTCTGGAGTGCAGTATCAAGGCCTGTGAAGGTCTGTGGTGGCGTGCCATCACTAGGGTTGTATGTATGCTCTGACTATCATGCCAGTAAATCTGGTGCTGTGGTGTTGTGGTCAAAGTGCATGTTTGATACCCTGGAGGCCTGGGTTCAAATCCAGATGGGGTGACTTTTTTCCCCTTTACTACAATATCCCTGTATGCCACCTCCATTGCCTGTAGAAGGGTCATGCATTGATCTGGATGATGGTCATAGACCTTCTAGCGCAAGGCAGACAAGGAGAACAACACTATTTTGACTTATAGCTGCACACATAGTTATGCTACCATGTTGTCCGACATTGATTATGACACGGTGTCCAACAATGTTCCTCGTTATAGTGAGGCTGAAACCTGCCTCATCCACAAGAATCAGCTCATGACCTATGGCATCTGCCTTTAGCTCCATCACTCTCTGGAAAATACAAAACAAATGCAGCACAGCAGGCCCATGCACAGCCCTAGAGTATGCACGTCCGGATTCAGTACCAATGCTACTATAGCCTTATACCTTATGATGCTTGCTACACTGTAGCGGCTCAGATTAGGCTGAACCCATTGGCCAGCTTCCCTCAGGGTCATTCCACTGTCCACTAAAGTAGCTCTGATGTCATCAAAAATTATATTTCTTACTCTTCTTACTCTTCTTCCTTCCCTTTCCTCTTCCCTACCTCGTCCTCCTCTTACTTTGTCACCTCCTCATCCTCTTCCTCTAATCACCTCCTGTCCTCGTCGTCCTCTCCCTCTTGCTTTTTCACCTCCACATCCTCATGCTCCTCTCTAACGGTCACTCTTCTTTATTCCATTGTACTCCACCTCAAAAGCTTACCTGTGGCTTACTGTATTGCTAGTGTTCAGGCTGATTGCAAAGTGAATTATTTATATAAAAGAGTTTTCACACGTGACAGTGTGGCCAGAAAGTGGCAAAATAGTTTAAATAATAGCCATGATTGTGTATAGTTTTGCTAAGAGTGTGTTGATTATTTGTAAGTTGTGTGTAAAGCAGTGCTTTGTGTTTACAGTTTTGCAAAAAGAGTGCTGTGCAGTGGAAGTGTGTGTTACAAAATTACAGAGTGCAAAGCAGAGTTTGTGCTATTAGTTTTGCGAACTCAGTGACAGGGCCGTCGCAAGAGGGAGGCGGGGCCCTGGGCAAACTTGACAGATGCGAGGCCCTTTTCAGGATAACCTATTTTTCATGTACTTTCGTAGTTAGCGTGCAATTTGCTGGGAGAGTTCTATCCCTCCTTCTTGTCTTTCCCAAAGTTCCTGTAGGCCAATAAAACAACATCTCGGCTTTACCTGATGAACGTCATACTCGAGAGGACAACTGCATCAATAACAAAAATGAAATGCACAACTGAAACGGCGATAGGCAAGTTATGACAGTTTTCCCCCTGACTGGTTTACATATAGCCTATTCGTCATTGCCACCCCTTTCGATCTGAGCCGACGACAACTATCTTGACGTTCAAATAGGCTACACAGGCTTGTAAATGCACGCTGTTTTTGTAATTGTGGCATGAGCGCGAGACAGCCACGCGCAGCTCTCAGTAAATTCATGGACGCCTATAGAATTAAGTTGTAAATTAACAGCAATCAAAAAGACTACAACCCCCCTGCCATATTCAACAGATTATTACTAGCTAAATAGGTTTACGCGTGCAGTCAAAAGTTTGTTAAGGTGGTGCTAGCTGTCAGACAGTGACTAGCCTGTCATGCTATGAATTTGACGCTAGTAGAAGTCACAATAAGTAGTAGAGTAGTAGAGTAGAGTAGAGTAACTTTATTAATCCCGAAGGAAATTAAGGTGTCTTGTAGCATACACATAATACACATTACCCATAATAAATACACATTACAAAACGAATCAAGACGAATCACCATATAGCACACTTCAACATAATTACAAAATTAGGAGGGGGGGGGGGTACTAAGACGTGTCTATATAAGGTTAAGTTTGAGTTGGGGAATAGTCCTTAGTGCAAGTAAAAACAAAAACAAAGTGGCAATGCAAACAGTGCAGTACATGTTGTCCAGGGTAGGTAGGATAGTGTAGGTTGACCATGGAATAGTCATGTAGTGCAGTAGTGCAGGTAGTGCAGTGCAATGTATGTCCAGGAAGGTGTAGGGGTCACCAGCACAGCGTGGTGTGTGAGTGTGTGTGTGTGTGTGTGTGTGTGTGTGTGTGTGTGTGTGTGTGTGTGTGTATGTGGGGTGCAGCTCAAGCAGTCCAGTCAATTATGCCCAGCTCCCTCTGTGTGGTGTTGTGAAGCTGTATGGCCCTGTGAACAAAGGACCTCCGAAGCCTGTCAGTCCTGCAGGGGAGGGACCGGAGTCTGTCACTGATCAAACTCCTCTGATTAATGAAGATGGTGTGCAGGGGGTGACAGTCATTGTCCATGACAGTCATTGTCCATGACAGTCATTGTCCATGTAGACCCTAAATAGACCCTAGACTATAGACTAAGTAGACGGCAGGCATGTGATAAAGGAAACCCTCTGTCCTACCTTAAGTTGGTGCAGCTATGATCCACTTGTGTTCTTGCTAACCCATGCTGACATCTTACTTACATCAACAGTTCTTTTATTGTAGGCCAAGCAACTTGGTATATTCTGTAAGCGAGCAACCCTCACTATTTGAGGAACCAGAACTCGGTATTCACCCAGTTGTGCATGTCTAGTTAAGCTGACTGGAGGTAGCCTGCGATGTAATTCTTGACTGATGTATCATTTTTTCGTGAGTGGGGAGGGGTAGCCAAGTGTGTATGAACTCTGTGCATTAAATCGCGTTGAGTTCTCTTACACAGACGCCTCTCTCTGTCTCTCTCAAATTCAATTTATATTAAAATGTGCTTTATTCGCATGACATCATATGTTGCATTGCAAAGCATCTATAGCGGTAACAATAATAAGAATTAAAAACAAAAAAACTCTCTATCCAAGAGGCCTTGTGCGTACAGCCGCCACTGATCCGGGGCTATTCCCAAAAGATCCGTGGCTATAGCCCCGAATGCCCAGGTCTAACGACGCCCATGGTAGTGATACTTGAAACATCAGATGATAATAATAATAAGGAATATTTTTATACTTTATTTTGTTTCGTGTAAAACAACGTTTATGTATACTGAAATGAAATCCAAGCGTTTTATTTTACAGACATTAATGTCTTAGCCTACAAATGACCGCATGAAATTATTAGATAAACAAAACTCATTAGTCAAGCGCGAGGCCCGTCACAGCGCGAGGCCCAGGGCGACGGCCCCCTTCGCCCCCCCCTTGCGACGGCCTTGCTCAGTGAGGGGTTTTGCTATAAAAATTAGTAGTTTTAGAAATTGTGCTACAACAATCACTATAAGTGTCAAAGCATTCAGAAAAAACTGTAATAACAGTCAGAGGTGATTGTGGGTGTGATATAAGAGTAGAGGTGCCTTAATACTCTCTTGCACTTTAACGCTAAACTAACAAAAGTGTACAAGCTTGCTAAAATAAAGAGTGCTGACAGGTATCTACCACATTGCCAACCAAAAGCTTAAAGACAACTGATCATCCAACAACTAAATAATTACAACTGATTGTTACCTCTGTTCTGTTCACCAGCAACACATGCCTACAACTGTCAATTGCTAAGACACTTATGTGACATTTCTGCATTACATTAATGTACAAGTCATAAATTTGCTGTAAATGCCAGAGTAATTTTTTTAAGTTTTTTACATTTTTGAAGGTGAAAGCAGACAAATTATAGTGTGTAGGTGGCCTGTCCTACTGATGTCCACAGCAACTTATCTCCAGGTACTGTGTGAATGAATGAAAGTGTGTGTGTGTGTGTGTGTGTGTGTGTGTGTGTGTGTGTGTGTGTGTGTGTGTGTATGTATGTATGTGTGTCACCTGAGCCGCATGAAGAGGATGAAGGCCACCAGGAGGGCTCCGAGAGAGATGCAGTGGCCCAGGTAGTTTATGATCACAGCAATGTGGTAGTGCAGCTTACTCTTATTCTACAAGGGAGACATGAGAAGGGAAAAGAGAGAGGGAGCGGGCAACATGAGCATCCACTGTGCCAGAAAAGCTCATCTTTTCAAAGTGAGGCTTAGGAAAATGACTCACTTTCTTGCAAATGCACTTCTCAGAGAAAACATCCTGTGTAAACATCTTTTTCATTCAAAGTCTGTTTGTATTTTTTGTATTCATATTCATGTCACTGGGAATTGGCAGACGAGTTGCAGTAGTTGTTCAGGTGTTTACAAAGGGTCGTGTTTCCTGTTATATAGAGCATGGTGTTCAGTAGAATGTCAAAGGCCCTTGCCTCAACATTGTCTTACAGAAAGAGCATATTTATTGACAGCTTTTGAAGATATCATCATTAGCAATCTACTACATGATTGGGTCTATTACACTGCCTGAGCACCCATAGTACATAAACTGACATAGTGCTGTACAACACAGAATGGATGGATGAACAGACAGACTGACCGACAGAGAGAACGGACAGACAAAGAGACAGACAGATAGATAGAGCTTCTTTGCCACACAACACAGTTGGTGGTAATTGTTGTTGTGGTAGCTCAGCCCTAGCCAGGTTAGCGCCAGCCAGTGCTTCCGCTCATTTTTGTTTATCTCCAGCAACTGGGAGGGAGGGCTGAAAATAATGACGCCGAACTAAAGCGCTCAAGCTTGAGTTTCAGGTGTAGTTCGAGCAGCACTGTTACAGTACATAGATGTTAAAGTATATAGATAAAGTTAAAGTATTATGTTAAAGTATATAGATAAAGCTGTACATTCTGTGTTGGCAACAATTCCCTATTCTTAAAGCCAGAACAAGAAGAATGCTTAAGGAATTTTATCGAGGAAAGACTACTTCCTACAGGTTTTGGTAAAGGTTAATTTACCAAGCAGTAGCGATTGGTTGAAGCAGAAAGTATCCGCACACTGTGGAGTGAACAAATGCCAGTCCAGAGGTTTTAGATGCTTTGCATGAAGTGAAACAATATAAAAGGTAAGCTCAGCCCAGGAAGGAAAAATAAAAAAATAAAAAAATTAGAAGTAGATCATTCATATTAGTTTAGCAGAGTACATGAGTCTAATGGCTGGAGGAAAGAAGCTGTCTCTAATGTGTTGTCTCTGTACAAATTAGGGTGACCACCTCCAAACTGACAAAAAATGGAACAAATAGCAAGCTTGAATGGGCCAATGTGGGACAGGCGGAAAAACGTAAAAATTTTAAAACAATTTTAATAACAAAAATCTAACAATTTACCAAGAAACATGTGTAATGTTTCATCCCCACAGACCAACACTAAAGAAATCCAAAACCCAAAACTGTACAATTTTTTCAATGTAACATGTCACTATCACTATCAAGTTAATCAATGTTTAAAAGCACCATGCATTACGCAACTTAAAGTATCTCTCAGGAATTACAGTTTTGATCTAATTTAACTGAACATACAAGGCAGGACAAAATATCGGCCTATTTTGGGGATGACCTTGATGAGTGTACTGTTTGATATGCTGTGGGTCACTGCATTAAGGGTAGTTTTGAGAACAAGCTGAGACCAAAGATACAAATACGAATACATTTAATGTCCACAAGCAGTGGCGGTTCTATAGTGTTTTACGCCCCGGGCGAGACCACCTCTCAGCACCCCTCCCCCCCCCCAGCAAGAAGGGCGCCTGCAGTTCAGCAGTTCACCATCACCAGGGGGGCGCCAATGTGCTGATTGCAGCGATATGACACACGAAGCGTTTATTATTTATTTATTTATTTATTTTTTCCCAAGCGCTGGTGGCGCCCTCCACGAAATGGCGCCCCGGGCGGCTGCCCGGTTCGCCCGTGCCTAAAGGTCCACAAGGTGGAAATTTGTCTTTGGTTCCACCACATACAGACAACAAACATTTAAACATTCAGCTCACTGACATAGCACCACACAGGCATCACTGTATTTTAATAAAAAGAACAGAAAACACCTAAAATGTCAACTATCATAAAAATTTGCCTGTAATACAAATATGTAAGCACGCTGTAGGAGTTGCTAATAGATAAACAATACTACAATAAATATAAAATATAAACAGATCTACAAAGGACTGGGGTGGATTAGGCAAGAGTCCCTATGCTATTTACTGTCCTAATTCCATTGGGGACAAATGAGTTTTTAAAAAAATTGGTAAGACTTTACTTGATGGGTGAGTTCATAACACATTCATAGCAGTTGTTATAAACTGCACATACAGAATTTATGATCAACATTCATACTAAACCTTTCATGAATGTGGACAACAGAACGATGACAACTTGTCGAAATAAAAGTCCAACTATCGTTGCCGTTTTTGTTCCAAACCTCTTACCTGATTACGTCACATCTGAGTTAATGGCCTAGTCCAGGGCCAAAAAGACAGAACATGGTCAAGCAAGCAATTTTTGTTTTGTAAAAATGTATTTGTTTTATAATGTAACCTTTGCTGATGATTTGTCATCTTTTGCTAATGGAAATGTCCAACCATTCCAGGTTACACAAATACGGGTCAGCTGAATGTAGGCTAGTTGACCTCCTAGTGTTAAACTCAGTGGTTACAAATACTTTACAACTTGTATAGTAAAGAGACATTTGATGTAGACTTCATAAGACATTCATGGAATGTTTACAAAGGCTGGAGTTTAAATTAATGGTATTCTTTGTGAAATATTGAAGCCATATTTTAAACTGTTATTGAAAGATATCAAAATTATGAGATAGGATCTCATAATTATGAGAAGATCATCTCGTAATTATGAGATAATTATCATAAATATACTTTTCCAAAACGTTCAGTGATTAAGTATGATACCTGATCTGAACTCATTCGAACATCCAAAGGGAGTTTTGGAGAGACAAATTGAGCATCACTCTGGGGTATACTCAATTTTGCTCGACAATAATTTCACATAAACTGAAAATATGTCATTTAAGTTACATAATTAATCTTACTTTTCTGTTGTAAACTTAGTCTATGCATATTTTGGAAATAACTTGTGTGCGCGGGTGACACCTAGCGGCCACCGTATGTTTACCACATAGCCTACATACGGCAAGTGTCATAAGGCAACACCAGGGGCCTCATTTATAAAACGTTCTTACGCACAGATTTGATCTTAGAGTGTTCGTACGAACGAATTCACGTCAAAGTACAGAGTTATAAAAAACATCTTTGACGTGGAAGCCAGCTTGGCGTACGACCATTTCCTTGTGGTTATGCCTGGTATTGCAGATATTTTCCCATGCACGGGCTAGGAATTTTATTAAAAAAGACAATCTCGCCTCTTTCACTGTAATATGATGAGGATTAGGCTGATATAAGCAGAAGTACCCTACCAATACTTTAAAAATATATATTTTAAATGTTTCATCATCATCATCATCAATTACACAATCAAATCAATACAATCAAATTAATTACATGAATAGGCTATAGTTGATCCAAATTAAGGTATGATAAGTGTACATTTAATTCCACACGTGTAAAACATTTGGTAGGCTATAAAATCTGTCATAGTGTGTTGGTTTGTAGTAAGAGACATGGCTGCATTGGCCCTGTTAGAGGATATTGCCAACCGTGCAATAAGGAGAGAACGAGTTTTTCATGACCGCTAATCGAGAACGGCTTTGTTAGAGCTTTGTGCCCAAATGGGCCCTCATCTAGAGAGATGCACCAGACGCAAACAGGCTATACCGGTTTAGGTACAGGTTTTGTCTGTTCTTGGGTTCCTCCCGACAGGAACGTTCCAGCGAGAAATTGTAGACTGGTCGGGAATATCCCAATCAACATTCAGCAGAATATTGCCAGATGTTCTTCGCGGAATTATTCGCCTATGCCCGCAATTAATTCGATTCCCATACAGTGCCCAGGAACAGCAAGAAGTGAAGGAGGATTCCCTGCGTAAAACACGGTTCCCAAATGTGATCGGTGCGATAGACTGCACCCACGTTGCCATACGAGCTCCACATGTGAACGAGTACATGTATGTCAACAGGAAAAATCTCCACTCCATAAATGTGCAGCTCATTTGTGATGCTCGTATGGCAATCTTGGATGCTGTTGCGTGCCAGGGTCAACGCACGATTCCTTCATTGTGCATAATTGTAGTGTTGGAAATCGACTGGAGGTGGGAGCGGGCAGAGACGGAACATGAGGTTAAATTAATAATTTCTGTCAACAGGAGACCGAGGTTATCCTTTGAAGAAATGGCTGCTCACCAATTGCGCACACGGAGACAGCCGAGGAGGCCCACTTTTTTTTCTTGCGTTCCTCTTTAGTTGCCATTGTCACAGAGAGTTTTTGCTTTGAGGATGAGCTCATTTTAAATGTTAATTCATTAAGCAGGGGCGTTTTGAGGGCGGAGCATTCAGCTGCACACAATTCCACAGTCATTTGTGATTTATAACCGAATGATTGGCGTACGCATGGATTTTGTGCATACGTTCGTTTTCTCTGAATCGCACTTACGATCAAATCAGAAAAGTTCTTAGATAAAATCAAGGAAGGTTTCTACGCAAGTCTTTATAAATGAGGCCCCAGGGCAGAACAGTGGCACACTTCTAATCTTTGTACATTTCCCCAAACAGAGCTTACAAATAACTGTAGCCTACTTTTTCAAGTGTTAATAATAACAGCTTTTAGTACAAAACGGAAGTTTGTCTGAAGAGCCAGCAACATATTTTGGGAGGTTGTATATATAGGTATATGTGGCTTAGGCTTTCCTCCTGAACAACTCCAACAATTTCAGTCGCCTTTGTAGCCATGACATGCTTATTTCAATCCCATCCATCCTGAGAAATGTTAATATTCCCCAGTGTTTCATGCCAAGAAGGAAATTAAAACAAATTCCGCGAGAGACGTCCATTATTGCCTTGCAAATCACAGTCACAAATCATGTATAGGCTACTAGTAGCCGTAGAACTGCTGAGTCAATTAGCGGACATAACATTATCTTATAATTATGACATATTTATCTCTAATTGCGAGATGCTTTTCTCATAATTATGGGATCCTATCTTGTAATTTTGAGATCTTATCTCGTAATTATGAGAAAATATCCTATATATATATAATATAACCTGGTGAAATTTTTATTTTTATGTGAATGCAATGCGCCACCGTACTCTGGATACTTGTAAGTCTAACTATGTAGTTATTTTGAAAGTCGGTTTTCTCAGGTTCAAAAAAACGATGCTTGGTGCTCAGACTGCAAGAGCAAGCAAAAAGTTTCTTTATGCATGCGCAACGTGTAGTGCACTAAATCTAGCAGGGCTACAGTATGGGATTAGGAAAATGCCATTCCTAACTTCAAATAAAGGTTTTGAATCTCTGAAAATATTTTTGTAAGACTGAAAAATATTTGCAAGGCTGCAAATGAGTTTTCAGTCTTGCAAAAAAAAAATTAAGGTTTTGAAAATGTTCTTTCAAGTTGGAAGTTTCAGACATGGAAAACAACGTAATGCCCAGGGAGAACAGTGCCAAAATGCATTTTCTGAAACTGTGCTTGTGACTAATTTGAACCTCTAAAAATGTATTGTTGACATTGGTGCCTATTTTAAAGGGCTCCTTCCGCTAAAAAACACTTTGAGTAACTCTATTTACAATGTGGTGGGTCACAACAAGCAGTATATGCACGCAGCACTCCAAGACGTGAAATTCGACCCTCATGGGTTCACTGGTCATTGAAGGGTCAGAAATACAGAAACGAGCGGATCAGAGAAGGTCAAACCTATCTACGTCACTAGGTCGTAAGCCCCGCCCAGAGCCATGTATGGTACGCCCACAGGGTCATCCCAGAGGAAGAACAGTAGACAGAAGCTAGGTGAGCAAAAGACAGCGAATTTGCATCATGGCAGAACAAGCATGCTCCTCTTTTATTTGCGGCAGCAAAACGGTTCTTATGTACCACTTGCCCAAGAATGAAGATGTGAGAAAGAAATGGCTGGAATTTATCTTTGGGGCCACAACCAGCGTCATATCCCAGTTTGTTAGTTAGTGTGCCAAGCATTTCAAAGACAGTGACTTCGCTAATTTGGGAGCCTACAACAGTGGTTTTGCGACGAAGTTGTTGATAAAGCCTGGATCCTTTCCATCAATAAGATCAACCACCACTCCACAAGCGGTAAGTGAAATAAGAATTCTTCAATCTAAAGTTTTCGTGGTGAAAAAATTATACATATATAGCTTCTGTGCTATGATGCTTTAGCCTATCATTCGGATATGCTCTTCGACAAACGAATCGGAATTGGTTGTTCGCCTTTATCTTCATCCTCGTCTGATTCAGGGTCGTAGATGTATGGTTGTATCTTTGAAGACATTTTATTGAATCCACAAACTTTACGGACTTTCTATCAACATATCGCTGCGGGACACTCAGCTGGGCATTTCCTTTCCCGTTTCCCCCCTCCTTGTTTAATCCAATCAGAGGTGCCTTATTGACACGTCATGGATATTCACGAGGGACACCGGAAAAGCCAGTCGTTCAACCACTAGGCCTGTTCTAGCTTACAGAAAACAGCATCAAGCAAGAGAACTAGGACATAATTTTTTCACAGAAATGACACACAATGCATTCAACCATAGTGGCGACACAGCAATATGAATTAAAATAACGATAGAAGTTGACCTTCAACCCTTGAGCCTATTTTTTTGCACTTGATGACCTTATGGCACAAAAAGGCTTACTGTGTGGCCATACAACATGTCAGAGATACCCACCCAAATTTACCCACCATTGTAATCAGAAGGAAGGGCATTTTAAAATAGTATAAAACATAAATAATAATGTTTGAGTGTATCACATATTATTTTACAAAATATCCTCATATGCCCATTCTCTTCTGCTGTACATACAGAAAAACTTAGAGTGTATGAAAGACTATGAAAGTTGTCCCCTACTCAATGAAAAAAACAGAATCAATCTATCACTTTCTGCTCAAAAGTTATGGTCAAATGCATTATGTCCTAGATTTTTTACAGAGTAGAATGTCGTCACTGCCTGATTTGACATTTCACCTCAAAATCCAGATACAATGGACAAAAAAAGTTGCTTTGACCATATATGCATGAGAGTTATATATGGTGTTGCATTATACTTTAGGACAGGTAATACAAAAAAGATTAATCTTTAGTTACAGCTAAATAACCCAAACGAGTACATTTTTTTAACCACCGAAACACCCAACATCCATTATGATTTATTTTCAAACATACAGTAAATTATTACAAAATACATTGCTTCAGTCATTTAGGTTTGGTACTCCAATAAAGAAGTGCAATTATCAATCATGAAACATAATCAATGAACATAAACAGTCAATGGACCAAAAAAGTCAACCATCAACTAAAACAGTGCTTCTTATTTAGGATGAACAATCATGTAATGAACAGTCAATCAAATTTACAAATCTAAAAAACATATTTTATTTATGATCAACAATAAATGTAAATTCATTAGTAAGTCCATTTCTAATAAACAGTCAACAGTGAATGAGCACTCAATAGCCCCGTTTACATGGACACAAAATTTCACTTTTAATCTCTTTATTTACAGAAACCGATTAAAAACGTCCCATATATACAGTCAAATAATCGGATTCAAATGAAACCGTTTAAATTTTCAAACCGATTAAAATAGGTGGTTTACACCTTTCTTCAAACGCGAATCTCTTTATTTGAGGCTCATATAAACAGTTCGGTAGAATTCTAATAATCTGATTAAATTCAATCGGATTCAAAAAAGGTGTCCATATAAACGGGGCTAATGTCAAGTCATTGGTAATAGAAAAGTGCCCCCTGTTTTCACGTACAATAAACAATAATCTCTTGTCAATCACTATGCTGCATGCCCACAGCCCATGGTACAGGGTTTTGGTGTTCCAGTATCGGTGAAAAGAGCTAACTGGCAGAAGGCCACAAAACATTATAAGGGCCATCAGTTGTGCTAATTCATCTGGACTGGTTTCTTTCCATGTACCATCCGGGCCACCATAATAGGGCTCTTTGAGAATTTCCACCCATGCATAAGCATTTGTGTAAGTGCAGATTTGTAGCAGGAGGGCATCTGTGAAAAGCTTTTAAAAATCTATGGCTTTGGTCATGGTACCTTGTGTTAATGCTACATCTAGGTGAACACCAGGTTCTCCCTGCGAGTGGTTGTAACGGGGGCAATGTTTCATTGCATGCTTAAACATGAAGGGGCGGGATAATTTGTGGAAGTGTGCAGGGTGCTTTGGTGTTTGTCTGGGCTTGTGATACAATTCTCTGCAGGTGTTCTCAATAACCGCGCCGATTAGCTGCCAGCAAGGATTGGCGGAAACCCTGTTTAAAAAGGGCCAATTGGGGATCCAGGGTAGACTGGAGGACCGACGCCCGGAAGAGAAGGGAACCCCACCGACGCTGCCGACTCCTATCGCCAGAGCGAGTTTACAACGCACTTAATGCACGCACTACAGGAAAGTGGTTGCCCCTGTTCCTGACCCCGCAGCCGATGGCGGCTGCCCCTGTTCCTGACCCCGCGGCTGATGGCCCCTGTGTTACGTCCTCCTGCCTCTGTGGCTCTGTCACATTTAAACCATACCATTGCTGCCTTAATTATTTTTCAGGTGCCTTGATGGATCCTCTTATATATGTCGGAGTGGCAGCCCGGCATATCGCTCTCTCTCTCTTCCTGGTGGTTGCATCCTGCTACAACTGCACCTGGCTTTCTCCCCCCTTTTTGGACCTTTTTGATTCCCTATTTTTGCCTTAGTTATTCCCTCTACCATTTTGTCTTATGTTTCCTTATGATTTTGTAAATAAAATACCTCTAGACCCTACAAGCCTGGTGACTGGTGTCATCCATGTTACATTTAACATCTAGTTTGTAACACCCTGTTCCTGACCCTGCGGCCGATGGTGGCTGCCCCTGTTCCTGACCCTGTCTGCCTGTCGATCTGCCTGTCTGTCTGTCTGCCTGCCGGGTTGTCTGTCTGTCTGCCTTTCTTGCCTTTTTTCCTGGGGGACTTCTGGGGCCGTCCCTTGGGTGGGGTCACCTGCCTCACCTGCTCAATGTGTCTCCCTGTTGCCATGTTTATCTGCCTCACCTGCTTGTCTTGTCTACCTGTTACCTTGTTAATCTGTCTCACCTGCTCGCCTTGGCTCCTTGTTCCCGTAATTATCAGCCACACCCGCACTACCTCATTTAGCCTCGTTTACTCTTGTTTAGTTTCCCCTACTTAAAACCTGTTTTTTCACTCCCTCCCTGTCGGGTCGTTTGCTACCCACGGTGTGTTTCCCCACACTAGCATTCTGACTCCCGACTCTGTCTTGTTCTTGTCAGTTTTGTTCCCTGTTCTCCTGCCTGTTATCAGTCGTCAAGTCTAGTCCCTGTGTTTGCCAGTATCGTGTCGTGTTCTGTTCCCCGAATTTTGTCGTGCCTGTGCCTTGTCTCTTGTCCTGTCTGTCAGTCCTGCCTCCATTGTTTTCCGTGTCTGCTTGGACTGATTCACGGCTTCGACCCGGACCGGTACCTCGACTACGCCTTATTCTTCTGCCCACAGCTACGACACGGACCACGTCCCCGACTACGCTCCGGTCTCCAGCCCTCGGATACCGATCCGGCTCGCCCACGACGACTCGTCTACCATCGGTTCAGGCGGTAGAGCGTCAGACTCTAATCCCCAGAGTCATGGGTTCGATCCCCACACTACCCAGATGCACCGAGCATGTGACTGTGATCCCCAGAGTCGTGGGTTCAATCCCCACGCTACCCAGCTGCACCGAGCAAGTGACTCTGATCCCCAGAGTCGTGGGTTTGAGTCCCACGTTATCCGGCCTACGTGCTCAAGCGAGCACCACCCGTGTCCCTGTCTGCCCAGTCCTGTTTATCTGTCCCTGTCCCTGTCTCTGTTCCGGCCTACGTGCTGAAGCGAGCACCACCATGTTCTGTCTGCCCTGTTCTGTTCCCCTGACTCTGTCCCTGTTACCCTGAATCCCTAAATAAAGGTCTTTTGGGGCTACGCGACGCATTTGGGTCCTCTCTCCTGTTCTGTCTGTTTCCCTGTTTCCTGGTTCCTAGCCCGTCCGCGTGACAAAGCAGACAGTTTATACATTTTTGCATCTACTGTATTACTGTAGGAGTTTGGCTGAGTGTGCCCCCCCTACTTAAATGAGTTCACTATAACTATCTAACTATAACTATCTACCTTTTTTTCTCTGCCGGTGGTTAGGTGTTTTTATGTAGTGTATGGTGTTTTATTGTGTTCCTTTATCTCTATTTTCCTGGGAATGTGTTTTTTTACCAAAACTCTCGTCCTGGTATTGTTGTGTGCCTTAAGGGTTAATTGTGGTCAAACATGTCATGGTTACACGGTCACCCTGGCATTCCTTCTGGTGCAAAAGAAAGGTTGCTACTTACTACATGTAAACAAATAACAAATAACACTGATATTCAACTATCACTGATATTCATTCATTCCTTCATTCCTATATTCATTCCTGAATGACAGAATGGTTGCTACTTACTACATACCATTAATTTCTTTCTAGAAGTTGAGAAAAACAATACAGCTTGTTCAAAACCTAGGTCAAGGCGGTTTTCAGTCAGAGAAGGTTGCTGCGGAAAGGTTGCTACTTACTAGGCTACATGCCATTACTTTCTCATATGGAGAAAAAACATGGAACTAAACAAAACAAATAATACTGATATGTATTCATTCCTTCTTTCCTATATTCATTCCTTCATTCCTTACAGAAATATTTTCTGAGAGTTAAAACCTTTTTCAGAGATTCAAACCGATTTTTCAGTCTTACAAAAATATTTACAGGGATTCAAAATCTTTCTTTGAAGTTAGGAATAATGGCATTTTCCTGATCCCATACTACAGGTGCATACACCCATGTTTTTGCTTGACCATGTTCTGTCTCTTCAGAACTTGACTATTCCATTGACTCAGATGTGTTGTGATCAGGTAAGAGGTTTAGAACAAAAGCGGCAATGCCTTTTATTTTGACAAGTTTTCGTCGTTCTGTCTTTCACGTTCATGAAAGGTTTGGTTGAGTCATGTCTCAGGAAACAGTCATGGATGCTTTATGTGAAGTTTATGACAGCTGCTATAAATGTGTTATAAACTCACTTATCTAGTGAAGCGTTACCAAAATACTTTTCTTTGCACTCTACACTTGGGCACTCTAAAGTGCCTCCCTGAGGGTAAAAGCTCGAATTCACAGTGTAGTGGGTAAGAGGGATCATTTAGGATTTTCCTGGTTTTAGTCAAGATCTGCACTTTATACATTATACTCAGATGCTTTTGTGGCTTTTCTATTATCCTTGTGGCCATATTCACTATTCTCTGCAACTTATTTCTTATCTGTATGTTTAGGTTACCGTACCACATGATCATGTTAAAGGACAGGGCGCTTTCAACAAGGTTCAACATCTGTATTTGTAAGTTTGCTATATTATATAAATGTGCCTAGGTATTTAAAATCATTCACAACTTCCACTGTCATTCGCTATTCATGTGCTTACAAGAAAAAGAAGAATTTGTGTGCATCCTGTCAACAGAGTAAACCAGTCAAATCTCCAAAACAAAACAACCTCAGAATGCCATGGATATGACCCCTAAGCTCACTGTAAAACAAGCTCTTCTGAATATCAGATCACTCTTAAACAAGTCTTTTTTAATTAATGATCTTATTTGCACACATAAACCTGTCTGGAACAAGCACACAGCTTTACAACCCTTTTCGAATCAGCTCTACCAAATTTCAATTCCATGAGAACCACAAGAATTAATAGATGCGGAGGCCAAATAGCAAACATATTCAAAGCATCTTTTCAGTACAAACAGAAAACATTTGGTAACTTTACATCTTTTGAATACTTGTTAGGTGTTCTTCCAATATGTTATTATCTACTACTATCTACAGACCACCAAGATATTATGCAAAACCTTTTCTTGAAGAGTCTGTTGTCGAACAACTGTTGTCTACACTGTAAACCCGGATAAGTTAATTTGATGTAACTTTTGATGTAACTGATTACGTCAAAGAGTACATTAACTATATATTTTAATTAAAGTTAACTTTAAAAGTTTAAGTACATAAACTGTATTCTTTAAGTAAAGTTAGCTTTAAAACTAAGAGTACGTAAACTGTATTCTTTAAGTAAAGTTAGCTTTAAAACTAAGAGTAGCCTACATAAACTGTGTCCATTAACTTAAGATAGATTTAAATATGAAATTTGGCCAAAGACAAAGATAAAGCAAGCTATGCAGCAATGACTGCCGGCTGGACTGCCTATAACAAATTAAATCAAATCCAAATCAGTATATTAGATGTTTTATTTAAGTAGTGGCCCTTCGGAAGTTCTGTTATTAGCACCGATTAAAACTAAAGAGTTTACAAACTTAAACATGTTGGTTGTCAGAAATGGAACTGCAAATCAATACACTCATGGTATTCTGGTGTAGCCTTTCATAAGGTTCTCAATCATTATCAGTGAATGAACACAACAGACCTTCAGTAACAGTTTTTCAGAAATCAGAATAACTTCAATTTAATAAGCAGTACAAAAAACTATTCCGGCATTTGTAAACACGTGTTTGCTGTAACTAAGGACACAGTTGTAAGTTGCATGTGAGCTGATTTGAAGAAAGAACGTTGTTAGTTCAACAACAAATCGTTCTTTAAAGCAAGTAAGCACGATTGAGGTTTATCATCATCCACACAAACCTGCCGGGTGGGTGGGAATTCACTGGGTGCAATCCCATTGGCTTATTCATTTTTGACGGACAGCTAAGCAAGCCTATGACGCGGCTCTGGCCGCTGCAGCTACCCTGCCTCTGATTGGCTCTAACTAGGTCTTCAACGGAGCAACTCACAGTGACCAGAGAAAAATATGAATGAGAATGCAATCCCAGGTAAGGCAAGTCAACAGTGTACTATTAAAGTGACTCTCTTAAAGTGACTCTCCGGATTTTGGACTCTGGGCCTCTTTTCCGAATTAGCCAGAGTGTAGGAAATGTGTAGAGAACGTTATTTTTTCGAAAACGACAACAAACAAAACTAAGAGAGGGGGGAAGGCAAATATTTTACGTGAATGTACAAAGTTTTTCCTTGCAATCTTGTATTTTTTATTTGAAATATATTTTTTGGTTGTTTTTTTTATTTGGAATTTTGGATTTCATTTTTTTAATTGAGCTCATATAAGTCTTCTTTGAACAAAAAGGCACAAATCTGATTCCATAGAAATACACATATTATACAATAGAACAGAGAAGGAAAAAGAAAAAAAGGAGTATACAAATTAATTAAAAGTAAAAGAAGAATGAAAAAAGGTCGTCGTCAAAATGATAGTTCTATTAGCTTTATGGCTGTTCAGTCCTTCAAGAGATCTTAAGTAGCTTGTAAGTTCGGATTTGAATGCAACAATTGAGGGCCTCCTCCTCTCCCATTTGCATCCTGCCTCCTTGGTTCTCACATCCTGCTACAACGTCCATGACGTCAGACGTCACGTCTGAATGACACTAAAAATATATTAGTTATCAAGCAATGTGTACTCAAAAAAATCAATTCCAGTGCAATTAAAATTTCTGAATTTGCTCAGAAAACTAATACATTTAATGTTTGGTCAACTAAATACCAGGTTTTAAGTTTTAAATACACAATGTTAATGAGTTAGTAGAACTGTTCGGGTTTACAGTGTATCATTTGTTTAGAGTTTGACAGTGTTATTATATCAGGGGATTTCATGTCGATAATCTAGAAAACACCTATGCTAATGAACTACTCACACTGATTGATACATTCAGCCTAACACAGCATGTATAGGGATCAACACACTCTCATGGCCATACCCTTGACCTTGTAATCACAAAGTGTCTTAATGTCTCTACAACTGTTATAGATTTGGCCTTATCTGATCATATCTGTGTTTTCTTTGATGTTTGTGTGTCCCCTCACATTCAAAATAAGTCTGTGAGTGTAAAAAGGAAAGTTCTAAACAATGACATAAGTCTTCTTTTTGAGCAGGCACTCTCACAGACCCCAGTTAAACCATTGGACTGTGCAGGTGATTTGATGACAAAAAGCACTCTAGAAACTGAATCCAATTGTAAAACTGTTCATTATCAAATCCATAAAGAGTTGCTCTGTAAATACAATTCAGAATTTTCTAAACCAAGGCAGTCTTTTTTCATGTTAACAAGTCCCTCATCATAACTGCCTCCTGAGCTTCTCTCAGTTAATAAATGCAATGACTTTGCATCTTTTTATAGCTCAAAACCTAGAACCATTAGCTGCAGTGAGAGGGGACCTCAGCTTAATGCCAATATTTAGCTTAATTGACTATAAAACTTTACAACTGTACAAAATCTTAGTTCATCCACATCTACACTGGACATTTTGCAGACATTCTTAAAAGTCTATTCTTCACCTAATATCAGCTAATGCACTTTAGACTATAAATACATCACTAGACAAAAAGAATAACATTGCTGTTTCAGTGCTATGGACCCATTTCCAATTCATCCACATGATCATTCAGTTTTAAACCAAAGCGCAGATATAAGCCTAAACACTTGCTGCAGTGCCCCCTCATGGACAAATGACACCAAATTAATTGTGATTATTCAGAATGTGGCCTTCCCTCTGAATTTGCTTTGCTGACATGAAAAGCATTAAATGGCCATCACGAGGACATGCCAAACTATGACCAGGACTGAAAATAAAGTCTAATATCAAAACAAATTAAGAGAATATCTGATATAAGTCACATTTGCCATGACCTCTTGTTATCAAGAAGCACATCAGTAAGTTTGGTTACAATACATCAAGTCATTGCCGAGATATGACCTCACTTCCTGTTTGGCAGCTTCGCCGGCGAATTCAATTGGCTATGACACGCATACGCTTTCACTGATAAAATCACCACATAGGTTACTTTTTAAGGCTTGGTCTGAAAATTATATTTGCCAAGTTTTGGGAAGTTTGGACAAAATTTGTGACTTGTGAAAATTTTGTTTTACTTTTGATATTTTTGAAAATGGTGGGAAAATTTGGAAGTGGAAATTGAGAGTCATGAGAGTTGTGGAACTCACTTTGATCCAAGGATTCACAACACATAATCATTTAGTTTCAAACCAAAACACAAGAGATATGAGCCAAAACATGTTTGATTAGTGGCCAAACTGCAAAAACATTGGTCGACACTGATTGTGTCAAGAGTCATTCCACCAAGTTTGATTACAATACATCAAAGTGTTGCCAAGATATGACCTCACTTCCTAAATGGGAAGATGTGACACGCAAACACTTTCACTGATCAAATCGCCACATAAGTTCCTGTGTGAGGCTTGGTCTGAAGATTATATATGCCAAATTTCGGGACGTTTGTGCAAAGTTTGTGACCTGTGAAAATTGGGTTTCACCTTTGAATTTTTTGAAAATGGCGGGAAAGTTTGGCACACGAAAATTGACATCATAAGGTTCATGGTGGAACCTTATGGAGTTTTCATGGAGTTTTTTTTTAAATGGATGTACGGATCAAAGGTTATACACATGAACATATGTCCAACTTTGACCTGTTGGTGGCGCTAGAGTCTGTACTCCATTGACATCAAAGTCAAAGTCAAAGTCAGTTTTATTTGTCAATTTCTTCACATGTACTTGACATACTTGAAATTACGTTTCTCACTATCCTATGCGTTTACATAGACAACAACAACAACAACAGTAAAGTGCAAGTGCACAAGACAAGACAAATCCTAAGCTAAATTATTATAAATAAATAACATAAAGTGCAGTAGCTTAAGGCTACTTTTACCTAGTGTTGCTAAAACTAAACCAGGTATGACAAGACAAGACGACAAGATGAGACAAGACAAGACAACACTGAGTGTGTGCATTTAAGGGTAGTTGTTGTTGTAAAAAGTGATAGCTAGTGCAATAAAATATAAATATAACGGCAGCATGTGTGTGCAATTTTGCATATGCAGAGTCTCAGTTTAGGTAAGGTGGGGGGGTGAGACTCCAATGTCCCTAGACTTCTCCTGCCAGCCTGTTGTTCCTTCTGGCTGGGGCTGAGGGTGAGGGTGAGGAGGGGAAAGAGTTCAGCAGTCTCACGGGTGGGGAGGGGAGAGAGTTCAGCAGTCTCACGGCCTGGTGGATGAAGCTGTTCATGAGTCTGGTGGTGCGGGAGCGGAGACTCCTGTACCTCTTTCTGGAAGGCAGTAGGCTGAACAGACTGTGTGCAGGGTGACTTGTATCGTTGACAATTGTGATGGCTTTGCGGGTGAGGCGGGTGGTGTAAAGGTCTTGTAGGGATGGGAGTGGTACACCAATTATCCTCTCAGCTGTTCTCACGATGCGTTGTAGAGCCTTCCTGTTGTAGTCAGTGCAGCTCCCGCCCCACACGGTGATGCAGCTGGTGAGGATGCTTTCAATGGTTCCTCTGTAAAACGTGGTCATGATGGGTGGTTGAGCACTTGCCCGCTTCAGTTTGCGCAGGAAGTAGAGACGCTGCTGTGCTTTCTTGGCCAGTGATGCAGTGTTGGTGGCCCAGGAGAGGTCATCACTGATGTGCAACCCCAGGAACTTGGTGCTGCTCACCCTCTCCACTGTAGCACCGTCAATGGTCAGTGGGGGTGTTGGGTGTTGGCCTCTCTGGAAGCTGCAACAATCCCTTTGGTCTTGCTGATGTTTAACAGGAGGTTGTTGTCTTTGCATCATCTGGTCAGAAGCTCCACCTCTTTCCTGTAGTGGGTCTCGTCGCCGTTGATGATGAGGCCCACCAGTGTCGTATCATCTGCAAACTTCACTAGGTGGTTGGAGCTGTGGGTTGGTGTGCAGTCATGTGTCAGCAGGGTGAAGAGGAGGGGACTGAGCACACAGCCTTGTGGGGCCCCTGTGCTCAGGGTGATGCTGCCTGAGATGTTGTTGCCAACACGCACCGCTTGGGGCCTCTGGCTGAGGAAATCCAGCAGCCAGTTGCAGAGGGAGGTGCTGAGGCCCAGTTTGTCCAGTTTGCAGATGAGTTGTTGTGGTATTATGGTGTTGAACGCTGAGCTGAAGTCTATGAACAGCATTCTCACATATGAGTCTTTCTTGTCTAGGTGGGTGAGCGCTGGGTGGAGGGCAGAGCAAATTGCATCGCCTGTGGATTGTTTTGCCCTGTATGCGAACTGGTACGGGTCCAGGCTGGGGGGCAGGGTGGATTTTATGTGTGACAGGACTAGTCATTCAAAGCACTTCATGATAATGGGTGTCAGTGCCACAGGACGGTAGTCGTTGAAACAGGATGGGGATGATTTCTTTGGCACAGGTATGATGGTGGCAGCTTTGAAACCTGATGGCACAATGGCTTACCTCAGGGAGGTATTAGAGATGTCTGTAAAAACGTCTTTCAGCTCCTCTGCACAGTCTTTCAGCACCCTACCAGGGATGTTGTCTGGACCCGCTGCTTTCCGGGTGTTGATGGCGGAGAGTGTCCTCTTCTCGCTGGCAGCAGACAGGCACAGAGGCTGGTCGTGCGAAGGTGGTGGTGTTTTCTGTGGGCGAGTGGTGTTCTGTTCCTCAAAGCGTGCAAAGAATCTGTTTAGGTTGTTGAGCAGAGTGATGTCGCTCTCACAGCTTCGTGATGCAGGTTTGTAATCTGTGATGGCCTGAATGCCCTGCCATAGGCTCTGTGCATTCTTGCTGTCCTTGAAGTGGGAGGTTATCTTGTTTGTGCACTCTTGTTTTGCTTTCCTGATGCCACGGGACAGGTTGGCTCTCGCTGTTCTCAGGGCTGATTCATCCCCAGCTTTGAAGGCCTTGTCTCTAGCCATGGCTTCCGGTTGACTCGAGTGGTGATGCTCTTCACGTGGGTCATGTTGTCGATGCATTTGGTGATGTAGGTCACAGTGTCGGTGTATTCTTCAACATCTATGAGGCTGTTGTAGGTGGCTGCTTCCTTGAACATTTCCCAGTCCGTTGTCTCAAAGGAGTCCTGTAAGGCTGAGGTCGCCTCCTGTGGCCACACTCTTACTTCTTTCAGAACAAGTTTGATGGCTTTCACTCTCTGTCTGTATGCAGGCATTAGCATAATGGTGAGGTGATCAGAGGCGCCGGTGTCGGGGAGGGGGGGTGGCTTTGTATGCTCCTTTGTGCTGAATGTAAACACAGTCCAAAGTGTTGTGTCCTCTTGTTGGAAAATGGATTTGTTGATGAAACTTGGGAATAACAGTTTTGAGATCAGCATGGTTGAAATCTCCAGCAAGGATGATGAAACCGTCTGGTTGTGCTATTTGTTGTTCACTGATAGCTTGTGGATATAAATATGGATATGGATATTTGAAAGCAATTCATCATGGTCATTCGACTGTTTTCAGTTAACGTTCGGATAAGACTAGCACTTTCTTCCTTAGGTTGCTAGCTAGCTATGCTGCGGTTGCCCTCAGTCACAAGTACATAGTTCTCGTCAGTTCGCAGGTTCATAGGCCAAGGGCAACATCTGCTGGTGTAACTAATATGAAAAGAAACAATCTTACTGTTACGTAGATTTTCCCTCTTCGTATTTATTTCAAACTCTGTACACAATGTTTTTGTTCTCCCATATGAAACCTTTGTAAATGTAAAATAGAGTGAATTTTGAAATGTACCAGTGATTTACACGTAGGCCTACATAAACCTAATTTATATATGCAGTTTTTTGTACTAAGTTTAAAACTGTATTTCAGTAGAATTCCTATATATTTTGTCTTTTAATTCTGAATGTAGAGCCGTCTGCAGTCATTGCACAAGTCTTTGTTTAATAATGGTTGTGGTATTTACTTATTAACCATTTTAAATAATGTATTATTTTAACTTTAATGTTTGGTGTATTTGTTTCGGAAATAAAGTGAATCACATTGATAAATTCTAAATAATTGTTCATTCTGGGCGAGGTGGGATGGTGTGATGGGGCACCACAAAGCATTTGTGCTTAGGGCACCCAAATGGCTAGCAACGGCCCTGAATTAGTGTACCATTTTTTTACCAATTGGTTTTATGGGCTGTCATAGAGTTCCATGGCAGAAGAAGAAGAACAAGAACAAGAACAAGAAGAAGAAGAAGAAGAAGAGAAGCTAGTAAAACAATGGGTGCCTTCGCAGCTTCGCTGCTTGGCCCTCAATAATAAGAAGGAGAAGAACAAGAACAAAAGCTAGTAAAACAATGGGTGTCTTCACAGCTTCGCTGCTTGGCCCCCCAAAATAATAATAATAAGAAGAAGAAGAAGAAGGAGAAGAAGAAGAAGAAAAGCTAGTAAAACATTGCAGATTCGCTGCTTGGCCCCCAATAACAATAGGAAAAGCTAGTAAAACAAAAATAGTCCTTAATCAATTTACTGCCTTTCTTACATGAAATAGTTGCTTTGATAAGTTTGTCAGATGTCCCTGCCAATCTCAGCACTGAAACAGCTCTTATTAAAGTTGTAAATGATATACGTCTGAATTCTGATGCTGGCAAAACATCAGTCTTGGTGTTATTGGATCTTAGTGCAGCTTTTGACACGACATACTACTACATTGGCTAAACATTGGATTGGATTCACTGGTATAGTTATCAATTGTTCAATTGTTGTCTTTTTTTCAACCCTTGGACCATTACTATTCAACCTCTACAGTATATGCTCCCATTTGGACAAATCATCAGAAACAACTCAATCAAGTATAATAGCTATGCTGACGACACCCGATGACTATGCCCCACTCTATGGGTGGACCAAATAAACAACTGGATGTCACACAATTTTCTTTAGCTGAATGCAGACAAAACTAAAGCTATTATATTTGGGAAATAGGAAGAAAGACTAAGGATTGTCACTTCTCTTGAGACTAAGCGACTTAAAGCAAAAGATACTGTTAGAAATCTTGGTGTCCCACTCCTAATCTCCTTGATACTATTAGTAAATTCAGTATAAAATTAATTTTGACAAATCAGAAGCAATGCCCCTGGGTAGCCTGATACAACAACCAAATACCCCATTCCCATTCAAGTGGTCTCCACCTGGCTTTGTTTATCTAGGAATTCACTTCACCCCTGATTTTGATAAACTGTATAAAGCTAATTTCCTCCCTCTTCTTGAAAGAACCAGAATTTATCTTGAGAGATGGAATACGTTGCCCATTTCTTGGCTTGGACGTGTGGCTCTGCTGAAAATTAATGTTTTGCCCAGATTGGTTTACCCCATTCAGATGCTTCCAATTCTCTTATTCCACAAAACCTTAAAAAAACCTGAAGAGTTGGTTTAGCTCCTGCATATGGGCAAAGAAAAAAACCCCGCCTTCACCTAGCAACTCTGTGCCTCCCCTCCTCAGAAGGTGGCCTTGACCTACTTGACATTAGGAAATATCAGCTCAGTGCACATCTTCGCTACATCACTGATTGGATTCGTAAGGATCCTATGTCAATATGGTTGGATATAGAGAGTTCTATGTCAAAACTACCTCTTTCTAATCTATTATTTCTCAGGAAATCTTTAAGTGCTGTATGTCATAATCCAATCACAATCCACACTGTTAAGGCCGGGCAGGTAGTTAGAAGGTTGGAGGGTAAACATAAACTCACTTCTGTGTTTACATCAATATGTTGCAACACACATTTCTCACCAGGGGTAACTGACCCTGGCTTTCAAATCTGGAATGCTAAAGGGATCTCTCGACTTTGTGATTTATTTGATGGACACACTCTGATGTCCTTTGACCAGCTGAGAGTTAAGTTTGATATTTCAAAACAGGATTTTTTTTCGTTACCTTCAAATAAGAAATTTTGTTACAAAGGATACAACAGTGCTCTCAGACCAAAGCTGCTCCTGCATTGAGCGACGTATGTTTTCACTACAGCAGTGGCGGCTGGTGAAAAAAATTTTTGGTGGGGCTGATGTGCCAATAGATTTCCCTGCCTAGTTCAGTGTAAGCACTCAAATAACAAATAAATAATCTGAAAATGAGTACAATTCCACAATAATACTTTAATTCCAGTTTAAGTCCAGTTGGGCTCCATTTATGCTTTGGACAGCAAATACAAATAGTTTTTCACAAATTTAAATATAGTGCAAATACAAATACAATACAATTTTTATACAGATCAACTGTGCATGTGTGTTTACTACAGTTACTAAACTAACAATAACAAAAACAAAACAGATTTAGTCCTTGCATCTCCTCTGTCCAAACTGCAGAGGAGATGCAGAATTGTTACAAAACCATCTTGAACCAGGCTAATGGTAACAGCAATAAATACCGTCGGCTATATTAAGCCTAAAAGAAACACCAATGTTATATTCTATCATCTTGAATTCATAAAAACACACCGTCAATATCAGATGACCAAGAACACCTCCGACTACGTTACATTAGGCTCCCCAGTCATTCATTCTTGTTTACATGTGACGTCACTAGCCATGAACTACTCCGTTGCCTTGGCAACGATAAACTATATAAGTTGTCCCCTCATTGCGAGTTCAAAAGCAACACAGAACTTTACACAATCTTACATAAAATGTGCCGGTTTTTGTCCACCTCTTCGTTGTGCCACCTTACAGCAATTCGATGGCCATCATCTAGCTGCATTGCTATGCTAATCCCTCCGACCATAGCTAGCTTGACACAGTTTTCCATGTGAATTCTTGATCCTTCATGTTTCTTCATGCGTTCGGACAGTTTTAAGCCGGTTTGCACAGACTGTGTCCACGTCGAATCACACTTGTCACTTTTAAACAGGATGCAGGGGAAACAGAAAAGTGCTTTGGCTATCCCACAGCCTGTTAGCCACGATTTTCATTCAAACCAACTCCTGCTAAAAGTCCTATTGTAGGATTTATCTTTTTCTTTAGTTGTCTGGGTGATGTTTATTTTGGGCCTGTCGGGTCCCAGCTCCTTAACATGGACTTTTTCGGCCATAGTGCTTCTTGGAAAAGGGTAGTTTAACAAAGGTCTCACCGAATTTGGTGGAAGGAGCTCAGTCATCGTCGTCGCCACCATCGTCTCTCAGTCTGTAACTGATCTAAGGTTGATCTAACTTTAACTGACGTTAGACGTTACGTTTAGCCAATCACCATGGTGACAGAATAGCAATCCAAAACTTTCTGTCCTAGGGGCGATTTTTCTAGCGCCCCAAGACCATTTTATTCGGCGATGCTGATAGGCTGATAGGAATAATATTTGTAAAATCTTCCCCTAGCAACCTCACAGGATTGGCTACTTCGCTACACTTCAGGGGCGCTAGAAAAAGCGCCCCAAGAACGGAAACAGTACGACTATGTCGGTGGAAATTCACTGTTGAATAAGAGTCATTTAGTGGAAATGTTGTTTGAATAATTCAGATTACATGTAGAGACACACAAATAATTAAAACTGACATTGATTACAAAAAAACATATATTTTTAGTATTATACATTTTATATTTTTCCTCTCCTCTTTGGGAGGGCGGCGCCCAAGCGCCCCCTATGGGCCAGCCGCCACTGCACAGATTGGACATTGCATTGGTTTCTTTAAAAGACTTGTTAAGGAATATGTCACTAAAGGTACCTTATATCTTAAGTTAAAATGGGAAAGTGAACGTGGTTTGGAGATTACAGATGAGGAATGGGAAGAGGCATGGGAAAATGCTACATCTCTCAGTATCTGTAACAAAGTTAAAGCAATTCAGCTTAAAATCTTACACAGAGCTCATATATCCCCCTCCCAGCGTCACAGATTTAATAATACCCTCTCTTCCCACTGTCCCAAGTGTAAAACAGAGAATGAAAGCCACATTTTGGAGAGTGGTGGAGCATGATGTAAACATGATCCTAGGTACATCATTAGATTTTGACCCCCTTTGTATGCTGCTTGGTATCTCCAACTACTTTATCAGTAACAAGTGTAAGGGGAAATTATATAGAAAGTTAACTTTCTGTGCTACAAAATGTATTTTGTTAAATTGGATATCTGATAAACCCCCTTCAAGGACACAATGGCATAACGTCATAATACAGTACATATCTCTGGACTATTTGACATCTTTCGCAGAATATGGGAACCATTCATGTCCTTCGTAGGAACAAACATTGAAACTGCATTAATCAGAGAGGATTTATGTAAAACAAAAAAGTAAGGCAAGAGTACTTGTATTTCATTTCTAATTTATTTCAATGTTTAATTTTTAATTTCATATTCCCCTTTTTAATTTAATTTATTCCATGTCATTCGAGAAGTAATGAGCCAACTGTCTGCCTCTATGTATATACATTTAAGTATATGTGAGCCGAGTCTTGTTTTTTTGTGTGTGTGTGTGTGTTTGTTCTTGTTAAAATCAATAATAGTCTAGTCGTCATCCTCATAGGCCCAATACTAAACCCAGAAATGTTGAGTACCCTAACGTTTTATTGCAGAAATATCATCTATAGGCCTATTGAAGGGATTTTGGCTTGGTTGCCCAAAGTTGCACTTTGAGCAATTTGCATAATTAGCATAAATCGGTGATAAAAGTGAGATTTTTACAGCTGAATAGGCAAAAAAAAGAAAAAGATATCACCCTGAAACTGTACCAGTTGATTAGTCATATCTAGATGAGAAAAAAATGGATGTTTTTGAAATTTGGTGTATGAATATGTAAATGAGGCTGTAAATAAACAAAAATGCTAATTAGCATGCACTCCGTTTGATAAAGCCAGGGTTGCACTTTGAGCAATTTGCATAATTAGCATAAATAGGCGATAAAGTTGAAATTATTGAAGGTGAATAGGCAAAAAAAATAAATAATAGATATCACCATGAATCTCTCTCAGTTGATTACTCATATCTAGATGACAAAAAAATGTATTGGATGTTTTTGAAATTGTATGTTTAAATATGCACATGAGGTCGTAAATCAACAAAAATATGCTAATTAGCATATACTCTAAACTAAATACATTAGATAAAGCCAGGGTCAAAAAAAAATTCTAAGGGTAAATATGTGTACTTGGGGGTTGGAATTGGTGAAAACATTTTAAGGAATCTAGTAGACAGCATTATTATTGGAAGTAGACAGCCTTGTCCCATTAAGGCAAAGTCAGACCAAGACAACTGCCGAAAGTCGCCAGAAAAACGGACAATACAGCTCCACTGTGCCCAACATATGGGAATTGAAATGTCATCTACATGCCTAATGGATGGAATTTAGCTTGGTGGCTCAAAGTTACACATTGGGTAATTTGAATAATTAGCATTCATAGGTGATTAAAGTGAGATTATTACAGGTGAATAGGCAGAAAAGTGAAATAAGATATCACCATGAAACTATCAGTTGATCGCTCATATTAAAAGCATGTGTGAGGACCCTTTCTCTCGCTCACTCATAGTGCTCCACTGTAATTGTTAGATTGAGAGCTGGACAGAAAAAGCAGCTAGCATGCAGTCATGTGACGTTTCCTACAGTTGTGGGAGAAACGAAAAACAGTCTGAACAACGTTGCGGCCTCTATTTTCACAATCATATGCGCATTGTCTAAAGTCTGTCGCAGAAGTTGCTTTGGGGTCGTTCCCGACACAATTTGGTATTTTGACGGCGGGAAAAGTGAACATTGCGCCAGGCACATTGTTCAAAAGGGTTGGTCTTAAATTACTTCATTAGTCATGTGTGTGTTTTGGGCGTAACGTACAATTAACCAATCAGAATTTATACTCTAATTCCCTTTAAAAGCCAGCGGTGCATTTTTCATTTCCGCTTGCTATTACTTGCTATTACCTCTTGCATAAATCCATTTTTTTTTGGTGTCACTAGAATCCTTGGATCAAGCCAAGTTCAAACAACCATGTAACGTCAAGCTCTGCCTTTAAACCTTTTCGACATTTTGGAAGATTTCAGAAGTGAAAAATCTTTGGATGAACCTACACAAAAGTTAGTCGTTGGATTTTTGATACTCGCAATTCTTTGCCTGTGACGACTAATCAAATTTGGCGGTGAAGTCGGCAAACAGGAAGTGAGCTCACATCTTGGCAGTGCTTTGACACATCATAACCAAATTCAGTATACAGACTCAACATCCTGTTCTGACCGCACATAACCATTTACTTCAAACTCTGCAGCACCATCAACTGGTCAGAGTTCATCGTGTACTCATCGAGTACTCAGAGTAGTTCAGAGTACATTTATGCATGTAACTTTTAAACTGTAGACTGTACATTTTCAAATTTCAGAAGTTTTTTAAAAGCTTTCATAGGCCACAATTTTTGACCAGTTTTCACAAAACTCAGCATGTGTGGCCAAGCCATACAAAAGTTAGTCAGGGGATTTTTGATTTTCGCCATCGTTTGTTCGTGATAGCCAATCGAAATTGGTGGTGAAGCTGCCGAATAGGAAATGAGCTCATATCTTGACAACACTTTGACGTATCGTAACCAAACCAAACGACTCTTGACCCCTTCACCAGGAAGTAAAACATTTTTGTTGGGGGAGCTTGGCCACTAGGGGGTGCTATAATAAGCAAAAGTGTGTTTTGGCTCATATCTCTAAATGGATTTGATATAAGACTAAATTTCTATGTCTGGTCATATTTTGGCATGTCCCAATGATGGCCCTTGCAAGGCTTTCGCATCAGCCAATCAAATTCAGTGCTGAAGCCTCCAAACAGGAAGTGAGCTCATATCTTAGCTTTGCTTTAACGTATCATAACCAAACTTGGTATACCGTTGGTATACGTTTTGAACGTGCTGAACCATTTGCTTAAATCTCTCTAGCGCCACCAGAGGTCAAAAGTCATATTCTATTAATGAGATATGACCTTTGACCAATGGTGGCGATAGAAAGTTAGAAAGAAATGGTTGTCCATGGTCAGAACAGGGTCCACATATCAGGTTTTCTTACGATACATCAAAGCATTATTGAGATATCTGATAAAGTTGCTAAACCAAACACATTAACATATGAACAAAAACACATTTTTGCTAATTATAGCGCCCCCCCCCCCCCAGTTGCCAAACTGCACCACATTTGGTATGCCCCCTTGGGAATCAGTCAGTAGTCCAATTACCAAGTTTGGTTGAGATACGCAGGGGCGCTGCTAAGGGGATGGGGGGGGGGTAGATCAGGACAATTCAGGGGGCCTAGAGCTTTACAGAGGCCCACATAGGACTATGATATCATTGGGGTGGGGGCCCAAAATTATTTTCTTTCAGGGGGGCCACAATTTCTACCAGCGCCCCTGGAGATACATCAAAGTATTTGACGAGATATGAGCTCATTTTCTGTTTGCCAGTTTCGCTGCCAATTTGAATTGGTTGTCATGGGCAAATAATTGCGGAAATCAAACATCTGACAGCTAATCTTCAAAATTTGTGGCCTGTGAAAAGTTAGGTTCACTTTCAACAAAATCCTATATGGTGGAAAATCCATCATGGCAGAAACTGACGACTTGGTCCAAGCATTCCAATGATACCAATGATAGTTTTTGAAAATTGGATATACAGTTTAAAAATTACATGCATAAATGTACCTCAACTTTGGCCAATTGGTGGTGCTAGAGAGCTTGAGGTGTCGCCATGAAACTTGCTGAAAGGCACCATGGGACCGTCCTGAATCAGTGTGCCAAATTTCATTATTTTCGACCTGACAATCCTATGGGCTGCCATAGACTCCCAGGGCAGAAGAAAGTAGAAGTCTAATAATAATAAGAAGAAAAGTACTAAAACAACGGCTTTGCTGCTTGGACCACAGAAATAAGAAAACATGCTAAAACAATAGGTTCCAGCAGCTTGCACCCCAATTAATGGCTTAAATGGCAAAGTGGATCAAGTCATACAAGGCTAAAATGTAATGTAAGACAGATGAGATACTGAAAGAGAGCACTGTAAAATGTATAACCCCGTACGCATACATACACACGTATGCATGCCTAGAAGATTGCCCCCCCCCCCCCCGTGTTTCTGTGCGTGCATATGTGTGTTTGTTTCTTTCTTTCTTTAAACCCTAACAGGAGCTGCTGAGGAAATCTGCTGCTCGTTTCCTGCTGTCCTGCTAACTGGGAGAAGCCATGAACACACACACACATGCATACACACAGCACACACGTATGCACAACACACACATGCACACACACACACACACACACAAAACGAAATGCACAAACATAATGGCCACACACACTGATAAACATATTCAGACACTTATACACATTCTCACATATATATGCACCAATACGCACAAGCTCACACACACTTACACAAACACACTGCCCTGGGCTATGAGGTTGGAGCCCAGCCCAATGCTGCTGACCGAACAGAAAGAGCCTGTGTGTTACAGCAACAACAGGAACAGTGAAAGGAAAGTCTTAAAATTCAAAATGGGATTATTTACATAAAGCACACTACACCACATATGGGACACAGCCCTCACTTCTGCCACCCCTACCCCCAATAGCATGATGGACACAGCCCTTGTACACCCCCCAGCCGCCCTGCACACACTTGCACATCCCTGCCACTGGATGTCACTGGAGGCCCCCCCGCCCCAACGAGCCAGATCATCCCCACACGCATTGCCCCATCCCCACCTCGGCACTGCCAGCTGCACACGCAGTCTTCCTTCCCTTCCACACACAGCCCATCATCGGCTACCAAAGCCAATCCTCCCAACCCCAACTGCACTTTAATACACCCTTTGCTTGAGAGGATAGCCAGTTTTTAGGGTGATACAGTATGTCACAAAAGTGAGTACACACCTAACATTTTTGTACTTTTTTATGTACTTTTGTACATCTTTCCATGGGAGAAGTCTAAAGATATAACACTTTTCTACAACGTAAAGTAGGCAGTGTACAGCTTATATAACAGTGCAAATTTGCTGTTCCCTCAAAATAACGCAACACACAACCATTAATGTCTAAATCACTGGCAACAAAAGTGAGTACACCCCTAAGTGAAAATGCCCAAATTGTGCCCAAAGTGTCAATATTTTGTGTGGCCACTACCCTAACTGCATGGAGTTCACTAGAGCTTCACTGGAATCCTCTTCTACTCCTCCATGACGACATCATGGAGCTGGTGGATGTTAGAGACCTTGAGCTCCTCCACTTTCCGTTTGAGGATGCCCCACAGATGCTGAATTGGGTTCAGGTCTGGGGACATGCTAGGCCAGTCCATCACCTTCACCCTCACCCAAGGCGTGGTCATCTTGGGGGTGTGTTTGGGGCCGTTACCATGTTGAAATGCCGCCCTGCGGCCCAGTTCCGAAGGGAGGGCATGATGCTCTGCTTCAGTATGTCACAGTACATATTGGCATTCATGGTTCCCTCAATGAAGTGTAGGTCCCAGGTGCCGGCAGCACTCATACAGTGCCAAACAATGACAGTTCCTCCGCCATGCTTGACTGTTAGCAGGATGCAGTTGTCTTTGTAATCCTCACCTGCTTGCCGCCACACACACCTGACACCATCTAAACCAAATAAGTTTATTTTGGTCTCATCAGACCACAGGACATGGTTCCAGTAATCCATGCCCTTAGTCTGCTTGTCTTCAGCAAACTGTTTGTGGGCTGTCTTGTGCATCATCTTCAGAAGAGGCTTCCTTCTGGCACAACAGCAATGCAGACCAGTTTGATGCAGTGTGCAGCTACCCCTTCAACCTCTGTAGCAATGCTGGCAGCACTCCTACGCTTATTTTGAAGACACAGCCTCCGGATATGATGCTGAGCACATGCACTCAACTTCTTTGGTCGACCATGGCGAGGCTTGTTCTTAGTAGAGCCTGTCCTCTTGAAGCGCCGTATGGTCTTGGCCATTGTGATGCAGCTCAGTTTCAGGGTGTTGGCAATCTTCTTATAACCTAGGCCATCTTCATGTAAAGCAACAATTTTCTTTTTTAAATCCTCAGAGACTTCTTTTCCATGGGGTGCCATGTTGAGCTTCCCGTTCTGACTATTACTGGACATGACTACTGTCAAATTGCCGGTTACTCTGATCAGTTGAGTTGAAAACAAATATACAGAGTGAGGGGAAGGGAAAACAGTCAATTTTTACAAGAGTGTCCATTTACTTGGACACACTAGGGGGAGCTCCCTTGAGAAAAATCACTCAATTTCATAGTGCTGTTTTAAAGAGGACATAAATGAAGTTTTCTTGGTTTGAAATAATGATTGTCACTCTATCAATCTGAATGGGTTGAATAATGTCAGCGCTGTGACCGGCGACATGACACTGACATCGGTCAAGGTGCTGAGCCACGTAGGGAACAAACTGACATGGGACCATACATGTACAAAACACAATTTGATATTCACATGCCCTAAACATCCTGTTATTGGCAGTCTTTGGTCAGGTTGATGTAGCATGAGTCATTTGTGTTGATTCGCTAGTAGGAGGAACTCGATGTTTTGAGCTAGCCTAGTTAGCTAATGAATACCTATCTAGCAAGCTAGTTAACATATGGTCACAAGTACACTTATTACATTAATGGAACCATTACAACACTTAAATATTATCTAGGCAACACAGTAGGAATTGATCCATGAAGCCTGTAGAAAATAACGAAACAATTTTCAGCAAGGCTGTCGTTAGATGCACGCTTGCAACCTGGAGAACCATCCCAACCAGCTAGAAACATTGCAATCACTGACATTGCTGGAAAGCCAATGGCTGTGTAAAAATGCAGGATGAATCCTATTGTCTGCCACCAAGTGGAGACCACCAGTATAGTACATTTTGTGTACAGTGAACAGTGTCCACAACTGCACTGCACCAGGCAGTGTTTCCTCTCAACATTAAAATCCCAGAATGTCTGTTTCGAGTGCTAACTGTGTTGATTGCTAACTGTGCAACTTCATGTCACTATACCTGAGATGAAACATACAGTTTAAACATACAGTTTGCAGTTTGCTAACTTGGTAACCTACCTAACCAACCCAGTGATGTCATCACAGACGTAAAAGCAACATGGCAGTGAGCCAAAATAAAAGCCTGCTTTGTACTTAAATGTCTTTTTAAATGATTGTCAGTTACCTTGCATTTATTTTTTTTTCTCCAAATAAATTCCAACAAATTTTACTTTGTACCAAACCCATAAAAA
Organism: Setipinna tenuifilis; assembly: GCA_030347295.1. Classification (NCBI taxonomy): domain Eukaryota; kingdom Metazoa; phylum Chordata; class Actinopteri; order Clupeiformes; family Engraulidae; genus Setipinna; species Setipinna tenuifilis. The sequence goes on along the minus strand of CM059266.1, from coordinate 35,671,438 downwards.
TGAAAAATTTCATCCATCCATCCATCCATCCATCCATCTCTCCTCTGCTCTGGCTGCTCTCTCAGCAGGCTCTGCCCCTACGGCTAATGACTAAATGCCTCCACCTCCTACTTGTTCTCCATCACTCCACACGTCTCTCTCTTTCACTCCCACTCCTTCTGCTGCTGCCACTTTGTCTGTGTCATATTCACAAGTTTCTCTATCACACACACACACACACACACACACGTGTGCGCACAAGCGCACGCACACACACACAGTATATACTGACAGAAAAATACACAATTTCTATTTAGCTTTGACTAAAAACATGAAGGAAAAATAGCCTGAAGTGTTGCACATTGTTATTAACTGTAGAAAGACTAAATGAGAGGATATGCTTTGAAAATGGCAAAGAGAGGGAAGGAGACTAAAAAAGACAGAAATTACAGTTTTTTACAGTTGCTTAAACTCAATTTTAAAAACTGGGCCCATGTTGACAAAACACTACACACAGTTAATGCAACCATACACCCAATTAACAGAACACCCCAGCTCTATTGCAAAATGCTATTCCTGTCAAAAGTGTACACATATTTATAAAAATGCAATTGTGGCAAGAAATTGCACACACATGAGTCACATCATATGTTTGTATTGGAATAAGTTAGACACAAATTACACAGACAAAGTAAAATATAGTAAATTCACCACTAATGACACCAATTCACAAATTCAACACTACATGACAGCAATTCTGCAGACCAATGAAAATGTTTATTTTTTATCCTGTAACTAGACTCAACTCAGCCAATAGTTGCAGTTTGACAACAAAGTATATACTGAACAAATCAATACACAACAGTATCTTTAACCATGTTGAAGAAAAAAAATAGGCATCCCTTCTCCTTGCTGCATTTGGCCAGGTCGTAAACCTTCCACCGCCATGCTGAAAAATACTCTTCTATTGGATTTAGAAAAGGAGAGTATGGTGGAAGAAAAAGGACTGTAAACTGTGGATGCTGTAGAAACCAATTTCGTACCAAAGGAGATCTATGAAAGGACACATTGTCCCACACAACACTGTAACGCATGCGTTCATTCGTGTTCACTGCGGTTACAATGTTGTGTACTCTGTCCAAAAATGCAAGGATAAGTTCAGTGTTATATGGACCCAGGTTAGCATGGCGTGGAGGACTCCATGTACTGTTATAGCAGCGCAAAGGGTAATGTTACCCCCGCGTTGCCCAGGGACATTGACAATAGCCCTTTGCCCAATCACATTTCTACCCCTTCTCCGGACTCTAGAGAGGTTGAACCTCATCAATCTGTTTTTTCACCATCAATCTACATGACTCTCTGAAACACATAAAAAAGACAACTGTTACTTTTATGTAATGTTAGACTTTCACATTATTCTGTGTTTTATGTGTTGTGGCAAATTATGTGCACACAATGCTGTTGTGATGGAGTGACCATCATTAGGGTTTTGGGTGTGCTCTGAGTACTATACCACTGAGTCTGGCTCTTTGGTGATGTGGTCAAAGTGCATGTTTAGTACCCTGGAGACCTGGGTTCAAACCCTGGTGGGGTAACTTTTTTTTCCTCCCCTTCACTAAAACTGTGGTAAAGTTCAAAATACATACAGAGACCACTACACCCAGTTAACACATGACAAATGCTGTTCACTAAATATATTTCAATAGATATTTTTTTTACTTTTATGTAATCCAAAATCAGTCAATATGCTGAAGTGTTTGCGTGTTGCATGGTTGCATATTGAAAACCATTTTTTCAAAGAACCATATTCACAGCAAACATAGTAAAACACAGTGTTGTTGGAGACAAAAAGTTCCTCTAAGTATCATGTCTGGCTAATTTGGTGGCAAGTCTCAACATAGCATTTTCAAGGTAGTCAACCAATGTCATTCCAATGTGATCAATTTAGTCCTTGTCTTTTCTGTCTGCTCTTCTCCCATTGTACCTTGCAGTGATAGTATTTACCTCTTCCTTATGTTACATGTCATCTCACTCTAATCTTTACTGTCCCTCTTTCTTTTCCTCTTGCTACAACACTGCCTTACATTCATATTCAAATCAAAGTTACGCCCCTGTTTTCTATTTTACAGTGTTTAAGTATGATAACTGTGTTTTGCATTTTATCCCTTAGTGTTTTGGCACATGACAATTGTGTTTAACCAATTGGTTGCAAGTGTGTGGTCATTTGGTAGCTAGTGTTTTGAAATGGAAAAAAGGTGACATTACAAAAGCATCATGTGTGTAATGCATGTAAATGTGTGTAATGTTTTGCAAATCGCTGTGTGTAGTGTTTTGCAAAAAGTGTGAAGCTGAAAATGTGCTTAGAGTGGTGCCTACCTGAGCCGATATTTTGGTATTTGAGTATTGGGTTTCATTAATTGTGGAAAACTTTAGATTTTACCGTGTAAGCAAACATAAAAAAACTGTAAAGGAAACACTCTGTAGTGTACTGAGAGAGTGGAACTGAAAGAGACAAAAAGATACTATAGTGTGTCTCCTCCTTGCTATCTGGTTGTGTTACTAAATGAAATACATCCCGAAATATAATCAGCATGTAAGCAGCTGTACAAGTGGCCCGCTCATTCACATTCATTTTGTCTCCAACAACACTTCACTGTGTTTTACTATGTTTGCTGTGAATATGGTTCTTTGGAGAAATGGTTTTCAATATGCAACCATGCAACAAACAAACACTTCAGCATATTGACTGATTTTGCATTATATAAAAGTAAAAAATATTGAAATATATTTGGTGAACAGCATTAGTCATATGTTGTGTTTCATGAATGCATTCATGTCATGAAGTCATGTTACAAAGTGTTTAGGATTGATTACCACAGTGTGTAACTCACTGGAACACAAATAGATCATATGAATCATGTGTGTATGATTTGGCAACAAAATCACATTTTTATAAAAAAGTGTATAGTTTTGTAAACAGAATATCATTTTGCAATAGGGCAGGGGTGTTCTGTTAATTGAGTGTCTGGTTGCATTAACTGTGTGTAGTGTTTTGAAAAAACGGGCACAGTTTTTAAAATTGAGCTTAAGCAATTGTAAAAAACTGTAATACACTCTCCACTGCTGAGAAGTATAAGGCCTTCAGGATGGGTGTCGAAACTCTGTACCCCAAGGTATTTGAAACTTTCTACCCTCTTTACAGGCTGCTCAGAGATATATAGTGGCATGTAATTTCCCTGTTGTTTTCGGTAGTCCACTACCATCTCCTTGGTGACGTTTGGTGCCAAGTTGTTGAGCTGGCACCCCTGTGTGATGTCTTTTACTTGTTTCAGGTATGCCTGTTCATTGTTGTTGAATTTACTGTGACTGTTTAATGTTGATTTTTTGCTAATGGTATGATAACGTTGTGCATTCATTTAGATATTGTGACTAGCATTGTGACATCAGTTTTTTCTGATCGCTTAAGCACATTTTTTTTTGCAAAACTCTACACACAAATAAAAAAAAAAAACCTTTTAACATTTTTTCAACATTTGAATGCTTAAGTACAATTCTTAAATGTTCTACTGATTTATTACTGCTGACTGTTTATAGGCCACCTAAAATCTCTGCACCCCTCTTCCTTGAGGAGTTTGGGGAATTTCTTTCAATCATCTGCTTGGGGTATGAACACATCATAATAACTGGAGATTTTAACTTTCATGTTGATAACTTAGAGAATACATATGCTAAAGAATTCCTGTCGCTTATTGATATGTTCAACCTTACTCAGCATGTACAACAGGCCACCCATGAGAAAGGGCACATCTTAGACCTTGTCATTACAAAGGGTGTTGAAGCTATAGTTACTGTCAAGGATTTTGGTTTTTCAGATCATTCCTGTGTGTTTGCCAATGTTAGTTTATCCCCCCATGTGCAAAATAAGCTAGTTACTGTAAAAAAAAGAATCATAAACAATAGTACAGCATCTCTCTTTGAACAAGCACTCCTGGAAACCCATACTGAAACTTCTCAGTGTGCTGATGATCTATTGGATAATTTAAATTCTAGGATGTCCCATATTATGGATGCTATTGCTCCCTTAAAAACCAAAACACTTAGCCATCAAAAAGCACCTTGGAAATTGAGTCCTTCAGTCAAACAGTCAAAGCGAAATTGTAGAAAGGCAGAGAGGCAGTGGCGTAAAACTAAACTTCAAGTTCACCACCTAATCTACAAAGACATGCTCCGTAAACATAACCAGGAAACATCTAAAGCTAGACAATCATTCTTTTCTGACCTAATCAATAGAAACATCAATAATGCTCGTGTACTATTTAGTACTGTGGAAAAGCTGACTAACCCCCAGCAAAAACTGCCTCCTGAGTTTCTTTCAATAAGTAAATGCAACGACTTTGCTCATTTTTTCAAAGGAAAGGTTGATAACATACGTACAAACATAGTCACACAGGCAAAATCAAACCACAACTTGGATGGTTTTCCCTCAGTTAAGACAAACGTCAACCAAATTGAATCATTTAGTCTAATTGATGTCGAAATTCTCAAGAAAACTGTACTAAGTCTTAGCTCCTCTACATCTGACCTAGATGTTCTGCCTACAGCCTTTTTTAAATCCACTCTACACCTGATATCACATGATGTGATTCAGATTATTAACACTTCTCTGTTGACTGGACTTTTTCCCTCTTCTCTAAAGAAAGCAGTGGTTAAACCCCTGTTAAAGAAAAATAACCTTGACCCTCTGGTGTTAAACAACTACAGGCCTATATCTAATTTACCATTCATTAGTAAAATAATGGAGAGAATAGTTTTTAATCAATTGAATACATTTCTGACATCAAATGGTTGCCTTGATGATTTTCAATCAGGCTTTCGTTCCAATCACAGCACAGAAACAGCTTTTACCAAAGTAATGAATGACATACGACTGAACTCTGATGCTGGCAAATCCTCAGTTTTGGTGCTCCTTGACGGCATTTGACACTGTTGACCATGACATCTTACTGCATAGACTTGAGCATTGGGTTGGTCTTACTGGTATAGCTATCAAATGGTTTGAATCATACCTAAAACAAAGAAGTTTTTATGTTTCCATTGGATGTTACACCTCATCAGCTATGCCTCTGAACTGTGGAGTCCCCCAAGGTTCCATTTTAGGGCCACTACTCTTTAACATTTATATGCTGCCACTTGCACAGATTATTAGGAATAACTCAATTAAGTACCATAGTTATGCTGATGACACACAGTTATATCTAGCCTTGTCACCTAACGATTTTGACCATCTTAAATCCCTCTACAACTGCATTGACCAAATTAACAGCTGGATGTCTCAAAACTTTCTACAGCTCAACACAGATAAAACTGAGATAATTATATTTGGGAATAATCAGCAAAGGCATAAGATTGACACAATACTTAAAACTAAAGGACTCAAAGCAAAGAACACAGTCAAAAATCTTGGTGTCCTTATTGATTGTGATCTCACATTTAACAGTCATATGAAAGCCATCACAAAGTCCGCATTCTACCATCTCAAAAACATCTCCAAGCTTAGGGGTCTAATGTCTAAGCAAGATCTTGAAAAGCTGGTACATGCCTTCATCTCAAGTAGAGTCGATTACTGCAATAGCCTCTTCACTGGCCTTCCCAAAAAGAATATCAAACAGCTCCAATTAATACAAAATGCAGCTGCAAGAGTTCTTACAAGAACAAAAAAAATTGATCACATCACCCCAATTTTAAGGTCTCTGCACTGGCTCCCAGTGAGATACAGGATTGACTTTAAGGCCTTACTACTACTGTTCAAGTCACTTAATGGGAAGGGTCCCAGTTACATACTTGATATGTTTCAGCCATATACCCCATCTAGGTCTCTGAGATCCATGGATAGAAATCTATTGACCATACCTACTGTAAAAACAAAGTGTGGTGAGGCAGCCTTTAGCTATTATACAGCAAAGCTCTGGAACCAGCTTCCAGAGGATGTAAAGAATGCCCCTACTGTAGAGAGTTTTAAAAGCAGACTCAAGACGAAACTTTTTTCTGATGCCTTTTCCTAATTTTTATTTTTATGTTTTATTTTTTATTTTATTTTCATTCTTCTTCTTATTATTATTATTATTTTAATGGTTTTGCTTTATTTTAAATTGTATTTTACTTTTTAAATCTTTAATTGTATTTTATTTTAAAATTTGTGTAAAGCGCTTTGAAGTGCATTTATGTATGAAATGCACTATACAAATAATTTTGACTTTGACTTTTGACTTTTACCAAATTAGCAAAACATTGTAGATGCCTTGCAAACACATCTTGCTTACTCTGCAAACTTTTATAAAGATGGTGTTTTTGCACAGAACAGTTAACACAAACCATTATATTAATTAGCACACAATGTGGCAACTACACACTGATGGTATCAATGAAAAACACAAATGGCTTTTGGTTTCTCTGTGCACAGGGTGTCAGTTTGAGATCATACATAGGGATCCAGCCCAACACACAGCGATTAGATGTTCATTTACACACATCAATACAAACACAAGTGTTTTTTCTAAGTGAAAACACAAGAAAACATACAGTAATTTCACTGCAAAAAAAAACGTCTACATCTTGTTGTCACTCTGGGTGCGGCCACAAAATTTCAAAAACATCGAACGCAAGGTCTTCTAGTCAAAGGCACTGACAAAAAATATCTTCTGGAGTGCAGTATCAAGGCCTGACATGATACATGGTCAATGTGATGGAGTGCCATCACTAGGGTTGTGTGTGTGCTCTGACTGTCACGCCAACAAGCCTGGCTTATTGGCGTTGTGGTCAAAGTGCATGTTTGGTAACCTGCAGACCTGGGTTCAAAGCTAGGTGGGATGACTTTTCTCCTCTTCGCTACAGTATCCCTGTATGGGATGCTCCATTGCCTGCAGAAGGGCCATGTATTGATGGGATGATGGTCATAAACCTTCAAGCACAAGGCAGAGAAGTTGACTGATGAACAACAGCTTTGTTTCTTATGGCTGCACAGCCATACCACCATGTTGTCCTCTGACTATGGCACGGTGTTCAATAATGCTCCTGCCAAGTCTCCTCAAGAAAATGAGGTTGAAACCTGCCTTATCCACAAAAATCAACTCATGACCTATGACATCTACATCTAGCTCCATCAGTCTCTGGAAAAGACAAAACTAATGCAGCACAGCAGGCCCATGCACAGTACTATACTATGCACGTCATTCAGTACCATACTACTATATACTATAGCCTTTTACCTTATGATGCTTGCTACACTGTAATGGCTCAGGTTAGGTTGAACCCATTGGCCAGCTTCCTTCAGGGGCATTCCATGATCCACTATGTAATGTAGCTCTGATGTCATCAGTAATTCTATTTCTTACTCTTCTTACCCTTCCTCCGTCCCCTTCCATATCCTTGTCCTCCTCTTCCTTCTTCACTCCTCATCCTCTTCCTCTACCTTAACCTCCTTGTCTTTGTCCTCGTTGTCTTCTCCCTCTTGCTTCTTCACTTACACATCCTCATCCTCGTTCACAAACTCTGCCCCCTGTGCATTTACCTCCACATCCTCTTCCTCGCCCTCCTCTATTTCTTACTCTTCTCAGTCTTCCTTCTCCCTCCTTTGCACTCTACCCAGAAAGCTTACCTGTGGCTTATTTATAGTGCTAAGGCTGACTGCAAAGTAAACTAATTATCTACAATGGTTTTCTCATTTGGCACTTTTGTCAGACAATTGGCAGAAGAGTGTAAATATGAGGCATCAATGTGTATAATTTTGGTAGGAGTGTTGATCATTCGGAAGTTGAGTGTAAAGCAGTGAGCTGTGTTTACAGTTTTGCAAAAAGAGTGCTGTGCAGTGGATTGCATTTACTCTTTTGCAAAGTGTGTGTTACAAAATTACAAACTGAGTACAAAGCAAAGTTTGTGCCATTAGTTTCGCAAACTCAGTGAGGGGTTTTGCTATAAGTATTTAGAGTTAGAGTAGTTTTAGAAATTGTGCTACAAGAATCACTGTTCGGTTTAAGCATTTAGAAAAAACTGTAATGTGTGCAGAGTTTTTTTCTCTTTTTTCCCCCAACGTAATTTAAAAGTATACTGTAACTATTGTTCCGTTCATTCAAAGTCTCTGAATGCTCTCTCCTTCTCCTGTTCACACACACACACAGCCGGACTTTCCCTCTGACACATGCGGTGAAAGGTGGTGCGTCTGTGTGCGTCTTCACTATAAATTAGTTACAAAAGGACAAAGTTGTCGCCTATTAGGCTACTAACTGTTACCATGAGTTCAAGACTGTCAGAAACATCTAGGTAGTAATTCTACATCTACCAAAAATCTTTTGTCATGTAAAACTGCTGGCATAAATAATTCCAATGCTAGAGAAAGGAAATATTTTACAGGAATTTTCCTTCAGTCTTTGACATTAACTAACATGTTAGTTCGCTATATTCAGCTTGAGGATTAAAGTGGTCACTTAGAGAACTCCTCTCTTGAAACAAATAAAAAATAGGATGTTTGTACATGATCTCTCATGAGAATTATGTGTAAAACATTGATTTGTCTATGCCTCCTCCTTACTAGAGTAACCACAGCCATTTATGCCAAAGGTGTGCCAGTTAATACATGCCTTTCAAGCGTGCTAAATAAAGATGCCAACTTAGTGAACGCAATTGTTGTCAAGGTTTGGTAAATCACAATGCTTGTACTATGTTCATGTATTTACATCTACCCCTCCCAATATTTTTAGCTTTCTGGCAGAGATGCCCATATTTGCATATTCATTGAGGCAAACATGCTAAATGGATTACACATGGTATTTTCCCTGTTTAAGGGATGGAATCGTCCTTGCAGCCGGTTAGAAGATCAGCTTCAACATGTTTTTATGTGTGCAATAACATTTTCACTTGTTTTTACCCACACAAACCTTTAGTAAATCAGGCCCGGTGTCTATTGCAACTGGCCCCAGGCTTTAGATCCCTATAGTTTCCCAGAAATAGCTGAATATACCTCAGAAGCCAAAAAGTGCTGTTCTGCATTTGTGACACTCCTTGACACTAAAAAGCCACACAGGGCAGACATTGTCTGTGGTAAATAACATTGCCAGGTAACGGAGGCCACACACATCCACACGTGCTGCAAGGTGTATCAGAAAGGGCACTGGCATCCAAAAATTGCATCATCATAGAGCGATCATTACAGAATGTATGTGTGTGGGTGGTCTAAAGCTGGGCAGTGAACTTGGCTGGATGTGAATTGTTTACTGGACTGAATGTGAAGTGTTTCTCTGAAAACTAATGACGTGAGGCAAATGGAGCACAGCTTCACAAGAAGAGCGGAATATAAGCTATGGTAGCAGGGCCATCACAGCAGTCATAAAATAACCACTCCAGCAGTGGGCACTTTGTCAGTCTTTATTTCTACATGGCGCCTGAAATCTTCAGGCAGTGAAGTTGACATAACATGATGTGCCATGCCTGTGATTTCACCACTAAGAAGGACGTCAAGGAATTTGGCTAATTGTGCAATTGGATCACAAACAGATGTCGACTAGGCCAGGTCAGTTGTGATGATGTGAATTGGTTCCTGGAGTCACAGCTAAAGCTTATTTTCCCCCAGCTGAAAATATGCTAAATGAGCCTTTTTGTGTGTCCTCTACCTTGTTTCTGCTTAGAAGATATACTGCAGCTAATGAAGCATCACCCCAAGGCTGGGTGTACAGTCCTAAAGTATAGAGAACTTGCAAATCCATCACTCTAGGGAAAGCCTCTGACTTTGTACAAGACAGGGCAGATGTCAAATTAGCTCCACAGACACACAAACACATATGCATGCATGCACAGACACAAATGTATTTCCGTGTTTGCACAGGAATGTGATGACTCACACACATACAGTAGCATGTAAACATCTGGATACCAACTAAAAATGCATTTTACTGCTGTGAATGGCTAAGGGAATGAAATATAGTATGTAAAGAATATTAGTCGGCATGATGACATAACATTACTGACTGCTGTCAGGTCTCTTCATATACGGTGATGTGCAAACATTTGGGCACCCCTCTGAGATTTCATGATAATTTGCTCTACCTTTATGAGAGAAGATCACCGCAACAAGATTTGTTTTCCTACAGAGATATAGAGTGAGTGTTTTCCAGACCAAAATTCTTAGAGTAGCATTTCATAGTTTTGTTATAATAAAATATAACGTAAAAATTGGTTGTGCAAAAGTTTGGACAGCCTTTTAATCTGTATGGACCTGTATGGTTTTATAGCTGACAGGTTGCAGTGCAAAATTGCTTTGATTAGCTCTATAGACCTTAAGTTACAAAGACAAGTGGAACCAATCATTTAAAAAGTTATTTACAGTTTTTTTCTGATCGTTTAAGCACAGTTTTTTGTACCTATTGGCTATTTTTGCAAAACTCTACACACAAATAAAGAAATTGTAGGAGCCAAAATGCAAGTTTGAGTTTGTTCTCATTTTTTTCTATTGTTGTGTAAGCCCACTCCTGTCTCCCTCTTGTGGCCAAAGGGGCCATCTACCCTATTCTATATCTACAGGTGATGCTACCGGAGAATGTGTGGCCGGAACAGGAAGTGATGGTCTTTGACCAAACCAAACCACCAAAGACAAAGACTCCTTATTTAACTTCAATACGCCTTAGTTAATTTCAATCAATTTTGTGTGTACCTTCTGAGTTTGTATCATCTTTGTTTTCATTAAATCCCACGACACTTTGGACTATTTTCTGTTACCTGAACCTTATTTTTTACGTCAGTGTTTGTGTCAGCCTCTCCAGCTTGGCCACCAGTGGTTATTGGAAATAAACAGGACTAAGATTGGAAATAAACAGGACTAAGCAAAAATAACCACTACAGAAACCAAATTAGCAAAACATTGTAGATACCTTGCAAAAGCTAACACACCTTGCTTAACTCTGCAAACCTTTGAAAAAATGGTGTTTTTATACCAAACAGTTAACACAAACCATCATATTAATTAGCACACAATGGGCTCTATTTTCATGATCATATGCGCATTGTCTGAAGTCTGTCGCGGAAGTTGCTTTGGGGGCGTTCCTGACACAATTCGGTATTTTGACGGCGGGAAAAGTGAACATTGCGCCGGGCGCATTGTTCAAAAGGGTTGGTCTTACATTACCTCATTAGTCATGGGTGTGTTTTGGGGCATAACATACAAGGAGTTTTTTGGTGGCAGAGACAGATCTGCTCGTGCGTTAAGTAAAAGGGCGTGAGCAGGGATGGAAAGAATCCCCCCCAAACCTCTGCGGGTCAAAGAAGTATGGGAGGAAATATCTTCAATAATTATGTCCTCCTCCTTTGGCAAGAAGAGAACTTCCCAACATTGGCGGAAGCTGTACAACAAAGTTAGAAGACGGGGGAAACAAAAGCTTCCAACTCAAAAGAAACATCAAAAATAAACAGAAGGTATAGGTCCATCAAACCATAAGTTCATTAGTTTACTTTTTGTTGATTTGACCATTACATTTCTTACAACTTGCCATGCTGTTTATTTAAAATGACAAAAGAAACCATAAATACACTGGGGAACATTGCTATACATTTGTCCCCGTTTGCTTACTAAAACATTAAAATACATGTATACAGGCTATACATGTTGCAGCTCTTCTGCCAGTTGAGCTTGTCTCTCTGGCGCAGCAGCTGGTGCATCTGGATTCAAAGCGTTGTGCGCCCCTAAAATAGCTTTTCAACAACGCACGAGTGACAAAAAACTACCTTAATCTTGATGAAAGGCGCAACTGGTTTTTGCATCCTCATAATAGCATCTGGTGCGCTTTGCGCCAGACCACACCTCTTCTTTTCGATGACACACCTGTAAGGGCGCAGTGTCATTTGCTATCTAGACAATGTGATTTTTTGCCTGAAAAAATGAACGATGGGCTGGCACAAAATAGCAATGACAGCATGTGCATGTCGCGAACGCACAATGCGCCGCGGCATGATAGGGCCAAATGCGGCAACTACACACTGATGGTATCAATGAAAAACACATCTGGCTTTTGGATTCTCTGTGCACAAGGTGTCAGTTTGAGGTCATACACAGGAATCCAACTCAACACACAGGGATTCAAAGTTCAACTATGGATGTTCATTTACACACATCAATACAAACACAAAGTGGAAACACAAAAAAACATACAGTAATTTCACTGCGAAAAAAAAACAGTCTACATTTTGTTGCCACTCTGGGTCCGACCACAAAATGTTGGCAATGTCGAATACAAAGTCTGCTAGTCAGAGGCACGGACAAAAATATCCCCTGGAGTGCAGTATCAAGGCCTGACATGATCCCTGGTCAATGTCTCTGATGGAGTGCCATTACTAGGCTTGTGTGTGTGCTCTGACTATCATACCAACAAACCTGGCAGCTTTGCTTCTTATAGCTGCACACATAGTTCTGTTGCCATCATGTTGTCCTCTGATTCTGCCACAGTGTCCAATAATGTTCCTGCCAAGTCTCCTCATGAAAGTGAGGTTGAAACCTGCCTCATCCACAAAAATCAACTCATGACCTATGGCATCTGCATCTAGCTCCACCGCTCTCTGGAAAAGATAAAACTAATGCAGCATAGCAGGCCCATGCACAGCACTATAGTATGCACTTATACCTTATGATGCTTGCTACACTGTAATGGCTCAGGTAAGGCTAAACCCATTGGCTAGCTTCCTTCAGGGTAATTTCATGGTCCTCTATGTCAGTGGTCCCCAACCTTTTTATCACCGCGGACCGGTGAATGCTTGACAATTTTACTGCGGCCCGGGGGGGCGTGGCCTCAGAGCGCTCTGACTCGTGACTGGTCGCTATCTTAACGTTTACTTTAAATATACCGTCAAAATAAGATACAGATGCGCCACAGATACATTTATAAATAAAAAAATATTTTCATTCCTTCAACATTCAACAATATTTCAACATTCCTTCAAAATAAGATAACCAAATACGAATAAAGAACAGTTAAAACATAACGTCAAATCAATGGGAGCCCTGAGCTTGTTTCTCTGCAATGAGACGGTCCCATCTGGGAGTGATGGAAGACATTGACATCTGAAGTGTGTTGCTAGTCTACTCCGTTGTTTTGTTTTTGTTGCTATCACGGCAGAAAACCCTGCTTCACATAGATAGGATGTTGGAAATGGCAACAGGGTTTTCACTGCTGTGGTGGCGATCTCAGGGTAGCCTATTCTGCCATGACTTTAATCCAGAACACTGGCAGAGTTGCTGTCTCAAACAGACTTTTAAGGCCGCCGTCATTTGCAATCTCCAGCAGTTGATCGTCTTCTTGCACAGACATGCTGAGTTCACCTGGTTTGTTGACGAATGGGTCGCGGATCCATTCCTTGCCAGTTCGTTGGTCTTTTGTGGTTGGGAAGTGGCGCTCGAACTCCTTTAACAGCAAAGACAGGTGATCGTGCACCAGTTGGGTGAATGAAGGCTCAGGCTCAGTTTCACCCAAAATCCCTACTAATATTTGAAACATGTCAAATATGCATCTGTTCACGTGCCGTCCCCACAAATCTACTACTTTATCTGCCAACTTGAAGTCATTTCTCCTTGAAGTGACAAATTGAGTTCATTAAGCAGGTTGAATATGTCGCACAGGTAAGCCAGTTTTGCGACCCAATCCTCGTCACTGAAATGCGCTGTCAGCGCTGACTTCTTTTCTGAGAGAAATCTTTGCAGTGGCTCTCTTAATTTAAACACTCTGACCAGCGATTTCCCTCGGGACAGCCATGTTATTTCTGTGTATAGGAGAAGACGTCTGTGCTCCGCATCCATCTCCTCACAAAGCTGCTCAAACAGGCGCGAGTTAAGGGCTTGTGCTTTGACATGGTTAATAACTTTAACAACATCATTCAATACACTGTTCAATTCTGGTGGCATTTTCCGGCTTGCCAGCATTTCCCTGTGAATGATGCAATGTGTAGATTCACATTCGGGCGCAACTTCCGTAATGCTCGCAGTTAAACCAGACAGCCGTCCGGTCATGGCAGCAGCTCCGTCTGTGGGTGATAGCCCGCTAATGGTCGAGTGATCACTATTTGCCGGTGGATGCGTGATGGGCCATCATCGTCATTTTGGAATAGTTTTCCACTTACTGATATGGTACAGCTTTTGTTTAGCGGGTTTGAGTTGTAGCGTCTGCTTTTTTGTTTCATGACGAAACGTTCCATATTGATTATTTGTTGTGCGGCCCGGTACCAATTGCTCCACGGCCCGGTACCGGGCCGCGGCCCGGTGGTTGGGGACCACTGCTCTATGTAATGTAGCTCTGATGTCATCAGTAATTCTATTTCTTACTCTTGTTACCCTTACTCCTCCCTTTCCACATCCTTGTCCTTCTCTTCCTTCTTCACCTCCTCTTCCTCTACCTTCACCTCCTTGTCCTCATCCTCGTTGTCCTCTCAATCTTGCTTCTTCACCTACACATCCTCATCCTCATTCTCAAACTCTCCCTTCTGTGCCTTAACCTCCACATCCTCTCTCTCCCTCCTCTAATTCTTACTCTTCTCAGTCTTCCTTCTCCCTCCATTGTACTCCACCCAGAAAGCTTACCTCTGGCTTGTTTATAGTGCTAAGGCTGACTGCAAAGTGAACTAATTATCTACAATGGTTTTCTCATTTGGCACTTTTTCAGACAATTGGCAGAAGAGTGTAAATATGAGGCATTAATGTGTATAATTTTGCTAGGAGTGTGTTGATCATTCGGAAGTTGAGTGTAAAGCAGTGAGTTGTGTTTACAGTTTTACAAATAGAGTGCTGTGCAGTGATTTTTTTTCTACTTTTTCACAAAGTGTGTTTTAAAAAATTACAACCTGATTGCAAAGAAGAGTTTGTGCTATTAGTTTTGCGAAGTCAGTGAGAGGTTTTGCTATAAGTATTAATAGTTTTAGGAATAGCAGTACAAGAATCACTGTTAGTGTTTAAGCATTCAGAAAAAAACTAACATAGGTAATTGCTGGCTGCACTTGCTTACAGTTCTTTCTTACAGTTTTTTTATGTTTGCTTACACGCTAAAATCTAAAGTTTTCCACAATTAATGAAACCCAATACTCAAATAACAAAACATCAGCTCAGGTAGGCACCACTATAAGCACATTTTTTAGCTTCACACTTTTTGCAAAACACTACACACAGTGATTTGCAAAACTTTACACACACTTCCATGCATTACCCACATGATGCTATTGTAATGTCACCTTTTTTCCATTTCAAAACACTACCTACCAATTGACCACACACTTGCAACCAACTGGTGAAACACAATTGTCATGTGGCAAAACACTAAGGGATACAATGCAAAACACAGTAAACTTAAACACTGTAAAATAGAAAACGGGCGTTACCCTCACTTGAATATAAATGTAAAGCAGTGTTGTAGCAAGAGGAAGAGAAAGAGGGGCAGTAAAGATTAGAGTGAGATGACATACTGTAACAAGAGGAAGAGGTAAATACTATCACTGCAAGGTACAATCGGAGGAGACAGACAGAGAAGACAAGAACTAAATTGATCACATTGGAATGACATTGATTGACTACCTTAAAACACTACATTGAGACTTGCCACCAAATTAGCCAGAGATGATACTTAGAGTAACTTTTTGTCTCCAACAACACTTTACTGTGTTGTACTGTGTTTGCTGTGAATATGGTTCTTTGGAGTAATGGTTTTCTATATGCAACCATGCAACAAGCAAACACTTTAGCATACTGACTGATTTTGCATTACATTAAAGTAAAACAAAATCTGTTGAAATATTTTTGGTGAGCAGCATTTATCATATGTTGTGTTTCATGAATGCATTCATGTCATTTGTCAATATGTCTGAAAAAATAGGATTGATTGATTACCACAGTGTGTAACTCACTGAAACATAAATAGATCATATGAATCATGTGTGTATGATTTGGCAACAAAATCACATTTTTATAAATAAGTGTATAGTTTTGTAAGGGGAATATCATTTTGCAATAGGCCAGGGTTGTTCTGTTACAGTTTTTCACAATTGCTAAAACTCAATTTTTGAAACCTTGCCCCGTTTTCTCAAAACTGTAAACACAAACTCCAATTGCTCACATGCATGTCCCAAAACTCCTGACTCTTGTTGCAAAAGCTACTACACCCCTCAAAACAGTTTTACGTGTGCTCAAAACCAAACTCTATCCTCAAAACATTAACACAATTGTCAAAATGAAATTACAATGAAGCAGTTAGTAAACACTACACCAAAAAATGAAAAGCACAACGTTCAGATGTGTATAATAGCACAAGTTGTTTTTTTTAGGCCTGAAAATGCATTTTCAACTGAAAAATAGCACAATTCGGATGTATATGTATTGTACATAGACTAAAATTAAGTGGTAATATTAGATTACTTGCTAAAATACTTCGAACAAAAATATATTTTGGGAAGGCAGTACAAATGAAAACTACAAGTGCTGTATACAGTGCTGCAAACAAGAGATCACTGGGCTTTACTATATCATGCCTTTGGGTTTGGTCAGGCCACAGCACCTCATCCACATTACAAGAAATGATGTCCCTTGCCAGGTAACAGGGAAAGAATGCCCTGACATGTCATATCTATCCTGGACACTGTTCCTGGCCTATGGCACAGTCCAATTCCATGGCCTCTAAGAAATTTCATAGATCGCCATCAACCCATGGACAAGAATGTGATCTATAATGGTGACTCTAATTTGGTTAGCAGAAAAAAAATCACTCTTCCTCTTGTTCTTCCTCTACCTCCTCTTCCTCGCTATGGCCCTCCCTCTCTTGTCTCTGGTTGGCAGCCATTTTCAAGCTGCAACCTTCTTGTGGCTCCCAATTGGCTTACATTGGTGGTGTCAGGTCATTTGAAATGAAATAATAAAGTTTTGACTCATTGTGCTTAGCTACTGCCATGTGTGCTTTATTGATGATCAAATGGGGAGAAGAATGTTCAACATTTTGAATCACATGTGTCCTACACTGCAAAGTGTGTTTTGACAATGACAATGTGTTTAGAGTTTTGCAAAGAGGAGGCATGAGTTTTGCAAAGTGTGTTTTGACAATGAGAATATGTTTAGAGTTTTGCAAAGAGGAGCCAGTGAGTTTTGCAAATTGTGTTTTACTACCTAAAATGGTTTAAGGTATTGACAAAAGAGTGAGCAGTTGTGAGAAGTAGCTAAAGCAATTGGGCAATTGGGCCAGCCAATTGGTTTTTGTGCTTTAGCAATTCAGAAAAACTGTAACTGTGTGTAGTGTTTTGAAAAAAGGGCACACGACATGCGCATGCTGTCATTGCTATTCTGTGCCAGCGCAACGTTCATTTTTTCAGGCAAAAAATCACGTTCTCTAGATAGCCATTTGCGCTTTTGATCAATAAAAAGGTGCTTTTTCGTCACTGGCGCATTGTTGAAAAGCTATTTTAGAGGCGCACAACGCTTTGAACCCCGATGTACCTGCTGCTGCGCCAGAGAGGCGAGCTAAACGGGCAGAAAAGTTGCAACATGTATAGCAGTGGAGATTTCTCTAAGACTACAAGGGAAGCTCAGCTTCCCCTAAAATGTACAAAAAATGTAATGGTCAAATGTTTACAAAATGCCTTAAAACGTGTTCATTTCAAACACCAGTTTGTTAATAATAGACCCATTATCACAAATCAACTGAGTTGGTGTTGTTAACTTAGCATTCCACTTTGTTCTCATGGCCTATGGCCAACGCATTTCCTCATAGACGTCCAGCGTCCATGCACTTCAATGGGCCAGCACGGACCCCTCATTTTCTATGCATGGAAACTGGATGGTCATTGGAGAAATGCCATTTTTTTCTCCCGCCCCCGGACGCTGAGCGTCTCTGGGGGTGAATGGAATGGTGGGCGGAGTTTTTCTGGTGTGGACTTCAAGCAGTCCCCGCGTTGATTGGTGAACCTCTGAATCCAGTTTTGATTGGCTGGCGTTTTTGATACATAGACTGTCACTTGGCTGCTGGAGCTCAGTCCCATCGCGGATGTTGCATGCGAAGTCGTAAGTCAAGCAGTGACCAATTTCTTAGCATTTCCTCAGCGAAAATATTTTTCTTACACTGTATATAAATCACACTCACACATATTTCCGTTTTGGTTTATTACAATTTTCTTGTTCGTGTTTAATTTCGTTTCGTTAGAATTCGTTTCGTTAGGTTGGTGCCCGTGCTACTTAAGTTCAGCTCTCCTGAACTAGCCCGCTAGCGCACCTACACTAGCCCGCTCACGGGTGTCTGCTCACGGATGTGTCTGGTCAAAACTTGGCTTTGAGGATTTGTCCAACTTTGACCGAGCATATAAACGGCACGAAAAGAGCAACGAACATGTCAATGCCTGTGCGAGATTAAGTTGCCTCGGCAGAGTTAGAGTTGAACACGCACTTGACGAAGGTGCTCGCATTCAAGTAGCAAAGCACAACGCAAATGTAAAACAAAACCGAGCCTTCTTAAATCGCCTCATTGACGTAACGTCATTGCTTGCCAGGCAGGAGCTGTCATTTAGGGGGCACGATGAAGGTAAGTGATAGGGTCACAGACCATTTTCTAGAGAAGGAACGAAGGGTAGAATTTACATATAAGTAAATGGACAAATGTTATGATTAAGTTGGCAGTGAGCTTCCCCTCTTTGGAATACCAGCATCCGCCACTGGTTGTGCAGTTTATAGCAATGTTCTGCAGGTTATTTACAATTTCTTTTGTCGTTTTAAATAAACAGCGATTGCAATGTTCTGCAGTTTATTTACGATTTCTTTTGTCGTTTTAAATAAACAGCGTGGCAAGTTGTAAGAAATAATATGGACAAATCATCAAAAAAAAAAAAATAGTGGACTAATGGTTTGATGGACCCATACCTTCCGTTTATTTTTGATGTTTCCTTTGAGTTTAAGGCTTTGTTTCCCGTCTTCTAACGTTGTACTGCTTACGGCGCACAGCGCGTTGAACCCCGATGTACGTACCTGCTGCTGCGCCAGAGAGGCGAGCTGAACTGGCAGTAAAGTTGCAACATGTATAGCCTCTATAGCCATGTATTTTTATGTTTGAGTAAGCAAACAGGCACAAATAATATGAGTATAGCAATGTTTTGCAGTTTATAGCAATGTTCTGCAGTTTCTTTTGTCATTTTAAATAAACAGCGATTGCAATGTTCTGCAGTTAATTTAATAAACAGTGTGGCAAGTTGTAAGAAATGAAATGGACTAATCATCAAAAAGAAAACTAGTGGACTAATGGTTTGATGGACCTCCACCTTTTATTTTTGATGTTTCCTTTGAGTTTAAAGCTTTTGTTTCACGTCTTCTAATGTTGTTGTACCGCTTTGGGCACTGTTCGAAAGTTCTCTTCGTGCCAAAGGAGGACACAATTATTGAAGATATTTCCTCGCATACTTTTATGACCCGCGGAGGTTTGGGGGGATTCTATTAACTAACTACTCACGCGCTTTTACTTCACGCACGAGCAGATCGGTCTCCTCCACCGAAAAGCTCCTCCCGTCCAGGTAAATCCGCCATCGTAATATCAACAGGCTATGGACAATGCGCCTGCTGGCTCTTAAAGGGAATGAGAGTATAAATTCTTATTGGTTAATTGTATGTTACACCCAAAACACACCCATGACTAATGAAGTAACTTAACCCAACCCTTTTGAACGATGCGCCTGGCGCAATGTTCGCTTTTTCCGCCGTGAAAATACCAAATTGTGTCGGGAACGCCCCTAAAGCAACTTGCGCGACAGACTTTAGACAATGCGCATATGATCGTGAAAATAGAGCCCTGTGTGTGTGTGCAATGATTGCAGGTTGGGGGTGATTGATTGCAATTGCGTTCCGGGTGCTGCCAATCAGAGGGTGCGGCCTATAAAGAGGACACCGTTTGGAGAATGAGGGGAGGCTCGCTAGATCTTTGCTTTTTACTCCGGAGTGCTGCGCTCGATGCCACAACCTGCCTGCTGTTTCTCTGCTTTTCCGCCAACGTGTGAAAGACTGGCTTCGGCTTTTTTGTTTGAGCTTTTTTGTTTGAGCCATCCACTTTTTTCTTGTAAATAAATCTTGTTACTTTGCATCAGTTGTCCGTCGTTCCTTTTCGGTGCAAGGTATCCCTTGTTAGGTGCCAGTTCCCCTAGGCTGGCCCGTAACAAATTGGGACCTCGTCCGAGAGCTGAACTGTTTTTTTGAACTGCTGCGCATTTTTTTTTTGGGGAGCTCTGGTAAGTTAGGTGTCTCCAGCTGGATTCTAGTAATTCTTCCATCGGAGCACATTTGTTGTGTTCGTTGATTTTGTTTAAAGGGGCAAATTTTTTGTTTGGGGTGGTGTTTTGAAGAGTAAACCCGGGGGGAGCTTCGCGGTCATAGTTGGCATAGCCAGCTGGCTGTGATTGCGAGCTACAATTGGTACGCTCCTTGAAGAAGAGTAGGTTTATGTAGGTGGGTTTTTGATAGGTAGGCTTAGGGATCAGAGTTCCCATGTCCATCACCAAAGAGGGCATTTATACTGCGCAGTTTTAAGTTTAGTTCGAAGTTTAATATTTTCGTAAGTTTTGGTTTTTTTTTGTTTTTTTGAGCTTTTTGATGGATGGCGTTTTTGGATGGACAAAGCCAACTTCATCGGGGCGGTGAATAGCTTGGTTCAAGCTCATAATGGCAAAATGTTTCTTTGTTGCCTTCGTGTTTTTATGCTACGTGCATTGTGAACTCATTTTTTGCGCTGGAGCTTAATCCATGGACTTTTGTGGCCGGAGAGCTGTTTTGGTTCGAAGGTTGGTGCTTTGTTTGGTTAGACAAAGGACCACGTGCTTTTTTTCAAGTGGCAATTAGAACGAGCGCAGTTTTGTAGCATTTTTGTATCTTTTGATGTTTTGCATTTTGGCTCGTTTTTTTTGGAATACTCATTTTTTTTTTACAGTTTTGTGGCGTTGTTGTGGAGTAGGCCTAATCCAATGTGAGAATCCTCACCTTTTTTCTACTTAGTTTGTTTAATTGATTTTGAACTTTGTAACCATGTCTGTAGTTGAGGATTTTGCTGAAAGCCCTTCTTATGAGCTGCTGCTGCGCTGCACTAAAGAGCAGTTGTTGCAGATAGCGGAGAAATATTCAGTTGATGTGAGTAGTGAGGATAAAAAGTTAAGAGACTTTGTATAATGCCATGGAAACTGGTTTGCTTGAGCAGGGTGTTTTTGAGACTAAGTTAAATGAACAAACTATTTCAGAGGCTGCAGTTAATGTGTCTGATGCTGAACTAAAAATACGCAAGTTTGCTTTTGAAGAGCGTCGGCTGCAGTTTGAGCTTGATGTAAAAAAGCTTGATTTTGAAGAGTGTGAAGAGAATGTGTGTTTCAGCTTAAAAAGATGGAGCTGGAATTGGCTGCTAGACAAGAAACTGTAGATTCTGCTCCTCCTCAGCCAATTGATCGTTCTTTTGATGTGTCGTAACATTCGCCTCGTCCCTCCGTTTAATGAACGGGAGGTTGAGAAATATTTCAGTCATTTTCAGAGGGTTGCAACTACGCTGAAATGGCCTGTTGGCGTTTGGAGTTTTCTTTTGCAATGCGTGCTCTCTGGTAAAGCTCAAGAGGTGTACTCTGCCCTCACCCTTGAGTCACCCTTGTGTCTCTCTGTCTGGGGGGGGGGGGGGGGGCGGCGGGTGTGCTGAGAGGTGGTCTCGCCCGGGGCGTAAAACACTATAGAACCGCCACAATCGAAATGGGTGTCTCTAGAGTTCCTTTGCATTCTGTTTCTTAAAAGATCAATTTAGTTTCTGGTTTGATTAGAGTGGCTGTCCGCCTGGTGCTACCTTTTCAGGGTATTGCATTTATTTTGGGAAATGATTTGGCCGGAGACAAAGTTCTTCCGTTGCCACAAGTAGTTGCTACTCCCTTGATGCCTAGCACCAATTTAGATCCAAGTCTCTCTTCTGTGTCTTCTGCCTGTGTAGCCACTCGTGCTCAATCTCGTAAGTATAAGGATGCAGTTGACTTGTCTGACACTTTCCTATGTGACGAGAACTTTTTTGTTTTGCCTCCTGTTAGTAGATCGCCTCCCCCTGTTGGTGTTCCTGAGCCGCTGTCCACTCACGGTGGTGCTGAAACCGGTGATTCACTTGTGTTGCCTGTAAATCAGGTACTAATTAGTTCTGAGCAGAAACAAGATCCTTCTTTGGTTCGGTGCCGCGCTGCTGCTGATGGGAGGGGAGATGCTAATAAGTTAGTCTCGTTTTATTGGGAAGATGGGTTGCTTATGAGGAAGTGGACTCCCCCACATAGTAAAGATTTGGGGTGGAATGCAGTTTTTCAACTCGTGTAAGTTGAAAAAAACTCAGAGTATTCCACCTGCTCCACTTCGACCCATCCCAGTGATTGGTGAGCCATTTGAGCGCATTATTTTGGATTGCGTAGGGCCTCTGCCTAAAACTAAATCTGGCCATCGTTACCTGTGAACTATGATGTGTGCTGCTACACGCTTTCCTGAAGCTGTTCCTTTGCGCTCACTTAAGGCAAAACCAGTGGTGAGAGCACTGATTCGTTTCTTTTCAACTTTTGGGTTGCCTAAAGTGGTGCAGACAGATCAGGGCTCTAATTTTCTATCACGTTTATTTAAGGAAGTGTTAAGTCAGTTGTCTGTGAAGCATGTGGTGTCAAGCGCTTACCATCCAGAGTCTCAAGGGGCTTTGGAGAGGTTCCACCAGACATTGAAGTCTATGTTTCGGACGTACTGTGATGACTCTAAAGAGTGGGATGAGGGGCTACCACTGTTGTTGTTCGCTGTACGTGAAACCACCAAAGAATCCTTAGGCTTCAGTCCTGCTGATTTGATCTTTGGCCATACCATCCGGGGCCCATTGAGGTTGTTGCGTGAGGAGTGGGGCTCTCCGAATAAACATCAGCCATGCAACATCCTTTATTATGTCAGTGGGTTTAGAGAGCGGTTGCATCGTGCCTGTCAGTGTGCTCGTGATGCTTTGTCAGGAGCTCAGTCTAAAATGAAGTGTCATTATGACCGTAAAGCAGTGAGCCGTGAGTTTAAGCCAGGTGATCAGGTTCTTGTTTTGTTGCCTGTTTTGGGTTCTGCTCTGCAGGCCAAATTCTCTGGACCTTATGAGGTTGAGTCAAAACTGAGTCAGACTGATTATGTTATTCGTACACCTGACAGAAGACGCAAGACTCGAGTTTGTCACATTAATATGTTGAAGTCTTATGTTTCCAGGGATGTTACAGTTTTTCTCCATCGGTTTGGCTCATTTCTTGAAACTGAGATGACATTCCTATAACTATAAGGTCATTTGGCCAAACATTCTTACACTTCTGCGCAACACTTCAGATAACCAGCAAAATGTCATATGTCTGTAAAAACTGTTCATTCATTCTTCAAATACAAATCCATTTCCCATTTAAATAGTCAACACCATAAAAATGACACAGATCCTTCTCAATTGCTAGGCTCATTTTCACTCATTAAGTACTTTTGTCAAAACTAACTGGATGGTTCAGCACAACTACACGGATCACCTGCAAATGCTGATATCTCTCCCAAAACAGTTTACCCATGTGTCAAAACTAAATTTCCTTCTCTAATAAATAGTCAGTGCCCCCAAAATGCATTGTCCCTTTGGCATTGTGTAAGCACTGCAAGTCAAAATGCTTAGACGTTTTGTCATTATAGGTCTAGCTACACCACACACACTGCACTCATTCTGCCAAGGAAATTGTAACTACTTTTATTCACACATAAAGTAAATTTCACGCATTAGAGAACCTAAAAGGAAAATGTATACAGTATTCTGTAAAAAAAAAATCAAAATAAAAATTGTATCATGTCACTGCAATCGGCACATTGGCGCCCCCTAAGCTTGCTGAGAAGGTGCCATGCACAGAAGTAGCGTGACTCTCTGCCTTGGGGGTGGGGGGGGGGTGGGGGGGGGCAAAGAGGTGGTCTTGCCCGGGGAGTAAAACACTGTAGAACCACCACTGAGCATGGTGTTCGCAAACTCTCCACCTGCAAGCGGAGAAAAACTCCTCAATAGGATTGAGTAACTGAGAATATGGTGGTAGTAACACATGCATCCTTGGATGAGTGGTGGACCATGGCACGGTGGAAGTTCACATTTCCTCACACATTGACAAAGTGTGGTAGGTGGGGCCCTTCGAGACCCCTCTCATTTTCGGGGACTAAATCCATATAAAGATTATCCAGGAAAAGGAGGAGCTTCTGGGTGCTGTACGGGCCCAAGCTTGCAATGTGTGTGGCCACTAGGGCTGCCATCCTTCCTCTTCAATCCCATTCGAATTTCATTACTTATTTTTTTAAAAATTCGAATAATATTCGAATTTCGAATATTCGAATAATATTCGATTTTTTATGTTAAAATATAGCCTATTATTTATGCATTACTATAGGTTACCTTGTAGGGCATGGGGTTATTATACTTTTGGCCAGTAGAGGGCGTTCCGATGTAATCAGTACACATTCTATACCAGAAGTCAAGAGATCTTTGTTGTAAGTAAATAATAAAGATCAGGCAGAAAAGGAAAAGTTCAATTCTGAATTTTAATTCAACTCTGAGTACAACACTGAACCGCGTCAAGGCTGCTGGAGAAACCTGGTCCTTTATTACGGTTATTACGGCATATTACGGTTTCTCTGTTTGATATTTTTCCATTTTCTGACGGAAATCCAAAGTATTTCCATACCAAGCTTCTGTGATGTTCAGGAGTGGTAATATCCGCCCGTGAATTCTCCTCGCTCGCCATTAATTAAATTCTGATGCTGTAGGCAACGCTATGATAACGTTCAAGCATTGAAGTAACGCGATAACTCAACGTGAGATTTGGATTCAGTCAGACTCAAACTCATGAACGAATAGACGAAACGAATAGAAGAACGACAAATTTCGTCATTAGGCTACGTTCAGACGTGATGTTTTTTTTTTACAGACGTCGGTGGATGGTTTACATTATTTTCCTATGGTACAGGGTGTTTTTTAAAAAAACATCCTGGGTGGTACGTCGGGTGCTTTTTTGACAACTGACCAATGAGCGACTGAAATTCTGTAGTTTCAAAGAAGAAACATGGCGGCGAAAACAAAGCCTCTCAAGTCAAACAAAATTCCAACCGAACAACTGGTGGTACTCGTAAGTGAGCACACAGAGCTATATGACATGGCAAATAAGCTATACCACAACGTCTACCACAAGGAGACCGTTTGGAGATCGATTGGGGCACTTTTGGGACACAACTGTAGGTATTAGTTTCAGTTGTTTTCATCCGCTCACATCACAAGCTATGCTAACCGTTAGCGTTTACGGTCTATCAGCTGATGTCAGCACAGGCACCGCCCCCGTGCTTTTTTGGAAGGCTTTTTTCTCTCTTCGAAAACCACCCGGGGAAGGTGTTTTCTGTTATAAAAAAACATCACGTCTGAACGTAGCCTTACGTTGTCTTGAAAAAAATAAATAAAAAACAAACATTCGACTAGTAATTCCTGCATTCGAATTCTGTTGTTTTTTTAATAGTCGAATTATATATGCCACTGGATCTACAGCTTCCTACACAACAGGCAACAGAGGGTGAAAATCAACAACAACATATCCTCCCCTCTGTCCCTCAGTACTGGCGCTCCACAAGGTTGCGTTCTTTCTCCCTGGCTCTTCTCCCTCTACACCAATCAGCTCAAAACTCACCACAAATCTGTCAACATGTACAAATATGCAGACGACACAACCATCATAGGACTCATCACCAACAACCAAGAATCAGAATACCGTGCACAGATCAACCAAGCAGTCACCTGGTGCGCAGACCACAGCCTACTACTCAACACATCAAAAACAAAAGAACTCATTGTCGACCTCAGACGCCAGCCATCTCCCAAAACTCCAGTGCACATTCATGGTCAACCCATATCCACCAGTGACTCATTCAAACTCCTTGGCACCCACATCAGTAATGATCTGAAATGGAGAATTAATGCAGACCACATCCACAAAAAAGCCCAGCAAAGACTATTCCATCTCCGACAGCTCAAGAAATTCAGAATAAAACCTCATCTCCTGATCCGCTTCTACACAGCCATTGTGGAAAGCATTCTTACCTCATCCATCACAGTCTGGTTCAGTAGTCTTGATACACACTCTAAGAAAAAACTGCAGCGCACAATCAACAGAGCCTCAAAAATCATTGGCTCTCCCCTCCCATCTCTGGAATCACTACACCACAAAAGAGCATTAAGCAGAGCTCACAAAATCGTCTCAGACCCCACACACCCTGCAAACTATGCATTTCAGCTCCTGCCCTCTGGAAGACGCTATAGGACAATTGCCACAAAAACAACACGCTTCCAAAACAGTTTTATCCCTACTGCCATAAAACTCCTGAACTGCAGATAAACACTGTCTGAACATGGACTTGAACTGGTTAATTCTTTTGGATTGTCTGTGTGTCTATATGTATGATGTCCATATCTGTCTCCATCTGCGTCCCTAGTCTTTATGTTGCATGTTGAGGAACCTGTACCATGCCGTACTGAAAAGAAAATTCCACCTGCTTGCAGTGTGGTCATTAAAGAATCATTCATTCATTCATTCATTCATTCATTCATTCATTCATTCATTCATTCATTCATTCATTCATTCATTCATATTCGACTACTGAAAGTCGTTCCAACAGCCCTGGTGGCCACACCATTTTCAGATGTGGCCGCACACATTGTAATATTTCCCTCTCACTGACCCGGGATGTCCACTGTGGCCCGTGGGCCAAGGATGTTTCGGCTGCGCCTGTGGCCCTTGGCCAGGTTGAAACTAACTTCATCAACAAATAAGATTGTTGTCATGAATTTATGACATGCTCCAAAAAATGTAAACTATATTGTATTATATCCTTAACTAATTTTGACAATTGAGCAGACTATTCTGCCTATGATGACTTAAACAATGAAGTTGCGCTGACATGTTTTGAAGAGAATGACCATTACACTGAGAAACGACTAATTGGAATAGATCGGCAAAATCAATGCATTTGGAAAATGTGCTAAATGTGGGCTAATTGTGTTAACTGTAGGTAAGTGTACATAACCATTTGCAAAGATGCACTAGACACTTGAGACATGTACAAAGCATTTAAAAATTTGATGAAAGCAATGAGAAATGCCATTCTGTTGTGACAAAATGCAAGTTTGTTTGGGGATTTGTCCATGTTGTTTTGAGAATGTCATCTCAGTTTTCAAAAAATGAGCCAAACCGATGGAGAAAAACTGTAAACCACCTTGTGATCCTGTGACTGTCATGTCTGTCTCAGCGGTTATCCCTCTATACTGTCCAGAGGAAGATGGCCTCAGTCTTCGTGATGTTCCTGTCTCCTGTGCTCGGCTCCAGAACTCTGAGGTCTTATCTAATTTGAGTTCTTTTCTTTCACATTTACCTGATTCTCGTGCATGCGAGATTATGGATTTAATTCAATCATTTCCTGCTTTGTTTTCAGATGTGCCTTCTCGCTCAAATGTTTTGATCCATGATATTGATGTGGCTGGTCATACTCCTATTAAGCAGCATGCCTACCGCATCAATCCAACTAAGCAGTCTGTCATGAAGGCTGAAGTTGCCTATCTTGCAGAGCATGGGTTAGCCACCCCTAGTACTAGTGCTTGGAGTTTACCCTGCCTCTTAGTTCCGAAACCTGATGGCACTGTACGTTTCTGTACGGACTATTGAAAGGTAAATGCAGTCACAAAGCCGGATTCTTTTCCACTACCTTTAATGGAGGATTGTGTAGATCGCGTGGGTTCAGCTACTTTTGTCAGTAAGCTGGACTTACTGAAAGGCTATTGGCAGGTAGCTTTAACACCTAGAGCCACTGAGATCTCTGCTTTTGTGGCCCCAGATAACTATATGCAGTATGCTGTAATGCCTTTTGGGTTGCGGAACGGGCCAGCTACATTCCAGCGCCTTATGAATACAGTGTTGGCAGGTGTGCCTAATTGTGAGGCATATTTAGATGATTTGGTTATTCCTTCAAAAACTTGGCCAGAACATGTTCAGTCTCTTCGTATAGTGTTTCAACGGTTATGTGATGCTTCGTTAACCTTGAATTTAGCTAAGTGTGAGTTTTGTAAGGCTATGGTCACGTATTTGGGTAAGCAGGTGGGCCAAGGAGAAGTGCGTCCTGTAGAAGCCAAGGTTTTGGCCATCTCTGAGTTTCCTGTTCCAACTACAAAGCGAGAGCTGCGTAGGTTTCTTGGAATGATTGGCTACTACCGCAGCTTCTGTAGGAATTTTTCTGATGTTGTGTTGCCTTTGACTTGTTGCAGAAGACTGCTGCTTTTGTTTGGTCTGATGAATGTCAGACTGCTTTTGCTAATGCTAAGGCATTGCTCTGTAGTTCTCCAGTCCTTGCAGCACCAAATTTCCAACTGCCATTTAAACTGGAGGTGGACGCAAGTGGTACCGGAGCTGGTGCTGTGTTGCTTCAGGAAGATGCCGATGGGCTTGATCACCCCATTTGTTTCTTTTCCAAAAAGTTTCTTAAACATCAGTTAAACTACAGTACAATTGAAAAAGAAGCATTAGCTTTGTTGTTAGCATTGCAACATTTTGAAGTTTATCTTAGTTCTACTTCTATACCTGTTGTTGTGTACACCGACCACAACCCTCTCACTTTTCTCTCCAGAATGAAAAATGCAAATCAGCGCATTATGTGCTGGTCCTTATATCTGCAGTAGAGGTAAGATCTTAAGCTCAAGCCCGAGTCCGAGCCCGACCCGACACGAATTTCGGGCCGGGTCGGGCCTAAAATGTCAGTCATTACGTTCGGGTCGGGTCGGGCTTCTCTCTCGCTGATTTTTTTTTTTTAAAATAAATATATGTTTATAAAACTGTATACTAAAACGATGTGTGGATACTAAACTAAGGAATACTTGTTATAAAATAAATAATTAGGATAAAACAGAGAAGGCGCTGTAAGGTAATTGCTATTTAACTACTAAACAGGAGCCGCAGAGCATGCTCTGCGCAGGTGAATGCCGCCCTCTTTATAATCTTCCCCTCCGCAAGTCCGCATCTATTTTGACCTGGTATCTCCGATATAGAGCAGCAAGAAGTCAAGGATAAACTAAAGACAGGGGAACTGAAAAGACAAACACGCACCGGTAAGAGTAGGGTGTGGAAAAGCTTCAAATTGATTGTTAAAAATGCTACAGAAACTTGCGTTGGCTTCGCTCAGTGTAGTTAATGTGGCGCTTTGCCTTCATACAAGAGCAAAAAGACTGGCACCCCGACGCTGAGCAGGCATTTAAACAGCTGTACTGGCAAAAGTGATGATTGTCAAACATCTATATTATCATTCGTCGCCTTATCACAACACGTACTGTACTAAACTCTTGCAATGACAGTTCAAAAAACTCCTTCATGTCCTTGTCTATTATCCACCCGTCATTGTTCTTCTTTGTCTTTCTGCCTCTCTCTCTCTTAAAGTGCCGCGCTAGATTCTTAAGGACTTACTGCTGCTGTGGTTTATGAACCAATTTTCAACCTGTCAAAATGACGGACGGCCTTAAATTTTTAGTCAACTCTTATAAAAGATGTAAATGTTCATACAGTCTTGTTTAACTTAGATTTCGTTACAAAAGACATGCTTTAATTTGTTATCATAAATCACCCCTCCTCCTCCCGAGTCCTCACAAATTAAATATGAAATTTCGGGTTTGCTTCGGGCTCGGGCCTGCAAATCAAGTTAATTGGTCGGGCTCGGGTCGGGTCGGGCTTTAATCCCGCGGGCCTGGGTCAGGTCGGGCTGGATTTTTTAGGCCCGATCTTACCTCTAATCTGCAGGGGTACAACCTGGAGATCAGGTATAAGAAGGGTACTGACAATGTTCTGGCTGATGCACTCTCACGCTCTTATAATTTTTTCTTTTCTCTTTTTATTAACAGTAAATGTTAATTCTTGGTGGTGGGGTTGTTGCGTCCTGTGGTATTTCTCTGCTGTGTGCCTGTGTGTGTGTGCAATGATTGCAGGTTCGGGGTGATTGATTGCAATTGCGTTCCGGGTGCTGCCAATCAGAGGGTGCGGCCTATAAAGAGGACACCGTTTGGAGAATGAGGGGAGGCTCGCTAGATCTTTGCTTTTTGCTCCGGAGTGCTGCGCTCGATGCCACAACCTGCCTGCTGTTTTTCTGCTTTTCCGCCAACGTATGAAAGACTGGCTTTGGCGTGGTGCTTTTTTGTTTGAGCCATCCATTTTTCCTTCTTTTTTACTACTTTCTTCTTGTAAATAAATCTTGTTACTTTGCATTAGTTGTCCGCCGTTCCATTTCGGTGCAAGGTATCCCTTGTTAGGTGCCAGTTCCCCTAGGCTGGCCCGTAACAGTTTTTAAAATTGAGCTTAAACAATTGTAAAAAAAACTGTAAGAGTGGCAACATGGGGGTCTCTGAGCAACTATCCACTGACCTAAAAACTAGGATAATTCATTATTATGAATTAGGAGAAGGGTACAAGAAATTATCTGGAAAGTTTTGGACTGTCTGTCTCAGTCAGAAATGTAGTATAAAAATAGAAGGCCACTGGAACAGTTCTTGTAAAGGAAAGATGTGATAGGCCGAAAATATCAGAAAGACACAGACATGGTCAAAAACAATGGTCAAAAACAAGCCACAGACCACCTCCAGAAAATTACAAGAACACCTGGCTGCTGATGGTGTAGTTGTTCATTGCTACACAGTCCAGGGTACTTTGCACCAGGAAAAGCTTATTGGAAAAGTCATGTGCAAAAAGCAAAATCCACCAAGGAATTAATGAAGAAGCACAAGTACAATGCTCTGGAATAGCCAGCCCAGTCCCCAGACCTTAACATCACTGAAAATATATGGACTGAAGCAGGCTGTCTACTCAAGGAAGCCAAAAAACCTGACTGAACGGGAGGCATTTTGTATGGAGGAATGGACCCACATACCAACTGCCAGACTTCAGGGACTTGTCTGTGGCTATAGGAGGCGTTTACAGGCTGTTATTGCAGCAAATGGAGGCTGTACTAAATATTACAGTTTTTCTGAATTACTAAAGCACAACAACTATTGGCTAAACAGCTTCCTAAATTGCTTAAACTATTTCTCACAACTGTTCACTCTTTTGTCAATATCTTAAACAACATTTGCAAAACTTACTGACTCCTCTTTGCACATTCTCACCACTTTATTTTAGTCTATGTACAGTACATATACATCCTGAATTTTGCTATTTTTCAGTTGAAAATGCATTTTCAGGGCTGTAAAAAACAACGTATGCTATTACAATTTTTTCCAACCTTTTACACACGTTTTCAAAACTCTATGTGCTTTTCTCAAAATTCTACACACAAATGTAACTATTGTTCACACAAAATGCAAAAAGTGCCCTATCTTTTGCAAAATGAAACACAGTATTCAAAATATTCTAAACACATCTCAAAAGCAAGCATTTGTCTCATGTTATAAACACATTTTCCATAGCATTACATACCTGTGTATATCATTTACACACTGTTGGTCTAAATCAAAGGCACTTTTGTTTTATAATGTTTTGATATATTGCCATTCAAGAGTGAAAATATAGTAGTATGCAAATGGAAGCCAACACAAACAATGTTGGAACCAAAAATATTTACTGTCAAAAATATTTCTAAACAAATAGATACACAGTACATTGTGAGACGAGACAACATTTCACCTGGAGGAATTGGTGATACATGTACACGCAACTGTTACAGTAAAACACAGTACGGACAAGACAGATACAGAATAGTACACACACTATCCACACACACAGTGCGTACACACATAGACATGAGAAACTACACACATTCATACTCACACACGTGCACACACACATGTGGACAAACACACCAGGATACACATGTGCATTCACATTACACAATGCGCAAAACAAAGACAAGTGACATAAAGCCAACACGCTAGACAGGGCATGGCTTGTATCAAAGCTCTGTAGCTAGTGGTTATGAATGGAAAAACATTTTATACATATGATATATGATATTAGCAGCAAATAAAATGCGGGAGGCATAAGCTGCGCTGTGGTAGTTACCATTGATGGGGGACAGCTAGTTGCATGTGTATTTAGAGTCCAGCTCTCCTATGGGCTGGGTCTGGCCAAAATACTTCATTCGCATCACATGCTACATTTTCTCTTGCCAAACACTAAGGACAGAATCTTCCTGTGTGGCATATCCAACCTTGGATACAAGCAGCATCAATGTCACCACATGCTTTCTCTATTGCCTGGAGAAGTGGAAGGTGGACATACACTGTAGGGATGATGATCATATATTTTCCAGCGCCATGTTCAGAAAAAATATTTGACTGGGTTGAGAAATGTTGAATATAGAGAGGGTTTGACAACAGAAAAATGAGTGTTCAGTGAAGCAGTTATTGTTTGCACATACGAGGAAAGAGTCTAAATCACTGATAAATGAGTGTGACATTTTGATTGGTTGTGTTTGAAATAGGAAATAAAGCTACTTCCTGTTAGATTTCTGTGTGTTCGGTAGAGATTTGTGTGTATTGATTTGAAACAAGTGAATAGCTGAATTGAAAACTGTGTCAAGGCTGAGAATTTGTGTATGGTTTTGATGATTTGTTGTGGAGTTGTGATGTTTGAGTGAGAAGCATTAAAAATTCTGTGCTATATAAAGATTTTGTGTGTAAGTAGTTGAAAAAAACTGTATACACATCTGAACGTTGTGCTTCATTTTTGCGGTTGTGTTTACTAACTGCTTCATTGTAATTTCATTTTGACAATGGTGTTTCTGTTTTGAGAATAGAGTTTGGCTTTCAGCACATGTAAAACTTTTTTGAGGCAGTAGTGCACTTTTGCAACAAGAGTCAGGAGTTTTGGGAAATGCATGTGAGCAATTGGAGTTTGTCTTAACAGTTTTGAGAAAATGGGGTAAGGTTTCAGAAATTGAGTTTAAGCAATTGTGAAAAAATGTGCAGAGCAGTTTCAGAGCAAAATCTATCTAATTAGATAGATAGATAGATAGATAGATAGATAGATAGATAGATAGATAGATATAATGCAGGATACAGAGGTGTGTGTGTGTGTGTGTGTATGTATGTGTGTGTGTGTATGTATGTGTGTGTGTGTGTGTGTGTGTGTGTTCGCACATGCAACGTGTTTACTTAGAGAGAGTATGTGTGTGAGTGTGTGTACTAATACACAAAACAATTCCCACCTCCTACTCCTGTCATGTACTTAGATTGCGTATGCTTTGTCGCCTTGCCCTGTGATTTGTGCATTTAAGGCCCACTGGCGGGCACAGTTATTAATGATTAAATCCCCTCTCCCATGAGGGACAGATGGCTACCGCGTGTGCCCGTCTGCCCACCAATGCAGGGTGCCACTGACCAACCTTGGAGGACTGAGGTGTACCAGCAGGCTATTCTGGCAACTGGCCTTTATGGTGAACTGGAACACTGTTTGTGTGGCACTGACTTTCAGTGTACATAGTAATCATAAACATTCAGGTCAGCAGATATGGACATTTACTGTTTCAATAAGGGCATGTGTATGTGTGTGTGTAAGGGGAAAAAGAACCAGAGAGGGAGAGAGAGAAAGAGAAACCAAGAGTGAAAGAGAATGAGAGAGATAAAAAAGATAGAGACAGAGGAACAAGCAGGAAGGGGTAAAGGGGTAAAGTAACCGAAGACGCCCAAGAAGCCACAATCAGACAGACATCGTTAGAAGCGGAACACTTGAACCTGTGTTGTTGCTCAGAACCAAATCTCTACGTCATTGTACACAAAGTTACATGTTTGATGAATAAAAAGAGAATACATCTCCTGAATACACTGAATGCTGAAAAATATGATGGGTTATTTGATTGCAGCTACTCTGTTAAATCAGAGTTGGGACAACACACTATTCCTTTCTTAAGTGTGTTAAATTCATAGGGTCATCGATATCTGTGTTGCAGATTTAAAAACTGCTATTGCCTACCAGTAAGTATGAACATGAAAAAGTATTACTCCACCAGTACCATCTCCAGTTTAGTAGAATGACAGTAAATAGTTGGCAATTCTTATTCACCCTGGCTTTGGCAATAAAGTTACCAACACATTAATGGTGATGGGGGGAGACCACTTTAAAAATATGCATTGTCTGTGAAAAGAGCACAAGTAGTTTTGTGTGTGCTTTAGAGGCAAGGCGGGGTTTGAGTGATCAAGAAAACTGATTGGTTCCCAGAGCTGGGCACACATACCAGCAGGTATTACTGGCTGGTATGTGTGCTTCGCCCTATTGGAGAACAGTGGCAGTAAGCAGTTTTTACTCAGTTTTTTGTCCCCACCACTTTACAGTTTTTCTGAATTGCTAAAGCAGAAAAACCAATTGGCTGAACAACTTTCCCAATTGCTTAAGCTATTTCTCACAACTGCTCACTCTTTTGAGCAAGGAGATGACATGTCACAAGAGAAAGAGGTAAATACTATCACTGCAAGGTACAATGGGAGGAGACAGACAGAGAAGACAAGGACTAAATTGATCACATTGGAATGACATTGGTTGACTACCTTGAAAACACTACATTGAGACTTGCCACCAAATTAGTCAGAGTGTTCTACTATGAAAAATGGTTTTCAATATGCAACCATGCAACAAGCTAACACTTCAGCATATTGACTGATTTTGGATTACATAAAAGTAAAAAAAATCTATTGAAATATATGTGGTGAACAGCATTTGTCATGTGTTGTATTTCATGAATGCATTCATGTCATTTATCAATATGTCTGAAAAAATGAAACCCAGATCATGTCATTAAAAAAGTCAGAATGTTACAACGTGTTTAGGATTAATTACCACAGTGTGTAACTCACTGAAACACAAATATATCATATGAATCATGTGTGTATGATTTGCCAACAAAATCACATTTTTATAAATACGTGTATAGTTTTGTAAGCAGAATAACATTTTGCAATAGGGCAGGGGTATTCTGTTAATTGAGTGTATGGTTGCATTAACTGTGTTGTGTTTTGAAAAAATTGGCACAGTTTTTAAAATTGAGTTTAAGCACTTGTAAAAAACTGTAATATGATGGTTTGTGTTAACTGTTTGGTACAAAAACACCATTTTTACTAAGGTTTGCAGAGTTAAGCAACATGTGTTAGCTTTTGCAAGATATCTACAATGTTTTGCTAATTTGGTTTTATTTGTGTGTATAGAGTTTTGCAAAAACAGCCAATAGGTACAAAACATGTGCTTAAGCGATCAGAAAAAACTGTAATCACAGAGCACAAATGCTATATGTTAGGTACAACAAGTCAGAATTGAGGTTACTTCATTTCAAATGAGCTGACACCACCAACACAGTTTTTCACAATTACTAAAACTCCTTAACCTGAAACTGAAGCTGAAACCTTACCCCATTTTCTTAAAACTGAAAACACAAACTCCAATTGACCACATGCATTTCACAAAACTTGACCCTAAAAAGGCATTTTCAACTGAAAAAAAAAAAAAAATTCTGGATGTATATGTGCTGTACATAGAATGAAGTGGTAGTATTAGATTACTTGCTAAAATACTTCGAACAAAAATACATTTTGGGAATGCAGTACAAATGAAAACTACAAGTGCTGTATACAGTGCTGCAAACAAGAGATCACTGGGCTTTATCATGCTATTGGGTTGGGTCAGGCCACAGCACCTCATCCATATCACAAGTAATGATGTCCCTTGCCAGGTAACAGGAAAAGAATGCCCTGACGTGTCATATCTATCCTTGACACTGTTCCTGGCCTATGTTACAGGCCAGTTCCATGGCCTCTAAGAGATTTCGTAGATCGTCCTCAACCCATGGCCGAGAACTAGATCTATAATGGTGACTCTAATTTAATTAGTAGAAAAAACACTCTTCATCTTGCTCTTCCTCTACCTCCTCTTCCTCGCTATGTCCCTCACTCTCTGTCCTCTTTGACTAATTGGCAGCCATTTTGAAGCTGCAACCTTCTGGTGGCTCTTAATTGGCTTACATTGGTGGTGTCGGGTCATTTGAAATGAAGTAAACTCAGTTTTGACCCATTGTGCTTAACATATGGCATTAGTGCTCTATTTGTGATCAAATGTGGAGAAGAATGTTTACCATTTTGCATCACGTGTTAAATAATGCAAAATGTGTTTTAACAATGAGAATGTGTTTAGAGTTTTGCAAAGAGGAGTCAGTGAGTTTTGCAAATTGTGTTTTACTATGTAAAATGGTTTAAGGTATTGACAAAAGAGTGAGCAGTTGTGAGAAATATCTTAAGCAATTGGGAAAGTTGTTCAGCCAATAGGTTTTTGTGCTTTAGCAATTCAGAAAAACTGTAAATAACCAAACATATAGAGAACATTACTGTACTGTGCTGTCTCCAACATTTCTCAACCTAATTAAAGAATTCTTCTCACCATGGTGCTGGAAAATATATGATCACTGTCCCTATGTCCACCTCCCACTTCTTCAGGCAATAGAGAAAGTCACATGAGTGACATTGATGCTGCCTGTATCCAAGGTTGGATATGCCACACAAAAGATTCTTTCCTCAGAGAAAAAAATAGCATTTGATGCGAATTCAGTATTTTGGCCAGACCCTAAACACACATGCAACTAGCTGTCCCCCATCAATGCTAACTAGCACAGCGCACCGTATGCCTTTTGCATTTTTTTTATCACATATCATATGTATAAATTGTTTTTTTTACAGTTTTTTCTGATCGCTTAAGCACATTTTTTTGCCCCTATTGGCTGTTTTTGCAAAACTTTACACACAAATAACAAAAACGTTCACCAAATTAGCAAAACATTGTAGATACCTTGCAAAAGCAAACACATCTTGCTTAACTCTGCAAACATTTGTAAAAATGGTGTTTTTGTACCAAACAGTTAACACAAACCATCATATTAATTAGCACACAATGCGGCAACTACACACTAATGGTATCAGTGAAAAACACATCTGGCTTTTGGTTTCTCTGTGCACAAGATATTTTCAGTTTGAAGTCATACACAGGGATCCAACTCAACACACAGGGATTCAAAGTTCAAGTATGGATGTTCATTTACACACATCAACACAAACAATTTTTTTCCAAGTGAAAACACAAGAAAACATACAGTAATTTCACTGAGAGAAAAAAAAACAAGAAGTCTACATCTTGTCATCTCTCTGGGTCCAGCCACAAAATTTTGTCAACATCAGCTGTAATGTCTTCTAGTCAAATGCACTGAAATATCTCTGGAGTGCAGTATCAAGGCCTGACATGAGGCCTAGTCAATGTCTGTGATGGCGTGCCATCACTAGTGTTGTGTGTATGCTCTGACTATCATACCAACAAACCTGCCTCTGTGGTGTTGTGGTCAAAGTGCATGTTTGAAACCCTGGAGAACTGGGTTCAAAGCCAGGAGGGGTGATTTTTTCCCCTTTACTACAATATCCATTTATATAAAAGAGTTTTCACATGTGACAGTTTGGCCAGAAAGTTGACAAAATAGTTTAAATAATAGCCATGATTGTGTATAGTTTTGCTAAGAGTGTGTTGATTATTTGCAAGTTGTGTGTAAAGCAGTGAGTTGTGTTTACAGTTTTGCAAAAAGAGTGCTGTGCAGTGGATTGTGTTACAAAATTACAAACTGAGTGCAAAGCAGAGTTTGTGCTATTAGTTTTGCGAACTCAGTGAGGGGTTTTGCTACAACAATCACTGTTAGTATTTAAGCATTCAGAAAAAACTGTAATTCATTACCACTAGCTACAGAGCTTTGATACAAGTCATTCCCTATCTAGCGTGCTTACTTTATGTCACTTGTCTTTGTTTTGCACATTGTGTAGTGTGGATGCACATGTGTATCCTAGTGTGTTTGTTCACATGTGTGTGTGCATGTGTGTGTGAGTATGAATGTGTGCAGTTTCTCATGTCTATGTGGGTACGCACTGTGTGTGTGTGTGTGTGTGTGTGTGTGTGTGTGTGTGTGTGTGTGTGTGTGGATAGTGTGTGTGTGTGCACTATTCTGTATCTTGTCCATACTATCTGTCTTGCCCCATTTTACTTTGTCTCATCTCATTATGTACTGTATCTATTTATTCAGAAAATTACAGTAAAATAATTTTTGGTTCCAAAATTGTTTGTGAAGATTTCCATTCCCATACTAC
This sequence comes from Setipinna tenuifilis, assembly GCA_030347295.1. NCBI lineage: Eukaryota > Metazoa > Chordata > Actinopteri > Clupeiformes > Engraulidae > Setipinna > Setipinna tenuifilis. Next base: position 35,633,246 of record CM059266.1, on the reverse strand, counting down.
TGTTTTTTTACTCTTGCATGGCAATATATCAAAACATCCATAAAACCGGCTTTGGTAGCCAAGTCACACTGGTAGCCAAGTCAATGGGGCTTTGCGAGAACCCTGTTGTTGTGGTCATTTTGCATACAACAGAGGACAGAGGGGTGTGATTGATTGAATCTTCGTCCAGTAGCAAACAGAGGCATTTGAAAGAGGGGGTTCTGAGGCATTTCTGAGAAATGGGTTTACAATACAGCTTGGTCAGACCAGTGCTCACAGAGCCTTGACAAGTCACGATAGCCAGGCAAGAAAAAAACTGTATATGCATCTGACCGTTGTGCTTTTAATTTTTTAGTGTTTACTAACTGCTTCATTGTGATTTCATTTAAATGGTGTTGCTTCTGTTTTGAGGACAGAGTTTGGTTTTGAGGACATGTAAAACTGTTTTGAGACAGTAGTGCGCTTTTGCAACAACAGTCAGAAGTTTTGGGAAATGCATGTGAACAACTGGTGTAGTGGCCGCTTAGCAGCAGCCGCTTCTGAGAGCAGATCATCAGACATCAACGCACGTCTTATAATTATAGAGATTTATTCTAACAAACTTAGAACAGAAAACGAAGCCTCTATCGCAGCAACGCGGTTGAAAGATTGCCACTTCCGTTCTGCCTCACCATAGGCGATCCCGCCCTATATCAGACATCTGTCAATCTGTCAATCAAAGTGTCCCACGTCACATCCAATAGGCCAGACAGAACACGGCATTCAAACATAGAGACAAATCTAAGTAAATCTAAAGCATGATTTCCATAATCAACAAATTATAATATTTCATTGGGCTTTCATTAGTATTAAATGTTTTAAATGGGCATGCAAACATAAATATCAAGAATGGCTCCAACATTCCGGCCCCAATTGGCCCTAGTAAGGCAATTCATAACATGCATTCATAAGGAGCCACAGTTCAAAAGGAAACGGCCCATTGCAACATTATTTATATTCAAGGGTTATACATTCTCTTTTTTTTCTTTTTTTTCACATTTGTTTCAATTATTCATGGAAAGTCCGTCAAAAAGTTTCTCAAAAAAAAGAGACCTCTTTTGAAAAATAAGAGGGATTTTCAAGTCTCAAAAAATGAAATGTTCTCAAGGTATTTCAAAATCAGTTCAACAGTTCCTTTCAAACATTATTCCACCTACGCACAATTCATTTTTCATTTGATATTTTTTTTCTCATCATTGACATCAACAGATAGGTATTCAAATTTACATTTATATTCGTTCATTAGACTTGAAACATACTTTGTTAGTAGATAAGGATAGGTTTTAGTATCTTATTGAGAAGCATTCTATAGTGGTCTGTGTAGCGGGATGTTCGATGTATGTATGATGTATGATCAGTCGGGTCAGTAAACTGATTGGTCAGGTCGTATAGTCAGTCAAGTCAGTAAATTAATTGTTCAGGTCATGTCTGTGAGAAGGCACAGCTTGGTTATAGGCCTCTCTAAGATGCCTGTCTGAGTCTTCACTCGGACACGACGTACAAAGCCTTTAACGTCTGGAAAGATTTCTATGATTCGTCCCATAGGCCAAGAGTTTCGAGGAGAGGTCTCGTCTATAATTAGCACTATGTCTCCTGGCTTCAGATTTCTTTTGACTTCATTCCACCTTTGTTTTTCCTGTAGTAAGTAAAGGTACTCCTGTGTCCATCTCTTCCAGAATAGGTCAGAAAGGTATTGAACCTGTTTCCACCTCCTTCTAGAGTAGCTCTCCTGCTTGGAAAAGAGTCCAGGCGGAAGAGCTGGTTGGCCTTTCAGGAGAAGCAGGTGATTTGGTGTTAGGGGTTCAGGATCTCTGGAGTCTTCAGATGTCACAGTAATAGGTCGGGCATTGAGAATTGCTTCCACCTCACATAAGGCGGTTTGAAGACATTCATCGTCTAAAGTCTGTTCCTTTGTGACTGAATAAAGGATCTTCTTTATGGTTCTAATGAGGCGTTCCCATGCGCCTCCATGGTGGGGTCCATAAGGCGGGTTGAATCTCCATTTTATGCCTTTTGAATTCATTGAGCTCGGTATCTTACTCATGTTTAGGTGAGCCAGTGCCTCCTTTAGTTCTCGCTCAGCGCCCACAAAATTTGTTCCATTATCTGAAACGATCTCTTTAACTTGCCCTCGTCGGCAGATAAATCTTCGTAATACTGAGATACAGGAATCAGTGTCCATGGAGTAAGCCATCTCCAAGTGTACGGCCCTACTGGCTAGGCATGTAAACAGGGCTCCATACCTTTTCACTCTACTACGGCCACTCTTAACCTCTATGGGCCCAAAGTAGTCAAGGCCAGTGTGAGTGAATGGAGGAAGATCTGGTGTTATGCGAATGAGAGGTAAGTCAGCCATTTTCTGATTCACGGCCACTCCATGCCATCGTCTACAGAGAACACAGTCGCGGCATATCTTCCTTGCAGCTTGATTGGCCTTGAGAATCCAATATTTTGTTGTTTGGAGTTTGGAAAGCATTTGATTTTTTCCACAGTGGCCTACCAGATGGTGGGTGTGGTTCAGAAGAAGCTTTGAAAAGTGGTGCGCATTAGGCAGAATAGCTGGATGTTTGAAATGTTCTGGCATAGCCAACTTACTCAGTCTTCCTCCTACTCTTAGTATTCCATCGCAAAGTATTGGATCCAGCTTATACAGTCTACTAGTCTTTCTTAGAGCTTGGCCTGTTTGCAAGGCTTTTACTTCATCCCTGAAGGCTTTCTGTTGGACATAAGCAACAAGTGAATCTTCTGCCTCGGTAAGATCTTGTACAGATAGCTGCTGATTGGCTAATTCTGATTTTAGTGGTGCATTGTGTGATGCACTTGCTTGTTTTGATTGGACTAAGTGTCTCAGAGTCATTTTGAACTTTAGGAGCCAGGCAGTAGATCTGATGAGTTTGTCCCATGATGAAAAGTATTCAATGAACTGGGTCAGAGGGTCTTCATGGGCTACTGTAACGAAGGCCGCAACAGAGCTCTTAACCTCTGAGTCACTGTCTGAAAGCACCAGTGATTCAGTGGACAGTTTTGGCCAGTCAGCTTCACATTTGGCCAGATAGTCTGGGCCATGTAGCCAACTCCCTCGTTCCAGAAAAGCCTTTGCTCGCATTCCCCTCGATGCACAGTCAGCTAGGTTGAGATCAGTCTTAATGTGGCGCCACTGAGATTTCAGTGTCAGGTCCCGAATCACAGACACTCGGTTAGCTACGAAGGTCTTAAATCTGTGACGGTCATTCTGAATGTACTTTAGGACGGAAGTACTATCAGTCCAGAAGAAGGAGGCAGAGATCGGAAGCTCTAGTTCTTTCTTAAGCATATTGTCCATTCGTGCTGCCAAAACTGCAGAAGTGAGCTCCATTCTGGGAATTGTGACCACCTTCAGGGGTGCCACCCTTGCTTTTCCCATCACGAACACAGTATGAGGAGGTCTGCTTTTGTAAGAGAATCTTAAATAACTGACGGTTCCGTAGACACTCTCACTGGCATCACAGAGGTGGTGTAATTGAATGTCGGTGATATCAAGACTCGCTGGTTTGTAGCATCGTTGGACTCTGAAGTCGGAGATTATGTGAAGGTCTCTCTGCCATTCGCTCCATCTTGATGCAAGGGCAGGAGGGATTTCATCATCCCATCCACAGTTGATCTTACACAGTTCTTGCAGTATCAACTTTCCTGAGAGCATGACGGGTGCCAAGAATCCCAAAGGATCATAGACAGAGTTGAGCGTGGACAAAATTCTCCTTCGACTTACAGGTTGCCGTTTCAGGGTAACGTCAAAGAAGAATGTGTCTGATTCCACATCCCATCGCATGCCAAGTGCTCTTTCTACAGCTGGTCACTGTCAAGGTCTATGTTCTTTATTTCTTTTGCCCTCTCTTCGACAGGTATGGAAGCAAGGACAGAACGGCTATTGCTGGTCCATTTCGTAAGCTTAAATCCTCCTGTGGCACATACAGTCTTTAAGTCCTGGACCAAATGAATGGCCTGATTTTTGTCTGGAACTGATCTGAGACAGTCGTCTACATAAAAATTGTGACGAATTGTGTTTAGTGTTGAGGCTTCAACTTTTCCTTCATTATCCTCAGCCGTCTGCTTGAGTGCAAAATTTACACAGCTGGGAGAAGAAACTGCGGCGAATAGGTGTACAGTCATGCGGAATTCTCTCAGTGCTTGGGAAGTGTCGCCCCCTGGCCACCACAAGAATCTCAGGAAGTCCACATCATCTTTGGGAATCTTCACCTGGTGGAACATTTCCTCAATGTCTCCCATAACAGCTACTTGATCCTGTCTGAACCTCAAAAGTACACCTAGCAAGGTATTTGTGAGGTCTGGGCCTTGTAATAGTTCTGCATTCAAAGAAGTCCCTTGGTAGACTGAAGTGCAGTCGAAGACTACCCGTAATGACCCTTTCCGCTTGTGGTACACTCCGTGATGGGGAATGTACCAAAGTCTTCCATCAGTGCGGTGCAGCTGATCTTCAGGGACCATCTCTGCATGTCCTTTATTCAAGACATCATTCATAAAGCTCACATATTCATTCTTAAAAGACTCATCTCTCTCAAGCCTTTTCTTAAGGCTGTATATTCTTTGCTCAGCCATTTGTCTATTATTGGGCATACTAAGATTATCCTTACGAAAAGGAAGTCGGATTTCGTAGTGACCATCACTTTTTCTTAATGATTCGTTCATGATTTTCAGAAACTTCTTATCCTCAAACGAGTGTTCAGATTTCTCGTTGTAGGTCAGTTCTGGAAAGTCTCGGTTGTATTGTTGAATTAGGAGATCCTCCAGGCGAGCTACTGATATTTTATTGGCTGTTACCCGTGGTCGTCCATGTTTGTCGACATATGTGCTGATTCCCAATGGTCCCTTTACAGTCCAGCCGAGATGAGTCAAGACAGCATATGGGCCATTGTCTTGGCTGTTGATGACCTTCAGTGGTTCCAAAGCTTTGGGGGTGTTTGCACCGATCAACAGACCAACATCAGCGACAAGGGGATTCAACTTGACCTCGTTCAGGTAGGGCCACCGTTTTAGATCTTCTTGATTCGGAATGTTTTGATGATTGACAGGAATATTTTGTTGTGTAAAGACCTCTGGTAGTTCTATGAATTCATTGTCATCAAGACCGCTCACTTCCAGTCCACTCACTTTGTAGGTTTTTACAGGCTTTTCATAATTCATTGTTTGAAGCAGGATTTCTGTTTTTCTCCTTTGCACAGACAATTGTTCCATTAACTTCTCTGTACAAAATGTAGCTGAACTACCGGGATCCAGAAATGCATATGTCAGTACAGAATGACTTCCTTTAATCGCCTTCACTCTTACTGGTACAATTGCCAGTTTGTGGTACACATTACCGGCCCCCGTTTCACCAGTCGGTGCCAGGGTAACTGTTAACGCGTTGGTTTGAACAGCCATATCACGCTTGGTAGTGTTTGTGGGTGCTTTAATATCTCTGGTACCATCTGGTGGACAGTTTTTAATATGCAAGAGCGTAGGGTGTCTTTTATCACATATCCGGCATGTGAGGCGTTTCTTACATGTTTTACTGAGATGGCCTTTAATCAAACAGGCAAAGCAAAATCCATGTTTCTTGAGAAACTCAACTTTCTCTCCGTGTTGTAGTTTTGATATTGTTTCACATACATCCATTGCATGTTCCCTTTTACAGAAGGTTTCGAAAAGGCATCATTTCCACTAACCTGATCTTTGTCCTTGACCTTGGTGTTAGCCTCTGCAGCATGAGTGGTGACTGGAGTGCTCACTGGTGAAACTGCAGTGACGAAGCTCTGCTTGCTAGTAGATTTCCGATGGGGCAAGTTCACTGTAGGTACTCTCACCTTGGCTTCTCTGCGTGCATCCTGAATGTCGCCAAAGACGGGGTCCTGCATTATTTTAGACTGTTTCTCTATGAATTTGACAAGATCGTTAAATTTAGGCCTCTGTTGTGACTGTTCCATAATGTCACATACAACGGATCTCCATCTCTCTCTGAGTTTATACGGAAGCTTAGAGACAATTAGTTTCATATTAGATGGAGAGTCGAGTTCAGACATGTATTGAAGGTTTCGGGCAGCATTACTGCAACTTCTTAAATACAGGGCATAGCTGTTAAGTGCCTTTCCATCATCTGGTCTGATTACGGTCCAGTTTAGGGCCTTTTCCACATATGCTGTAGTAATTTTAAAGTCATCGCCAAAGTGACGCTTGAGCAGGCGCTTTGCTTTTGCATAGCCTGTAGCTGCATCCATGTGAAGACAACTCCTGACAAGTTCCTTGGCTTGTCCAGCTGTATATTGTTCCAGGAAGTATAGACGATCTTCATTACTCTCAGTTTTATCCTCAATGTTGTATTTAATTGCTTGCATGAATAACTGAAAGTCCAGAGGATTCCCACTGAACACTGTGACCTCCTTCTTTGGAAGTGATGTTTTAGAGACAACAGATACAAGCAGATTGGCCAGGTCTGGGTTACCTGGTGGCCTTGCTGGTTCTCTTTCAGGAGTAGATTGTCTTCTTCTTGGTTCAGTCAGAGTCGTTTCAGAAGCGTGGCTTGATGTATTTGGCATTGTAACACTGGTTCTTTGCTGTGCTACAGTTGGCCTCTGACGAAGGCCTACATGCATAGCTGCTTGTAATGGCATTTTGGGTACTGCTCCGAGCCGCACAAAATCCGGAGGAGATGCAATTGCAACTCTGTTTCTTTCCTCTGATTTAGGTGACTGAATTGGTTCCTCTGTCTTGTGTGTGTTTTCCATATATCTCTCCAGGTAAGTATTCATGCCATCCTCAGATGTAATTGGTTTTCCTGTTCCATTGGCTTCCAGTGGTTCAATGTCTTGCAGGGCCTGTAGCTTGGCATTTGCAATTGCAAGAGCCTCTCTTAGTTGCAATGCTTCTTTTTTAGCCCGCATTTTCATTTCTTCCATTTCCATATCATGTTTGTCTCTCAAAGATTTTGTTCTGGCCTGTAAACCAGCTTTATCCATTGCCAATTTAACTTGCGCTGAATGCACTGAAGATGCCCTCGACCTGGCCTCTGATACTCTAGTCATATCATCATTTTCATGTTCATCATCAAAGGGTAACTGGAGCTGTTGTGCTAGCTGCTGATGTTTTAACCATGTTTCAGTTCAAGAAATAAAGTTCGCAAACTTTTCTATTTTTGGCTCATACCAGTCAACATTTTCATTTTCTTTCACCAGATCATCTGATAACAGCTTTTGAACAGATACATGAGACGCTTTAAATGCATTTAATATTTTATGAAACTCTTCGAAATGTTTTTGCACAGTATGCACCACGTCCGTAGTAGGTAGACTAGTTGTGATCAGTTCGTTAATTTCATTCATCTTTCGAGTGCAATGGCCAAGTTTACCACGGCGCGTTGCACTGAGCTCTTTAACGCCAGCTTTACTCTGATCAGGCTCACCTGAACCTGGGCCTTTGGCCTGCTCTTGAGGCTCTTCGATTTGTGTCGTTTCTGTGTCACTCATGGTCTTATTTTAACCTATATTTTGTTTACAGCATTTATCACGTTTTGTTCGGTCACATTGACCTACAGACAATCAATGTCTAATAAACTCTGTTTCATTTGTTGCCGTCTGTTCATTCATTCACTGTTGCACGTATAACATCAATTTGTTCGTTTGCACTGTGTATCTCAGTTTCGGAAGTCTTATTTTGTCTGCAATATTAATTAAAGAATGCCCACACATTACTGAGATTCATAAGCAATCGCCTGATTGTCCCATCAAACACTTCAAAGTTTCGAGTAATGTCTGATTATACCTGGATCTGAAGGCAGTGCAATGCAAATCACCAGGTTACTCATGAACAAGCATGCCAGTGATGAACGTAGTCCAAGCTCTTTCGAAGCGTGAAATCCACCATGTGAAGTTAATCCACACAAGTGTCGAAATAAACAATCCACAGAGTCGTGTCAGTCCACAAGTTTGTCCGACGTTCCAGATCGGCAATCTTTCAACTTAATGTAGTGGCCGCTTAGCAGCAGCCGCTTCTGAGAGCAGATCATCAGACATCAACGCGCGTCTTATAATTATAGAGATTTATTCTAACAAACTTAGAACAGAAAACGAAGCCTCTATCGCAGCAACGCGGTTGAAAGATTGTTTGCCACTTCCGCTCTGCCTCACCATAGGCGATCCCGCCCTATATCAGACATCTGTCAATCTGTCAATCAAAGTGTCCCACATCACATCCAATAGGCCAGACAGAACACGGCATTCAAACATAGAGACAAATCTAAGTTAATCTAAAGCATGATTTCCATAATCAACAAATTATAATATTTCATTGGGCTTTCATTAGTATTAAATGTTTTAAATGGGCATGCAAACATAAATGTCAATAATGGCTCCAACAACTGGAGTTCGTGTTTACAGAGAAAATGGGGTTTAGGTTTTAGAAATTGAGTTTTAGCAATTGTGAAAAACTGTAAAACTGTAATTCACATCCCATAATCCCAAACAAACAAAAGCGTCATTGTTAATGTAACCACAACCTTGGAGTCAGTCCAGTAATATTCACAGACCCCATTTAGTTCTAGTGCTCTCTTTAGCAGATCATCAGTTCTGGTTGCCAAAACTACAGCTAAGAGCGCTATTCTAGGAATCGTTGTCTCCTTTGTTAAAGCAACCCTGGCCTTTCACAAAAGGAGACTAGGAGGTGGCATCAGAACTGTTATGTAGCTCATATTGCTGTGTAACAGAGTTCGTTTTTTTTCTTTCTTTTGCTTTGCCACACGGCTGCCAGGTCACAATCGTAGTAAAAAAACAGGAAGTGAGTAGGAGAGACACAGTGGCAGTGATGGTGTTCGTGGCTGAGAGCCCTTTACAGCGGAGGAGAAAAGTATCAGAAACGTCTTAAAGTAGCAAATGCGATCGTTGTTTGGACATCGTGCTTTGGATTGTGTGAGAGGATTTTGGGGATCTGCATCAACATTGGGACAATACAGGTACCATCAACGCAAACGCTTCTTGCCTGGCTTGCTATGGATTTCTGCCTGTTCACATGAACTGCTGTTTCCCTGTCTGAGCTCCATCTCTGCCCTGCTTCTGCTCCCTTGCTGCTGGCCTCCCGGGTCACCCACCTCGCCTGCTTGTCCCCAGCACACACACACACGCTCACACACGCCATTGCTGCACCTGCCAGCCCCGCTTGCTTTTTCTTTCTATCTTCTCTTTTTTTATTGATGGATTAATGCCTTAAAAAACCACTCTGCGCTTACCATCGAACTGAACTGTTATCCTGCTGTTGTCCTGCTCATGGAATTGTGCACTTGCGAACTGTTGTTATCTTTCCTACTGCCTGTTTTGTGGATGGACTGAACCAAACTTTTTCCAATACATGCAAAACGTGAATGAATGAACTCGTGTGGCGTGATGTGTTGTGTTTCAGTTTAAACAAGATATTTTTTATGGTAATTGGTGTTCTAAAACCTGACGTGGTAGTTTTCTTGCTACCTGGCACCCAACCCTTCAACCCATTATTATTGTTTAATATTTCTTCTTATACGTCAGACTGACACCGTTATGCTGACTGCACATTGGCTGCGGTAATACGGGTCCGGTATGACCGGAAGTCAGTCATTGTCAATGGAGATCCGCATTCCGTATGCGGTTTGGGTCCGGACAATACGGCACGGAAGAAATTCCGCATCGAGGCTCGTCGCATACGTTAAAAAAATCGAACTCTTGCGGAACGGTCGTACGGCTGATAGGACCGGAACTGGTTGTTGCTATGGCTACATCGCTATGGCGACAATAAACAAATTTCATTCGCATTTGTAATAACATAATAAAGATAATGAACACTATATTAAGAATAAAATATGCACATACAATCTTTATTAAGTCGTCCCACGCCAATATAATTCAGAGTACTAAAAAAAAATATATATATATATATATATACATTTTTTTTCCCTCCAAAAATGAATTGATCAACTTCTCCGCTCCGTCCGCCATGTTGTTCGCAATGAGCTTTCTCCGGAAATTTTTCGGAGGTAGTACGGTGCCCACTAGAGGGCATGTGCCGTATTCCGCAAGGTTTTTCTGCACTGTATGTGCAGGCGGCTTTACAGCTGAACATCAGAACAAGGTAATAGCACACAGCAGTGGGATCTTTTTACTGCAGACACGTCCTGGACTTCTTGAAGCCAAGCTTCAAATGTGGCCAGAATTCATTTGGCAGTGGCTCATCCCAGCCTACCTTGTCACGGTGCATGCTTTGTGGAATCCTCTTTCCAACTAAGACAAAAAGTGCCACGAATCTAAAAGAATCAAAGACTGAAGCCACTGTGGACAAAAGTCCTCTTCTAGTAAAAGGATTCTGCTTCATAATCACACAGAACTAAATTGTGTCAGAGACAATGCACCACTGTGTCTCAAGGGCTTGTTCAATCTCTCCTAAAGCAAGGATAAAGTCAGCTACATCTTCAGTACATTCAGTTTCTGGAATTGTGACAACCACCTTTCTGTTGTTCAAGATGACCTTGTGCAAATAAAGCTTCCCATAATTGTAGAGCTCTCTGGTTCCTTTCACAAGCTCAGAAGCCCCTGCCTCCATTTCCACACTTGCCAACCCGTCATCAACATAGAAATTGCGCTGTATGAACCTAATTGCAGCTTGACTTTACCTGCCTTCACCTTAAGTAACCAAATGGTTGACTCCAAAGTTTGCTCACCCAAGAGAGAAGGCAGCTCCAATAGATGAACTCTCACGCGAAACACAGTTGGTGGAGCGTCCACTTCACCGTCTTTCCACCACAAGAATCAGAATCTTGATATTCCCATGCAACATGGAACTAATAGAACATGTGCTTCACATCACACATAATGGCAACTTGACCTTTTCCGAAAACGACACAAAACCCCTACAGTGGTATGTGTTAGGTCAGGGCCTGTAAGAAGAAGTTCAATCACCTTGGAAACTTGCAGAGCAATCAAAAACCACTCTGATCTTGCCAGGCTTCTGATGGTGGTAAACCCCATAATGAGGAATGTACCAGACTGGCTGATTGTGGAGCTCTTTCTCTGGAACCTTTTCCGCATCATTCTTGCCATAATGTCCCTCATGTAGCCATGTAGTCTTTGTAATATTTCGGTAACACTTTACTTAACAGGGGAGTTCATAACACAATTATAGCAGCTGTCATAAATTGCACATAAAGCATTCATGACTTTCATGAGACATGACTCAACATTCATACCAAACCTTTTATGTGGAAGACAGAATGACGACAACTTGTCAAAATAAAAGTCAATCAATTGCAAAGCAGCATTGCAGTTTTGTTCCAAAATTGTTATCTTTCCTTTTGTTGTTTTAGTTGAAACCTTGAATAAACCTGAAGTAAATGTCCATAGCTAATATGTTACTTTCATACACATTGGGATATTAGCCTGCTAATATCATTAAATTATATGTTAGTTCGACAGTTAGACGACACTTGTAAGTGTGAAGTGTATAGTTATACATTTCCTTGTAAATTTCAGGTGTATTGTTGAATTGTTTTCTTGAATACTGTCTGCTGATTGATTTAGCTATGTTGGCTTACTATCTCTTACTATTAGCTTACTATTAGCAACTGAGAAATAGCTACTTTACATGGCAGTAATAGGATGTTATACTTGTTGAAATTGGGATGCTTCAGCAAAATATTACATAAGAACTTATAGATGAAATGTCTGATTTAGTGACTGTTGCGCTGTTTCATATTGGTATTTTTTAATATATAAAGCAGCAGATAAAGCAGCAGTTTCCAGAAGAATCCAGATGGCGAGCCAGCCCAGGGAAGCTCCATGCGTTTACTGCCCAACCTGCAGCAGTCTGGCCAACTGCTGCAAGGTGCTTTCAATTTATTTGATACCTGAAGGGACAACATACACTTTTATTTTACACCTCGAAGGACTTCTCCTTCATTGGATACTGAATTGAATGGTACCAACAGGTCAGAGGTAGCTGTTTCTGTTATTATTTTGTTTTTTTAGGGCCCGAGCACCGGAGGTGCAGGCTGTGGCCTGCACCGGAGGTGCGAAGCCCTATTGTTTCTGCTAAGATTATTATTTATTATTATTATTATTCTTTTCCCGCTGCGCCGTTTGCCCTTTTTTGAGGCGGTTCCCATGCACGAAAACTCATGAAATTTGGCACACACGTCAGAAATTCCCCCCGCTACTCAGAGAGAAATACTCAGGCCCTGACGTTGTACTGCACTGCAGCGCCCCCTGTTGTTACAGAGGTTCGTAGTTGCCATACACTTTCAGCTACATGCACGAAATTTGGTAGGTGGACGAACAAAAAAGGTCAATACAATGGCATGGCCACACCCAACAGGAAGTGAGATATCTGGACTTTTGTGCGATTTGACATACAATGGAATTTAATGCACTTGTCCTAAACCGTACATCAAATTTGTGTCAGTTTTGGTATACATGATGTCAACATGTTGTAGATCTTAAATTGCGAAAAGATTTTTGATATGTTGTAAGATGACGAAACAACGGTTCGATGAATTTATGTATCACATTATAAGTATCCAGATACACAGGAAATGTGTCACCAATTCATTATGCAGTGTTTGACAAGAATAAAACTTCATCTTCATAAAACTGTCATGACTATGAACATATCTGTGTGAGTGAAATGGCAGTCAGGCATAGCGCCACCATCTGGTAGCAGAAAGACTTGTTTTAGGTTGTGGTAAAGCTACACGGTACATTAGAATTATGTGAGATTTGGTATACATGGTGTGGAAGTGGTGTAGATGTTAAATGTTGAAGGGCTGTGAAGCCAATATTTGTCATTTTTTAATACATTGGCATCAATCAACAGGTGTGTTCCATAGTGCGTTAAAGTCAGGCAAAGGCGCGGGCAGCTATTGGGTCCCCCAGTTCAACAGCAGTTCAGCAACAACAGGGCGCCATTTTCTTTCATTAATGTGATACTGGCTTAAGGCTTAGATTCTGATATTTCAAAGTCCTGCCATGATATTTTTACTATATGTTATTAGTAAACTACGAAATATTGCTTCACTTAGTGAAAGAAATAAACGAAGCGAGCATAGAAGGGCTGTGATCTAGTGTGTTACAGCTGACTGAAAGTTAGCTTCCTTGCTACCATATTAGCCCTCACGAAGTGAGCATAGAAGGGAAGTGAATTGGATGCTACGCTTTGCTTGCTTGCTAGGATCCCAGATAGCAAGCACCTTTGGGCCGGATCCGCATGAAAGCCTTTAGATCCACGTGTAGCTGTACACACGAATTACAGCTAAGGGCCAGAACTGTGCCAGATAGACTTTTTGGTTTAACAAGCAGTGCCGGTTTTCTTACAGTGCGCAGATCTGGCCCAGACCCGTTTATCACGTCTGAACCTAAGCTTCTGACAACACGTTTTAAAGACACTTCACTGATTTGGCCCTGACCTGTAGCACGGAACTAAGCCAAGTGTTAAGAAGAATCAGTTAAGATCTCATTCCAACATACTTTTAGGAATATTTTCCTAACAGTTCTATTAAGTTTAAGGTTAAAGTTAATGTTATGGTACATAAACCTAGTACATTGCCTATACTTAGATCATTTTTAAAATTAACCTACAACAAAAATAAAAAGAAATATAAACATAACTTTGGTTAATGTAGATAATTAATTTTAATGCACTGCAAAAAATAAATGGCCTAAAATTTATCAACTCAATAACATGATGTTACAGTACAAAACATTTGTTCCAGTGCTTTCAGCCTGTTTTGAACAAACGCCCCGCCTCCACCGAAAGACGAACTCAGAACGGATCCCATCCGGATCCGCATATCGAAAGGCGCCTTTAAATAACGGTTAAAATTTATCTGGGAGACCTCAGTCGAACTCCGCTTCTGTTAAGGTCAGCTGCATGGAGGGTCAAGCGAACAGGGTAAGTGTAAAATGTATTTTATTAACGTGACTACATTGTCATTAAACTATAACCCATCAACTCAACCAATATGTCATGATTTTGCTCCTCGATGGTTTTACTTGTTACAGTGTGTGGCGTTAGGCGCACGTAAGCTAGCCTGACGCTAATGTTAGCATAGTGTTATGTTCGTATAGCCTACTTGAACTAAAAGATGTGGTCATGTTTAAAAAATATTGATTGTTGATTGGTGAAAATTATAGGACGGAGCATTAGGGCCATTCATGAAGGAGAAGATATTTTTTGATATGACGAGATTAAAGTCAACATGTCGACATTAAAGTCGGCATGTCGATATTAAACTCAAAATTCTGAGAATAAAGTTGAAATTGGATGTCGACTTTAATCTTGATGGGTCGACTTTAAACTCGACATGTCGACATTAAACTTGGAAATGTTGAGAATAAAGTTGATGTCAAGTCGACTTTAATCTCGACAAATACGTTAAATGTCGAGAAAAAAGTTTATTTTTTTGCATGCAGAGAGAGCACTGCTCCACACTGAATCATACCAAGGACTCAACATGCCACCCGTTGACAATTTGGTGAAATTATACTTTGGTATTGGATTAAGCAACAAAGAAATACTCGCTGTTTTAGCGCAGAACCACGGTGTGGTAATAAGTATTAGGACGCTGAAAAGATTGTGCCAAAAACTCCGTCTTTTTAGGAGGAAAAACTGTCTGATTTCACAAGACGACCAGTCGCGCACACATAATAATAATAATAATAACCTTTACTTGTATAGCACAGTTCATACATACAAGATGCAGCTCAAAGTGCTTCACAGTTTGGCAAGGTTACAACAAAACAGCATTAGCCATAACAACGCAATGTCCCTTTGATGCAGGCTCTTGCGTGAGCACATGCAAAAGTCCGTAGGGGCAACATGTGGCACGTTCTTAGAGCTGCCTGACTCATATGAAAGTTTCCCAGAGTTTCGCACAGAATTCAATGAAATCCTGAAGAGCAATGTCTGGGTGATGGACGTAATCTAGCCCAATCAAGATATCTATATCTAACCCATCAAGATTAAAGTCGACATCCAATTTCAACTTTATTCTCGGAATTTTGAGTTTAATGTCGACATGTTGACTTTAATCCCGTCATAGCAAAAAATATCTTCTCCTCATGAATGGCCCTAATGCTCCGTCGTAAAATTATCACACGAGCTCGTTGTGCTAGTTACTAATTTTATTCTTGGGAAGTCACATAGCCCAATTTCACTCGCAGTGCTAGCTCATTACAAGTTAGTGTTGTAGTAGGGCTTTGCTACACTCATGTTTGGCGTTTTTCTAGACATGTACAGGGGTCACCTAGAGCTCACTGTGCGTTGGTGGGGGTGTCATACCTTTTTCAAGTAGGCTATTCCGCCTCGATAACTTTGGCGATGTTTTTCTTTTTATTCCACTAATGACGTAATGTGTCACACTTAGGTTCTGCTAAGATCGCCAACTACATTACAAATTTGAAATTGAAATGGCAAGCATGCCAATACGTAATTAATGGTATGGATGGACCAAATGTGGGGCCTGGCTGAAGGACTACGTGGGTTTTGTGCTATTGGGAACAGCCCCAGCGTGATTCAGAGACACTACAATTCCACGGCACAAGAGCAGCGAGCTGCTTCGGAGTAGCTGTTTTGCGATTCTCTGACAAAAAAATAAGTACAGTGTATTAAGAAGCCTATTTTCATGCAGGAAAATGTTTTGATGCTGTGATGAAGAATGGACGATGTTGCCCCCAAAAGATACAGACATCCAGCACAAAGCCACACGTTGATTTACCCATCAAGGCACAGCTAGGTGACGCCCGACAGCCAGCGATGAAAACATAGTTGTTAGATTTGTTATTATTTTGCTTTTCACAAATAATATCAATGTAACTTTACCATACAAGTTGTGAAGTGTTCGTAATCAATAATAAGTTTAACACTGGGAGGTAAACTAGCCTGGAACGGTTGGATATTCCCATTAGCAAACGGTTACATTAAAAAACAAATACATTTTTAGATAAAATCCAAAGCGCTCAGGAATCACACAAAAAAGTTTAATGGTGCTCTATGGTGTAGGGAAAAAAACATCACTAGAAAAAAAGGAATTGAGCAACAACCCACACATAGCGGCACACAGAGTCTTCTTCATACCCAAACCTCTTACCTGATCAGGTCATATCTGAGTCAGTGGGCTAGTCCAGTCCCAAAAAGACAGAACATGGTCAAGCAAACAATTCTGATTTTGGTATGAAAAAAAACTGTTTTTGCAGTTTGAAAAAAACATTGGTGTATGCACCATTAAAAATAAAACACTTTCATTCAATAATGACTTGATGAATTATTCACATTTGGAAAATATGAAAAAGGTTTTAAATTTGCCTCCAATATTTCAAAAAGGATACCATTAATTTAATCTCCAGCCATTGTAAATATTTCATGAATACGTTATAAAGTCTACATCAAATGTCACTTTACTATACAAGTTGTCCAGTATTCGTAATCACTGAGTTTAACACAAGGAGGTAAATTAGCGTACATTCAAGCTAATCATATTTGTATAACCTGGCTTCCATTAATTTAATCTCTCCAGCCTTTGTAAACATTCCAACATCTTATGAAGTGTAGTGATCAGGTAAGAGGTTTGGAACAAAAATGGCAATGCTGCTTTGCAATTGTTGGTCTTTTAGTTGTCGTTGTTCTGTATTCCACATTCATGAAAGGTTTGGTATAAATGTTGAGTCATGTCTCATGAAAAAGTCATGAATGCTTTGTGTGCAGTTTATGACAGCTGCTATGAATGTGTTATGAACTCACCAGTCGAGTGAAGTGTTACCAATATTTCTTTCTTTCTCACATTTCACGTCTTCTTAGGCATCCAAGATGAGGTTTTACACATGCCTTATTGTCTGGCAGGACTGGCCTCTTTCCCCTAAAGGCTAATGGCATCTCATAATGTCCGTCTTCCTCTTCCTTGATGCCTTCTTTCACCTTTGCCAAAACATTGTCTTCTTTAGACATCAAGGCATCCTCACCAGTCCTCTCAAGAAACTCAGATGCAAACACTTTCACTATATCTTCAGGACTGATCATCTACTTGACTTGCTCCTACAGACATAGTTGACCTCAGCTTTGAGTCTATGAGCTGAGTTGCAACACGCAGGACTTGCTTCATGATGGTCTGACACACTTCTGGCCTTCTTCACCGCTGAGAACTTCTCTGGAGAGCAAGACTTGTGGGCAGCTATAGCCAATATACGATCCTACGTCACAGTTGAGTTTAGGAGGCATTTCCTCAGCCAGATGTTCCAAATGAGGACAATTCTTTGCAGTACTACATGTAGGTATAGGAGATCTATTGGCAGGTATGTAGTCTCTGGTGTAAATTATTGGGAGGTTAACTCTCTCTCTTGACATCATACCACCTACATGTAGTTCTAACAGCTTGTGACAAGAGACAACCTTTGTTTTTGCTGTTATTATGACCACTGTTATTGTTAGTATGGTCATATTACTAAAGCTCACTGAAATTAGAAATATAATGTTGGTTACATAAGAGGCCACTGTACTGTACAACAAATGGGCTAATGTCTTGTGAATAAATTATTCAGCTTTAACATTCCTGCTGTGCAGTTTGCTCTAAATTTTAACTAACGTTAATGTCATATGATGAGCTAGCCCATTAGCAAATAGTAAGTCAAAGCTAGCACATATATCAAAATCATTTAATTCATCACCATTCCAATTAAAAATGCAGACTTTGTACATATTTTCTTAAGTAAGATACAATGGTATATACATGCTTATCCTACATTAAGTTGGATATATTGTTAAACACTATCTAACAGTGGTATTACCCAGCAAACAAGGGACGTCCCCCGGACGTTTATATGACATTCCCGACGTCCGGATTTGGTCCCCACCATAACGTTCTCTGGCGGACTTTGCTGGGATGTTATTAACGTTCGTAACAAGTCCGCAACTGGGCCTTCTATAACGTCCGTAAAGAGCCGTAAAACGGACTTTTACAGAACGTTCGGATTTGGTCTCTTATAGACGTCCGCGTTTGGTCATTCAAAACGTCCTGGTAACGTTCGCCTTAGGTCCTATGTGTGCTTTAGACCAGTCACCAACAGCTAGAAAGCGAGCTACTGGTACCTCTGTAATCTTGCTCACCTTTCTGCTCCTTCCCACTCTTTTGGGTCCATCATTATATCTCCACCTGCTTACGTAGCTCTCCAAGGATTACAGGAAGTGCAAATACATCTCACAATATAGCCACAAATGTAATCCTAAATTCTATGAAATCAAATTCAGAATTCCTGCCCTGCTTGATACAGGATGATATTACAAGTTTTCCCAGCAAACAGGACAGCACTAGTCCGCGAGGACATCCAGCAGAGCTTTATAGCGGAGAGCTCGTGCAGAAAAAAGTGTTTAAAATCTGCAGCCAACTGACAGTTAAACTTTGTGGGTTTTGCTGGCGAGAGAGAGACAGACAGACAGACAGACAGAGATATATAGGATATTAGTAATTTGTATTTTTTGTAGTATTGTATTATATGTAGTTTAGACGTTAGTGTAGTGTAGGTTAGGGTGTGTTTTCTTCACGGTAAGTACAGTATTTGACAAATGTGCAATGATAAATTGAACCATAACATTAGCTATTTAGCTAATTAACTAGCTAACGTCAGCCAAGTGATGACCATGGAGCACACTTAACTACCGTAGTCTGTCTCCTCCGCTTTGTCTGTAGATAACGACAGTAAAAAAATGCCAATAACATTAACCGAAAAGAGAACTTGTTAAAATATTAGGACAAAATGCCGGGGTTAGTATCGGGGAGGTGGACTCAGGTTGTGTCACACTTATAATGCAGCCAAAAACGTCTCTAATATATTCCTAAAATGTACAGCCACTTTATCATATCGGTGTTTGAAATAACGTTAAATGGACAATTTCTTGGGTTTTGTTGGGGATGTGAAGGCACATTGTGTGGACTATTGGACCATACAAATACTGTGGTTGGCTTCACAGAGATAACATTAAGATTAATAAACCTATTAAGATGCTTACAGTAATATCACTGACTGCACGAAAAAATGTCCAGATTTACCATTATGTTGGTAAATGCTTGTTATCTGTATGTTGTAAGTAGCTAATGTTAGGTTAACGACAACTATCTATCTTCTGTCTTCTCAAAGTCCCTTCTGGTCTTCTGTGTGTAGATGCTGGCACGTCCGCATGTGGAAGATGGTGAGGAAGAAGAAACCGAAGCGGAAGAACTTTAACGTTGTATTAAATAAAAAATATTCACTTTATCTTTAACATGTCTTTCTTTTAGCTTGGAGGGAAATTAATTGATTCGGCAGTCTAATGTAAGTAAATCACTGTGAAAGGACAAGGGACAACAACAAGAACTAATAATAATAATATAAATACTACTAATAATAATAATAAGAAGAAGTGCAACATAAGGCGACTAATCTCGTCAAAGCACATAGCCTATTAACGAAAACGGTATACCCCAATGTCGAGGTACGTCCTACGAACGTCCGCGAATAACGTTCGCAGGACGTCTAGATGACGTGACTCAAACGTCCTTGCAGTGTCCTCCGGACGTTCTAGGAATGTCTGGTGTAACGTCCCCAGGATGGAAAGGGAACCCTACACAATGACGTTCAGAGAACGTTCGGAAAGGACCTTTAAAGGACGTCAAGGGGACGTTTTTTTGTTTGCTGGGTACTTACTTTTCCAAACTTTGCCCATCCTTCACATGGCAGAGTTGAAAATTAACCCATTTAGACCGGGAGCGCATTACCGCTGTTCTACCATTAAGACCGGGAGCGCTGTTGCACATTTCTACCTTTAAGACCGGGAAAGCGGATAAGTAATTTCTTTCCTCTGCGGCCAATCATCATCGGTTTCCAAATAAAATCTACCCGAAAATGCATGTGACATTGATATGCGGACTCGTGTCATTGTTTTGAAATATGGATGACTTCAATTTCAGTGCAGGGAGTTCAGAAGTTAGTGACCTAAGCGATACAGATGATGATAACAATGATAACTCTGAACATGTGGATCCTGTGAATGTATGATTGAACATATGCGTTGCTATGGCGCCGGAGACAATGGCTGCCTTTGCTCACTCTCCTCTCAGTAGTTCTTTCTTTTTAATGACACTCCTATCTTTTTCTATTTTCCTACATCCTACCTCATCGGTTATAACGTATGACAGACAGACCCTCCTAGATATACAGTACGTCTGTACGTCTAAATATGGAATATGGCAACACTCCTCCTCCAAATAATGAAAAGTTCAGATGCGCGCAAGGTTGTTTACCAGTTTGTTTACCATGGATACGGGAACAGCGTCGGAGGAAAAGGGGGAAAAGAGCCGGTATTCTGGTAAAAGTCCGGCGAAGACAACATCGGCCGACACTCCCAACGATACTACTGGCTAATGTCCAATCTTTGGAGAACAAATTGGATGAATTTAGAGCAAGGCTGCAATTCCAGCGTGAATCGAGAGATTGCCATGTTTTCGCATTTACGGAAACATGGTTGGAACCCACACTGGAGGACTCAGCAATTCTACCAGATGGACTCTCTGTCTTCAGACAAGACCGAACATCCGAATCAGGCAAGACTAAAGGAGGGGGCGTGTGTTTGTTTGTGAACAAGAGATGGTGTAATGATACGCAAGTAATATCAGCGGGCTGTTCACCCCACCTAGAACACTTAATGATTCGATGCAGACCTTACTACCTACCCCGTGAGTTTGCCGGAGTTTTCCTGACAGCTGTGTATATTCCACCACTTGCCGATTGCACTCTCGCTCTGAATGAGCTGTATGAAGTCATCGATAAACATGAAAGTTTGTACCCGGAAGCGGCCTTTGTAGTAGCTGGTGATTTTAACAGAGCAAATCTGAAGAAAGTATTGCCGAAATACCAACAGCATGTCGACTTTCCAACTCGTGGCAACAACATCCTGGATCACGTCTACACGCCTTACAGACACGCCTACAGAGCCCGCCCTCGCCCAGCTTTTGGCAAATCTGATCACGCCTCGGTGTTTCTACTCCCTGCCTATAGGCAGAAGCTGAAATGTGAGCCGCCTGTGTTTCGCTCTATACAGCGCTGGACGGATGAGTCTGACAATGCCTTACGTGACTGCTTCAGTACAACAGACTGGAATATGTTCCGCGAGGCATCTGATAACATCAACGAATACACAGAGAGTGTAACTGACTACATATGCAAGTGCATAGATGATGTTGTTCCTAGAGTGCACATTAAGACTTTCCCCAACCAAAAGCCTTGGGTGAATGGAGAGGTTTGCACAGCATTAAGAGCTCGATCAGCAGCCTTCAGTTCTGGTGATAATGTTGAATACAAAAAAGCTCGATATGATCTTCGGAAATCTATAAAATCAGCTAAAAGACAATACAGAGCAAAGGTGGAGAAGTACTACAGGGACGCAGATAGTAAGAGTATGTGGAATGGACTCAGATTAATCACAGACAGCAAGAAAAGGAACATCTGCACAGAGCAGGGCCCGGCCAATCTCGCTGAGGAGCTGAACATTTTCTATGCTCGCTTTGAGTCCAACATTAGGTCTGAGGTCTTGCTACAGGGAGAATCTTGCCCCATCCAACTATCTGTGTCAGATGTGCACAAATCTTTTAAGAGAGTGAATGCACACAAGGCTCCAGGTCCTGACAACATCCCTGGCCGCGTGCTCAAAGCCTGTGCATCAGAGTTGGCTGATGTCTTTGCTGATATTTTTAACCTCTCTTTGCAACAGTCTATAGTCCCCACATGTTTCAAGAGGACCACCATCATCCCAGTCCCAAAGAAATCCTCTGTGAATTGCCTGAATGACTACCGCCCAGTTGCTCTCACATCTGTTGCCATGAAGTGCTTTGAGAGGCTAATCAAGACACACATCACAACATCTCTACCTGCTGTACTTGATCCACTTCAATTTGCATACAAGTCAAATAGATCTACTGATGACGCCATTGCCCTTGCCCTGAATACTGCTCTTACGCATCTAGAACACAAAAACACCTATGTAAGGATGCTCTTCATTGACTACAGCTCTGCCTTCAACACCATTATTCCATCCAGGTTAGTGATGAAGCTGCAAGACCTTAACCTCAACCCTTCCCTCTGTCGCTGGATTCTAAACTTCCTCACTGACAGACCACAAGTTGTACGGCTGGGCCAGATCACTTCCTCCACCCTTTGCCTCAGCACCGGCGCCCTGCAAGGATGTGTGCTCAGCCCTCTACTCTACTCCCTATTTACACATGACTGCATAGCCATCCACTGTTCTAACTCCATCATTAAGTTTGCCGATGACACCACGGTCGTGGGCTGCATCACAAATGGAGATGAGTCTGCCTATAGAACTGAGGTAGCTGCATTGTCATCTTGGTGTGAGTGCAACAATTTGCTTCTCAACGTGACCAAGACGAAGGAGCTGATTGTTGACTTCAGGAGGACACAACAACAAGAACATCAGCCAATCTACATAAATAATACAGAGGTGGAGAGAGTTAGCAGTTTCAGATTCCTTGGAGTTAACATCAGTGAGGATCTAAGCTGGTCTGAACACATCAAGATCACCACGAAGACGGCAAGACAGCGGCTCTTTTTTCTGAGGCGGCTGCATAAATACGGCATGGACAGTGAAATAATGACCAACTTTTACCGCTGTACCATTGAGAGTATTTTGACTGGTAACATCACAGCCTGGTATGGAAACAGCAACGCCCAGGACAGGAGAGCCCTACAGCGTGTAGTCAGGTCTGCTCAGCGAGTTATACAGACTGAATTGCCCAGCATACACTGTCTCTACAACCAACGCTGTATAAGAAAGGCAAAACGCATTATTTCTGATCCCTATCACCCCAGTCATGCACTTTTCACCCTATTACCTTCTGGCAGGAGATACAGGAGTATACAGTCTCATACCAGAAGACTAAGAGACAGCTTCTATCCACAAGCCATAAGGCTGCTTAATCACCCTGAACTGCCCTCATAGGGCCTTTTTTTTATTCCTTTTTTCCCATCCCCTTCAGCTACTAAATTTTCTTTTTTTTTTTCTTTCTGAGCAAAACAACTTTTCATTGCTCATAAATGGAAATTTATGAGGCACATGACAATAAAGTCCTTCTATCCTTGTATCCTTGTAACTGTCCCTGAAATGAAAACATTCGTTGGGCTCTGCATTAGCATGGGGCTACTTGTTCTGCCTGCACGGAGAGATTATTGGAGACGCACTAAACATTTCTTCAAGACGTTCTATGACGCCATGCCACGGGACCGATGCTATGCTATAGACTGTAAATTACATTGTTGTCTTGTGTTACAGCAAGTTCAATGCATAATACCAATACCTCATTATGCTAAAGATGTAAACATGAAATGCTACATAAACAGAAGAAAAGTCATTCTATAACTATCAATCAGTATTTTAGTTCTTACCTCCATGGATTCGCCTATATGGAGGTAAGAACTAAAATACTGATTGATAGTTATAGAATAACAAGCAGTGATTATTAATGTTATCAGTGCAAATGACTTTTCTTCTATTTAAAACTTGGAAAATGTTGTGCACTGTACATGTTGTGACTGTTGTTGTTTTATTTTTTCCATATTATTGTGTTTCTGGATTATGTTATATTTTCTTCTGAAGGTGTTGAAAAATAAATCATACTTGTCATGAAACCCACAAGCGTAAGCTCTCAAATACTTTTGGAATTTTGTCTCCATGTGCTTCAGAGGCTGAGAAATCACTTATTTAATAGGTGTTGACATTATTGTTGAAATTCCAGAAAAACCTCAGGATCTGGGAGGTTGTTTTAAAATCACCCTTATTTTGAGGCTTTTTTCCCAGGCGTTTTAGGTCTTAATGGGTTAAATGCACTTCGCCCTTGCATTTGGAGAGGAACCCCGATATAGTGGAGATTATGCGCATGCCTGCTGTTCTTCTGAAACAGCTGTTCTCAACTTTCTCTGATTGTTCTGCTGACTTTGACATGATGAATTGTTGGACCAGACACCACACAACCTCAGCGTAACATCCCAGGAATGTTCCAACATGGTGTCATAATGGGAATACCAAAAAAAAAAAAACCAAGTGAGACTGCTATGTGAAGGGCTTAATGCAATCATGATGTAATGTTCAAGTTTTTGGTACCTAAAACGTTAGGGGAATGTTTGTGACATTGTGACTAGATGCGAGTATAATTCCCTTGCATTATTATTATTATTATTATTATTGTTATTATTATTATTGTATTGTAACATTTTATTGTACTGTAAGCCCTTTATTGTCACTAGTCACAATAAAGGGCTTACACTAGTCACTAGCAAAATTAGCCATCAACCCATCAGACATAGATACAAACATACATGATGTGACAAGGAGGTAGACAGAATGGGAAGACAGGGATGTAAAAAGAAAATACAGCATCACATGAAGAAAGGGGAGGAGAAAAAAAACCCAACCCCCAGACTATGCTCCCACATCATGAGCACACTTTACAACACGTAAGTCAGGGTATGGAAGTCTCTGGGGTTAAAACCGGCATAGGCACACGTCCATCCAGTCCTGCAGCTATAATAGCACTGGTCACAGACCCGCTTGCCAGTCTGGGGGGAAGGTGGGAGGAAGGCATGCAACAGCGTCTCACTGCCATGACCTGGCAGGGGAGTTGTTGTTCTAGCAGTGGCCTTGGCCAAGGCCAGCGCTAGTTGAGGGAGCCAAAATTAGATAAGATCAGTATTGTTTGGGCTTGGCTCAAGTAGCCACATTCCAATTTGTGTGACTACTCTCTTTGTCCATTCTGGTCTCTGAATCAGTCTATTTGCCTTTGCAAAACCACAAGCTTCTCCATGATGTTGTCCATGTTGCGGTTCATAGCCACAGTCTGAGTGGCGACACCTCTGCCCACCGCGTCAATCATTCCGGGCAGCTTTGTGCCGCATTGGACAGCTGTCCTCGTTTTGTCAATTCCTCGATAACCCAGGGCAGTGCCTAATCCAATCAGCAAAACACCTGTAGTCATGGTTTCAAATAGGTAGATGTCTTCAATGTCCTCCACGGAAAAAGTCGCTAGGCACACGACCCGCCACCTCTCTCATGCATCCATTGTGTAGCCAGCTGGGAACATTCCGGCAGGACAAACAGATTCTCGTGTAGAAGATCGTGTCAATTGCTTTGAGAGACCAGTTGATCAAATCTATGATTTTTAGTTCAGAGAGGAGGAGTGGGAGACAGACTAGACGCGACAAGAGGAGCAAAGCAGTGAAGGTCATGGGGAGGAGGAGGAGATGAAAACACGTCCGTCTATGAAGACAACCACAGAAGAAAGAATATTCTATCTCAATATTATTATTATTATTATATAAGTATACATACTTATTATATAACATTCACTTAACCCCTCATTGTGTGCCTGAGCAAAAGTGCACACCACAGTGACACTGAGCCCACTAGTATTGCCATCTTTTTCCAATGGAAAGTAGCAAAAGCCTACTCCAAAAGTCGCTGAATGTTGTTAAATGATGTCACACTAATTTGTACATCTGTGATGTCATTAAGTTTTGTTGGTGTTGCAAAAATAAATAAATAAATAAATAAAATCGCTAATGCAGAGTTACTAGTCGTGACTCAGAGCTACCCCATCACCCATAATTCATTGTCGTACATTACAGTAAAATGCGGAAATGTCAGTGCAGATAGTTCTGGTCCATGATAACTTTGAGGTGTGTGTGTTCATGGTTAGATTAGACCATGCACACCACATGTGGTACACTCACGTTTTCAAAGCAGCTCAACCGTGCAGCCACCATGCTGCAACTGGAGAATAGAAATCCAATCTATTTTACTTGATATAGATATCCTATGTATTAATAGAGACACCTCAAAAATCTCCCGACAGTGTAAAAAATATGACTACCATTGCAAGCTGGAATACTACCAATATTGACCTTGTCATACCAGATGTTTTGGCTGTTTTATTTCTTTTTTGTTTTTGTTCCACAAACAGTAGGACAATCCAAACAGAAAAAAGGAACTACAATTCATTACCAAATTTTCAGTAGTAGCATGTTTTTTTAACGTGTTTTTACCCCAAAAAAGTAGTTACATTACACTTTGTAACACCTTTGTAACACCAAACACTGTCCTGGATCTAGGCTATCATGCACACCTCCCCCCTGTGCTACTGAGAAGCAGGGCTATGCGCATTTAAAGACGGGGCTGGCAACTGATGCGACGTGAAAGCACCGCGCCACAGACATCCCTGGTTTAAATACACTACTTACGCACAATCCAGTGTGAATGACGCCAGAGGGGGGTGATATTTTTTAGAATCCATTAGTTTAATCTCCAGATCATTTACATTAACATTAATAGAATGAATTGGTTGCAAGTATGGTTGCGCCTGAAACCTTCAATTTAAGCCTCATCTGGTCTGTGAGAAAGTCTATATGTGAAGTTACAAAAGGTTTGTCCAATTCTCTTATACAGTCTATGGTTATGACAGAATTGGCCGATTCAATCCAGTAGTAAAAAATTTGGGCAAGGCGATCTGCCTTCTTCACATCAACTGCTAAGGTGCCTTTAATCAAGGCTTCCCAGGCGCAGCAGCAGCACCCTGCCCATTGCTTTGGGTTAGTGTCTTTCACCTCAGTGTGTGCTGTGTGCGTGTGTGTCACTAATTCACCGATGTTGTAAATGCAGAGTCTTTACATTACTAAAGCTACGTTAGCGCATAGCTATGTACAGGGCCGGTTCTAGCCCCTTTGGTTGCCCTAGGTGAGATTGAGTTTTGTGCCCCTAGTGCCTTACTGGCTCTTTAAAACATTCAGAGTTATAGCCCAGAAGTGAGATTCCTTTTTATTGTGGGGGTTCATGATGGCTGATGAACATGCAATTTTAACGTAGTTTGAAAATAAAAAGAAAGGCCAATTATCATGACTCACCTTGAGGCATGGCAAGTAGTTTGATGTTTATTTTAAAGATAGGACAGCCTGTAAGGAAGCCAGCAGCCATAATAGAACATAATAACAAGAAACATTTTCTTACATCCATCTGTCCTTCTCAATACTGATCTCACTAAGGCTAGCTAGCAGCATGAAACAACAGCAATAACCCAGCGAGAAGGGGACGTTTTGAGAACTTTATCTAACGTTCCCTAGAGGTTCTCTAAAGGTGTCGAACATCCGGAACCTTTAGAGAACATTCGGGACATTCTTAAAACGTCCTTTTAAGGTTATGAAAGTACAACAATTCAAAGCAACCAAAATAACTGTAAGGGAACGTCCCATTTTGGTTATTTTTGGTGACACTGCAACATTTGAAAGTGAAACATTTGGAACATTAATGGAACGTTCTCATTTAGTTCCCGTTTGGTGACGTAATAACGTTCCCTTGAGGACTTCAGAGGGAGGTTCTCTCTTGGTTATCTTTTGGTGAAACTGTAACGTTATAAAAATAACATTTGGAACATACTGGCAACGTTCCCATTTAGTTCTCGTTTGGTGACATAATAACGTTCCCTTGAGGACTTTAGAGGGACGTTCTCTCTTGGTTATCTTTTGGTGAAACTGTAACGTTATAAAAATAACATTTGGAACATACTGGCAGCGTTCCCATTTAGTTCTCATTTGGTGACATAATAACGTTCCCGTGAGGACTTTAGAGGAATGTTCTCACTTGGTTATCTTTTGGTGAAACTGTAACGTTACAAAGGTAACATTTGGAACATGCCAACAACGTTCCCATTTGGTTCCTTGTTGGTCATGCGATAATGTTTCATTGGGAACTTATGAGGAACATTTTTTTTGCTGACACTGCACAAAATCCCCCAATTTCTCTACAAGAAAAAGCTTATTGCATGGCTACACATGCGTGTATTCTGCTGCTGGCAAACGCGTATGCCTCTGTGTGCACTGCCGTGGATGTATAGTGAGTGTGCACAGATGTTTTTAGTGTATGAGTCAGTTTAAACTATGAATTAACATTTACCCTGGCTGGCCTACCCGAACACCACAAATGTACATAAAAAATGTATCAGGTGCCAGGGATAACTGTGACAGCCTCAGTTCGATAATGTTGACTTGGTACCAACATTGCCACAACACCAACTGGTTGAATAACAACTGTGTGAGTGTATTGTCATGTGGTAATGTAAATGATCAATAACTTAACATGAATGCTGTCACTCGTGTTTAAGACAAAGTCTGGGGTGAGTAGTTACATGAACTATCTTGTAGTGAACAATAATTACAGTTCATAAGTATGCACACACAGCTGGCAAACTGTAAAATGTAAAGATTTGGGAATACATAAATCAAGTCCTTCATTTGTGCAAATCTTAATCTTCAGAATGGGGAAACTAAGAAGCTAACGAGCGTAAACAAGGTAGTGCAGGTGCAGCTGATTGACAAGGTAACAGAGAAACAAGGCAGGCAGGTGGGGCAGATTTAACATGGAAACAAGGAAACAAGACCAGCAGGTGAGGAGGGTTAATGTGGCAGTGCAACAAGCGCAGGGTGCAGTGTGAATGATTGAGACTAATAAAGTGATCAGGAGAAAACAAAGGAAAAACACAGCACTGCCAGAAAAACAACACGTTCAACAAGCAGCTGACAAAGATTATGTGGATTATGTGGTCTTTCTAAACTGAGTATAAAATGGCACAAGACATTGCTATAGTCATGACAGGCCAGTAGAATTCAGAATGGAAGCTCCCATGTTATCAAAACACACAGGCTGACGCATTTCTGTTATAGATTATGCTTTTAGGCTTAATTTTGTTTTTTGTAGTTTTAGGAACATCAAGAGATTCCGACTTCTCCACCGCACGAAGACCTCTCCCCTGATCTCCTCCCTTCCCCTTATACAGTCTAAATAAATGTTTTTTTTTGTGATTTCAAATTAAAATCGAGTGACAGTGATTTTTATCTCCTATTCATATTTAAAACCTGTAGCCAAAGAAAGCAAATAAGTAGCCTTGCATGACTCTTTGATAACCAGCCTTTGAATTGCTATTGGTTGTAATGAGACTGCTCCTATTGTTCAATATGAGTGAACAAATTCTGAAGAGGTCATTAAAAAACATAAACAACTACAAATGTTCTGTTGGTTCTCTAAACATTTTTGAGAACATTGGTGGTTCCCCAAACGTTCTTAAAACGTCCTGAATGTTCCCTAGAAGTTCCCAAAAAAACCTTCCCTACACGTTAAAGGGACTCCACAAAAAACGTGAACATTATAATTCCCACTAATACTAAAATTAGTATGTCCTCTACCATTACCTCGCATCACTGGATAACTAAAGGTCCACTAGGCACGCTAACAAGCTAACAGACTGAGCCATGGTAGATCTCAAGACAGCTCTGCAAATGCTTCAACCTTTACGTGAACAAATTACGATATCCAGTTCAACTAATATCAGTTATGACAGCTTAACATTGTCACGTTAGCTATGTCGCTAGCGTTAGCATGCCACCTAATATCAGTTATCAAAGCTTAACATTGTCATGTTAGCTATGTCGCTAGCGTTAGCATGCCACCAAATACAATATCTGCCGGACCATGAAAATTCGTTTTTCTCACAATGACACCAGTAACAACCCTGCCTTGCCATACTCACATCATCCAGTACACATTTCCAAAACAGCCTCAACACATCCAGAAAGTTGCAGTGACTGATTCATTGTATAAAATCCGCATCTCACTGATTTCCATGGAATGGTCAGTTTCTGAAGTAGTTTACAAAGACAATGCACTATAAAATCAACTCAGGACATTCAATTCAGGACAGATCCGTCCTCAATGTTAGTGTGTGTATGTATATGTATTTTTATAGTAAAAATGAGTTGATTTTATAGTGCATTGTCTTTACTACTGTAGTTGTAAAAATATTTTGGATATGGATTAAATAGGCTTGATTACTTATGATGATGATGACTGTAAACCTCTACTCATCTCACAAAGTCATTCAATCATCTCTGCTTTCTTTTTAGTGGACGTCATGAAACGAAACAAAAAGGACATATTTGCAAGGCATCACAATCGGAGAATATTGTTGTTGTAGTGTTGTGTAGTGTGCATTGTCGGAATTTGAGGCCAATCAAAACAGGCTGTCAATTTGTTTTTATTTTCTATTTTTGGACTACACACTCGATGTGAATTTCTTTGTTCTTCTTTTCTCTACAGTGATGATTACTGATTGTTGAATATAGTGCGGAATATTTCATGGTGTGAAAAAGAACTGTAATATTTAATGTTTTTATTATATTTTAAAGATAAAATCTGAACTTTTTGCCATTATATGGGTTCCATAATAATAATGACTGTTTGTATAACTAAATTCATACAAGACATGCAGCTCAATGTGTTCAGTTAAAACTATTATAAAAACAAAATAGGCAATCGAATCAGCCATGATGGAATAAAGGCTTCTTATACTTCTTGCACACGAAGAGTGTCTTGGATAATCTCTATTCATAAAACTACAAGTTTTCTCATGCCAAAGAGCACCTTCCATATCGTTAAGAAGTACTCTATACCTTAAGTTCTTACGTTAGGGTATACAGTATGTGCCCCCCCTAAAAACATGTTGGCCCCTCTCTGGCCCCTCTGATAATTTTGGTCTAGAACCGCCACTGCCCCCTGTCTATGTTCCATGTTCCCATGTATCTGTTAATAAAGGCCTTTGGGTCCTCTCTCCAGTTCTGTATTGTTTCCCTGGTTCCAGTTTTCGTGACATATGAAGAAGTTTTTAGATATCAAATTGGTGGTTGCTAAGTCATGTAATGTAATGGTTGGACTACAAATGTGTACTTAAGCACCGAATTTTGAATGGGCTGTCTGCAAAGGGTTAAATATTTTCTGTACAGTCTTTGTGGTACTCATTCCATTATAAAACGAAAAAATAAGCCACATGCCAAATAGGGTCAGAGAGTGCACCCCCCCACATGCACACACCTCTCAATGAAACTTTTTTTTGTATGCTCTGGCCATGACAAATGTGAATTTGAATGTTAACACACAACCTGTTTCAGCCAAGCCCATTAAAAATCATTGGGTTTCAAAGCCATGTAATTACACTGAAAAACATTAGAAAACTAAGGATAGTCCATAGGATTGAAGAAAGTTCACTGTAAAAACTGTAGCATGCAGTTGTTCATTCTATCTAATCACTGCCATTGAAAACATGGTAAAAATATTGATTTGATTGTAAAACTCTTTCTTTTTGCATTTTGAGGCATCAGTTTTGATTTACACTGAACTAAATATACGTCCAAGTGACACAAAACAAAGTTTTTGATTCCTCTCAAAACATACTTTTTTCATGATCAGCAGGATTTTTTTAAACTGTATTGCACATGTGCACTGCACAAGTCCAGAGCTTGGCATGGGGAAGAAGGAACCCTTGAATTGCATAAATTGCAAAGAATAGCCTCATTTTGGCCTCATTTAAGCTGGCTAACGAGCCACTGCAAAAGCTATCTTTTCATGATTGTGGCTGGCACTAGATGGTTAGCTAAAGCTGGAGCTGGTACCATAAGCTAACCAAAACCCCTCGGTAGTCCGATTCGGCTCCATCTAGGGTTAAACAAATATTTCTAACATAAACAAATATTTCTAACTACTATCGTTAGCTGTCACCACGGATTCATGATGGACACAATTAGCTAGCTAACATAGGGTACATTGGTAAATTCACTCTGCTACGACTCAGTTGTTTGAATATGCACATTCTGTTCACAGTAGTATGTGTGGCATGCATGTAATTGTGTGTGTGCTGAGGCAGCCTTTAGTAACCACAGGCTCCTAGCCAGCATTTAAGAGGCAGAAAACCTCAGTGGCACTTGGTTGCACCTAGCCATGGGGTGCTGTAGCCATTTAAGGCTATGTTATGTTGTTGGGCTTTGAGTGTTTTGAATTTGGTCTTTAGAGGGACAGCACTGTTTCAAGAAAGCAGTATTTAATTTAATTACAGTTCAGACGGGATGTGTGTTTTTTCCTGGTTCATTTGCTTGGTAGGCCATCTATTTTTTATTTGTCTTGCATTTCTTGTACACTGCAACATACTGACATTTCATATTTCAGTTATTTCAGTCCATCTTCTGAGAACATGCTGCCACGTTATGTTTCTTTGAATTTTTTTTAAAGTCAAATGAAATGTGAAATGTGACTTTTTTTTAAAGTCAAATGAAATGTGAAAAATATAATTTGACTATATGTAAATTAATCAACTGGTATCAGTGCAAACATATTAATTCATGTTAAAAAACACAGAAACACAAAACAAGGACAATACAGTGGACATGGTAAGACAAATGCTATGCTGATTTATACATCATTTTATGTTCAATAAACAGCACATTTTGAGAGACAAGTCATTGTGTTGTGTGCTTTTTAACCTTGTTCGAAAAATGGATAGAAAGAGTAAAATGTTTGATGATAGCGCTAGTGTGTACCATATGCTAATGAATGCAGTTATTCGGAATCCCACATAAGCATCCACATGCAGTACAACAATAGCATGTACATGCACTTAATTTGCGCTTGAATAGTTGCACAAAGAGCCAGCGACAACTCCTCTGTGTGTCCTGCCATCGTTGTGTTGAAAGACTGTATAAAAGGTTTGCAGACAGTGCATTTACCTCCGATGCATGGTCATTGTACACTCCCAGCAATGGCGTAATGTTAGTGCCACTAGACTACCCCTTCTGAACCTGGCTTCAGGCAACACGAGGCCAAAACACACCTGCCTTTCACATTGCTCTCGCTGGGTGAACCCGTGAGTTTGACCCCGTGAGTTTGACCCCGGTTAAACTGCAGGGTTGGAAAAAGAAGAAGAAGAAGAAGAAGAACAACAACAACAACATGTAGAAACACCATGGTTGCCTCGCAGCTTTGTAAAGTATTCCCAACAAAAAGTGTCAGTCTAAAAGCAAAGTGTTGTTCATATGCATCTTGTCCCAATAGCGTACCTTTTTTTGAGGTTTACTAACCTCCGACAGTTTCAGTGGCCACATACTGTAGGTGGACAGCATTTTTTAGCTGTTGTGTCCACAATCGTGGTTATTGCTAAACTGGGGGTGTTATAGACACATGTTTGGGCAATAATACTACCCTCTAGTGGTGTCAGAAGAGTCAAACACAGTATGGTCAATATTCAATATGGCGGCAGGCACAAAGAAAAAATCAAGCAGAAGCTACATACACAAATGTCGAACAGGTAAGAGGTCCTATCATATTTTATGGCTTATTCTGATTTAGATACTGATGAAAGTGTCATCTGTCATGACATGCATATGACGTGAAATAAAAACGAATAAAAATGCTCCTGATGCTCCTTGAAAAATGTTCCTGATGCTCCTTGAAAACGCGAATATGCTAATATACATTCACATATGTACAAAGCTATCTCTGGTGCAGCTAAAAAGCTGTACATTGTTCCAATGAAATAAATAACAATCAAGTCACTAAATACATACATACAGTATATACATCGATTAGTTGGCTTGAAAATGTTTGCTAGACTCAGCTAACTTACAGCTAACTCTGATGCAGCTGCGAAGATGTACATTGTACCATTGATGTAAACAGTAAATAAGGCATAACTACATACATAAATGACATTTCATTTGGTCATGTTTTTATTTCTAGGGCGTTTTTCTGTGCAAAAAGCCTTGGAGCTGCTTGGATTACTTGATGAAGAGAACTCGGATTTTGAGTTGTCTGACAATGATGATCCTGTCCTGGATGCATAACATTCTACACACACAACACATACAAACAAACAGGACACAGAATTTTGCCACCATGCCTGTTTATTTATGTACAGCGTCTAGGTACAAGTATCTTCTATAAATAGAACCGAGTATTGTGGTAAATGTCTAAGAGCAGTACCAAGGGTTTAGCATTTAAAACTAGTAACTTACCAGCAGTGCAGAGCTTCCTTGTTGTGCCAAAGGAGCGTGAGCCGGGAGTGAGGACACTATACTCTAAGGCATGTTCGCATGTGTGCATTCTCGTCCATCTGCAGGGTGTGCACAGGTACCCCTTTATAAGGGGGATGTGTTTCAGTTGTCAGGAGAGCTGTATGGTGAATGCACGTGTGCCTTAATGCTCTGAACCCTGAGTTACGTGAGTTGGTTTCATATTGAACTTTTGGATTGTGAGCCTTTCCGCTAGTTTCATGTTCCCTTTGGCCACTCATAGCCTATGTATTTTCTGTAACCAGTGTACATAGTATATAGATATATTTTTCTACATTTTTGTTTGGGTTCATTTTTGTTTTGTCACTGCCTCACTGTTTCTTTCACACTGTGGTGCGAAAAACTCCATCTCCTGCCTCTGCTGGATCTGTGTGCCATAGCCTTAAGACCCCTCGACACTCTACTCCTTAACAGACTACCAACCACCAACAAAGCAGCAGTGAGGATGAAGTTAACAGTGATGATGAGGACCCCAAGCCTGACGTAAGACCTCTCCGTGTTGTAGATAATGGTTAGCCAAGACCCCGTAGATATTTATTATTTTTACGTAGTTAGGGCCTCGGGGCTACATGAAGGATTGGAAGCAAATGCTTATTTACAACATTTGTTAACAAGTTCAGGGACAGAGACAGCTACAGGTTCAACCCACATTCCTAAACGTTGCTGTCAAACTCAAAACATTGACACTGATGGCTCAGAAGATGACCTGGATGAGCCATCGCCAGGACCAAGCCAAACCAGGAAAAATTAAGTGTCCAAAAAAGATAATTGTCATTATTTCTGGCATGCCCTGAGCATAAATTTCCAAATGTAGTATCATTTGGTAACGTCCACATACATTCAAATATTTTATACACCAATATACATTATTTACTTACATGACTAAAATATAATTTGCTGCAATAAATACTTATCCTAATTGTTTGTGCAGGACATTCGCTGGAAGGTGAATCCATTGACCCTAAACATTGCAGAGTATCAGCATCAGGATGAAACCGATCTCGACAGACATGACTGGACCCCACTGGACTATTTTGAACAATATATAGACAGAGATGTGATGACCATGATTGCAGAATACGCTTATGTTATGTCTCTGTCTAAGAGTGGAGACCCACTCAACATGTCTCTTAGACAGAGACATAACATAACATAGCTGTGCCTGCATTTTGATGTCCTGCATTCGATAACCAACCATTAGGATGTACTGGTCCAGAGCCTTATAAATCACTGCCTTCAGTGACAAATTCACACGTGCCAGATACTTCAAACTCAGGGAAGCAATGGAAGTGGCAATAGATGATGATGTAGCAGAAGACCTAAAGTTGGACACATTCTGGAAGGTGATGCCTTTTCTGGACCGGATCCTGCAAGGCTGCAGGTCTCTGAATTGGCCATGAAGTCAAACCCAGTTGGCATAAAGAACTTTGTTTGTGCTACAGCAGATGGCATTGTGCTTGACTGAGCTGTATCAAGGTACAACCGCACTGATTGAGAAGGTTGAAGAGCCAGAGAGCCTGGTTTTGATAAGCTTGGTCATCAAGCATCGAATTCTTTATTGTGGCACAAAAGTGTACTGTGACCAGTTCTTCACCACCATCAAAGGTGTGCAACGAATGATGGAAAAGGGCCTGTACATGACTGGCACAATGTTGAAGTGAACTGCCTCGCTGGAGTAGACCAGAAGTTACCCAGCAACAGTGTCATGAAAAATGCAGGAAGAGGTGCCACATCAGAGGTTTCTGCTGCAGATGGAAAGTTGTGTGTTGTGAAGTGGTACGACAACAAACCCCTACTGATTGTTCATAGTACACAACCTGAAGACACCTGTGAGACACCTGAAAACAAAATTGAAACAGTATGTAACTGTGCCAAGCATTGTCTGTGAGTACACCAAGATGGGTGGAGTTGATTCGATGAAAGTGGCTAAGATCCTCTTGGCCCAGCATCACAGTGCAGATGCAGACTTTTTGGAAAAGTCGGAGGAAGAGAGATTAAAATCAAGGGGTAAGACGTCATGTGACAGAGGTGCCACATGTCTCAGTCCACAGGAGGGCTAATGCCCACCTCCCAGAGATGATAGGCATAAACAATGCAATGCACTGCAGGCAACCAGGCTGCAGTGGAAGAACAAGAGTGTGGTGTGTTCCTGTGCCTGCAAGCTGAGCAGAATTGTTATTCATCCTTTCACAGATGTATAGCTGAAATGGCAGTGATTCTCAAGGTGTGTGTGTGAGTGTGTATGCGTGTGTGTAAGACAGTGCGTGATTGCCCACATTCAGTGAAGCTCAATCAATTGGCTGACTTCTGGGCCTCCATAAGCAGGCCAGGTCTTTTTGTCCTTTCACATCCTTTTTTACTGTACCTTTCCAATGCAGAATGAGCCATACTATAACTGTGATTGTCTAAACGGGGTGAAGTGTTTTTTTGTTGTTGTTTTGTTTGTCCACACATGCAACAGTGGCAATGTGAATGTTTTTGAGTGTTTTGTATTTTTTCACAGCCATACAATGTAATCTTTCAACTGTTCAAATTATCCATATGGTGGCTTTCCAAGAGAGGCAATAATGCAATCTTTACATGTTGTTTTTACTGTTATATATGTGTTCAAATATATGTGTGTATGTTATTAATAGATGCAAAATCCAGTAAGAAAAAAACTCCACATATGTGGACATCAATTTTCTATAAAATTGATGCTTGGGGAAAAAATAAAATAAAATAAAAAGCTCTGTGTGTCATATCGCTGCAATCGGCACATTGGCGCCCCCTAAGTGAACTGCAGGCACCCTTGCTTGCTGAGAAAGTGCCATGCACAGAAGCAGCATGTGTCTCTACCCCCGGGGGGGCTGAGAGGTGGTCTCGTCCGGGGCGTATAACACAATATAGAACCGCCACTGAAGGCACACAATGTCAAAATGCTTAGCTTTTTATTCTAATTAGGTTCCAATGATCCCACATAGCAAAGAAAAATAAATGCACCTAAAAAAAGTCTTGCCGCTTAATATTCCAGTGCCAACGTCTAGGGCAAACAGATTTTCCTAACTTATTGGGGGTGCTCCCCACTAAAGTGATGATCGTACTGCATGAAGTCTTTCAAATATTTTATCTGACAACCGATTTTTTTTAGGCATCTAGCATCTAGCCTCTCGACTGGTGTACTAGATGGGGTAGCTAGCTGTGTTAAATTTCATATACCTTTTATATGAGGGAAACGGTTAAGGACTTCCATGTCTGAACCTGACTTCAAATACACAGTTTCTTCTGTGTGAGAGTTAAAGGAAGCTGTATTTCCCTCCTTCTCATCAAAAGCAAACAACTTCCATTTGAGGATGCCCCAGAGATGCTGAATTGGGTTCAGGTGTGGGGACATGCTAGGCCAGTCCATCACCTTCACCCTCACCCAAGGTGTGGTCATCTTGGAGGTGTGTTTGGGGTCATTACCATGTTGAAATACCGCCCTGCGGCCCAGTTTCAAAGGGGGGGGGGCATCATGCTCTGCTTCAGTATGTCACAGTACATATTGGCATTCATGGTAATGAAGTGTAGGTCCCCAGTGCCGGCAGCACTCATACAGCCCCAAACCATGACACTTCCTCCACCATGCCTGACTGTTAGCAGGACACAGTTGTCTTTGTAATCCTCACCTGGTTGCCGCTACACACACCTGACACCATCTGCACCAAATAAGTTTATTTTTGGTCTCATCAGACCACAGGACATGGTTCCAGTAATCCATGCCCTTAGTCTGTTTGTCCTCAGCAAACTGTTTGCGGGCTGTCTTGTGCATCATCTTCAGAAGAGACTTCCTTCTGGGACGACAGCCATGCAGACCAGTTTGATGCAGTGTGCAGCGTATGGTCTGCGCACTGACAGGCGGTCCCCCTACTCCTTTAACCTCTGCAGCAATGCTGGTAGCACTC
The DNA here is from genome assembly GCA_030347295.1 of Setipinna tenuifilis. Classification (NCBI taxonomy): domain Eukaryota; kingdom Metazoa; phylum Chordata; class Actinopteri; order Clupeiformes; family Engraulidae; genus Setipinna; species Setipinna tenuifilis. Next base: position 35,595,301 of record CM059266.1, on the reverse strand, counting down.
CTACGCTTATTTTGAAGACACAGCCTCTGGATATAATGCTGAGCACATGCACTCAACTTCTTTGGTCGACCATGGTGAGGCTTGTTCTAAGTAGAGCCTGTCCTCTTGAAGCGCTGTATGGTCTTGGCCACTGTGCTGCAGCTAAGTTTCAGGGTGTTAGCAATCTTCTTATAACCTAGGCCATCTTCATGTAAAGCAACAATTTTCTTTTTTAAATCCTCAGAGAGTTATTTTCCATGAGGTGCCATGTTGAACTTCCAATGACCAGTATGAGAGAGTGTGAGAGTGATAACACTAAATTTAACACAGCTTCAACCCATTTACACCTGAGACCTTGTAACACTAATGGATCACATGACACCAGGAAAGAAAAATGGCTAATGGGCACAATTTGGACATTTTCACTTAGGGGTGTAGTCACTTTTGTTGCCAGTGGTTTAGACATTAATGGTTGTGTGTTGAGTTATTTTGAGGGAACAGCAAATTTGCACTGTTATATAAGCTGTACACTGCCTACTTTACGTTGTAGAAAAGTATTATTTCTTTAGACTTCTCCCATGGAAAGATATAATAAAAAAGTACAAAATGTTAGGGGTGTACTCAGTTTTGTGACATACTGTATATGTCCTTGTTGAAATCATATGATAGTGACAATAGTAAATGATTACGGCATTGTAAACATCTGGCAAAACTAACTGAAGTGCTAAAACTTGGCCCAATATCCACGGCGACACGTGTAGTGAAGGAAATTATATTTTTACAAATCTGTAGGTTTCAACAGGGTCTTGTCGTCAGTGCTATTGATACTTTGCCACGGTTCATGTCTGTCATTTGCTAGTAGCTCAGCGAGCTAGTCGGGAGACTCCGATGTTGTTATTCTCTTTAGTCCCGGCTTCAAATCCCAGTGCGCACGTGGTAACATGTAGCCTTCGTTCTTTACCACAGTCACTACTCATGAAACACTTTCAGCTGAGTGGGAATGTTGTTGCTTTCAGTTACTGATTCACATCTCGGTATAGTAATAGAATTAGCATTTCTCAGTACGTGTACTCTTTCAATCAATAACCCAGACAAACTACAGAGCAGAATACAGCATAAACTCACACTCATATGATTGTGAACCACTAGGCCACACAAACAGATAAGTCATATAATTTGTCTTTACTCAGTCTCGAACCTACATCTTATGTTCAAAAACCTCCTTTGCATGTGACCAAGCTACCAGTTGCAACACTGACAATCACATCTATTGGTCTGTTTGGCTAATATCAGTTTCCTGTCAAATGCTGTCTGCAACAGCAGAAGTTCCAATTGAGGGCCAACTTCTAATGCAAATATCTTGTAATCCTACAGTCCAATCTCAGCGAAACTCAATCGGTTTGTAGAGGTCACTATAATAGTGCTGTTCAACACATTAAATCCCTAAGTCTTGGGTTTTACAGTTTTTTTTCAACCATTTACACACATTTTCAAAACTCTATGTGCTTTTCTAAAAACTCTACACACAAATCTAACTATTGCTCACACAAAATGCAAAAAGTGCCCTATCTTTTGCAAAATGAAACACAGTATTCAAAATATTCTAAACACATCTCAAAAGCAAGCATTTGTCTCATGTTATAAACACATTTTCCATAGCCTTACATAACTGTGTATATCATTTACACACTATTGGTCTAAATCTGAGGCAATTTTGTTTTTATGGATGTTTTGATGTACTGCCATACAAGAATGAAAATATGGTAGTATGAAAGTGGAAATCAACACAAACAATTTTGGAACGAAAAATATTTACTATAATTTTCTAAATAAACAGATACACAGTACATAGTGAGACTAAACAACATTTCACCCGCAGCAATTGGTGGTACACGAAACTGTTACAGTAAAACACAGTATGGACAAAACAGATACAGAATAGTGCATACACACACTATCCACACACAGTGCGTACACACATAGACATGAGAAACTACACACATTCATACTCACACACATGTGCACATACACATGTGGACAAACACACTAGGATACACATGTGCATTCACATTACACAATGTGCAAAACAAGGACAAGTGACATACTAAAGCAAACACACTAGACAGGGCATGGCTTGTATGAAAGCTCGATAGCTAGTGGTTATGAATGGAAAAACATTTTATACATATGACGTGATATTACAGTAGCAGCCAAAAAAATGTGGTAGGCATAAGGTGCGCTGTACAAGGTTGGCATTGATGGGGGACAGCTAGTTGCGTGTGTGTTTAGGGTCCATCTCTTCTCCTGGCTGGGTCTGGCCAAAATACTTCATTCGTATCACATGCTATATTTTCTCTTGCCAAACACTAAGGAAAGAATCTTCTTGTGTGACATATCCAACCTTGGATACAGGCAGCATCAATGTCACCACATGCTTTTTCTATTGCCTAGTGAAGTGGAAGTTAGACATACAGGCTATGGTCATATATTTTCCAGTGCCATGTTGAGAAGAATTCTTTGGTTGGGTTGAGAATGTTTAGTATGGAGACAGGTTGACAATAGAAAAATGGGTGTTCAGTAAAGCAGTTATTGTTTGCACATACGAGGACAGAGTTTAAAGCACTGATGAATAAGTGTGGCATTTTGAGTGGTTGTGTTTGAAAAAGGAAATCATGCTACTTGCTGTGTAATGATTTAAAAGAAGTGAATAGCCCAATTGAAAACTGTGTCAAGGCTGAGAATGTGTGTATGGTTTTGATGATATGATGTGGAGTTGTGATGGCATTAGAAATTGTGTGCTATATAAAGATTTTGTGTGTAAGCAGTTGAAAAAAACTGTAATCACTTAAAGCAGGGTGCTTGGGTATGAATGAAACTATTTTACTATTCAATACTATTGACCTGTGTGGTTTTTATCTCCTGTGTGATGCTCCCTCACCTCCTCCATCAGAATGGGATGGCGTGTGTGTTTGTGTGTGTGTGTGTGTGTGTGTATGTGTGTGTGTGTGAGCAGTGTGCTCACCTCCTCTGTCAGAATAGGATGGCACTGTGAGTAGTTCCCTTTCATGGCCCAGGTTCCGTTGGTCAGGCATTCTCTGTACACATTATCTGTGAGAGAGAGTGGCAGAGTGTTTTTAAGTGACGTAAAAGCAGTGAAGTAACTAGCTAATAGAAATGTTCTGGAAACACCAAAAACAGTAGGGTAATTAGATATTTTGACATTTTTGTAAGGAAAAAACAGAGACATTTCCAGTTCAGCAGTTAATATTATTTAATTAAAATAAATAACATTTTAGCTACAAAAATAGACAAACTGGGTGTTTTCACGTTTTACTGGAGACAGACCACCAAAAAATGGGGACTGTCCCCCAAAAATGAGAATGTTTGGTTATCCGGCTCTAGAGTTACAGAGCAGACAACCATCAAGAACACACTGGTCAAGAACATGTTGTCAGATATGCAAATTGTTATCAGATTTGTTGGAAGGCTTATTACGCACACAAGCCATGACTTCTACTGTTAGGTCTATTCTTTGTAACTGAAAGCAGCATAAATATATAGTATACTGGACATTTTACACAGATTTTTTTTCAAATGGCTTAAACAGAACATTAAAACAAAATGACAGAGAACAAGAAGCACACACATGCTAATAGAGTCTGCATTGTGAGAGTCATAGAAGAATAAACAACTACTAGATTGCAATCGATGACACAGTGTTAATGCATAATATCACTCAGCTGTGTGTGGTATGTGTTGTGTGTTCACTGGCACCACAGTATAACTGACAGAGAGAGAAAGGCAATAAAATTGCCCTAAAGACATTGTGCAACGAGCAAACTGATTGCTTTGATGGAAGTTTATTTTCACACAAGCCAACACGTACAACCCTGCACACACACACACACAATCCTTAATTCCAATTCAGGATATTGACATCCTAGTGGGGTGTAATTGTCCTGAATTGAACCGATTCAGTCATTGACATAGAAGTTCATGAAAAGACACCATGTGAATGACAGACCATTCTCAGTGCACTCTGCTTGACCTTATCACTTGACCTTCGCAGACAGATCCGTATTTTGGCCTTTGGCCTTGGCTTCAAGAGTGGAATTTTGTCACAGCTTGCCTATCATAAGACAATCTCTACAATAAACACTTCAGGAAGAAAATTATGGTAACACTTTACTTGACGGGTGAGTTCATAACACATTCATAGCAGCTGTCATAAACTGCACATAAAGCATTCATGACTGTTTCATGAGACATGACTTAACATTCATACCAGACCTTTCATGTTATTGCTATTGTTATTGCAAAAGTTACACCACATCATTCCCATTAGCAAAAGATAAATCATCAGCAAAGGTTACATTATTAAACTAATATTTTTTTTACAAAACAAAAATTGCTTGCTTAGCAATGTTCTGTCTGTTCTGGCACTGGAATAGCCCATTGACTCTGGTCTGGTATGAATGTTAAGTCATGTCTCATGAAACAGTCATGAATGCTTTATGTGAAGTTTATGACAGCTGCTATGAATGTGTTATGAACTCACCCGTCAAGTAAAGTGTTACCAAAATTACTTTTCTTTTTTAGAATGGTCAGTATCTCTAAATCTTTTGGTTAATATTCATACAAGATAGCAACTTTTCTTGGTAATATCCCCACTGCCTGATCAAAACCAGGTCTAGGAACCTAAAAGTTGCATAAACCATCAGCAAATTATTAGAAAAGCCCAACAGTCTTAGCACTAAAATTTATGTTGGGTCAAGAATATGTGATTACAATCTGAGTATATTTTGCTCTGAAATATAATTATTACAGATTAATCTTTTGCAAATTCAGTATTTATTTACTTGTTTGTTTAATATTGTATTTGTTATTATGTCATTATATTTTTTGTTATCATTTGTTTATAACTTAACTCTCTGGCATATGTTGTGACATTTGTGTAAGATTCTTGTGAGTATCCTTAAAGCCAAATTGATTGAGTGCCTGACTGACTTACTGGCGGATTGCTGACTGACTTTTTGTACTTCTATTCTACCATTAGGCCAGACTGACAAAGGCATCTCCCTGCTAAAACAGCTATTAAACAGATCAATGTGAGTAGGCGGGCAGCGTAGCCCCAGGATGATGGAGGCCTTTTCTTCCACCTGACCGTCAGCTGGCACATTCTTTTCTGTTTCCATGGAGATACAGGCCTCACAGATCAGTTAAGCATTTACATGCAAGGTAGAAGGAGGCTGTGGGAGCAACCAGTTAATTGCTGTCAGTAATAAAACAGCAGCTGTAAGATGGCATCCTCACTGCACACGTACACACACACACACACAAACAGAAACAAACACATACACTTGCACACACATGCATACATAGAAATGTACACACACACACACACTTTTACACTTACACACACACACACACGGAAATGTACACAGTTTAATACTTTTTTAGTAACACACACAGAAATACACGCACACACTTTTACACACAGACTAATTTGCACACACACACACACAGACATGGATATACAGACACACAAACAGTCACACACACACATGCTCACACACATACAGACAAATGTGTACACACACACACATGGAAATACACACACACACATGGAAATACACACACACACACACACATACACACACACACACACACACACACACACACACACACACACACACACACACACACACACACAAACACACACGCCATCCCATTCTGATGGAGGAGGTGAGGGAGCATCACACAGGAGATAAAAAAGCACACAGGTCAGTAGACGGAAACAAACAAGCACACAAATAAAGGATGCATTAGGAGGCACCTGACAAACAGAATCTTTGTAAATGGTTGAAGACATATTAGTGTAGTTTCCCATATGGTGCCATACAGGGAGAGAGCATGAGGGGAGCTACCACTTACAACACTGGATCAATAGGCCAAGGGAAGGAAACTGTTGCTCTTTGATTCCCAATAATTGATCCAGTCAGTTAGTTGTCCAGGTTGACCACTCAACTGCCACACTCTGCCACTTCTCAGGTGTAATGAGTGTAAGAGCCCTGCCACGGACTCAGGTGTACCCAATGACAGTGCACTCTGAAAGACCTCACTTAGACCACTTCCAGAAAAAAACTGTATTGGTTGTGTCAATGAAGGTCGGTCCAGGGAGCTGACCCTGTTGTCTTGTCACATAAATGACTTGTGTCATACGTTTACAGTGAATCACTGGGTGGAAGCTTTCATCTGTGGAAGCACAAAAAATACGCCTTTTTAACACCGGCATACTAACACAAAATCATTGTCTTGGCCATTTTTTTGATGAGTTATTTAACAAAAACTGGTTTCGTACGCCTAGCTTTGATGGGAAACATTGCATCCTGTGACAAAATTTGGTGCACATGAAAAGAAAGCTGTTAAAAGTTGTCATGTCAACTTTGACCAAATATGAGCAATTAGAAGCAGAGTTATCTCAAGATAAATCCTTTGATAACTTTTTGTCAGCATTGTCTGTAGATGACATGTACCAAATTTGGTGAGATTCACATGAACGGCCTATGACGAGTTCGTTTGGTTTCGCTTTCACAATGTTAAAATTTCACAGAATTGTTTTTTGTTGGAAGTGGGCGTTGACAAGTGTTTTCAATGTGGGAGGGTCAATAGATTTCAAGACAAAAACGAACTGCTTGTAAACATTACTGTTCTCTAGATAATAGGCAAAATTACATTTTGTACAATTACAGTGCCCCCTATGGGCCAAATTGTATGGCATGTGCTGTGCTTTTAGAGGTCTTTGTGCTGATTGTGCATGACATATTTTGTACAGTTCCCACCTTCCCAGTCCAAGACATTGGCAATACAAAATACCAACTTTTGCATTTACCCCTATCACTAGGTGGCGCTATGCTTCAAGTGACAGTTTATGGGCTGGGTCAATGCGTCTTTGTAACCCTGACATACTACCACAAAATCACTGTCTTGGGAAATAATGTTGATGAGTTTTTAAAAAAAAACTGTTTTTGGACCCCTAGCTATGACAAAAAACATCATCCCCTTTGACAAAATACCACAAAATTTGATGCACATGAACGGAAAGCTGTTTAGAGGTGGCATGTCAATTTTCACAACATTGGAGCAATTAGAAGCCAAGATATGGACTTTTGAAGAATTTTAAGCTATGTTTCAAATTTTCATTGACATGTAACTTTTAAACGGTTTATCTCAAGATAAATCCTTTGATAACTTTTTGACACCATTGTCGGTAGATGACATGTAATACAATTATTTCATTGTTAGTTACTGATCATATCACATTACTGATCATATCACATGCCATCACCCATTTTTAAAAACATGTAAGGTTTAGAAAACACACAGTGGCCAGGCACATCTTTAATGGACTCTGCACTAGTAATTCAGATTTAGGGATAAAGGCATGAAGCCCTGCCCATGTATAACAAATTAGAACACAAAAACCTTTCACTTATGCAACACCAAAAACTGCCTCAATTCACAGTACCAACCACTAGAAACAAGATGACAGATGACTTGAAATATGAGCTAAACTTGTTTAATTATGTTGGTTGGTGGTTTAATTATGTATGTTGGTAAATCAGCAACTTTTGCTACCAAGCAAACGTACAATGGCTGATTCCCTCAAGGTATTACATGATGTAATTTGGTTATAATAACTTTAGTAGCAAAGTATTTAGTTTAATAATGCATACATTTAGAACTGGTCTCTCTCTCCATTTGCTTTCGTGGTCCACTTGTACTTGATGAGCACTGCCTACGATGTTCGCATGCAGCGAAACGTCCACTATAAATAGTGCCCTTGCTCCTCCATTGAACTTGGAACAGTGAACGCTACATTTTCGAAAGTTGAGTGATGGTGGACATCCAGGTGTCACAAGGCAGGGACCAGGAGACAGACAGAATCAGAGAGGCGGAACCGATGTGAAATGTGCCAACAAAATATGTCTTTATTGAGGGATAGGGGAATGGGAGTAAACTATGGAGCCCCGGAGAGGACTTGGTGAAGTTGGATCGATCGAACCCACAACTCCGAGGGTGGCAGGCTGCTGATCTACCGCCTGAGCTGGCGGTCGCGGAGGTAATCCGGAGCCCCGGAGGGGGCTTGGTGAAGCTGGGCCGAGCGGGGATCGAACCTCCGACTCCGGGGGTAGTATGCAGCAGCTCTACCGCCGTCGTCGGGGGCGAACCACATCGGGGGTCGAGGGCAGCAGACAAGGCATAGTCGTAGAGCAGGTCCTGGGTCAAAGCCGTGGGAAGAAGACGAGGCGTAAATGAAGGGCTGGTCCAGGTCAAAGCCGTGGGGAGGTCCAGAGGAGTACAGGGGAAAACTGGGGACACACGAACAGACAAGACGGGAAAAAGCAAACACGAGCAGGACACGAAAATGACACTGACACGAAAAACAAGGAGATAAACACGGACAGGAAAACTGGGTACTGGGAGGTCAAAAAGCAAACACGAGCAAGAGACAAACCGAGACTGAACACGAACAAGGAAACTAGAACTAAACACAAACAAGGAAACCAGGGAACAAGAGAGTCAGGAGTCAAAACTTTCCGCAGCAGTACACGTAGGTAAGAGGACGAACTGACAAGGGAGAACTGAAACAAGGGAGTATAAATAGGAGTGCCGTGCAAGTGATCGTAATAATTGAGTGAGGGGTTAAACAAGGAAGTGCAGGTGTGGTGCGTTACACTAGACACAGACAAGGGAAACACAGGTGAGGGAGATAATCTAGTGGGTGCAGAGAAACAAGGAAATAAGTGCGTGATTTGATTTAATAATAAGGACCGTGTCGGACGAGGCGGTGGAAAGCGTGAATATAGTGTGATCAAAACAAGGCTCAGACAGAGTCGTGACGACAGGAACAAGTCCGAAATGTAAAACGCAATGACACCAGTTGAAGTCTGTGTGTGTTTTACTGTGTACAACAGTAATTATTTATTAGGGAAGTAAGCAAGAGGCATATTTTATCAACTGGTCAATGGCTAGTAAGCCTAATTATTTTATCTGCCAAAACATATTTTTACCTGCATTTGGTTAGTGGCGGGTGCCAATTAATCCCTGGTCCTGCCACATAATTCTTTCAGCAATTTCATTGGACTAGCAAAAGTCTTTAGATGGGCTCATAAGTTAAATCACCTGTGTTAAAAGCACAGGCAGAAATACGTGGCAGTATTTCTACTGAATGAGTTTATATTGTACAAAATGGTAAGATTATTTTGGAGTGGATACCATCATGTCACAAACGTAGGCCTATATGTTATAGGCTATTACTTAATCCCCCGTCAGTAATAACGTTCTTCTGTATAAACAGACTACACAGAGGAGCCAACCATAATATCTGCAGAGATAAAGTCTAGGCTATCTTTAGCTGTAATCAATTTCAACTTACTCAACCAAAACTCAGCCTTTATTATTATGTATTAACAGACTGTAAGTGAGGCTGTTAAAGGAGAGCCAACAACCTTCAATTAATACAGCAAAGTAAAAAAAACATAGGCTATAGATCATAGCCTATAGATGATTGCTTTGTTATTTTAGATGTCTGAAAAAGAAATCTACAGGGTCTATCTGCAGACAAACAGCGAAAGTTGATCTGGAAATAGAATTTTTAAAACTTAAGATAAAGGTAAAGGAATGCTGTGCAGAGCAACCTGTCAGTCCATGATTTCATTATTCGATGTAGCGTATAATTCAGTGTTTTTCTTTTCAAGCAATGAAACAAGCAATGGCTAAGAATGAATAAAAGCTGTAAAAACAGTGTTAAGTGCATTTATGTATTTGAAGTGATTGTGATCATGCACTCTCTGATCATCTCTCTCATCTCCTGGAAAACGGGTTTCTCAGATGAGGAATTACACAAAACGGAGAGCGATCATGACTTCCACCAGATGTTCAATGTTACTGTTTTGTGTATAATGTATGCCATACATCTGATTTCATACTGGCAGCAATAGGCTCAATGTTAACATATTAATATTAACATACATATTAATAACAAACTAATTTGACCATTTTGATGAAAATAGTTAATAAATGAGGGCTGAGTCTCAGAATCTCCCCAAACCTATAGTTGCCGTAATACATTTCTAAATATCAACATTTACTGATTGACTGTTCTAAGTAGTTTTCAAAGCAAAAAAAGGCTGGATTAAAGCATTACTAAATGTGGACAATTTCTGAGTCAATAAATGTAAAGTTTTCAAACTGCACGTTCCTGAAGCCATTAAGCTGTTTACAACTGAAGTATGTTTCACAAATACCCACTACACCCACACAGCCCTACACAAATGCTCTACCAACTAACAATCACTGCCAAATATAATTGCATTTGCCTCAGCTTACTCACACTCTCTCTTGCTCTCTCTCTCTCACCCTCTCTAAAGCAAACACCCACACCCACACACACACACAAACACAAAGACAGCCATGGCTCAGAGGACAAGGTGCTACATGTTAGTCAAACAAAATACACTAACCTTTATATAAAGACATTAGTAATTCACCCACTTAGGCATTTAAGTATTTACATTACATTACTTAGCAGACGCTTTTATCCAAAGCGACTTACAAAAAGAGAACATAAGGTGTAGAGGAACACAGAGTAAACAGACTACCTTCATACATACAAGGAGATCCATGTGCCTAAGTAAGTTTCAAGCATGTGGCACCTAGGTAGAGAGTTGGTTTAGTGGTTGTTAGTTTTGTTAGGACGGGAAGCAGTCTCGGAAGAGAAGGGTTTTTACAAGCTTTTTTAAAGGCGGAAAGGGATGTTGCTGTTGTTGTAGCAACTGGTAGGTTGTTCCACCATTGAGGAGCAACAACAAAGAAATGTTTAGAGTGACCTCTCTTTGTGAGAGACGAGGGTACGGCCAGACGGTTTGTATTAGCGGATCATAAGGCTTTGGAAGGGACGTAAGTCTTTAGTAAGACATTGAGATAGGCGGGGGCCGATCCTGATATGACTTTGTAGGCTAGCGTAAAAGCCTTGTATTGAACTCTGGCAGCCACCGGGAGCCAGTGCAGGTTGCTGAAGAGGGGAGTGACGTGCCCTTTTGGGTTGATTGAAAACCAGTCGTGCTGCTGCGTTCTGGACTATTGACAATGATTTGATCGCACAAGCAGGTAGGCTGGCTAGGAGGAAGTTCCAGTAGTCTAGGCGAGAGGTGACCGTAGCCTGTATCAGGAGCTGAGCGACATATTGGGTTGATTCGGTCTGATTTTTCTAATATTGTACAAAGCATAGTAGCATGACCATGCTACAGAGGAAATGTGCTCAAAAATGATAGACGGTCATCTATCATGATACCCAGGTTTTTAGCAATGTTGTTTGGGGCAATAGTGACAGCACCAATTTTCAAGTTGATGTCATGGCGAATTGAATCCTGGACAGGGATGACCAGGAGTTCGGTTTTTGACAGATTAAGCTGGAAATGGTGTTACTTTATCCATGTGGACAGATCAGAGAGGCAGGCGAAGATGCGTGCAGCTTCCCTTTAAGCATTTTATTACACCAACCTTTATCATTGTGGGGCAAGAGAGCAATTAGAACTGACTAATAGTCAGTGCATTTGCAATATATTTCACATCTAGCAGAGATTCCTGCCTATAACAGAGGAGAAACTTTGGGTGCAGAGGGAACAGCAGCTGAGTCTTTACAATACAGACATTTGCCAAATGCACTATTCTGTATGTTATCTATGTGAAACATATATTTTCTGAAAGCAATGTTATATGCACATGTAGAAGAAAAGCTGTTTTCTCTACACGAGTCTGTCACTAAGTCCTAATTAATGATGATGTGGAAATCTTACTGAGAATCAGGCTCTGCCATGCAAGTGTGTCGTATAATGAAAAAAATGTTTTGTGTATTTGACAGCCACTTTCTCCAGCAACCCAATTGTCTTTGCATTGGGAAATTAAGCTGAATGGAGGATAACGAGCAAGTTAAAAATATGAACTATGAAGAAGCCCAAGGAATGCACTCTCTCAACTAAGAGGAGCACTCTCCACGAGACAAATACAAAAAAACAAACAAAAAAAGAAAGTGAGGTTGTCAGATGAATACTTAAGGCAGACAAGGTGTTCATAATGTAAGCCACATTCAACATCTCCCCCTGTCTTTTCCTCTCCTACAATCTCTATACAGTCTCTGTCACACACAAGCTTCAAAACCTGCTCAACCACCTCCTCTCTAGTTTTACAGTTAAATAAGGCACTTCACCTCTTCAGTCCTAGTCTTTAGTTGGAGTGTGAAAGTAGACCAGTTTTGTCAAATGAATGCTAAATAGAGAACAGGACAGTCTTAGGTCCTAATAGGCCTCTCATTGTGACCACTGGGCTGAAGCTCTTCTCATCCAGTATGACACAGAGGGGATGTAGGAGGAAAAACGGAAATGTGCTGTACTGGTATCAGTACATACAGTATATGAAATTGTATGCATGAAGGAAGCCTAGTAAATAGTTGTTCACAGTGTGATGCTTTTTTGACACCAGGCGCTTGAATACAATTATTCCCCTATGGAATGTTGTGGCTAAGAGGCAGTTTGACCATTGCAATGCACCTCACTGTGTTTGAGGACTGTGTAAGCAGGGTTAAAAAGTCAAAGATCATCAGTGGCATAGTGGTTAGAGCACTTCTACCATGAACAAGCAAGCCCATGCCCATGGGGACCCAGGTTCAAATCCAGCCTGGCTAATTTCCCAACCGTATCCCATCTCTCTCTTCCCCATTCGTTTCCTATCCCGATCTTTACTGTCCTATCAGTAAAGGCATACATAAAAAGGGAAAAGCGGTTTCTTTTAACAATGTGCCACAGTGAAATTCACAGCTGAGTTCCAAATATCAATGGTATGTAATTTAGCGATGGTATGCATTTGTTTAAGCACTGATGTTTTGACGATATTTTTTGTTTACATGCAAAAAAGTGTCACACTGTAAATGTACCCTAAGGGCTGGTCCACACAAAAACGTTTTTAGGTTGAAATGGTAAAGTATTTCATCATTTGAGCCTTCTGTCCACATGGCACCGGTGTTCTTGGTGCCCTAAAACTATGTTTATTGAAAATGGGTTCCAGAGTGGAAAAATCTGACAGTGCTGCTGTTGTGTCCGCAAACCACTGCTGTTTTAAAACAATGACATTGCTGCCCTCCCACAACAACAGTTTGGGGCACAGTTAACCTACAATATAGGCTGGGTGATGTAATTGTTTCCATTGTTTGCCATTAAACTATAGGCTGTTTCTAATATCGCTAGTACAGTAGGCTTTACCAACCAACCTTATGGGTTATCATTACGCTTATTTAATAAAAGAGCACCTGTCGCTGCTTCCAAGTCTTTTAATAACAACACACATTACCACAATTAACATATGACATGTTTTAAGTGAATCATTGTGCATTTGCCTCAGCTTTATGTGCAGCCCCTTCTAGGCTATTTTGTCCTTTTCTGCTCTGTAGCCTATCGATGGGTCAGTTAGGTAGGTGGATCAGTTTAAAGACGTGATTGCACCCTACCTCAAACTTTTACAAACAGGTTGTTGTGGGATGATGTGCGATATAAATTGCCTGCAGTGTAGGTTGGGTGTAACACAATTGTTTCTCCCTTCTGCCATTGAACTACAGGCTATTTTTTATATCACTAGTAGTTCATACCATATAACAAAGACTTCTTGTAGGCTATCATTATACTTACTTAATAAACAAGACCGCTTACATTTTACATGAACTTGCACATTTTTTTATGTTTAAGCCATTCATTTTCATGACCTTACCCTACAAATGACAGCTTGGTAAATGGCTTAAGATTTTAAAGTGCCATGTGTGTTCCAAGCTAACCTTTAGCAGTATCCCAATGTAATCACTATCATGGTGTTCTCATTCCACACCGAAACCCTGGCTGTTCTCCAAACTTTTGTCTGTTTGAAACAAGTGTTTTTAAACCCTACTACCATGTTGCACCTCAACAAGTTTCATGAAGTCTAAAGCCAGTCGCTGGCTTCCCCTGGTGACATGAGGCAATGGAGTGGTATTGCTGTTGCACCAAGGCCTCATTTGATATTATGATATTGTTATTCATTATTGTAATGTTGCATGTTTAAGAGGCAAAAAGCTCCTACGACGGAACATTAGGGCCATTCATGAAGGAGAAGATATTTTTTGATATGACGAGATTAAAGTCAACATGTCGACATTAAAGTCAGCATGTCGACATTAAACTCAGAATTCCGAGAATAAAGTTGATGTCAAGTCGACTTTAATCTCAACAAATACGTTAAATGTCGAGAAAAAAAGTTGGTTTTTTTTTTTGAGTTTTGCATGCAGAGAGAGCACTGCTCCACACTGAATCAGACCAAGGACTCAGCATGCCACCTACTTTGGTATTGGATTAAGCAACAAAGAAATACTCGCTGTTTTAGCGCAGAACCACGGTGTGGTAATAAGTATTAGGACGCTGAAAAGATTGTGCCAAAAAACTCTGTCTTTTTAGGAGGAAAAACTGTCTGATTTCACAAGATGGCCAGTCGCGCACACATGTGGCACGTTCTTAGAGCTGCCTGACTCATATGAAAGTTTCCCAGAGTTTCGCACAGAATTCAATAAAATCCTGAAGAGCAATGAGTGATGGACGTAATCTAGCCCAATATGGCCCCCCTTAGACACAAACACACACCCCATCTGAGTTCAGCCTCGACATTTAACGTATTTGTCGAGATTAAAGTCAACTTGACATCAACTTTATTCTCAACATTTCCAAGTTTAATGTCGACATGTCGAGTTTAAAGTCGACCCATCAAGATTAAAGTCGACATCCAATTTCAACTTTATTCTCGGAATTTCGAGTTTAATGTCGACATGTTGACTTTAATCTCGTCATAGCAAAAAATATCTTCTCCTCATGAATGGCCCTAATGCTCCGTCGTAAGCTCCACCTGCCACCACCAGAGTAGAGGTGAAAAAGGAACAACTGGAATGTGTGTGTGTGTATGTGAAGGATATAACTCACTTATTGCTGGTAATCTCTGCAGGGAGCTCAATCCATTTGGATCTCCAGAGAGCTTTTAGGTTTGTATCATGTATAATATTGCACGCGTGTTTGCATGTACATGTGTGTGTGAATGTGTGTGTGTGTGTGTGTGTGTATGCATGTATGTATGTGTGTGCATGCTGTGCCTTTCTGATGACTTCTAACTTTCTTACAGTCACCCTTTCCACTTATCCAGCTGTACCTTTTTGTGGATGTGTGTGTGTGTGTGTGTTTATGGTTGTTTTAGTCTGTATCATGCATCACACACTTTCCAGCAAGTTGATGTGTAAGACTGAGAGAAAGTAAGTGGGTGACTCACTGACTCACAGATGCTGAAGAAGAAGTTTGGCCTCAATACTTCAACAGGCTGACACACTAGGCCTGAGGCTGGCAGCACGGAACTGTTTCCAGCTGCCCCACTTCTGGAACTGTCACTATGTCCTTTATCTGATTACCCACACTTGTATACGCTACACGCTCTACATATGCAGGTGTGTGTGTATGTGTGTGCATGGGTGGCTATGTGTGTACATGTGTGTGTGACAGAGAGTGAATTGGAGGGGCAGGGGAACATTCCCATTAAAAAAAGACAAAAAAGAAAACACATACATATGCACAGAATTGAACATAAATGGGTACTTACTGGAGGTGTTATAGCGGACACCGTTGAGAAACTCCGGGCAGGGTAGAGCCACCAACCCACTACTGCTTCTGGGCCAGCAAGTACCAATGCCATCTACAGAAGTGTCACAGTACACACCTGAAAGAGAGAGAGAGAGAGAGAATGGAAGATTCAGGTATAATAAACCAAATGAACATAGAGATTTAACGCTCCTTCAAACCACTGTCATAGTCCACCCCTTCATAATGCCTACATCAAGAGGGGAGAGGGTGACAGAATCATTATAAAAAGAAAACTGAAGTCAACTGAATAAAGTGACTTGGTGAGAAAGATGGGAAAGATGACAAGGTAATTATGCATGCAATGACCTAGGTTACTAGAGCAAATATCTGCAGAAACTAACATCACAGGGATCTTCGAACTTCGACTTTACCAAGGATTCCAGTGATACCATGTTTTTGAAAATTGGATGTATAGTTTGAAGGTTACATGCATAACTTTACCTCTTAACATTGACAACTAGACAAGTCCTTCTTAGTATTGTGAGCACAGTTAACATTCTTAGTATACCTGCTATCAAACAATAGCTAAGTCAGTGAAGTAGAAGTTTTAGCATAATTAGCATCGTTAGCACAATTAACATTACTAGTATAAGTGCCAAAAAGCTTTAGCTAAGTTAGCTATGTAACACTAATAGCACAGTTAATTATTGAATATTTTGGCATAGTTAGCATACATGCTAACAAACATTAGCTAAGTTACCTATGTAAAACTGGTACCATGGTTAATTACTTAACATTTTTAGCAGTTAGCTTAATTAGCATTGCTAGCATAACTGCTTACAGATATTAGCTAAGTTAGCTGAGTAACAATGTTAGCAGAGTTAACTAGTTAGCATAATTAGCCAATAAACATTGTTAGCATGCCTGCATATTCATATTCTGGGGTAAGGCCCAAACACCTCCCAAGTGCCTCAGCACACAAACATCAAACATGATTTTAATTGTTTAAGTGTTACATTATAGCAATAGTAGTTATAGCAATAGCCTAGTAATGATAATATACCTACCACTATAATAATAGTAATGCCTGCAAGCTCAGATTAGAAATGGTCCTACTGCCAATTATAACAATAGCCCAGTAATAATAATGATAATGATAATAGATCTACCTACCATTACTGATAACAATAACAATAATAATAACTAGAAAAGCACTCAGAGAGCGCAGACCTCCGCCAAGGCAGCTTACGTCTCCACCTTATTGTCATTCTCACCTTAAGACGGTTCGTTCACTCATGCTCACACGAACTTGGTTGGCTCTTCGCAGGTAAGTAGGAAAGTACTTTATCTAATTTCCACTGCCAACATGAACTACTGGGCTGCTCACCACTACCACTCTAACTCTCCTCTGTCTTTCACTGAACCCTCTAACCAAAAACTCAACAACTCCTTGACCCGCAACAGGAGCCTCATTTCCGTACCAACCTATATTCCCTCCTTTCAAAATAAAAGCTCCGTAGATTCCATGCTACACTGGTAACTTGACTGAATAAAAAATTCCTGGATCCAGATGGTTATCCGGATCACCACCAAAATCAAATCAGTTCTAAGTTAGGCCACTTCTGACAAACAGACAAACCAACGCCGGCGAAAACATAACCTCCTTGGCGGAGGTAATAAGAAGAAGAAGAATTAGTGTGTTTAACAGAAAGGAATGTGGCCTAGTGTGTTTCATACAGGTCATCTCAGGAAATGTGGAGAAACAGGAATTGTGCTTCTATACTATAATATGTGCTTCTATATCATTCTGTAGTTATTAGCCAAAATATAAGTTTTGGAAATTATAGCACACCCTATGGGACAAGGTTTACAAAAGAGGTTGGAGTAGTGGCCGTACATGGCAAATTTCATGCGATAATGACTTTCTCTGGCCAAGATACTGGTGATTCAACACCTCAATTTTTTAAAGTACCATATTCCCTAGGTGGCACTACATGACAAATGACCATTTATGAATTGAGTGTTATACAACTTGTCAAGATCAAGGTACAAATACATTTTCGTCTTCTTAATTGCAATGGTTGGCAAGTTATTCTGCGACAAATCATTTCGGTCTCCCCGCCTTTTTGGGGGGCCAGTGCAGAGGTCCCACAGTCTTTTAGTGTTCCGGGAATCCTTGACACAGAGAACGGACCCAATTGCGTGGCGTAGCCCCAAAAGACCTTTATTAACGGATTCAGGGGAACTGGGCAGACAGAACACGGGTATCGTGGGGATCGAACCCACGACTCTGCAGACAAGAGTCACAAGCCCCGGAGGGGAGTGAGTGGAGCTGGGTAACCCAGGGATCGAACCCATGACGCCGAGAACAAAAGTCACACACTCGGTGGAGCTGGGTATCATGGGGATCGAACCCACGACACTAAGGGTTGCAGTCAGACGCTCTACCGCCTGAGCCAGCAGTAGTTGAGTCGTCGGAGGCAGTCCGGGTCGAAGCCGTGGGCAGGAGGGGTTGCAGTCACTTGCTCCACCGCCTGGGTGAAGTAGAGGTACAGGTCCAGGTCGTAGCTGTGGTCAGGAAACAAGGCGTAGTAGAGGTACAGGTCCGGGTCGAAGCCATGAATCAGTCCAAGCAGACACAGAAAACACTGGAGGGAGGACTGACAAAAACAGGACGAGAGACAAGGCACAGGCACGACAAAAAAACTGGTGGAAGGCAACTTGGGATTCCTGAAAAGGCACATTGTGCACTGACCACAGCATAGCTCACAACTCGGACAAATACCAGCTGATGACGAGGACAAATTGAAGCTGATAAATCGTGCACTGATAGTAAAACATTGCAAGATTACATGAGACACGTTGCGCAACAGTCTCATTGTCGTGAAACAGACGCATAGACAGCTGCGATTCATTTTATGACCTTTACAAATCGTGCATCACTCTTGTGAGTACACAAAATGTTGTAAAACGTTCGTACTAATGTTCGTGTGTTGCATTGCGATAAATTTGATCGTATTAGGTCGCGTCTGAATAGTG
Source organism: Setipinna tenuifilis (assembly GCA_030347295.1). Classification (NCBI taxonomy): domain Eukaryota; kingdom Metazoa; phylum Chordata; class Actinopteri; order Clupeiformes; family Engraulidae; genus Setipinna; species Setipinna tenuifilis. Next base: position 35,576,585 of record CM059266.1, on the reverse strand, counting down.
GCCATGCCCACTTTTCATGACGCGACCACTAAAACGCATGAAACGAATACGAAACATTGTACAATGTATGCAACAGTTTGTACGAGGCTAAAAAATCTGATCGCAAAGTCCTCGTGAGCCAATTGTGAAAGGGCCTTTAGGCAAACCACCCCTTACCATTTCCTGCTGTCCGCAATGGCACCACATGGAAGAGAAATGACACCAGGGGCTCTATTTTCACGATCATATGCGCATTGTCTAAAGTCTGTCGCGCAAGTTGCTTTGGGGGCGTTCCCGACACAATTTGGTATTTTGACATCTGGAAAAGTAAACATTGCGCCAGGCGCATTGTTCAAAAGGGTTGGTGTTACATACTTCATTAGTCATGGGTGTGTTTTGGGCGTAACATGCAATTAACCAATGAGAATTTACAGTATACTCTCATTCCCTTTAAGAGCCAGCGGCGCATTGTCCATGGTCTGTTGCTATTACAGTGGTGGATTTACCCGGACGGCAGGTGTTTGCTCCTGCGTGAAGTAAAAGTGCGTGAGCAGTTAATCTTCGGGGATGGAAAGAATCCCCCCAAACCTCCGCTGGTCAAAGAAGTATGGGAGGAAATATCTTCAATAATTGAGTCCTCCTCCTTTGGCAACCCTTAGCAAAAAGTAGCATACTTAAAGTTTATTTTATGAAGTATACTTCAGTATAAGTGTAAGTATAGAAAGTATACAACAGACCATGTACTTTTAGTGGACTAGAAAGTATACTAATTTAACACTTTTTTATATTAAATTGGAACACTTTAAGTTTACAAAAGTACACTTTAAAATATAGCCGCAAGCGGCGATGACGGGCCCTCGCACCTGCGGTGCAGGGACGTGGCATGCCGCCTCTCTCAAATGTATCCTCTATGTCACAAATGCATTTATTGTAGAGATCTGATATGTGAATGCTAAATTATAGGAGCTTTATATTGTCTACTGGGAGCATGTGTATGTAGAGAAAATGTTGTTTAGAAAAAAGGTGTAGTGGAATTATGTTTGTGTTTGCATGTGTGTGTGTTAAAGGGAACTTTTTTGTGTTTGTGTGGGTGTGAGAGTGTGTGTCTGTGCCTGTCTGAGGTTTGTGTATGTGTGTGTCATCTCCAGATGGTAGTACAAGAACAGGAACGGAAGGAGGGCGACAAGAGTACAATGCCATATGAGCATGGCTGCGTGAAACACCAGAGGTATATGGGGGTGTTGATAGTAGTGGATCATAGGAAAATATTGCTATAAAGTTTTCATTCAGTTTATGTGTTTGCTTAATATTGTGTAATACAATTGTGTATTTTGTAAAAGGTAGTGACATTGGTGAGAGTGATAAAGGAAGGATCCCATTGTTCAGAGTGGGATAGTTCATATGGAAGGCAAAGGCATCTTGTTGAATATAGTTGAGCAATGTATAACCAGAGGGGTGGGTGTGGGTGGGATAGGTGGTATGAGAAGAAGCATAAGTTTTACCTGTATGAATGTGGAAATGTAGTTAAAGGGATAATGTATCAGAAGTATGTGCGTGAGAATAAGCAGGTACAATAATGCAACATTTTTTGAGGTTTGCACTAAAGCAATGTTCACGAACTCTCTCTGCATGATATGCTTGCAGATTCAATACCGGAGTTCATTGCAAAACCTAAACATAAGATTCCCGCCAACACTCGCGCTATTGTTACACATATGAAGTGCAAAAAGAATTCAAGGGTGACATATTTTAAAAGTAGATATTCTGAAAGAATAAATAGACACCGTTTGTGAGTAGGCTGATATTTTACTCCGTATCGTAAGCCAACGGAACAAAACACATATATATCATTGCAGTTACAATCATCAAAAGCTCAGTATTAAAATCAGCACAGCAGAATTGTTACAAAACCATCTTGAACCAGGCTAATGGTAACAGCAATAAATACCATCGTCTATATTAAGCCTAAAAGAAACACCAATATGTTATATTCTATCATCTTGAATTCATAAAAACACACCGTCAATATCAGAACACCTCCAACTACGTTACATTAGGCTCCCCCATTCATTCATTCTTGTTTACATGTGACGCCACTAGCCATGAACTACTCTGTTGCCTTGGCAACGATAAACTATGTAAGTTGCTGATCAGCCGTTCATTCAGTCTGTCAGACGTCGTTAAGAGAGAAGGATCGCACAGAGGATATACAAACTGTAAAATACACATCCATTCAATAGTCAAACATTAACACACATCGGTGGGGAGTCAGACAAAAGTTAATTCTCAAAGTCTCCCACACACTCGTGAAAGTAGGCTATGACTGGAGGAGCTAGCAGGGAGCTAGCCACAGTAGCGACAGTAAGCTATATTGTCAACATTTAAACGATCGCTACACAGTCCTTACATATCTGTACATTCCATTACAAAGTTGCAAAATGGCATCTAATGGGGACACACGCACGAATGTGATAATATATAACGAGTTTGTTACATATACCCACCTAAAAGAATAAATAGACACCGTTTGTGAGTATGCTGATATCGTAAGCCAACTAAAAAAACAGCGCAAACCCACAGCCATTGGGGCCATTGAAGGCCTCGTGCGTTCTACCCTCAAATAGAACACTTTTTAAAAATGACAGCTAGAATTAAATTAAATGGGGGTGTCTGTCAATACAAGAAAACACTGTGGCACCTCTATAATAAATATTAAAATGTACTATGTGCCACACTATCAGACTAAGATAGCTAACCGCACGTTCCAAGCTAGCCAATCTTACTTTGAACCGAAGCAAAACAATACAGTTAACAGTGTACTAAATCCACTTGAACACGTTATAGTTTTTAACAGATTAGGTAGGCTTCCTTACATGGTCAGAAACTCACCTGAACATACTCTATGAGCAGCTTTTAGGAACAGTAATACGGGAGTGGTTTTGTACATTTAACTAACACTCTCTGCATGCATATGCTTGCAGATTTAATACCGGAGTTAGCCTACCGCGCCACCCTGTGTCATGTACGTTGATTGTTTATTCACTGCCAGTACAAAAAAGCGAAGGCATTTTTCCACCCCTTCCGTAAAGTTGTGATAAACTCTGTCTCTTTGGACAACAGTCACTCTTTCCCACCTCAGGTCAATAAATTACTTTTTATAAATTAATTAATTTTGTGGCATGTGCGCCTCAATTTTTCCCACTGGCTTGTTGACAAGATGACTGAACGAGTTTGCTTTTTTTTTTAACTCGAGTGGTCGACAGAAGAATACCGATTGAAGCCAATATATTGAGAATACTCCGAAGAAGAAATCGTCTTCCTAACATACAAGCATCACCATTATTATACCTACAAAGGCATTTCAGTGTCTATGTTCACGTAGTTACTTCAGATGTGTTATGACAAGGTCAATATTGATAGCTTTCCAGCGTTTGTTTCATTTGTAGGCAAGTGGTCATATTTTTCAAACAGTCTGTAGGCTACTACTCAACCCGTTAAACAAAAGCTGTACGGACATCAGTTAATGGAAAACTATTCCACAATGACGAACGGTTTAATATGAAAAATATGAAATAAACCGGAATATATTGTAAAGTTACAAGGAAATAGTTCATTATTATACCACTGCTTGCTGGAATTTCCCATTGTGAAGTGCTGTTTAAATAAAGTTTTTTTCCAGATGTCCACCGTAATAAAAATGTCACTCTGAACTTGTGAGAGAGACAGGGGGGAAATGTAATTTGGCTGTATTAGCCTATGTTTTACTCGTTCATTGAATGACAGCTAGCCCATTTAGACAGAATAGTTGACATTACGTGTAATTGTGCTATAGGTTTCAAAAGGATTGAAGGTGCAGAAAATAGACTCGTTTCTAACGTGGTCTGTGAGCGACACACATCGTCTGTGAGTGAACGGATCTGTTAACATGCATACAACTCACCAGAAACCGCTCCCGCAGAATATAATTATCCATCTCCGAAACAGTACAAATAAAACAGAACTTATAACATTGTGGCTAATATCCTAGCAAGCAACGCGTAGCATTCAGTTCACATCGGATCTGTTAACATGCATACAACTCACCAGAAATCGCTCCCGCAGAATATAATTATCCATCTCCGAAACAGTACAAATAAAGCAGAACTTATAACATTGTGGCTAATATCCTAGCAAGCAAGCAACGCGTAGCATCCAGTTGGGTGGCTAATATGGTAGCAAGGAAGCTAACTTTCAGTCAGCTGTAACACGCTACTGATCACAGCCCTTCTATGCTCGCTTCGTTTATTTCTTTTACTAAGTGAAGCAATATTTCGTAGTTTACTAATAACATATAGTAAAAATATCATGGCAGGACTTTGAAATATCAGAATCTAAGCCCTAAGCCAGTATCACAGTAATGAAAGAAAATGGCGCCCTGTTGCTGCTGAACTGCTTTTGAACTGGGGGACCCAATAGCTGCCCGCGCCCTTGCCTGACTTTAACGCACTATGGAACACACCTGTTGATTGATGCCAATTTATTACAAAATGACAAATATTGGCTTCACAGCCCTTCAACATTTAACATCTACACCACTTCCACACCATGTATACCAAATCTCACATAAATCTAATGTACCGTGTAGCTTTACCACAACCTAAAACAAGTCATTCTGTTACCAGATGGTGGCGCTATATGCCTGACTGCCATTTCACTCACACAGATATGTTCATAGTCATGACAGACATTAACCTGTCAAGTTTTATTCTTGTCAAACAATGCATAATGAATTGGTGACACATTTCCTGTGTATCTGGATACTTATAATGTGATACATAAATTCATCGAACCGTTGTTTCGTCATCTTACAACATATCAAAAATCTTTTCGCAATTTAACATCTACAACATGTTGACATAATGTATACCAAAACTGACACAAATTTAATGTACAGTTCAGGACAAGTACGTTAAATTCCATTGTATGTCAAATGGCACAAAAGTCCAAATATCTCACTTCCTGTTAGCTGTGGCCATGCCATTATATTGACCTTTTTTCTTCGTCTTAGTGAGATGAACCCACCTACCAAATCTCGTGCATGTAACTGAAAGTGTATGGCAACCACAAACCTCTGTAACAACAGGGGGCGCTGCAGTCGCCCTGGGCAACTTCAGGCCTTGGGTATTTCTCTCTGAGTAGCGGGGGGAATTTCTGACGTGTGTGCCAAATTTCATGAGTTTTCGTGCATGGGAACCGCCTCAAAAAAGGTCAAACGGCGCAGCGGGAAAAGAATAATAATAATAATAATAATCTTAGCAGAAACAATAGGGCTTCGCACCTCCGGTGCTCGGGCCCTAATAATAATAATCTTAGCAGAAACAATAGGGCTTCGCACCTCCGGTGCAGGCACAGCCTGCACCTCCGGTGCTCGGGCCCTAAATATACAAGATGTACACTCATCTATATACTATCAATATACTTGGTATATCCCTCTAGTATACTTAAAGTATACCACAAGTACACTTATTTATATACTGCCATTGTACTAGTTATGTACTTCAAGTTCCTATTTTTAGTTTATTATAAAATAAATGAAGAGATTCCCATTTCTCATCGTGATCACACAGCACATCACAGCACACATAATGAATTTCAGCCTCTGCTTTTAACCCATCACCCATGTGACCATGCTCAGGTTACCTCAGTCACAGGGGAGGATGGAGGAAAGAGCTGGTCATTCACTCCCTCCACCCACCTGTCGGTGTCAGGAATTGAACCTGTGACCTTTTGGCTGCAGGTCCAGCTCCTTAGCCGCTAGCCCATGACTGCCCCATTCAGTACACTTTTTTTCACACTATTTTCCTGGTTTACTTGTTGTGATACTTTAAGTTTGCTTGGCATAGTACTTGTAGCTTACTATTTATATACTTGAAATATACTTAAAGTACTCTTAAAGTTTACTTAAACTGTATGTACACAAGAGTGTGATGCATTTACAAAATCATAAGACATAATGTTGAAAACAAGTTTGATATATTTTCAAACATACAAACAAAAACAAAGACCAATGAAATCAAATTCTTCCTTACTAGAGAAAATAAAAGGAAAAAGTGCACATTTTCATGTATAACTGTAAACTGAGAACTAAAGTGCTTCCTTGTAGAAAAGGGTAAAAGAAAATTGCACACCTTTGTAACCAAAAATAACTAGATAAAAAACAAACTCTGTAGTTTTATGATTTATTTTCTTGGCATATCCCTTAGCAAAAAGAAGTTTATTAAAGTTTACTATAAGTATACTTATTTTATACTAAAACTGAGGAAGTATACTTGAAGTTGACTTTTATAAACTATACTTTATAGAATAGTATAGTAAAGTAGCCTATTCTTGGCTTATACTGAAACTTCTAAACAAAGTCTAAGACTAAGTACATTTACACTAACACTTACACTTATACTTTAAAATGAAAACATATACTTTTCCTTTAGTCAAGTCATTGACTCGTGCTTAGCATTTAATTTATATATTAATATAATATAAGTTTAAAACTTAACAGTATATAGTAGCCTATGTGTGCTCAATTGCATTATCTTTATGTACCTTAAAATCATACACAAAAACAGAAAAACATTTGAATTGACTTTATTGAGCTAGCTACTTGGCAGTCCTTGGTATCTCTGCTGCGTCATCCTCCAAATATCTTCTATATGGTCCGTTTCGCTATGTTAGCTCTAATGAGCTGGCTGTTCAGCTTCTTTCAGCTGACTGGGTGGTGTCGCGTTGCACTTCTGTTTTTGTGTATGTTTTAAGGTACATAAAGATAATGCAATTGAGCACACATACTATATACTGTTAAGTTTTAAACTCCACCATTATATTATATTAATATATAAATTAAATGCTAAGCACGAGTCAATGACTTGACTAAAGGAAAAGTATATGTTTTCATTTTAAAGTAGAAGTGTAAGTATAAATGTACTTAGTCTTAGACTTTGTTTAGAAGTTTCAGTATAAGCCAAGTATACTTTACTATCTTATTCTATAAGTATATAAAATATAGTTTATAAAAGTCAACTTCAAGTATACTTCCTCAGTTTTAGTATAAAATAAGTATACTTATAGTAAACTTCAATAAAGTTCTTTTTGCTAAGGGAAGAAGAGAACTTTTGAACAGTGCCCAAAGCAGTACAACAACGTTAGAAGACGGGGAAACAAGCTTTCAACTCAAAGGAAACATCAAAAAAATAAACAAAAGGTAGAGGTCCATCAAACCATTAGTCCATTAGTTTTCTTTTTGATGATTTGTCCATTTCATTTCTTACAACTTGCCACGCTGTTTATTTAAAAGGACAAAAAAATCGTAAATAAACTGCAAAACATTGCAATCGCTGTTTATTTTGCTTACTAAAACATAAAAATACATGGCTATACAGGCTATACATGTTGCAACTTCAGCTCGCCTCTCTGGCGCAGCAGCAGGTGCATCGGGGTTCAAAGCCTTGTGCACCCCTAAAATAGCCTTTCAACATTGCGCCAGTGACGAAAAAGGGCCGTTTTCTTGATCAACGGTGCAACTGGTGTATGCGTCCTCATAATAGCATCTGGTACGCTTTGCGCCAGACCACACCTCTTTTTTTCGATGACACACCCGTGAGGGCGCAATGTCATCTGCTATTGAGACAACGTGATTTTTTGCCCGAAAAAAACGAAGGATGCGCTGGCAAAAAATAGCAATGACAGCATGCGCATGTCGCGCATGTCGCGCATGTCGCGAATGCATAATGCGCCGCGGCATGACAGGGCCCCAGATCTGTGAAAGAAAATCATTTCTTTACACCAGAAAGGTAAAGGCTACAAGAACATAAGCAAAGCCTTACTCATTAGTAAGAAAATAGTTGCAAAAGTATTTCAAAAATTTAAGAAAGATGGAACTGTAACCATTGCACAGAGATGTCCAGGTCGACCATGAAAGTTCACACTACGACAGGAACATCTTGTGATAAGAAGGGTTAAAGAAAACCGGCATGCAAGTTCCCTGCAATTATCTAGGGAAGTAGAAAGTGCAACTGGAGTGACTGTTTCTTGTGACACAATACACCGTACAGTGCAGAAGAATGGCATGCATGGGTGTCGTCCTCAAAAGAAGCCTCTCCTAAAGCCCAGAGTAGAGTACTGAGTACTGTAGGACTAGACAAAGTAGAGTATGCATCAGTATTGCTCTTAAAAGGTCACAATCCCTATGGCACTCACTAGTATGGATATCATGAGCACACAAACACATGTACCCCTAACTGTAACTGGGGGGTGGGTCAGTCCCAGGCATTGTCCCAATACCCACCCACCGCATGCTACAACATACTCAGTTAAATTACTTTTTCATACATCACATGTGAAAAGTTTCAACCAAATTAATAAAAGTTGGTTTCAAATAATTATTTGGTCATATATGTATTTAAACATTTAATTATGCACTGATAATGTAACAAAAGATTCATCCTGCCGCATCCTGCCTGCGGCAATAAGGAGGAGTATGGTTGAAAGGAACTGCTTTAACTAAACGCATTTGTAGTGTACTACACTACATTGCTAAAAAATCAGAAGCCTAATCAATGGTAAGATGTACTTGGGTTCAATACAACAAAATTCTGTGTTACATTTGCATTTTATGCATTACTCATGGGATGCATAGGGGTTTTAGGGCTTGCATGACACTAGTAGGGGGTTGTTATGAAAACAGATGGATTGCCTGCATTTTTTGATGACAGCTAACATTGCTGGCCTACTTTTGAAGAAATTAGATCATATATAATAAGCAATATGACACAGCAACTTGTTTTCACAATGGTGTAAAGACATGACACTAAATTTAGTAGGCTAAATTATCTAGACATGACTCTTTCATTAAAGGTTGGATTTCTTTTATGTAAGGTTGGAATTCTTTTATTTAGTGGCCTCATCACTGGGCAGACCTTTTTTTTAGCCCAGAGACAGCTACAATGACGTTGCAACTCCAGCTGATCCAAATAATTTTGACATTAAATAAACGTGGGAAAGGATGAATATAAAAATTTGACTTTATTTTTCCAGACTAACCAAAACCTTTGCTGATATAGGCCTATGGTGTCAAATGGCATCATTATAAAATCACACAGCACCCTTTGCAAATGTCCATAAAAATGTAAACAGCATATTGTATTTTAAAAATAAACTATTTAGCAATATTTAGTCAGGGCAATCTTGGCTACATGATTAAACACGTCAATAACATAGGCTACATTCATAAAAGGTGGTAAATGCGCAGGCAAAATGTAAAAAAGGAAAGGAAGTGGACAGATGAGGCAAGAATAGAGGAGTGAGTGGCAATGAGGAGAGGGGAGCCGGACAAAGAAGGCAGGTAAAGAAAAAGATGCAAAGAGAAAGAAAGAAGAGACTGAAGAAGAAGAAAACATAGGAAGATTACATTGGAATATGAGAGGGGAGAGAAGACCAGAGGAGATAGGATAAAATGAGAAGAGAGGAGAGAGTAAGGATTGGAAAGACATCTGAGTCCAGTGGAGTTTATTTGTGTGGAGGATGTGTGGAGAGGAGGAGGACAACAAAACAGGGATTTATGGATGATTTGTCTGTGAAGGAGGTGGCAGGATGAGTTGAGAGGAAAGGTTGAAGGTTGTAAGGACTGTCTACTTTATCAAAACTTTCGTTTCACGGAATGGCTTTTTTTTTATTTTTGGCAGTGTGTGTGTATGTGCATGCGTGTGTGTACATGTGTATGTGTGTGTGTGTGTCTGTCTGTGAGAGAGGGGGACAGAGAGAGAGAGAGAGAAAGGGAGAGAGAGACAGAGAGAGGGAGAGAGAGAGAGAAAGACATGGTGTGTACTTCTGTGTTCGTGTCTGTGTGTCTTACTGTTTACACTTGTGTGCATTTCAGGTTTTGGATGGAGAAAGATGCAGGGTGTAAATGTAGATTTTTGTTTTTGTTTTTTCTCCCTCTCTCTCTTCTCTCTCTGTTTCTCTCTCTCTCTCTCTCTCTCTCTCTCTCTCTCTCTCTCTCTCTCTCGCTCCCTCTCTCTCTACATGTAAGTATGTATGTGTATATGCGTGTATGTCTTGTTTCATGAGAAATTTATAAATGAATTATACACGTAGCACAGTCAAATGTGTAATATATCTGGTGGTTAAGGACTGATGTCTGTCCTTGTAATGAATGTCAAACTCTAAAGTGTGCCCTGTTTCACCATCAGCCTTGAGGGTCAACGATTATAAAGAATATTGCATCTGGTACTGTCTAACTGAGTGTGTGTGTGTGTGTGTGTGTGCAGTGGCAGTTCCATAGTGTTTTACGCCCCGGGCGACACCACCTCTCAGCAGCACACATTTTAAATATTTGATCTGTTAAAACATTGTGTCGATGACATATTTTTAAATGGCATGATGTAATACTCAAAAAAACCATATTTATGTTATGGCTACTTCCCCTATTTTTTGATGTTACCGTCCATGTCTATGTTTAGTAATCTCTGAAATTGATGAGCTCTAACATTTGTAACAAAACACGAAATAAATTTATCCCAAAATCCTAACGCTATTCTAAATTAACAAAAGAAACTGACAAGGTTGAGACCAAGGCACTATTAGAAGCAAAGCTTTTTATAAACTGTAACATAACACTGCTCAGCAACATACATTATTTCCTGTTGTCATAGCATCCTCGCTATAAGCTGAATCCTAGCCATCAACTGGGCCCTACTATTTCCCCCTAATTTTGCCCGTTTGGATAATCCAGTTTAAACAATCAATTTCTAACACATAGAATAAGCACCTGCACATTGCACACAAACCATCCCCACACACTGATGTGTTCACCTTTGCAAACACGAGAGCACACACACACAAACCAACATATACATTTCAGGAAGTAATGACAGTATCAGAAGAAGAGTGAGCAAGACATACACATTAATTCCAGGGAGGAAATGAAGTCAATCAGAGAAATGCAGGAAGACAAGCTCCCAGATGGAGAGCACACGCATCTGTGCACATTTAACACAACCTGACAGCAGATCGGCTGCCAGAAAACAGCTAGTCGTGTCCATAAGATAAAAAGAAACTGTGAGAAACATAGAAAGGTATAGAAAGGCGAAGGGAAAAGGAAAGAGAAGACAGAAAAAAATGGCAGATGGAGTAGATGAAAGCGAGAGAGAATGAGTGAGCGGCATGGGGCAAGAGAGAGAAAGACACAGCCTAAGGAAGAGAGTGAAATAAATAGAAAATGAAAACTGATAACTGAGTACAAAAGGAGGAAATAATTGAATGTTACTGTAACAAAAATATGAGTTAGAAATGGTTTATGGACAAATGGGGAGTCACAGTGAAAAAAGGATATAGAGGAAATGAGATAAAGAGAGGGAGGGAGAGAATAGTGTTTGAGTGAGAAAATAGTCCAGGGGTCCGTTTCCCAAAACCGTCGTTGCTAACTTCCTTAGCAACTACGTTGGTTTGAATGATGGACTAACGGCACTGCTGTTTCCCAACAGCATCATTCATACTACGCAACTAACAATGTTTACAGCAATGTTAGTCCAGTGGATCGTTTGACGATGCAGGTGTTTCCCAACAGCAAAGTTTGGACGATCCATCAGAAGTTCCATCGTTAAGTTGCGTTCAAATGATTAGCTTGGACCTGCCGTTAGACGATTTATGACGGTTTATGTACACGTGACGTCTTGGTCGTCACCTTTAGCCTTCTTGCGTCGGATTGGGCACCATTCGATGCTTTACTGGCACCCACTGCATAAATGATTTTACTTTAATTCACTTCATTTTGGTCCTGGCACTTGCCCGATCATGTAAAAAGAATCTAGACAATTTACCCCACAACACACCAAAAGTTGTTGCAAAATGCTGTTGGATTATTAAAGTTATTTGCTGATCTTACAGATCATTTTTAATACTGTGATGTAGAGTATTATCATGGATCCACAATCAAGGTCATTCCATTATCTCAAAGATCATTCGACGTATTTCAAATTGATTACCGTTTAGCAGGATTCAAACCCGTATCTCTCCGAAAAAGTGAGAAGGGTTACATAGTGGGCTAGCAAGCTAACCACGGAACCGTTGCACCACAGTAAGTTTTTAGTGGCCTTAATTATATTTACAAGTAGATCTATGTAGGTTGTATAAATGAAACACGATTATATCATTACAAACTTATTCAGTCACTGCTTTTTAATGAGTAAGGGACATGATTGTGTGGGGGAGCATTTCCCTAAGTTGCTAAAGCTGTCATACATACCCGTTTAACTGAAATAAGGCTACATTTTTGTTGCTTACTGTCGTGGTGTCGTTTCTGTCGTTTATCTGCAACGAATGCATCTGAGTACTCTCCGAACGCGTCAGAAACATATGGATACTTTGCAATTTCAACGATGGAAGTCCAAACTAACATGGTTCAGACTTCTGTTGTACGTAGGTGGTTGGAGATTTTCAGGAAACAGTCGGAATCGGGCTGTTGTGTCGAACCTACATCGGACAACGGTGGTTTAATGCTAACATTCGTCGTTGTTTGGGAAACGCACCCCAGAGCTGTGCTAGAGTTGGAAATGCACCCAGCATATTTTGTTGATGGTGCTATCTGACACCGCACATGATAACAACACATCAACTGTCCGATGAGCAACGTGACAAATCCTGCTATGACTGCTAGAAGGGAAAGAGAAAACGTGTAGGTTGTGTGCAGGTGTGGCCTAGTGGTTAGAGTGTTTGTCTTGGGACTGGAGTGTTGCAGGTTTGAATCCTGTTCCAGTAGAAAGAATAGGGGTTGGGAAATAGAAGTGCTATCCTGCACCCTCATCCATGCCTGAGGTGCCCTTGGGCAAGGCATCTAAGCCTAGCCTGGTAAACCAGCCCCTAGTACTTCACTTCAGGGTCTGGTGCTGGTCACAGAATGGGCTGGTTGTTGGCAGAATCCCTTCTAGCTAAATCAGCATACAGAGCAAGTGTTTATGAGTGTTAGTAGTTAGTCTGGAAAGCTTCGTAACTTCCTTCACGTTAATGTTTGGGTAAAGGCAAATCCAATCTTTTAAAATTTCAGCAGAGTCCACACCTCCAGGGGCCTCATTTATAAACACCTCTGCACAAGAAAAAGTTGCGTTAAGCAGGGTGAAAATTGAGGTCGCAACATTCCTCGCAAAAAGTGGGATTTAAAAAGAATTTCTTTTCGTGGAAAAGGTCCCAGTTTTGCGTAACTCTTTGACCATGGAATGGTGCCTAGCTCTCAAGAAAACTTTTCCAGACTGCATTTTAGTGACCTCTAATGGTAACACCAAATAGCACATGGATGAAGAACTCATATATCGTCATATGCCGCATCCTGCATAGGAGCACTATACGTTTTATGTCATCTTTGTAACAGTCCATTCCGTCAGCACATTAATCCCTAAAAAAAGCCTAGGGCTATTTAAAAAGGTGTATCCTACCACCTATAACCAGCCTGCACCACTGATTGATCTGATTAAAACAAGACCCCAGCCCATTACCGATTAGTTAATTAAAAAGGTATAAATAGGCCTGTAGTGTCCTATGGACTGTGAACAACATGGCAGACTTGGCGTTGCTGGAAGACTTGGCAAGAGCCATGCGTTGTGAGCGCGTGTTAAGGGACCACACTGATTTTCTGGCCAATGATGATGAATGGCTCATGCTTTGCTCTTGGACATCTGTGCTGAATTTGGCTACCGGGACTTTTCAGCACAAACTGGCAGGTCAATCCGGGATATCCCAGCCATCATTCAGGGCTTTCATGGAAGGTTTGATCCGACTGACCCCTCGATTTATAACATTCCCCTATGCTGTTGTTGAGCAAGCCCAAATTAAAACGCAATTTGCAGCAATGTCCGGTTTCCCCAATGTAATCGGAGCAATTGACTGCACATATGTTGTTAGAAAAGCACCATGCATTCATTAATTGAAAGCAATTCAATCAATGTGCAAATCATATGTGATGCAAAGCTGATATTGCTGAATGTTGTGGCTCGCTGGCCTGGCTCAACCCACGATTCTTTCATTTTGAGAGAAAGCTGTGTAGGACGACAATTGCAGGCTGGCGCAGTTCAGGATGGATGGCTTTTGGGTATGTCTGAATGTGGCACCATAGCAGCACCATAGATCAGCATTACAGTAGGTAGGGCCAATAACGACTTCTATGGACGACTATATTTGCATAGCCTGGCTGTCGCAAGATTGTAGACAGAGCTTGGTTTGACAAATCTCCCATGGACAGGAAGATCCTCTGTGTACTACCGGACAGAGCTACAACCTGTCAGACCACTGATTCTGATGATGAATGCGTAGCTTTTGTTTTTCATTGGTGCCCAATTTTTCTGGCAAAGGAACAGCCGACAGTGTGCAGGTTGGCCAGACTTGAACGCAAAATTCAATGTAGCATCACAGGCAGTATGGATGGACCCAGACTAATATTTACATACATTTAACATGTACAACACATATCACATGTACTTTCTTTTGCAGTGAAACATACTCTAATTGATGCAGGTAATGGACGTTCACCTTTCCTGCAGTGGAACACAATATGGTTATATGTAAGCACAGGGTGAAGGTATTACATGTTACAGTTCATCCTGGTGTCTTTCTGGATTTGATTGACACAGTTTACTGTATCTTCAGTTCTGAAATGTGTATTGCAGTTATATAATTCAGAAAATATAGAATAAAATATAGAAAATCCACTGAAAAACACCTTGTGATTAGCATCAACATTTTCTATTACGTACGGTAGTTTACACAAAATACTAATTCGTTTGTAAACTGTATAGGTATAGCATTGTAGTCTTACTGACCGACAGTGTGTGTTATAGACCATTTCTATGTTTGTAAACACTTGTGACGTTTTTGTGGGCGGGGCTTAACTGGTGGCAGAAAGTGACAGTTGTGCCCATTGACTGTGTAGTGTCAACTGCATCGGTGGTGAGATCAACCTAAATATATATTTATATGTCAGTGGCGGATGCTGGTATTCCAAATAGGGGAAGCTCACTGCCAATTTAGTCATAAAATTTGTCCATTTACTTATACGTTAATTCTACCCTCAAATCGACAATACTGATATTGTCTGCTTTAGTGCTCTGCTAGCGGGCTAGTGCAGGTGCGCTAGCGGGCTAGTTCAGGAGAGCTAGTGGGCTAGTTAAGTAACACTAGCGCCAACCTACCTAACAGTATGATTCTAACGAAACGAAATTAAAAACGAACAAGAAAATTGTAATAAACCAAAACGGAAATTAGTGCGAGTGTGATTTATATACAGTGTAAGAAATGACTATGAAGAAAATGCGTTGGCCATAGGCCATGAGAACAAAGTGGAATGCTAAGTTAACAACACCAACTCAGTTGATTTGTGATAATGGGCCTATTATTAACGTTATCACAACGTTATCACAAGAAAATAAATTGGCATACAGAAAAAAATAATCTATCAGCAACGGGGTGAGTTTTCCTGACCCATATTCACTGTCGGGTCCGTGGATCAATGATCCGACTAAATGGCCGAAGCGTCAGTGGCCGGACATATATGTCTACCAAGTGGAGAAACCCAGCGTTTACACAAAAGAGAAGCTAAAGGCATACAAGTCCCTTGATGCCTATAACTTCCTTCTTTTGTGGTCACGTCCAGGATATTAAGTACAAAGAACTGTCCGGTGATGTTTGTGTATTACTGACGGATGTACTACCTAGTCAGCGACAAGGGCACAAAACGGTGCTGTACAAGACGTGGGCGATCGTCAACAAAGCGACCAACTATATTAAAAATAAAGGCTCCCATTCTTTGTGTTCCGATTCTGACAGCCAACGGCACAACACGACATTTTCCTCTATTTTGTTCTCACTGTTTTCGCTACTCTTTCCTATCTCTCTGTTGACCTCAGTTAGTTTCAGGCCTATAGTTTCAGGTTAGTTTGCTGTTTACTTCCGGTATTTTTCTGCCACCAGGCACTCTGACTACGTAACTGTGACGTCAAGTCCGAAGTGGTCTATAGTTATGTTGCTGTAGCACATTTTGCAGCAAATGTTAATTGATGTGCTCAAATGCATGTTGGTACAGCACACTGTGTTAAGAGTTAAGTGTTAAGAGTCCAGCAAAAGTGGACATTGCATTGCAACAAGTGTGAAAATGATTGGCAAAAAATGTAACTGTTATGTGGTCTTCTTTACTCTTAAATAGTTCAACTTCAGAAAAAAAACTTGCATAAAACAAACAAAAAATCAGGACAAAAACAATAAACACAATACCTGACTTGGATGCAGCGGTATCGCCCTCTTGTTCCGACAGTACTCCACTCAGAATGGCATCTCTGATTATTCCTGCAATCCTCGTGTAGGTACAACCACACATAAACTACGTTTCCCATGATCCTCCTTAGTTTCCTCTGTCCATGATTCTCCTTCCTTAGCCACACCTCAGGTTTCACACTCAGGTTTAAAACCACAGGCGGGCTGTTGCTCAGCCTCTCTGTTCTGTGGGTCGTCAGACCTCATGGATGTAAAGAGACTCTCTCTGTCCTGCTGACCAACGGATATTCTTTAGCACAGCAAGAAAGTGTTAAACTGTCTGATGTAAACATACACACTGTTTTCATGTAGACTTTGAGTGACCATTTGTTATGTTATTTTTATTTGCTACTTTGATAGACAGATCATGCATGCTCTGCTCTCTCTCTCTCTCTCTCTCCCTCGCTCTCTTACTAACCCTTATCTCACCTGGTCAAAAGGGATGCTAACGATAGCCTAGCCTATTGTTTCAAAGTAAGTTAATCATGTGCCCTTCCCCCGCTGTTGCGCTTCCCTGGCACAAAGATAAAACTCTGACCATTTGGTCCTCCAACTGGAGACCCTCTACTTCTCTCTCCTTTGTTTCTTTGACACACACACACACACACACACACTATCCTACTATCTTGTATATACGCACAACCTGTTAGATTAGTTCACATCTGTAGTTTATTAGTTAATAAACTATACCTTTGGAATAAACTGTTTTGCCTGTTATTGTTGCTGTATTCATGAAAGCCACCCAGTCTAAAGAACTCCAATAGCCTTCATCCAGTCCAAATGTGTGTAAATACTATTGACTATAGTGTATTGTGATACTGTAAGTAACACATTATTACTATGGCTGTAGTATAAGCATAACATTTTGGTAATATACCATCAATTTAACTGTTTGGTAATTCATTATTAAACATAACAATTAATGGTAATATTAATGGAATTGATTTTATGAGACTGATCAATTAATGCCAATTATACCCACATTTATTATCGGCGCCTCCTTGTAACGAGACTGATTGTCCCTACACTCGTATCTGGGTCCAAAGGTGTTTTCAACCCCCTGCCACCTCCAGTTTCAGCTGCACTGCAGTTGTAGGCTGCAATGCACTTCTTGGCATCTAACTTGAGGTCATACCATTTTTTTCAACCTTGTCCAAGGTCCGTGTCTCCGAACTAACTTTATTAACTGCATCTGCAGTACGCTGCCACTCAACTTTCTTTATTCTGTTCGAAATGTCCACCTTAAGGCTTCCGAAAATTACTTTTTCTATTTTCAACCTCTGTTAGGATGACCTTGATTTCAAAATCTAGTCTTTTTCCCCATTTTCGGTCTAATGAATTAAGTTTTATAAATGAGGTCCCAGGAAGAAAAACGTTTGTCAATACAGCACAGCCAGACCCTCTGTACAAAATGAAGTGAAGTACGAGGGTCTGGTTTACCAGGCTAATCTAACCCACATTGCTCCAGGGACTGTAACTGAAATGCTGTACCTAAATAACTGTAAGTCGCTCTGGATAAGAGTGTCAGCTAAGTGTAATGTAATGTGTGCAAACAAAAGGGGGAAGAGCCACTGTGGGTCATGGCTCCATGGCTCATGTCCAAATGTGAGGTGGGTATGTTTAAAAGAAAGCAAAAAGAGTGGACTGTCTTTAAAGAAGAGGATGAGGAAGTGTACAAGTCGCTTGTGGCATAGGTCCAAACCTACTGGACCGTACTCCACTCTAGGCAACATTCACACAGATGAAAAACAGGCATGGGTCCTGTTTTCTAGTTCTCTAGCAGAAAAAAACAGCTCTATTAAATCCAATGGCGCTTTTGTCTTGTTTCAAAAATAAATAATTAAAACTAGGGTGTCCCTGAAGAGACATGGGATCACTATCTCAGTCCACTTTTAAATAGAAGTACAATAATCAAATTAATTGAACTTGGACCCCTTTGTTTTCACATGGGGACATGGTGGAGGAGTGTATACAACTCTCAATTTGTCTGTACAGCTTACACATATCACAAAAGGTGGACTACAAAAGCACAGTGCAATGGTACAAGTGCAATCAGAACAGGCTTAAAGTCCTTGGCCCACATACTTGCAAATGGTTATCCACTTATCTTTTCACCTATCTTTGTATAGTGACACATTCAGAATTAACAAAAATGGACTGAAACTGATGTTTCACATTTAAAAACAACTTTTAATGGTGTAAGCTATCTCCAATGTGACACTTTACTGATTTCTATCAGTAACCTATGAGCATGAATCCTTTGAGATGTTCATTAACTCATGATCTAATGGAAATTTTGCAGTCAGTAACATTTCCTTGAGCAAAGTCTCTGCAGAGTGTAGGGCGCTCAGTCAGGCGTCTTTAGCCATGTAGTTGCTAAAGGGCATCTGGGATAAGCTCGCTAAACCTCAGCCCACATTTGGTGGGCAGTACTTTCTTAGGGATAAGACTTGTGCCCTGCTAACTGAATCACTTCTTAATGCGATTAGACAATGTGCATAAAGCTCTGTGTTTTTGTGACACAACTAGTACCCCCACACAGAGGCAAACTGAGGCAAAAACCTTGCATGCTAAAACTGCTGCACTGAGAGGAAAACAAAAACATGAGAAGCACAACTATGCTATAATAACAACAACCTGTGGTAACCAGTGCTGTGTGTCTGCAAGGAAGAATAATCAAAATGTAAGCTCAAGTTTCCAGAAATTCTAAGTGTGATTGTAACTTCTCTGTTGTTCCCAATGTTGATGCGATGATTCAAAGATAAATCAACGACGGAGTGTCTCACAGTGGATTTATTTCCCTCTGCATTCACAAAATAAACATTTGTTTATTTGAATGGCGATCGTGACTGCATTGAAATCTCCAGCAGACTAAAACTCTGACTGGCAAAGTTTAACTTAAACATCAAAACAAGGCTTTATTCAGAGCCTCTTTGTAATAAGGAAACTTAGGAAACATGCAAAACAAATGACATACACGTACATAGTTGACTTGTCCACTAGTGATCGTATATATTTTATGCAACAATGAGAGTTCTCATCTCTCAACCTTAACACGTTCTTAAACCTTAACATTATGTTTTAACTAGGGTGACCAGACGTCCTCTTTTCCCCGGACATGTCCTACTTTTGGGACCTAAAAAAATGTCCAAGGCTCCGAAACAATCTGAAACCTGTGTCTACAGCGCCATCTAGTGGTCATATCTACGCAATAATCTAGGAAGAAAACTGCATACCACGAACATAGATTTGTGGTGGCGCACTTTGTAGCCCACTGAATTACTACATCGGTGTGCAGGGTTCGATTCCTGGCTGAAGTGTGAATGAGTATCTGTAATTGGGAGGATACATATGGGTGAAGGACTATTGAATTGCATGTTAATGAAGATTAAAGATAATAATGACATTGAAGCACCACGAAAGTCTTGCTGTGAGAGAGGAGAGCCATTTTCCCCTCCTTATTACGCCTGATTCCAAACATTTTATTGCAGTTATCTCCAGTAGGCCTAAATGCAATGCCCTTCTTTTGCTGTGTGTCTTTAACAGAGCGATGGTACAAAAAAGGTGTCCTCTTTTTCAACTACCCAAATCTGGTCACCCTATTTTAACAACGTACACTGCATTCACAATATAAACATTTGTTTATTTGAACGGCGATCGTGACTGCATTGAAATCTACAAAAAAACGTAAAACAAAGTCAAGAAAAAGTATTCTCCCCATAGCGCATAGTTAACGTTAACGTGGTTCCCTCCAAAATAAAATATCTTAGATAAAAGGTTAACTTGTCACTTCTACAGCGCTACTGTAGTAGAAAAATCAAAGATGCATGTATGTTGGGGCGTGCTTCCAGTGTATCCCCACCCCCTTCCATTGTATCCAGTGTATCCCCACCCCCAACCAGATCTCCCGAATCTCCCGCCACACTAAACAAAGGCATCACACCTGTATATAAGGAGGGCGATATGCCCCATATCTTTGAGTTTGTATGGTCACAGCCTTAGGTGCACGCTGTATTAAGCTCCCGGATCCGTCACAATAAACCTCGGAGGTTTTGTCATTTACCACTACTCGGCTTGGCTTTGTCTCTACTTTGTTGATAACTAATTTTTGGACGACATTATGGCGCTGTGAGCAGGGTCTTTCATCTCTGAGACGCAGTTGGGGCCGGACGACGGAGAGGAGGCTTCCCACGCCGCGACCTGGGGAGAAGCTTGGGAGAAGGCCGTAGGGGCTATAAAAAACAGCTCCGTGGCACCCTGCTTCTCGATGTCGTTCGAGTGCCTCTGCGGATCAGATAGCAAAGACCGAGCTGTGTAAGGGAGAAACCAGCCGAGTATGGTAAGTACACTGAATTTACACATTTAAAGCTGTGTCTATAATTCAGGGAAAAGGCCTATTGTTTGCCTGCCCTTAGACGGGCAGAGGATTATTAAGGTGTCGGGGACACCGCCCCACTACAAAAATATTGGGCGCTGATAAATTATTTATTTGGTTCATACTAGCGTGGGGATAAAAAGCCTACTCTGGGAGTAGCGGTGCCAAAGTCTGCTCGAGGAAGCAGCGAGCTCTAAGTCTATTCAGGGAAATAGCTGCTAGCACCTTGTCCAGAAGACAAGAAGCTCGTTCAGGGAACGGGAAGGCTCGGGGAGTCTATACCTTGCGGGGCAAGAAGCTCGTGCTGGAAGCGAGAATGTGTTGGTAACTTTGTGTGTGTATTTGTCATAGAACGAACAGATCTGGTGCACTCAGTGTTTATAATCGTTAGTGCTGATTATTATCATCATATGGGTGTCCTTGATAACTCCCACTATTTTGCCGACGGGCATTGAATGTTAGTGAGCGAACGAACTAGTGGGTTTTCGGTGCGTTAAGCCAGCGAACCATTAAAAGTTCGTGTGTGTGCGAGCCTAGGTTGTGCGTGTGCGTGTGTGGTTGCGTACGTGTATGTTTGTGCGTACCTATGTCTGCGTGTCATTCCCTCAAACTGCATGTCTTCTGCTCTGTTGAGAGCATAACAATTAACCGAAATCTAACACTAACCACGAGCATGTTTTCCCCTTTGTTTCCGGAGCGAGTGAATGAGTGTGTGAGAGTTGGCCAGGCCAGCCAAGGTAAATTTTTTTTTTTTGTGTTTGTAACAGGGTTAAAACATTTTACACTTCGTTTATTTCATGTTTTATTTACATTTTGTTGTATGTGACGACTGTGTGTATGTGCTGTTGCAAGATGTTTTTTTTATGCCTGTGAAAACCATAGACTGTATATAGGTGAAAACCCACAGATGGCTATTTTGCCTGGAAACAGAGTTGATGGTAAATTTTGATTGGATGTGTAACTCTGATTTATCCTGATTGGTCGGTAATTGAAAGAGTGAGTCTGTACGCAATTTTTTTGGAGAAAGAACGCTGTTCTCGGAAAACTAACCTCTGAGACAGTGCTAGGCGGTAGAAGTGCAACTTTTTACAGTGTTGGGACTACGGAGACACGACGCAGAGTGTCGTTCGACTGAACAAGTTGAACCTAGGAGATTCTGCAGAAATCAAGGAGTCCCGCGACGCTGTGGGGAGCTAGGCTACATCGCTGTTGAGGTCTTCTGAACATTGCGCAACAACGAGGTAAAGGTGTCTTTTTTCTTTGTTTGGCTCATGAGAGCGAAGCGGCTGTTAAGTTTGTGGCCTCACCGATCCCAAGCTCCGAACAGGCCTGCAACTCATAGACATTCATTGAATCAAGTTTGCGCTGAACGGTGAACTGTTTGAAAGGCGAACTGTGGACTGTAAATATGTTATGGGTATTGAATTTGGACGTGTATTGTTGTAAATATTTATGCTGTTGAAGGTTTACTTTATATGTTGGGGAAAGTAGGGATTTACCCTTACTGGGATAAAGTTATATATGTGTGCTGGGTATCACAGTTCAGTTAGAAGCATTAGACAACAGACATAAAGGAACAACGCGGGGCACCCTTTATAAGTTTGTACTTACAACATACTTGTAGCATACTTATCATAGTGTTGCTACAAAGACCACATTTACCACTTTAATTTGTTCACAGGATTTCCAGTTTAGATTTGAAAGACTGTATGGATTTGTAACATGACATTTAACTTTCACGTTTTTATCCATTTCTTTGTTTAGGCTTATGAAGCTAAACCTATCAGGCGAAAATATGATTTGATGCAGAACCTGACTTTAACAAAAAGTTGATTTTGATAACAGATTTCGAATTGTTTTTGTCACTGCTAAATATGTTTTCTGATGAATCATCATTGAGTATACTTGTGCAAAATGTTTTGCCTTTACATAACCTCTTTGTGTTCATTCACAACAGATGCAACAGCTTGTTTTAATCCCTGATTCAGCAGACTTTGAAAACCACTCAGGAAAGACTCCTGCTAATACCTGTTTTTTATGCTAATCGATTGCCATTTGGTCACCTAGAGAAGGTGTGATGAATTTGATGTCTGAGACGTCTCAGCATAGAACATAGAAACACATACATTTTAATACTTTCAAGTTATACTGTTCATTTTGCCTCATATACTCAATGCAGAGATTCATTTATTTATTTTGTTTGCAGTTATTCCATTGTTTGCTTGTTTTAATTCACTGATGAGACTTATTGGTTGTCCTGTCTTTAGCATTGTCATCTCTATGTCTATAAGGTCACATTGATATAAGAAACTAGAAGAGGTCATATCAATCTGTAGTACATATTATGTTTACAATGCAAGCCCAGGACACTTAAACTTAAATGGCTAAAGTGCAGTTTGGTCTCAACCTCCACACCATCCTCTAGTTGTGCATTATTTTAATTCTACCTGTGTTATCTAAACAGTTTTAAGTTTTTCAGAAAATAATTGTGTGCCACGGCCAAACAAAAGCTAAAACACTGAAGGAAGACACCATTGAGAGGTGTTGACTGCTACAAACACCACGACGCCCATCAGATCTAAGCTGTTCTTGGTCCATCGTTAAGTATTGGTGAGTGGAGAACTCACAGATCACTGTAGGCCCAACAGGTCCGGTTATGTGTGTGAAGCCACTTTAAAGAAATGTGGTGGGACTGTTTGGGTTGGTTAAAAGTGATAAATGTTGGGACTTAGTAAGCTAAGATTTTGAGCAGAGGAGAAGGGGCAAGGTTGTAGAATCACGTCACGTGTTAAGCTTTGGTACACTTCTGGTATTATATCATCTCTCCTTTGCTGATTTAGAGTGAAAAGTTTAATTAATGACGTAACTTAATAGTGGAGATCAAAAGGTGCTTCCCCGTCTGAGTTATTTAAACTTATGGCGTAATTTAATTGTGGACACTTAATGGTTTTTCCCCGTCAAGGTTAGACATTGAGGATAGTTGTAAGATTGAAACAAGGTAAAACTTGTGTAGTGTTTGCTGCAAAGGACCCTGATCTGGTAAGCTGTTAACAGCTTAGCAGATCAGAAAGGGGGAGGAGTACGGTTTGTAGACTATAGGCTATTAACTTTCAATGGAAAATGGGGGGTAGCTTGATGGCTGATGAGCCTAAGATCACTTTCTGATTACTCTAGAATCACTTCCTGATGGTTTCAGGATCACCACCTTTTTGCAGACATGTTAAGTCAACACCCATCGTCGCCTAACAAAAGCCGGTCAGTCTGAGCTACTCTGAGCTACAATCTCTTTGGGTGTCAATATTGAATACACAATTACTGTTGGATTAGAGTGTTTTTGTGTCCTTGTGACTTTGTGTCTCTGTTTTAGGTCAGATTCTAAGAAAATAACTGACTCCGATGGCCCAGCCAGACATATGTAGTCTAATCAGACTTAAGAATCAAATCAGACTTATGAATCGAATCAGTTTCAACGGAGGATGGGGGTGAGGAGGGGTTGTGATTCTGACTGTACTCATGCCTGCACTATCAATACTACAGTACAAGTTATTGGTTAACTACAAGTTATCAAGTCCTTAGATGGACACTGGAAAGCTAACTGAAATCTCTATAGGAGATAGTTTAACCATTTTCATAACTACACTTAAGATTTGTTTGAGATTTGCAGGAAACCGACGCCTTGCCTTTCACCATTGAAGAACAAGGATTCTACTGATTCTGCTACATTCACAAGGTGTCAAAAGGGGGACATTACAAAGACCCCTGTGCCAAGTCACATTTTACTGGAGGAAGACCGAAGAAAGTCGCTGGTGAAATTGGAGCAACGAACCAACACAGAAACTACACACACACACACACACACTTTTAGCATAGTGGACCTACTGTGGGCAGAATAAACCCCATGAGCAGTACGGATCCAGAAGGCACAGGCAGTCTACCCTGGCTTTCAGCATAGGCGTTTCAAGGTTTAAGAAGATGAAGAGGATTACTCTTGTTTGCGTGTGTCCACACACAGATACACTGCACACCACACACCACATGAAGAGGAGTCAAACATCATATGCGTCATCCCCGTACTTCTTTCAATTACAGGAATTCTACAGCTACCAAGATGATGGTGTTCACCATACTTTTCATATGTTTGTTTAGCATGGTCTGTTGTTTTTTCATATGTCTGTTTAGCATGGTCTGTTTGTTGTTTTGCTTTCCATAAGTCTGTTAGCATGGTCTATTGTTGTTGTTACTACTTTCCAACATTCTACAGTATTCTGTCACAGCCACAATATCAGAGTATTAGAGTTTCAACATGTAGAAAGATGACACAAGATGACACAATTGTATAGACCTTCTTTAATGCACATTTTTGTCCGCTCTCGGCTGTCCAAACCTGGGTGGTCATTCTCACATGACACCGGAAAGGAATTTTCCCAAACCTCTCATCGGTTTCCACATAATTGGCAATGATAGTGGTTTTACTTTGGGTAACATGGTTTTCGCCTTTCCCTGCGAGTGTGACTGATAAAGAAAAAAGAGACTGGCAGGTCTCATTCATGGAAACTGTAAATGTATTTGTTTAGTTCTTCTTGGATGCATTAATGGTAATTGTAATAGTCCAGTCAGTTAGATCTATAGTCATAATATCATGTTGTTTACGGTATTTCATTTTGCTCACGGAACCATCTTTTTATCTGTACAGACTCTCTACTGTAAGGCTGTTAAGGCCTGCTGTTAAGGCTGCTTTTAATTGTTAAGGCTGCTTTTAATTTATTTTAACCTGGGTTTTATTTCCCTCCATTGTAACGTAACATGTAACATTTTTTTTTTGTTTTGTGAAAGTTTGAAAACTTTCAAAGGGGGGTAATGTAGTAGAAAAATCAAAGATGCATGTATGTTGGGGCGTGCTTCCAGTGTATCCCCACCCCCTTCCATTGTATCCAGTGTATCCCCACCCCCAACCAGATCTCCCGAATCTCCCGCCACACTAAACAAAGGCATCACACCTGTATATAAGGAGGGCGATATGCCCCATATCTTTGAGTTTGTATGGTCACAGCCTTAGGTGCACACTGTATTAAGCTCCCGGATCCGTCACAATAAACCTCGGAGGTTTTGTCATTTACCACTACTCGGCTTGGCTTTGTCTCTACTTTGTTGATAACTAATTTTTGGACGACACTACTTTCCAAGGGTATCTGTTATACAACTTTTTACAGACACACATACATCCCGGGTTTTACAATAACATTTTTAAATGTTCTTTTATTTAAAACATAAAGTTATTCGCTCAGCGCTTCCAGACAGAACTTACCTCCAGCAGACTAAAACTCTGACTGGAGTACGGAAAGCGCAAGAGCTCAAAAATATGCAGAATTAAAAGTAAATTACAGTTGCAGCCACGAAGCCTTATTTAACCTGGAGTGAATGGGTACGACTTGAAAATAGTGAAATAGTATATACAATAATTTTGACGGAATTCAGTCATCTAAATAGGGTTCTTTTTAACTCCGTTACATGATGCTGAACGGACAGATTAGACACAGACCAAGCCCATGTCCGACCCGCAGCAGAGTATTGTAATGATTGATAATGTGGGAGGTTTGTGTTTGTTTGTGTTTGGGGGGGAGGGATTAAAGAGGGTAGCGGGAGGCTTCATGGGGTTCACCTGCGCGCTGATGGGAAACGCACTGTGACTGATTACAGGTGATTACGGCGTTTGGTGGCGAGAGGGCGGAAATGGAGCAAAGCAGCAAATGTTCGGCGTTGGGGAAGGAGCCGGACGCTTGATGCCGAGTGGCACTCACGGTTGGTGGTTGAGGGCCGTTCGTGGCTGTTTAGAACTGCCGGCGGCGAAGATAGTCAGCGGGCAGTGTGAGAGAGGGCCGGGCTGGCTAGGAGTAGAGATGTAAGAAGATCCATAATCCGGGTCAAGTAACCGGCCCTCTAATATCACTCACGAACCACGGATCTAGACGTCTATTTAACCGGCTCAGTTGAGTCCTACCATATTTGATTAATATAAAATCAACTAGAAAAGCACTCAGAGAGCGCAGACCTCCGCCAAGGCAGCTTACGTCTCCACCTTATTGTCATTCTCACCTTAAGACGGTTCGTTCACTCATGCTCACACGAACTTGGTTGGCTCTTCGATGCAGGAAAGTACTTTATCTAATTTCCACTGCCAACATGAACTACTGGGCTGCTCACCACTACCGCTCTAACTGTCCTCTGTCTTTCACTGAACCCTCTAACCAAAAACTCAACAACTCCTTGACCCGCAACAGGAGCCTCATTTCCGTACCAACCTATATTCCCTCCTTTCAAAATGAAAGTCTCTGTAGATTCCACGCTACACTGGTAACTTCACTGAATAAAAAAATCCTGGATCCAGATGGTTATCCGGATCACTACCCAAATCAAATCAGTTCTCAGTTAGGCCACTTCTGACCTATCCTGAAAATGTCATCAAAATCCATCCATAACTTTTCGAGTTATGCTGTTCACAAACGGACAGACAGACAAACGGACAAACGGACAAACCAACGCAGGCGAAAACATAACCTCCTTGGCGGACGTAATAAACGGCAGGACTTAAACATCTTCCATCTCAGTTGGCAGAGAAATGACACATATGCGACTTGAGCACAACTAGTGGATCCAAGCAGTAGCGCAAGCATAGGCACTCAGCCACTCACTCGCTCAGTCGGCAGAAAAACGAAACTTAACTCTGACTCAACTGCAAGGATCCAACAGACGTAACTTAACCGAGATCCGTCACAAGGAGGACTCGTGGTGGATCCTGAGTTTCGTTTCACTCGCGGGTTGCTGCCTCGGTTGGCTCATGGCTTCACTCGCGGGTTGCTTCTCTCGGGTGGCTCATGGCCTCACCCGTGGCTCGCTGCTCTCGGGTGGATCATGGTTTCACTCGCGGCTCGCTTCTCTCGGGTGGCTCATGGCCTCACTCGTGGCTCGCTGCTCTCGGGTGGATCATGGCCTCACTCGTGGCTCGCTGCTCTCGGGTGGATCATGGCCTCACTCGTGGCTCGCTGCTCTCGGGTGGATCATGGCTTCACTCGTGGCTCGCTGCTTTCAATTAGCTTGAGTATGAATCCCTGCTTGCTTGCGGTCCTGCACAAACCGTAGCATTGCATACCCCACAGACACGAGTTCGCCATGTTGTTGACTTCTATGACTGTCGTATAAGCTTGTTGCCTATGTTGTGTCAATGAATACTGTGATCCACCCCATATCCATTTTCACCATAAGAGAATAAAATAATAATAAAAATAAAATAAAATATTCTTTCGTAGTAGTTACTGGTGGTTACCCTGGGAGCGTCACTATGTAGGCTAGAACATCGGTGTTTTTTTTTTGCAGACATAATATGACTGACGACCTGCCTTTTGCTTAAGCTATTCATTTATTGACAAACAATGAAAACGTATTCCAGCGTGAAGGAAAACAATACACATTTCATGATCAAGTAATAAGTTCTGCATTTTGAATTGCAGACTGTATTCTGCATTTGGGCCTGTTATAATGTCGAATTCCTCACAAACGTTAAATCCTGTAATACAGTGGTTACGCGTTAATCGCGAGAGTTCCGTTCTAAAAATAATAACCCGCAATAGGCGAAATCCGGGAAGTAGTCAGCTTTATTTATTTATTTTTTCACAATTATTATAGATGATTTGAGGCTGTAACTCCCACCGCCCACAAATACAGCTTCAGAGTCACACAGAGGTGGACCACCTCCTACTCAAGCGAGTAGGACGCTTTTTTCGCTTGCTCCTGCTTGACCTTCTCTTTTTTCACTATTCTCACTGTTTTTATTTGATTTCTCTTCGCAACTTTCATGAATTTAGGCAGTATAACAAAGGACAGAAAGTTTCAGTTGTTAGTGTAATTTCAAAGTTCAAGTTTAAGTTTAAAAGTTAGACAACACAGCTGGCACAGCAGTTCGCCTTGACTTGCCTTGACTGGGATTATAACAAAATGCGAAGCCCCAGGAATTTCAGGAACTTCTGTGGAAAATGCTTTGAGCTTGAACAGAGGATTTCTATCCTGGAATCAAAAATTGATGCCTGTTCATCAAAGACGGACAAAATACACAGGACATCTAATGAAGGGAGTCCGGCAACTGATTCCACATTTGGGAACGCAGAGAATGCACCACAGCCGGCTGATACCATCAACTTCACAAAGCAAAATGTGAGTACAGATCGCTGGCATAAACAAGGTGCTAGACCCAAAAAGAAAAGAATATTTACCTCAACACCAGTGCGTTCTGCTGTCACTACACCCATACACTCTGGGCCTATGCAAATTCAACAGCCCATAGCACTTCAAAACAGATTTGAGTGCCTCAGACATCTGGAACCAGAAGTTCCTAGAGAGACAATTCACCATAGACAGAGACTGAACCGTGAGAAAAGAGCAGTGGGAAAAAAGGAAAAACAGCCATCAACACCTGCTTCTCCGACAACCCTTGTTCTAGGTGACTCCACGGTAAGAAATTTAAAAGGAGAATGGATGACCGTTTGCTGCCTTCCTAATGCATCCATTTCTGACACTAAAAACAGTATCTCAAAGATAGTGTCACATCATAAAGCTATTGAACGTATCATTGTGCATGTTGGAGCAAATGACATTTTTAGAGAACAGCTCAGTGTCAAAGAAGACTTCGAAGAACTTTTCTGTGCCCTAAATGAGCTTGGAATGCAAACGTTTATCAGTGGCCCACTTCCAGCACAGGGAAGCTTTGCATTCTCTCGACTATTTAGTCTAAACACTTGGCTAGCAAAGACATGCTCTTCACTTGGGATGAATTCTATAGACAATTTTAACCTGTTTTGGAATCGCAGAGCATTCTTCAGACCAAATAGCACAGAACTTAGCTGGACTGGGGCCAAAGTCCTGGCTGACCACTATCGCCTCTCTCTCTACCATGCAATCTTTTCTTCACCGACCTTGGGTCAACCTGCTGATAAGCGCTCTGTAGCAGTGCAGACAGAACCAATCATGGTTGATAAAGACTCTGTTGGGGTACAAACTGAAACGGTCATATACATCAACAAACATTCTGGTGAGCCAAAACAATGGCCCTCACAAGCGGGAAAAGAGAACGGTCCAATCATCTCCTCTGCTGAGACCTTGGATATGCCTCTGGCAGTCGCAACTGCATCTGATACAGTTCCGGGAAATCATCCGATCTCTGACGCACCACCATCCAGCTCCTTGCCACTGCGGGTGCATGATGACAAGGACACTACTGGAGCGACTCATGACCAACTATCTGCGTCAGGCTGCCCCAGACCTCAGCCATTAAATGGAGACTATGAGCACACAGCACCAGATAACACAGGAACATCCTCACCACCCAGCATGACTGACAAAACACTAACCACAACTGTTTCACCAGAAAGCCCTGATTTTATACCATCTCCATCACCACCCCGCTTGCAGTTCCCTGCAAGTATGCGGAGACTGCTGCCTATAGCTAGACTGAGTTTTTCCAGCCCGAGACACTCAAAACAAGCAGAAAACCCCTATGGACAGGCCTTCATGAGCCCACAACCATCAACTGCATACCCATACATTACAGCACCCAAAAAGCGCAGGGCACCACCACCCCCTCTGCCGGCAAGAAGATCCCCTGACCAAACTAACGGCTCGGAATGTGGACAGCTTCAGTGCACTAACAGAGGCAGTAGGGACGACCTTGATGAGTGTACTGCCTGATATGCTGTGGGTCCCTGCATTAAGGGTAGTTTTGAAAACAAGCTGGGACCCGGGATGCCAAGGCCATTCTCTATTCCTGTGCTTACAAGAAGAAGAAGAATTCGTGTGCATCCTGTGAATGGGGTAAACCAGTCTAATCTCCTGCCTGTTCCAAAACAACCTCAGAAAGCATCAGTGGATATGACCCCTAAGCTCACTGTAAAACTAGCTCTTCTGAATATCAGATCACTCTCTAACAAGTCATTTTTAATTAATGATTTTATTTGCACACACAAACTTGATTTTTTACTTCTTACTGAAACCTGGCTGGAACAAGCAAACAGCTTTACTACCCTTATAGAATCAGCTCCCCCAAATTTTGATTTCATGAGTGTCACAAGAGATAATAGACGGGGAGGAGGAATAGCAAACATATTCAAAGCATCTTTTCAGTGCAAACAGACAACATTTGGCAACTTTACATCCTTTGAGTACTTAGGTGCACTCATTAAGTGTTCTCCTAGTATGTTACTACTGACTATCTACAGACCACCAAGACTCTCAGCAACACTTTTTCTGGAGGAGTTTGCTGAACTATTATCGAACATTTGTTTGGAATTTGACAGTCTTGTTATTTCAGGGGATTTTAACTTGCATGTAGATAATGTGGAAAACACCTCTGCCAATGAATTACTCACACTGATTGATACATTCAACCTAACACAGCATGTACAGGGACCAACACACTCTCATGGCCATACCCTTGACCTTGTCATCACAAAGGGTCTTAATGTCTCTACAACTGTTATAGATGTGGCTTTATCTGATCATTTCTGTGTTTTCTTTGATGTTTCTATGTCCCCTCACATTCAGAAGCAGTCTATGGCTGTAAGAAGGAGAGTCATAAACAATGACACATGTCTTCTTTTTGAGCAGGCACTCCCACAGCCCCTAAGTCAACCATCAGACTGTGCAGATGAATTAATGACAAATTTTACTTCAAAAATGACACTTATTATGGATAGTATTGCTCCTTTAAAACTCAAAAGAGTCACTAAAAAGCAAAAAAACCCCTGGAAATTGAATCCATTGGTTAAACTGCTAAAGAGAGAGTGTAGAAAGACTGAAAGAAAATGGCGTAAATCTAATCTTCAGATCCACTATCAAATCCATAAAGAGATGCTCCGTAAATACAACTCGGAAATTTCTAAAGCAAGACAGTCTTTCTTCTCTAACATCATAAACAGCAATGTCAACAATGCCCGTGTGCTATTTTCTACTGTTGAGACGTTAACAAACCCATCATCACAATTGCCTCCTGAGTTTCTCTCAGTTAATAAATGCAACGATTTTGCATATTTTTTCAAAGGTAAAATTGATAAAATACGAATGAATATAACTTCTCAATTGCAAATAGCCCAAAATCTGGAACCATTGGCTCCAGGGAGAGGGGACCTTAGCTCAATGGCAACATTTAGCTTAATCAATTACGATACTCTTGAAAAAACTGTACAAAATCTCAGTTCATCCACATCTGAACTAGATATTTTGCCAACAATCTTTTTCAAATCTGTTCTTCACCTAATATCAACAGATGTACTTCAGATTATAAATACATCACTACAGACTGGCATTTTTCCTTCCTCTTTGAAAAAAGCAGTTGTAAAACCTTTACTCAAAAAGAATAGCCTTGATGTTTCAGTGCTTAACAACTACAGGCCCATATACAATTTACCATTTATTGGGAAAATAATTGAAAAAATAGTCTTCAATCAATTAACTGCCTTTCTGACATCAAATAATTGCTTTGATAAGTTTCAGTCAGGTTTCCGTGCCAATCACAGCACTGAAACAGCTCTGATTAAAGTTATAAATGATATACGTCTTAACTCTGATGCTGGCAAAACATCAGTCTTGGTGTTATTAGATCTTAGTGCTGCTTTTGACACTGTTGATCACTCCATACTACTACATAGACTCGAACATTGGGTAGGATTCACTGGTATAGTTATCAATTGGTTAAAATCATACTTGCAACAAAGGAGTTTCTTTGTTGCCATTGGAAACTATACATCAGTTAAAGAGACTGCTAAAGAGAGAGTGTAGAAAGACTGAAAGAAAATGGCGTAAATCTAATCTTCAGATCCACTATCAAATCCATAAAGAGATGCTCCGTAAATACAACTCGGAAATTTCTAAAGCAAGACAGTCTTTCTTCTCTAACATCATAAACAGCAATGTCAACAATGCCCGTGTGCTATTTTCTACTGTTGAGACGTTAACAAACCCATCATCACAATTGCCTCCTGAGTTTCTCTCAGTTAATAAATGCAACGATTTTGCATATTTTTTCAAAGGTAAAATTGATAAAATACGAATGAATATAACTTCTCAATTGCAAATAGCCCAAAATCTGGAACCATTGGCTCCAGGGAGAGGGGACCTTAGCTCAATGCCAACATTTAGCTTAATCAATTACGATACTCTTGAAAAAACTGTACAAAATCTCAGTTCATCCACATCTGAACTAGATATTTTGCCAACAATCTTTTTCAAATCTGTTCTTCACCTAATATCAACAGATGTACTTCAGATTATAAATACATCACTACAGACTGGCATTTTTCCTTCCTCTTTGAAAAAAGCAGTTGTAAAACCTTTACTCAAAAAGAATAACCTTGATGTTTCAGTGCTTAACAACTACAGGCCCATATACAATTTACCATTTATTGGGAAAATAATTGAAAAAATAGTCTTCAATCAATTAACTGCCTTTCTGACATCAAATAATTGCTTTGATAAGTTTCAGTCAGGTTTCCGTGCCAATCACAGCACTGAAACAGCTCTGATTAAAGTTATAAATGATATACGTCTTAACTCTGATGCTGGCAAAACATCAGTCTTGGTGTTATTAGATCTTAGTGCTGCTTTTGACACTGTTGATCACTCCATACTACTACATAGACTCGAACATTGGGTAGGATTCACTGGTATAGTTATCAATTGGTTAAAATCATACTTGCAACAAAGGAGTTTCTTTGTTGCCATTGGAAACTATACATCAGCACCTGTGTCCTTGACCTGTGGTGTCCCTCAGGGGTCAATCCTTGGTCCATTACTATTCAATCTCTATATGCTCCCACTTGGACAAATCATCAAGAACAACTCAATTAATTATCATAGCTATGCTGATGACACTCAAATCTACTTAGCTCTATCACCTGATGACTATGCTCCGCTTGAGTCTCTCTACAGGTGTATTGACCAAATAAACAACTGGATGTCCAACAATTTTCTTCAGCTGAACGCAGACAAAACTGAAGTTATTATTTTTGGGAAAAAGGAAGAAAGACTTAGGATCGCCACTGCTCTTGAGACTAAAGGGCTTAAAGCAAAAGATACTGTTAAAAACCTTGGTGTCTTTATTGACAGTGAACTAACTTTCAACAGTCACATGAAAGCAATCACTAAATCTGCATTTTATCACCTAAAAAACATTGCCAAACTTAGAGGTCTTATGTCAAAACAAGATCTAGAAAAACTTGTACATGCCTTTATTTCCAGGAGGGTAGATTACTGCAATGGCCTTTTCACAGGCCTTCCTAAAAAGACCATCAAACAGCTTCAACTGGTCCAAAATGCAGCAGCAAGGGTTCTTACAAAAGCAAGAAGAACTGAACACATCACTCCAATTTTAAGGTCCCTACATTGGCTCCCAGTAAGTTATAGAATTGACTTTAAGGCATTGCTTCTTGTGTTTAAAACACTAAATGGGTTGGGACCAAAATACTTGTTGGATATGTTCTTGCTATATGTACCAACTAGGTCTTTAAGATCACAGCAGAAACATCTGTTGGTAAAACCTGCTGTCACAACAAAATATGGAACCAGCTTCCAGAAGACATTAAAAATGCTCCTACTGTTGGAAGTTTCAAATCTAGACTTAAGACTAAACTGTTCTCAGATGCTTTTTGCCAGTGATTCACCTTTAATTAATTATTATTTTATCTTTCATCTTTTATGTTTACCTATTGCTTTACTCTATGTCTTTTACTTATCTTACACATATCTTAAACTTATTTTATCTTTTATCTTTTTTTTGCTCTTATATTGTCCTTTGCTTTTATTTTTGTTAAGCACATTGAACTGCCTTTGTGTATGAAATGCGCTATACAAATAAACTTGACTTGACTTGACTTGACTTGACAGCTAGCGAACGAAGATTTATGTAAACTTTACATGCTGAACGGATTCTGTACAGGAGACACGGCACGGAGGATATTGATTGAAAATGTTATACAGTAGCCAATTAGGGGACATAGCACAATGCGCTGTCCTGTTATAGCAAGGGACCACTGTATAATGTAATACAATATGATGAATTTAATGTGAATTTAATGTAATATAATAATGTTTTATTTCTAGATTTCTTTTTTTCCTTGAGGTGGGGGTTTCTGCATGTTGTGATGACTGTAATATCATTAATAATAATGATAATAATA
The DNA here is from genome assembly GCA_030347295.1 of Setipinna tenuifilis. Lineage (NCBI taxonomy): Eukaryota > Metazoa > Chordata > Actinopteri > Clupeiformes > Engraulidae > Setipinna > Setipinna tenuifilis. Next base: position 35,541,692 of record CM059266.1, on the reverse strand, counting down.
ATAACAACAATAACTAGATGTACCGCATAGCGGTACATGGTATGACCGCCGCAGTGTATTGAAGTGTGGGAATCATAGGTATTGTGAGTTTGTGGTAGGTCAGTGTTGTTAGGTGAGAGTTTGTGTGGAAATGATTTGCTGGAAGTGGGCAGTGATGTAGGTTTTGAATGAATGACATTCTGTGTGTTTGTGTATATTTTGTGTAGTTCCCACCTCCTCGGTCCAAGATATTGGCAATGCAAAATCCCTATTTTTGCATTTAACTATATGACTAGGTGGCGCTATTTCTTCAAGTAAGTGTTTATGGGATGGGTTGATACGCCTCTTTAACACTGGCTTACTAACACAAAATCATTGTCTTGGGCAAAATTTTGATAAGTTATTTAACAAAACCTGTTTTTGTACACCTAGGTTTGACCGGAAACATTGCACCCATGTGGTGAAATGTCACAAAATTTGGTGCACATGAAAAGAAAGCGGTTCAGAGTTGTAATGTCAACTTTGACCAAATATAAGCAATTAGAAGCCGATATATGGACTTTCAGAGAATTTTAAGCTATGTTTTGAATTTTGATTGACATGTAACTTTGAAATTCTTTTTGTTGGAAGTGGGCGTCGACCAGTGATTTCAATGCGGGAGGTTCAATAGATTTCACAACAAAAAAGAACTGCTTGTAAACATTACTGTTCTCTAAATAATAGGCAAAATAACATTTTGTACAATTACAGCGCCCCCTATGGGCCAAATTGTATGGCATGTGCTGTGCTTTAAGAAGTCTTTGTGCTGATTGTGCATGGCATATTTTGTGCAGTTCCCACCTTCCCAGTCCAAGATATTGGCAATATAAAATCCCAATTTTTGCATTTACCCATATCACTAGGTGGCGCTACACTTTTAGTAGAGTGTACATGGGCTGGGTCGATACGCCCCTGTAACAACGACATATCACAAAAATGTAATGTTGTTCGGTGAAACGTGCATTGAGTTATTCAGCAAAAACTTTTCAGCGTCTCCCCCTCTTTGATGGACACTGGCACAGCGTCCATCAAAGCTTCGCGAAGCTTAGCGAAGCATCAAAGCTTCGCTAGCGGCGGTCATAATAAGAGCCCTTTTGTAGAACTAGTACCAGGGCAGCTACAGGCTGGATATTCTATTGGTAGCAAAACACCAACAAGACACATGCTGTGTCTCTGTGACCTTTGCCCAACTTCAAAAATCTACAAAAATCTGTGCACAGTGATGAAGAGCAGGCTTTGCATTGTTGCTACCTCAGTGCCCTCTGAGAGAGTTTTCTCTAAAACAGGGCAAATTGTATCTGATAGGAGGAGCCACCTCACTAGTTTAATTGAATGTTTCTCGTTTTATTGTAGTCTACTGTATACACCCATTGCACTATTATTTCACATACTTTGTTGATAATATAGCTTAAAAGCAATTTGAACTTTTTCACATTCTTCCGCCATTTCTTGTGTGTTATTTAATTTAGTCACTACCATATTTGCACATATTGTTCCATTTGTTCTTGTTTGTAATTTGTAAATTACCAATACTCCAACCCTTAGTACACCACTTTCATTACCTGGTCATTAACATTCTGCAGACTTTAGAAACATACCTAAAGGTTCATGGTAGGAGAAAATAGTAACACTTAAAGGGGTCCTTTCATCGTTATTTTTATTCATATTTCTGTGTCGCCCCTCTGGTTGAATGCATTGTGCGTCATTTCTCTGAAAAATTATGTCTTAGTTCTCTTGCTTGACGCTGTTTTCTGTAAGCTATAACAGGTCTAGTGGTTGAACGACTGGCTTTTCCGGTGTCCCTCGTGAATATCCATGACGTGTCAATAAGGCACCTCTGATTGGGCAAATTCTCTGTCTTTCGCTCACCTAGCTTCTGTCCACTGTTCTTCCTTTGGGATGTGGGCTTGCCATACATGGCTCTGGGCGGGGCTTACGACCTAGTGACGCAGATGCAGCCTGCTTTGATCCGCTCGTTTTGGTTAGCTCGACCCTTCAATGACCAGTAAAACCATGAGGGTCGAATTTCACGTCTTGGAATGCTGCGTGCATATACTGCTTGTTGTGACCCACCACATTGTAAATAGAGCTACTTAAAGTGGTTTTTAGCGGAAGGACCCCTTTAAAGGTCGGGCCATTTTGTGTTAAGTGACTCAAGTGACTCGCACAACCCGGCTCATATCACTAAGTGATCCGAAATGATCCGGGTCCCTCAAATGATCCGAGTTAATCATAGCTAGCTAGGAGTGTGAGCCGCGTATGCCTAAACGCACAGCTACACTCACGGTTGGGGGTGGGTGCCGTTCGTAGCCGTTTAGGGCTGCCGGCGGTGAAGACAGTTATCGGGCGACAGGTGACTTAGGGCCGGGAATCTAGGAGGGCATCTTCGGCGGCTACTTCCCAGCAAGAGGCTTTCTGGATCTGCCACAGAAGCCTCCTGAGCGCTGGTCAGGTGTTCTGCTCCCCTCGCCACCCAGCGCCATTGCCTAGACCCTGGGGAAGGGTTTTGCTTCATTGGACAGCTAAGTTTTAAATTGTACTTTGTGTGTGTATGCGTGGGTGTGTGTGTGTGCGCGTGTATGTGCATGAGTGTGGGTTTTAATGTAGTGCCGTAGTGACTGGACGGGCTGACTCGGGCCATAGCCATAGCCATAGCCATAAATGGTGTTCTGTGTGGCAATTTGCAGTGCCCTTGGGTAAAAGACTTATGTGCGTTACGATGTGTGCCAACATTTGTATGCCGTAGCCTAGTGGGTAGTGTGTTGGTGTGAACCTAGCCTGCTATGTTTGGGTAGCATCAGAGACTTACTTTGTAGTGGTGTGTGTATTCACTATGCATTCACTATGCAGTCCTACGGTGCTAATTGACTTGATGAATTAAATAAATAAACTATTGTTGTTAACCCTCTTTACATGGTTGTTTGCCTATACTGTTCTCTGACGCACTCACCTGGTTTATTACAGTATTAAAGACCGTTTACAACTGCTGTGCCTCTGATCCCACCGGACACGGTTAAATATTTCAAAGACCCAGACGATCAGGACACTACAGGCAAGGCTGTGTTCAAGTATGTAGAAAAAATATGGAATATTTTATGCTGGCAAAAGAGCTTACTGTGTAACCTTTAGAACTGACCTTTTATCTTGAGGAAGTAGCTCCCCTAATCAGGGGCATGTCTAGGATTTTTTTCTTGGGGGGGCCAGATAGGGTCACAATCTGTAGAGGGGTGGCATATTGTATTGTAGGGGTGTAACCATACACAAAAAATCACGATTACCTCGGTTCTGGGGTCACGATTCGTTTCAGTACAGTATAGGAATAGCATGTTAAACCATTTGCTTGCTCAGCATGTTGTTTATTAAACCAAAACTCACACATGATCACAGTAGCACAAATCAAGGACAAGTTGATTTATTTACCTGCTGAATGCTGTCCTAAAGATGATGTCTTAGCCTCACTGTCTCCTGCAGCTGATCTTTTTTTCTTATTTACAATAAAGAAAGTCTCAGGGCTCTATTTTCACGATCACATGCGCATTGTCTAAAGTCTGTCGCGCAAGTTGCTTTGGGGGCGTTCCTGACACAATTTGGTATTTTCACGGCGGAAAAAGCGAACATTGCGCCCGGCGCATCGTTCAAAAGGGTTGGGTTAAGTTACTTCATTAGTCATGGGTGTGTTTTGGGCGTAACATACAATTAACCAATGAGAATTTATACTCTCATTCCCTTTAAGAGCCAGCGGGCGCATTGTCCATGGCCTGTTGCTATTACGATGGCGGATTTACCCGGACGGGAGAAGCTTTTCGGTGGAGGAGACCGATCTGCTCGTACGTGAAGTAAAAGCGCTTGAGTAGTTAATATTCGGGGATGGAAAGAATCCCCCCAAACCTGGTCATAGAAGTATGGGAGGAAATATCTTCAATAATTGTGTCCTCCTTTGGCAAGAAGAGAACTTTCGAACAGTGCCCAAAGTGGTACAACAACGTTAGAAGACGTGAAACAAAAGCTTTAAACTCAAAGGAAACATCAAAAATAGAAGGTGGAGGTCCATCAAACCATTAGTCCACTAGTTTTATTTTTGATGATTAGTCAATTTCATTTCTTACAACTTGCCACGCTGTTTATTAAATAAACTGCAGAACATTGCAATCGCTGTTTATTTAAAACGACAAAAGAAATTGCAGAACATTGCTATAAACTGCAAAACATTGCTATACTCTTATTATCTGTGCCTGTTTGCTTACTAAAACATAAAAACACATGGCTATACAGGCATGTTGCAACTTTTCTGCCAGTTCAGCTTGCCAGCAGCAGGTACATCGGGGTTCAACGCGTTGTGCGCCGAAAGCGGTACAGCGTTAGAAGACGGGAAACAAAAGCCTTAAACTCAAAGGAAACATCAAAAATAAATGGAAGGTATAGGTCCATCAAACCACTAGTCCACTAGTTTTCTTTTTGATGATTTGTCCATATTATTTCTTACAACTTACCACGCTGTTTATTTAAAATGTCATCTGCTATCTAGACAACGTGATTTTTTGCCTGAAAAAATGAACGTTGCGCTGGCACAGAATAGCAATGACAGCATGCGCATGTCGCGAATGCACAATGCACCGCGGCAAAATAGGGCCCTCAATGTTTTGAGATATCTTCATCATTGCTGTTATTACTGCCTTCTTTCCCTAGTCTGCCCCTGAGAAAATAAGTGAGGCCATAATGCTCAGTTAGCCATTTATCATGTTTGATAGGCTATTAGTGATCATACTGCAAATAATACAAATACATAGATACATAGTACATTAGTAGACTACAAGTACATATTGATTTTGTGTTCCATACTTTGAACACTCAAACATTTCTCTCTCTATAAGAAAACTACATCTCCCAAAATGCCTTGGGACCATCCCATAGGCCTACATTCAATGTTGGATGAAGACCTTTTATATTGGACATTCATTTAACATTCAACATACAATCTGTCACAAAATTGTTTTTGTCAAACCAACTTTGAAACAGACAAATATCCTCATGTGCCAATCCTCATGTGTCACATTTTTCAGATGTAGGTCTATGACGTTTCTACTTTGAATATTTGAATATATAAATGTCCAATATAAAACTGACTTTACCCAAGCCGACAATAAGCACCAAGTAGGAGGACAGGAAAGGATGCTCAGTTGAGGGAAACTTTTTCACAACATAGACACTGATGAGCGACTGATGTAGCCTATCAAGATGAAACAAACACGAATTCTCACGGCATGGCATTATTTTAAGTTCACAAGTTAGTTTTATGTCCCCATAACTTCGCCATTTGTTAACTTTTTACTTAGGTTGACGGCTACAGTAGCCTTTAGATCGCATGGCAATTTGATCGGAGCACATCTTTGCCCAGCAACACAACAGGATGCAAATATATGAGAGATATGTGAGCTATGGCGAAATGAGATGGCAAACTACATGGTGCATACAACAATTTAGACAAAGACATTCAGCCACAACGCGATGGGGTGATATTTTTGACGAGACTACTGTCTGCATGTGGGGCTGGGGCTGCGCCCCCCCCGAGGGACGTAGCCTAGTTCAGGCGGCTGCTCAGGACACCGACCTGACTCAAGTCAAATCTATCAGGCTGTGTTAGCTACATGTGTGCCAAAGGGAAGTTTGTTTATGCGCGAAAAAGTTACTGTACTTTGATCCTCTTTGCACAAATTAATTCTTGAAGAAAAATAAGAATGAATGGGCTGAATTCGGTACTCTCACATGTGCGACCTTTCTATTTCCCTGCTAAAACCGTCTTTTTTGCGACCCATACGTGAGTAGGCTACGTAACTGCACAGCTAAATGCTGATAACATAGGCTACTGTCGAGCTAATGTTGCTAACGTTAGCTCCTTAACTTCAGCTACACAAACGTTACCTAATCACCTGCGACATTCCTATACATTAAACACTAACATTCACACTTTTTTTACACTTTGGACATTCTCACTTACCTTAATTAATATTAGTGTTTAACCACCGCAGTGGTAGTGTTTTCAGGAACCCTAGGCTACTAGCTTGATGAATTATGAACATGAATGAGGTCCAACTTCTTCTGTTGTGATTGGATGAAATTGACGTTCTTTCTGTGCATCCTATTCGCAAAACCAGTTATACTGTTGCGTACAAAATAATTAAAAATAATATTTCCCAACATCAAAACACTTTTAAATTGTACTTTTATACATAAGCGGGGAAAAATAAAATTTGCAATTAATTAGGGGGGGCCACTTAGGGTGGCCAACCAAATTTCAGGGGTAGCCAATGCCACACCCGGTCACCCTGGTGGCCACGCCCCTGCCCCTAATAGTCCGGCGGATAGCTGCGAAAATCGATCACTTTGCGATAAAAGCATGAAAATTGGTATGAAGATCTCAGATGTAAAGCAACAATTTTCTTTTTTAAATCCTCAAAGAGTTCTTTTCCATGGTGCCATGTTGAACACTCGCCAGCATGGGCATTACAGGCACTGCCCTCTCCTGGCTCAAATCTTACCTCACTGGGCGCTCCTTTAATGTGGCCTGGCAAGGACGCCTGTCATCGACTCACACCCTCTCCACAGGGGTTCCCCAGAGGTCAGTTCTGGGCCCCCTTCTGTTTGCTATCTACACCACCTCGCTGTCTCATGTTATCCGCTCACATGGCTTCTCCTACCACTGCTATGCCGACGACACACAGCTGCACCTGTCGTTCCAACCGGACGACACCACGGTCTCCACATGCATCTCCGCCTGTCTCTCTGACCTATCCTCCTGGATGAGAGATCATCATCTCCAGCTTAATCTGTCTAAAACCGAACTCCTGGTCATCCCTGCCCATGAGTCAATCTGCCACGACATCACCTTGAATATTGGCAATGTCACTGTTGCCCCGAACAACGTGGCTTGGAACCTAGGTGTCATATTAGGCGACCGTCTATCTGTCTCCGATCACATTTTTTCCGTAGCGAGATCATGTCGCTATGCATTATACAATATTAGAAAAATCAGACCATACCTGACCCAATATGCTGCTCAATTGCTAATACAGGCGTCAATCACCTCGCGGCTCGATTACTGTAACTCTCTCCTAGTCGGTCTGCCTGCCTGTGCGATCAAACCATTGCAAATGGACCAGAACGCGGCAGCGCGACTGGTCTTCAACCAACCCAAAAGGACACATGTTACCCCACTCTTCAGAGATCTTCACTGGCTGCCAGTAGCTGCCAGAATTAAACACAAGGCTTTGACACTAGCCTACAAAGTAATTTGAGGTTCCGCCCCCGCCTACCTCAATGTCTTATTACAGGCTCACGTCCCGTCCAGGGCGCTGCGCTCCGCTCACACGAATCGTCTATCGGTACCCTCGCTTCTCACAAAGAGAGGTCACTCTAAACTCTTCTCCGTGGTTGTCCCCAAATGGTGTTATGACCTACCAGTTGCGACAAGAACAGCAACATCCCTCCCTATCTTTAAAAAGCTTGTAAAAACCCTTCTCTTCCGAGATTGCTTCCCTTCCTAACAAAACTAATATAACTAACAAACACCAATCTAAACTCTCACTCTCTCTCTATCCCTATTCAGAAGTACATATGTCTGTTGTGTCTCTACTCTGTGTCCTCCTCTACTGCTTATGTCCTCCTTGTTGTAAGTCGCTTTGGATAAAAGCATCTGCCAAATGCAATGTAATGTAATGTAATGTAATGTAACTTCCAATGACCAGTATGAGAGAGTGTGAGAGTGATAACACCACATTTAACACAACTTCTACCCATTTACACCTGAGACCTTGTAACACTAATGGATCACATGACACCAGGAAGGAAAAATGGCTAATTGGGCACAATTTGGACATTTTCACTTAGGGGTGTACTCACTTTTGTTGACAGTGGTTTAGACATTAATGGTTGTGTGTTGAGTTATTTTGAGGGAACTGCAAATTTGCACTGTACACTGCATATAAGCTGTGCACTGTCTAATTTACGTTGTACAAAAGTATTATATCTTTAGACTTCTCCCATGGAAAGATATAATAAAAAAGTAAAAAATGTTAGGGGTGTACTCACTTTTGTGACATAGCCTACTGTAATTTGAAAAGTAAGAACTGTCACCAATTAACTTCACACCCTCTCCACTGGATGAAATACAGTAGGTAAAGACTATGTAGAATTAGTAGACAAGAAATGAAATTTCTCAAGACTGACCTCTCACACCCCTAAAAGCTACAACTAAATGAAATTTGGAATGACTATTAACATTATCAAAAGCAAAATTACATGAAAGAAAAAAAATCTCACTGACTCTATTGCTCACACCATCACAATGTGTCACTGAAAGAAATGTGAAGGTGTTACTGCTTATATTCCATATTCCATGGAAGTTAGTTTCCCAGTTCGCAATTACTGGACTTTTTTCATCCTAAAGGACAGTTCAGACCAGAGCGGAAAGTGAAAATGTGGAAAAGCGAAAATGCGAAAAGCGGAAAAAGCGCCCACACCGGCGGAGCGATGAATTACAGCATGAAAACTAGCTCACGACTTGGTTGAGCACAGAGAACATTTCAGAGATCATGCAAGATTTACAATTACTGACAATCTATGTTTCCCAAATAATTTGTAGTGTGTCTTGCTACGTGTGATCCATTGGCTTTTGCTAGCTGAGCTACATACTCCCCCAAGACAGTTTAAAACAACACAACGCCTAACATGAAAAATAAGACCCTCTACCACCTTTATAAACCCAGAGCAACAATTTTAACCGTATCTAGCCCCAAATAGTAGCATACACCTTTAAATCTGATCAGTCCCAGTTTGTGAACATACTTACCAAATTTGATAGTAATATGTTATTGGATGCTATGTTTCTGGCATACATTTTCCCATTATGGAATCCATATTTGGTGTCCATTTGAAACATTTTGGAAAATAGATTGAAAACCAGATTGAAAAACTATATATATATAATTGGATGCCCTTTGTGAACCTTCCTACCAAATTTGATACAAATATGTTGTGTTTCTGGCTGTTTTCATCTATTTTCATCCATAATTTTACCATACAAAATAAATATTTGGTGGCCATTTTGGAAAATGGCCACCATATTTAACGCCTATGGTTCTAGATCTAATCAGATCCCTTTTGGGAATCTTCCTACCAAAATTGATACAAATATATGATGTTTCTGGGTGCTTTTAATCAATTTTCCCATTTCCATAACGGCCATTTTGGCCCCAGGGCTCAGATCTTGAGTGCCTATGGTCCCAAATTTGATCAGAACCCCTTTGGGAGTCATCATACCAAATTTGGCGCTTTTATCGCAAAGTGATGGATTCGCATGAAAATCTGCATCTATCGACCGGACTAAAAGTTGATGTCCAGTTCTAAAATAAATTCTGTTGACTTTCAAACATGGTTTTTGCTAACTGAATATCTAAACTGCAGAGGTAGACAAATCAGCTGTATATGTATCATGCCTGAAGCTCATCACATAATCAGCACTTTTGATCAGAAACAATAGCAATACATCAAAACACGGACAAAGGAAAAGGTCACATGTAATGCTGCCCAGGCAAGGTTGACCAAGGCAAAGCCTGGTGGCAGAAGAGGTGTTGCAGGAGTTGACACTGCTGACTATACTTTGATAGATGGCAGTAAATGTAGCTGTAAGGAAGCTGTTGTGAAAACAAAGATTGTCTCTTATTTTTTGCTCCTTTGTGTCATTGTGTCATTGGCAGGTGCAGGCCGAAATTAGAAATTAGACATGCATTTTCAGCGGCACGTTTTGTACATGCAGAGGCATAAATAAATACAGCCGCAAGTGGTGATGATGGGCCCTCGCACCTGCGGTGCAGGGACGTGGCATGCCACCCCTCTCAAATGTATCCTCTATGTCACAAATGCATTTATTGTAGAGATCTGATATGTGAATGCTAAATCATGGGAGCTTTCTATTGTCTATTGTATGTAGAGGAAATGTCCTTTAGGAAAAAGGTGTAGTGCAATTATCTTTGTGTTTGCACGTGTGTGTGTGTGTGTTAAAGGGATTTTTTGTGTGGGTGTGAGTGTGTGTGTGTCTGTGGATGTGTGAAGTCAATACACTGCTGAGTAACACATATATCTAAACTGAATTAATCTGATGAATGTCAATGAAAAAAAATAGATGTACTGCATAGCGATACATGGTATGACCGCAGTGTATTAAAATGTGGGAACTGTTGGTATGATAGGTGTGTGGTAGGGCAGTGTTGTGAGGTGAGAATTTGTGTGGAAATCATGTTGTGCAAGTGGGCATGGATGTGGGTTTTGAATGAATGACGTGTGTTTTTGTGTAGTGTTTAGAAATGATTTCTGAAAGGGATAGATGTTGTCATAGTATGTATGTACATGTGGTATTTTGAACCCTGCCCACCTGCTGTCTGTGTAGAGCTGGTAATCATGGCACTGTGTTCTATGAAGTATCAAATAAAGAATTATGTTATGAGTTGTTATAAGTTGTGTGTAGAAGTGAAATTTATATTCCTGTTTTGTTGTGATGAGGAAACAGGCTACATCTCCAGATGGTAGTACAAGAACAGGAACGGAAGGAGGGCGACCAGAGTACAATGGCATATTAGGATGGTTGCGTGAAACACCAGAAGTGTATGGGGTGGTGTTGATAGTAGTAGATCATAGGAGAATGTTGTTATAAAGTTTTCATTCAGTTTATGTGTTTGCTCAATATTGTGTAATAAAAGTGTGGATTTTGTATAAGGCAGTGGCTTTGGTGACAGTGATAAAGGAAGGATCACATTGTTCAGAGTGGTATAGTTCATATGAAAGGCAAAGGCAACTTGTTGAATATAGCTGAGCAATGTATGACCTGAGGGTTGGGTGTGGGTGGGATAGGTAGTATGAGAAGAAGCATAAGTTTTACCTGTATGAATGTGGAAATGTAGTTAAAGGGGTAATGTATCAGAAGTATGTGCATGAGAATATGCAGATAATATAATCCAACATGTTTTGAAGTTTGCAATAAGGCAAAGTTCACAGAATTACAGTGAAAGAATTACAGTGAGGGTGTGAACAGTTATATACCAAAAGATAAAGTATAGTGGTGTAGTTGTGACTGGTAGCAAATACTAACAGTAAGTATGTGTACATATCTGTACAAGTGATTATATGCCAACTGAGTGAAATGGTGTAGGGATGGAAAATGCTCTTTTACCTGGAAAGGCCTAGGACTAGGAGTGTCAGATAAACATGGGTCAACTTAACGGATCAAGTTCTCCTTTGTGTAAAATATTTATCATCTGATGGTAGCCCTGTGATGTCTTTTATTTATTTAGGCTATTTGGGCAATTCAAAGCATAACTGTCACATCCAAAAAAATATTTTGGACAATGCAAATTATTCTGTGGAAAGTGTTTCAAGTCCTTCAACCAAGAAGTCAATGCTCCATTTCAAGCTACCGTCATCCACATCATACCATAGTGTTGTATTGGCATTATGTACGGTACATGACAGTTTTGCTTGGCACTGACCATATTTTTTGCCATCTCGTGCATTCGCGTGAGCCTTTACCCGCTGCAACCGCGGCAGGTGAAAAGTTATCTCTACCAAAGCAGTACTACAGGAACACAGAGTTAACAGAAAAAAACCCATACATACTACTGTCCATTTCTAATGTGACATGCTGAGTTTTGCAACAGGAAGACCAGCAGCTTTTACAGCCGACAGTAGGCTACTCGTTCTCATTTTTAGCTTGCATTTAATGCTTTGGTCAAACATGAAGGTGTTTTCAACAACATACCGGTACTCCAGTCTTCTACCAAGTACACAAAACTATTCAATCTAAACTAACATTATTCATCTTCCATTCAGGTCTTTCATCCTAAAAAAATAATGGGATAAATAACTGTCTCGGACTCCTAGTTGGAGCGCAGCTCGTTTGTATATTAGCAAGCTAACTCAGCTAACTCAAACTAACAACACGCGTTCATAGCCCATTTTATATATCATCAATGTTAACATGTATAACACCCGTTTTTTGGTAAAAAACATCACCTCTATGTAAGCATACATTTTATCTTGGAAAGGGCATCGTGGTTAAAGATGATTACTTGAAAATTAACCATGTGGTTTAGTGCCACAGCCATACGCTACACCGCAGGGCATCCCCCCCAACGTTGAAGTTTTTTCCACATGTTCACCGTAATAAAAATGTCACTCAGTTACTCCCTGAACTTGTGAGGGGGAGAGAGGGGGAAATGTAATTATATATTATGTTTTACTCGTTCATTGCACTTCTATGTAAATGTCAGCTAGCCCATTTAGATAGCATAGTTGACGACATAGTTGTTAACATACATACAACTTACTGGACAAACATCGGACAGAAACCGCCCCCGCAGAATGAAATGATCCGTCTCCGAAACAGTACAAATAAAACAGAACTTATAACATTGTGGATAATATTATTTGTGGATAAGTTTATTTCTTTCACTAAGTGAAGCAATATTTTGTAGTTTACTAATAACATATAGTAAATATATCATGCCAGGACTTTGTAATAGTATCTATGCCTTAAGCCAGTATCACAGTATTGAAAGAAAATGGCGCACAAATGGTAAACAAACTCTTGTGAAGTTGGAGGACCCTTAGCTGCCCGTGCCCTTGCCTGACTTTAACGCGCTATGGAACACACTTGTTGACTGATGCCAATTTATTAAAAAATGACAAATATTGGCTTCACAGCCCTTCAACATCTACACCACTTTCACACCATGTATACCAAATCTCACATAAATCTAATGTACCGTGTAGCTTTACCACATCTTAAAACAAGTCATTCTGCTACCACATGTTGGCGCTATGCCTGACCGCCATTTCACTCACACAGATATGTTCATAGTCATGACAGTTTTATTCTTGTCAAACACTGCATAATGAATTGGTGAAACATTTCCTGTGTATCTGGATACTTATAATGTGATACATAAATTCATCGAACCATTGTTTTGTCATCTTACAACATATCAAAAATCTTTTTGCAATTTAACATCTACAACATGTTGACATCATGTATACCAAAACTGACACAAATCTGACGTACGGTTTAGAACAAGTGCGTTAAATTCCATTGTATGTCAAATCGCACAAAAGTACAAATATCTCACTTCCTGTTGGGTGTGGCCATGCCATTGTATTGACCTTTTTTGTTCATCTTAGTGAGATGAACTCACCTACAAAATTTCGTGCATGTAGCTGAAAGTGTATAGCAACCACGAACCTCTGTAACAACAGGGGGCGCTGCAATGTCCCTGGGCAACTTCAGGGCTTGCCACAGCCTGCACCTCCGGTGCTCGGGCCCTAATAATAATATTAATAATCCTAGCAGAAACAATAGGGCTTCGCACCTCCGGTGCTCGGGCCCTAATTAGGCGCTCTCTTCTCCTCTCCTATAATTTACGCTTACCGCCCACAATCCCATTGACACTTCCAGGATTGCATATGTATGAAACAGAAGTGGTACTTTATTACACCAATTACACCAAAAGTGGATGCTAATATATATCTGGCCTTGTGTCTCCATTAAGGGTGTACACGCTTCAAAGCACTGATTTGTCAGCTACATATGTCACAGTGGCGCACCAAGCACTGTCCCATTTGGAAGGTTCCTCTCAATCCACTCGACAAATCCACACTTTATTTGCCATGCACACGACTGGTGGTGGATCTTTCTTGGCCTCATTTCTCCCAGGATGCGCGAGCAAGTTTTAAAAAATGTTGAGGTAAAATAAAAACATATTCACAATTCATGGGTCCATTTCTGACAATGTTGCTTTATTTTATATTTTTGGTAGTGATGTAACGATTTTAAGCTTGCAGGTCAGCTTGTCACGTTAACTACTAAACTATGGTCTATGGTTGTTAGGCAACCAGAAGAGCACTACTGAAACTCCTACTGAAGTCCAAGGAGTAAAGATATACAGTATGTCACAAAAGTGAGTACACCCCTCACCTTTTTGTAATTTTTTTATTATATCTTTCCATGTGAGAAGTTTGAAGATATAACAATTTGCAGCTACGTAAAGTAGGCAGTGTACAGCTTATATAACAGTGCAAATTTGCTGTACCCTCAAAATAACTCAACACACAACCATTAATGTCTAAACCACTGGCAACAAAAGTGAGTACACCCCTAAGTGAAAATGTCTAAATTGTGCCCAATTAGCAATTTTTCCTCCCTGGTGTGATGTGATCCATTAGTGTAACAAGGTCACAGGTGTAAATGGGTAGAAGCTGTGTTACATTTGGTGTTATCACTCTCACACTCTCTCATACTGGTCATTGGAAGTTCAACATGGCATCTCATGGAAAAGAACTCTCTAAGGATTTAAAAAAGGAAATTGATGCTTTACATGAAGATAACCTAGGTTATAAGAAGATTGCCAACACCCTGAAACTGAGCTGCAGCACAGTGGCCAAGACCATACAGCGCTTCAAGAGGACAGGCTCTACTAAGAACAAGCCTCGCCATGGTCGACCAAAGAAGTTGAGGGCATGTGGTCAGCATCATATCCGGAGGCTGTGTCTTCAAAATAAGTGTAGGAGTGCTGCCAGCTTTGCTGCAGAGGTTGAAGGGGTAGGGGTGACCAGTGATCTGTCAGTGCGCAGACCATATACTGCACACTGCATGAAACTGGTCTGCATGGCTGTCGTCCCAGAAGGAAGCCTCTTCTGAAGATGATGCACAAGACAGCCTGCAAACAGTTTGCTGAAGACAAGCAGACTAAGGGCATGGATTACTGGAACCATGTCCTGTGGTCTGATGAGACCAAAATAAACTTATTTGGTTCAGATGGTGTCAGGTGTGTGTGACAGCAACCAGGTGAGGATTATAAAGACAACTGTGTCCTGCTAACAGTCAAGCATGGTGGAGGAAGTGCCATGGTTTTGGGCTGTATGAGTGCTGCTGGCACTGGAGACCTACACTTCATTAAGGGAACCATGAATGCCAATATGTACTGTGACATACTGAAGCAGAGCATGATGCCCCCCCTTTGAAACTGGGCCGCAGAGCGGTATTTCAACATGGTAACGACCCTAAGCACACCTCCAAGATGACCACGCCTTGGGTGAGGGTGAAGGTGATGGACTGGCCTAGCATGTCCCCAGACCTGAACCAAATTTAGTATCTGTGGGGCATCCTCAAATGGAACGTGGAGAAGCTCAAGGTCTCAAGCTCAAGGTCAGCTCCGTGATGTCGTCATGTAGGAGTGGAAGAGGATTCCAGTGACAACCTGTGACCAGGGGCAGATTAAGGTGTATAGAGGCCCTAGGCTACAGTTGCCTGTAGCCCCCCCCCCTTTCAATTATTACAGTTTTTTTCTGAATGCTTAAACGCTTATAGTGATTGTTGTAGCACAATTTCTAAAACTACTAATTCTTATAGCAAAACCTCTTACTGAGTTCGCAAAACTAATAGCACAAACTCTGCTTTGCACTCAGTTTGTAATTTTGTAACACACACTTCCACTGCACAGCACTCTTTTTGCAAAACTGTAAGCACAACTCACTGCTTTACACACAACTTGCAAATAATCAACACACTCTTAGCAAAACTATACACAATCATGGCTATTATATAAACTATTTTGCCAACTTTCTGGCCACACTGTCACGTGTGAAAACTCTTTTATATAAATAATTAAGTGTGCTTGCAAAAAGCACACTTATTGTTATCTCCCCGTTTATTATTAAGTGTGCTTGCAAAAAAGCACACTTATTGTTATCCCACCGTTTATTATTAAGTGTGCTTGCAAAAAGCACACTTATTGTTATCCCACCGTTTATTAAGTGTGCTTGCAAAAAGCACACTTATTGTTATCCCACCGTTTATTAAGTGTGCTTGCAGAGCACACTTATTGTTATCTCCCCGTTTATTAAGTGTGCTTGCAGAGCACACTTATTGTTATCTCCCCGTTTATTATTCTTCTTCTCCTGAACCAGATCTTGAAGACGCTACTAGTCCTCAGGCTTTGGAGATAGAGACACCGTTCCAACTCTAAAACGACCGGCCCGGTTTGGACATGACCGCCTACATTTCGGTATACCGTACCTCTTGTCGTTCGTCCGTTATTGTCGTTTTTCTGCAACTTCTTGGCCCATTGAAAATGAATGGCGGAATGTTGGCACGCATATTTGCAAGCACACTTTTTGCATTTTCTGCGGGAATGCAGTCTAGTTATTCTTCTTCTCCTGAACCAGATCTTGAAGACGCTACTAGTCCTCAGGCTTTGGAGATAGAGACACCGTTCCAACTCTAAAACGACCGGCCCGGTTTGGACATGACCGCCTACATTTCGGTATACCGTACCTCTTGTCGTTCGTCCGTTATTGTCGTTTTTCTGCAACTTCTTGGCCCATTGAAAATGAATGGCAGAATGTTGGCACGCATATTTGCAAGCACACTTTTTGCATTTTCTGCGGGAATGCAGTCTAGTTCTTCTTCCCGCTTCTCCTGAACCAGATCTTTCAGACGTTACTATTCCTCAGGCTTTCGAGATAGAGACACCGTTCCAACTCTAAAACGACCGGCCCGGTTTGGACCAGACCGCCTACAATTCTGTATACCGTACCTCTTGTCGTTCGTCCGTTATTGTCGTTTTTCTGCAACTTTTCTGCCATTGAAAATGAATGGCGGAATGTTCAGGCTGATGATGTCACAGTACACTGCTCTACTCTAGCAGCTAGAGTGAGGTCTGCCCTCACTCTAACCTCCACTCGGTTTTTTAATGATTAAAACTCAACCGCTTAACCTATAAACTTGATTTAAAGTTTCTAAGAGAGGTCTGGGATCTGACTGTGACCTGTGTAAAATTCATGTGGCAACTACTTAAACTGTTTGAGGCAGGACAGTTTAAAAATGGTGTCAGACAGTCTATGGGATTTTGCCATACATTTCATCATCTTACTGTAAACAGGTCAGGGTGCATGTCTGAAGTTTTAAATGATCAAAACTCAACCGTTTAACCTATAAACTTGATTTAAACTTTGTAAGAGAGGTCTGGGATCTGACTGTGAGCTGTGAAATTTTGATGTGGCAACTACTTAAACTTTTTGAAACAGGACAGTTTAAAAATGGTGAAAGAGAGGCAGACCATACTGTGGCAGTTGCACCTGGACCAACTGCCATTTTTTAAATGTGGAATGTTCAGGAATAGAACTCTCGTGATGTCATAATACCCATGCCATGGCCTGCATAATGTTCTGCCATGGGAGTGTATTGCAGCCTATAGTGCCAATTGGTAAAAACTAAATAATTCCCACATATATTTGCTCTGATGATCACAAACCTTGGCACATGCAAGCACACTTTTGCATTTTCTGCGGGAATGCAGTCTAGTTCTTCTTCTTCTCCTGAACCAGATCTTTCAGACGTTACTATTCCTCAGGCTTTCGAGATAGAGACACCGTTCCAACTCTAAAACGACCGGCCCGGTTTGGACCAGACCGCCCACAATTCTGTATACCGTACCTCTTGTCGTTCGTCCGTTATTGTCGTTTTTCTGCAACTTTTTGGCCCATTGAAAATGAATGGCGGAATGTTCAGGCTGATGATGTCATAGTAAACTGGTCCACTGTAGCAGCCAGAGTGAGCTCTGCCCTCACTCTAACCTCCACTTTGTTTTTTAATGATTAAAACTCAACCGCTTAACCTATAAACTTGATTTAAAGTTTGCAAGAGAGGTCTGGGATCTGACTGTGACCTGTGTAAAATTCATGTGGCAACTACTTAAACTGTTTGAGGCAGGACAGTTTAAAAATGGTGTCAGACAGTCTATGGGATTTTTTTGCCATACATTTCAACATCTTACTGTAAACAGGTCAGGGTGCATGTCTGAAGTTTCAAATGATCAAAACTCAACCGTTTAACCTAGAAACTTGATTTAAACTTTGTAAGAGAGGTCTGGGATCTGACTGTGAGCTGTGAAATTTTGATGCGGCAACTACTTAAACTGTTTGAAACAGGACAGTTTAAAAATGGTGAAAGAGAGGCAGACAATACTGTGGCAGTTGCACCTGGACCAACTGCCATTTTTTAAACGTGGAATGTTCAGGAATAGAACTCTTGAGTGATGTCATAATCCCTATGCCATGGCCTGCATAATGTTCTGGCATGGGAGTGTATTGCAGCCTATAGTAGTTATCTCTAGTAGTTATCTATGTAGTCAGTGCTACTCTGCTAACCTAGCAAACGTTTGTGAGCCGTAATGCTAACAATGCTAGCTATGCTAACTATGCTAAAATGCAAAATAATTAAGTGGGTCTAAAAGTGTTACTTGGTTGACTCAGCTAGTATTCGTTAGCAGTTATGCTAACAATGCTAGCTATGCTAACAATGCTAATAATGCTAACTATGCTAAAATGTGAAGTAATTAACTGTGCTAACAGTGTTGTGTACCTATATTAGCTGAGGCTATTTAGCCGTTATGTTAACAATGCTAGCAATGCTAACTATGCTAAAATGGAAAATAATAACTGGGTTAAAAGTGTTACTTGGTTGACTCAGCTGGTATTCGTCAGTAGTATTGCTAACAATGCTAACCATGCCAACTATGCTAAAATATGAAGTAATTAACTGTGCTAACAGTGTTCTGTACCTATATTAGCTGGGGCTATTTAGCTATTATGTTAACAATGCTAGCAATGCTAACTATGCTAAAATGTAAGCACACTTTTTGCATTTTCTGCGGGAATGCAGTCTAGTTATGCTAACTATGCTAAAATGTGAAGTAAGTAACTGTGACAACATTGTTGTGTTGCTATATTAGCTGAGGCTATTTAGCCATTATGCTAACAATGCTAACTATGCTAAAATGCAAAGTAATTAACTGGGTTAACAGTGTTACTTGGTTAACTCAGCTAGTATTCGTTAACAGTTGTGCTAATAACGCTAATTATGCTAATAATGTTAATTATGCTAACTATGCTAAAATGTGAAGTAATTAACTGTGCTTACAGTGTTATGTAGCTATATTAGTTGAAGCTATTTTGCAGCTATGCTAACATTGCTAACAATGCTAAAATGCAAGCACACTTTTTGCATTTTCTGCGGGAATGCAGTCTAGTTATTCACCGCAACACAATTTTTTTCACCCAGATCTTGAAGACGTTACTATTCCTCAGGCTTTCGAGATAGAGACACCGTTCCAACTCTAAAACGACCGGCCCGGTTTGGACCAGACCGCCTACAATTCTGTATACCGTACCTCTTGTCGTTCGTCCGTTATTGTCGTTTTTCTGCAACTTTTTGGTCCATTGAAAATGAATGGCGGAATGTTCAGGCTGATGATGTCATAGTAAACTGGTCCACTGTAGCAGCCAGAGTGAGCTCTGCCCTCACTCTAACCTCCACTTCGTTTTTTAATGATTAAAACTTAACCACTTAACCTATAAACTTCATTTAAAGTTTGCAAGAGATGTCTGGGATCTGACTGTGACCTGTGTAAAATTCATGTGGCAACTACTTAAACTGTTTGAAACAGGACAGTTTAAAAATGGTGAAAGAGAGGCAGACAATACTGTGGCAGTTGCACCTGGACCAACTGCCATTTTTTAAAATGTGGACCTATATTAGCTGAATATTGTGTACCTATATTAGCTGAAACTATTTAGCCGTTATGCTAACAATGCTAACTATGCTAAAATGCAAAGTAATTAACTGGGTTAACAGTGTTACTTAGTTAACACAGCTAGTATTTGTTAAGAGTTATGTTAACAACTGCTAACAATGCTAACAATGCTAATTATGCTAACTATGCTTAAATGTGAAGTAATTAACTGTGCTTACAGTGTTGTGTAGCTATATTACCGAAGCTATTTACCAGTTATGCTAACATTGCTAACAATGCTAAAATGCAAGCACACTTTTTGCATTTTCTGCGGGAAAATACAGTAATACAGTAAGCCACAGGTAAGCTTTTGAGGTGGAGTACAATGTTGGAATAAAGAAGAGTGAGAGTTAGAGAGGAGCATGAGGATGTGCAGGTGAAAAAGCAAGAGGGAGAGGACGACGAGGACAAGGAGGTGGTTAGAGGAAGAGGATGAGGAGGTGACAAAGTAAGAGAAGGACGAGGTAGGGAAGAGGAAGGGGGGGTAAGGAAGAAGAGTAAGAAGAGTAAGAAATAGAATTTTGGATGACATCAGAGCTACTTTAGTGGACAGTGGAATGACCCTGAGGGAAGCTGGCCAATGGGTTCAGCCTAACATGAGCCGCTACAGTGTAGTAAGCATCATAAGGTATAAGGCTATAGTATCATTGGTACTGAATCCGGACGTGCATACTCTAGGGCTGTGCATGGGCCTGCTGTGCTGCATTTGTTTTGTCTTCTCCAGAGAGTCAGGGAGCTAAAGGCAGATGCCATAGGTCATAAGCTGATTCTTGTGGACGAGGCAGATTTCAGCCTCACTATAACGAGGAACATTGTCGGACACTGTGCCATAATCAATGTCGGACAACATGGTAGCATAACTATGTGTGCAGCTATAAGTCAAAATTGTGTTGTTCTCCTTGTCTGCCTTGCGCTAGAAGGTCTATGACCATCATCCACATCAATGCATGGTCCTTCTACAGGCAATGGAGGAGGCATACAGGGATATTGTAGTAAAGGGGAAAAAAATGTCACCCCACCTGGATTTGAATCCAGGCCTCCAGGGTATCAAACATGCACTTTGACCACAACACCACAGAGCCAGGTTTGTTAGTATGGAAGTCAAAGCATACACACAACCCTAGTGATGGCATGCCATCACAGACATTGACTAGGCCTCATGTCAGGCCTTGATACTGCACTCCAAAGATATTTTTGTCAGTGCCTTTGACTAGAAAACATTACAGCTGATGTTGACAAAATTTTGTGGCTGGACCCAGAGAGACGACAAGATGTAGACTTCTTGTTTTTTTTTTTTTTTTTTTTTTTTTCTCACAGTGAAATTACTGTATGTTTTCTTGTGTTTTCACTTGGAAAAAAAATGTTTGTATTGATGTGTGTAAATGAACATTCATACTTGAACTTTGAATCCCTGTGTGTTGAGTTGGATACCTGTGTATGACTTCAAACTGAAAATATCTTGTGCACAGAGAAACCAACAGCCAGATGTGTTTTTCATTGATACCATTAGTGTGTAGTTGCCACATTGTGTGCTAATTAATATGATGGTTTGTGTTAACTGTTTGGTACAAAAACACCATTTTTACAAAGGTTTGCAGAGTTAAGCAAGATGTGTTTGCTTTTGCAAGGTATCTACAATGTTTTGCTAATTTGGTGAAAGGTTTCGTTATTTGTGTGTAGAGTTTTGCAAAAACAGTCAATAGGTGCAAAAAATGTGCTTAAGCGATCAGAAAAAACTGTAATGCATAGTGGCTTTGTTGTGTGCAATAGCCTATGTATAGCCTTGTAACCTTGTGAATAGATCAGCAGAGAGGGTACACAGATAATAATAATGGCTTTCTTTATTGACAATAAAAAACAACAAAACAGCAGCAACAGCTGTTCACTACATTGGCCCTCACTCCACACACAGCATTAGGCTACCTCTGCAACCATTAGGGAAAAAATAGAAAAGGGAACTGTATACAGCCACCATAACACAACTCCTGGCACACACCTTATGGCTGACTTGGGTAGAAGGCCAACTGAGTTGCCACCAATGCTTGCCACACACTGTAAGCTAAACAGCTTCAACAACTGGACAGCAGGTAGGTTCACTCACATTAGGCCACATAACTGCAAATGAACCCCAAAATACACCTATATTAATTCATCCATGTGCTCTTACACAATTCTTGCTCTACACAACAAACTTACAGCAACAGCTAGACTAATTAGACATAAGAAAACAGTTTTGTCACAGGCATATAGCATAGGCTAAGTTTAAGATCAATGATTGCATACAGAAACCATGTTCCTACCATTAGACGTTCACCTTCCTTGCTTTTCTTGTATTCAATCGGTTTTGACCCCTTGTGGATCTCAGTGTGTTTTTAATCAGTCCCAGTTTCGAAAAAGAGCGCTCGCCGCTGGCATTGGTCACTGGCAGGGTCATATAAAGCCGCGGCGCGATGTCAACATTAGGAAACGCGGTCTGTAGGTTCTTTCCCCTCAAATCCTGCAGGAGTAAACTTGTAGAGGTGTCCTTGTCGCGGCTTTCCTGAACATATTCTCTGAAATGTACAATTTCCTCCACAAAATCTGCCTCGAGATCATCTGTATATTTCTCCTGGAAAGTCGTGGCGTCCCTACGAACATCTTGTAAGGGGATGGATGACAGTTTGTTCAGAAATCCAAACGTTTGCCGAATGTTTAGGATCCAGTTCTGCAAGAAGTCATTCGATAATAGCAATGAACACTGTTGTACTGGACTTGTCTCAGCCTGGTCGCACACTGTCAGGTTCGGACGATTCATCTGCTTTTTCTCCCAAGCTAACTTCAGCTCCAACTCCAGCTAGCTTAGCTGTATAATCACCACCAATGTCGTTGTTATTACAGTTTTTTCTGATCGCTTAAGCACATTTTTTGCACCTATTGGCTGTTTTTGCAAAACTTTACACACAAATAACAAAACCTTTCACCAAATTAGCAAAACATTGTAGATACCTTGCAAAAGCTAACACATCTTGCTTAACTCTGCAAACCTTTGCAAAAATTGTGTTTTTGTACCAAACAGTTACAGTTTTTTACAGTTGCTTAAACTCAATTTTAAAAACTGGGCCCATGTTGACAAAACACTACACACAGTTAATGCAACTATACACCAAATTAACAGAACACCCCAGCTCTATTGCAAAATGCTATTCTTTTGTCAAAAGTGTACACATATTTATAAAAATGCAATTGTGGCACCAAATTGCACACACATGAGTCACATCATATGTTTGTATTGGAATAAGTTAGACACAGTGGTAATTAATGCAAAATACTTGTAACATTTGCTCTTTCTTGTAAATTACACAGCCAAAGTAAAATATAGTAAATTCACCTAATGACACCAATTCACAAATTCAACACTACATGACAGCAATTCTGCAGACCAATGAAAATGTTTATTTTTTTATCCTGTAACTAGACTCAACTCAGCCAATAGTTGCAGTTTGACAACAAAGTATATACTGAACCATTAGTGTGTAGTTGCCGCATTGTGTGCTAATTAATATGATGGTTTGTGTTACAGTTTTTTATGTTTGCTTACACGCTAAAATCTAAAGTTTTCCACAATTACAGTTTTTCTCAGTCGCTTTGGTACTTTTCTCACAACACTATTAACATTTGCGCAGCATTTAGTGCATTTCTCAAAACAGTTAGTGCAAACTGCAAAACCTAGTGGATAACCTGCAAAAGCACGTCACTTGCTCAAAATGGATAGTCAATTCCTCAAAAGCAAGTATTCATGTCAATGAAACTGCCAGTGTCATCAAAATGAGAAGTCTTGACATCATGTTTATGAACAAGATAGTCAAATGGCTTTGTCATGTTTTCATTATGACAATTACTTCTCTTAGTGTTTTCCAATGCAGGAAAAAAAGGTTAGAACTCATTGACACTACCTGAAAATGCTCAAGACAGCACTATACACTACCTGTACAGCCATTTTATGTAAAACTACAGTAAACAGTACACGTTGCTGTAGGTAGGGGAGTGAGTACAAGACACTGAATACGTACATTTCCCATTTTTACTGTATATGCTCTTTGCAATTCTACAGCATTGTGCAAAAGAAAAATACAATACAGTCACTTATTTAGAACAAACACCCTTTTGGTAGAGCTGTGCACTAATGTGAACAACATACGTAACAGTACATATTGTAACTGAAAATAGGTAAATCATTCTGGCACATGCAGACGTTCCTGTCTGTCATATATTTTCATCTACATCACAACGGATATCATCCCTTGCAATGCAGCGAGAAAAGTGTCTCCTGGAGTGGTAAATCCACCGTCTGCAGACCATTTACAGTGCTGAACATTAGAGTATACATACAAGACATGTTTTACCTGTACATACTGGTGACGGTTGAACTAATAGTTATGAGAATTTACATTCTGATCTGAGAAAAGCACCAACGCAACTGAGAAAAACTGTAATACTTCACACACCTCCTTGTGAGTAAAAGCTTAAGTTCACCTGAGAGCAACTGTTCAATTTAGGAGACATTTCCAGCAAAAAAAATTATAAAGAAAGGTATAAAATTTGCTTGACAGAATTTGATAACTAGTTCAACAATTTTGTATGTAATGACTCAAGCAATAAAACTAAGACTATTAGTTTTATTGGGAATGACTATTCAGCATCCACAAGTATAGTTCATTTTGACTGACATGACATAAGCAAATGAAAATGTTAAAAAACAACATTGTGTTGTATAAAAGCAACTGACACATGTCCAAAAGCATTGGGAATTTGTTCAGAGGAAGGAGAAATTGCTATTATGAGGTGCACAAATGACTAAATGTTGTGGAGGTTGAACTAATAGTTATGAGAATTTACTTTCTGATCTGAGAAAAGCACCAAAGCAACTGAGAAAAACTGTAATGAAACCCAATACCCTAGTAACAGAGAACGTTCAGGGAACGTTAGACTTTGGTTCTCTAAAGGTTAGGTTAGAACCAAACCAAAAGCTAACCTTTAGAGAACGTTACCTTTGGTTACAGAGAAAACGTTAGAGAATCATACGTTCCCTAAACGTTTAGGGAACCATGCAACTGAAACGTTCCCCTGTAGTTAGGATTTGGTTGCTTTTTGGTTGATATGAGAAGTTGTCTGGTATTTTACACTTAGGTGACTTCCTTTAACTACAGCATATTTCCCGATTTAGGGTTTTCCCCCCAATATTCTTGCTTGCATATTTTCTATACATTATATATGAAACTAAATCACAGGGCAGTAAACAGCTGCTTACACAGTTTTACATGCTGTAGATAGAGGTTGAATAGATAATTATTCAGATTTTAGCCATTAGTAATATGCCTACTTTGGAATATTATCTTCGAATCACAATATCCAGGCTGTTTAATTCTCTCTCTCTCTCTATTGCTGTTGAACTTATTGAAAACTACTCCGAAAATAAATAAAATACTGTTAACCCACAGCTCGTTTGTCTGGGGTAAGATGACGTCCAGTTTCGACCTTTTGTTTTGAACAGGCGCTGATGCAAGCTTTACCTACGTGATAATGATAGCCATCCAGAGGCATATGAAATGGCTGGGCTATTAAAGCAAGCTTTACCTACGTGCTAATGATAGCAATTCAGATGAATATGAAACCCCTGGGCTATTGAAGCAAGCTTTACCTACGTACTAACAATAGCCATTCAGAGGCATATGAAATGGCTGGGCTATTAAAACCATTGCTTGTGTATTCTAGTTTTTGGACACTGGTTCAGCCGGTTTTTGTTTGTGTGACTGACAAAGCACAGCAACTTTGACAATTCAATAGATTGCCATATAATTTATGAAGCATAGACTGAAATTATTAATCTACAAAGCAGGAGGGATGGCCCTAGACATACGTTATGGTTAAGTGCTGTGTGTCTTTAAATGTGCCTCGCGAGTACACAACGTCACGTCCTGTACCAACCAGCTGCAGGACTGTACCGGACTGGACGCGCCAACCACAGAAATTTTTAACGAATTAAAGGACTGCGGGCTAACTGGATGTTTACATGTTTCCCCGATCGGAGCGTTTGTTTCAACAACAAGAAGATCAACAGAAGGTATGTTGACAATTCTTTATTTTGTTAACTACATGATGCCGATGCCATCCTTGATCACACTCATCACTACAGTGAATTGTTGTTCCTGTTGTGCAGAACAGATTTGCCACAGTGTTCGTGCAGTAAATGCTGTACTTTTGATACAAACGGTGCACTGAATCCATTGACAAACATTAGACTGAATCATATCGGTACTTTAATGCCAATTTCTTGAGCAGGAAACACTGCCGTCATACCGAAAGAAAACAAGTATCTATTTTCGCATTGTACCTGCCTCAAAAACCTGCTGCAAACTTAATGCGGTAGGCTCCTGTGTATGAGTAGAAAATAGAATTTGATGTTAAAAAGTTGTACTTTTATATGGAGAGTGTTCTATGGATATAGTTTGTTTACACGCTAAACGTTTGTTCCGCAAACAAACCGCCCTATTCAGTTTGAAACGCACATAGACCGCTGATTGGCCACTTGGCTGCCTGACGCAGTGGGGTGTCATGCCTCCACATGTGTTTTCATTGTAAATGACTGTGGAGAGCTTGTGCCATTCCTCGAGTGTTAATTATGTGTGTGGTTTTTTTTTTATTAGAAATGTTTTATTGAAAGGCTTGGCGGAGCAAATCCAGGGGCGGCTGTGCGCTGAATCGTGCAGCAGGTTGTAACAAACCAGGTCCTTTCCCTCTACAGTCTGAGGGGTAGGAAGGGGAAAAGGGCCTTCCAGACCTTGGCCCTCTGCAAAATTATAACTGGTAAGTTTATCGGGTATGTTTTTCAAATGCAAGTTATGTCAGGTTTGACATATATTTAAATATTCAACTTTTTTTTTAACTTCACTTTGCAGAGGCCTGCATGCACAACTTCCCTGATAAGAAAGTGGTGGAGATTGAGGAGTGCATTGGGCATGCACTGAAGTTTGCACCACACAGACGGTAAATTAAATTTCAGCCTCTTATTTACCACTGAATTGTCCCAATAGTTAAATGAAATGTTTGACACTAAGTTGGATGGAATTCTTTTTAGGTCCGAGGGTCCTCAACTATAAACCTCTCCATATATTTTTGTTTTTATCCTTGCATATTTTATACTTGATTGTATTTTAAGACCTTGTTTTTTAATCACCACAGGTAAGCTGTTTTTATGATTATAATGTGCAGTGTTTTAATGAGCCTGCCGTTTCACCAGCCTAATTGTTTCTTATTTGTGTTTTTAACTACGAGCTCAGGGGCCTCATTTATAAAGACTTGCGTAGAAACCTTCCTTGATTTTATCTAAGAACTTTTCTGATTTGATCGTAAGTGCGATTCAGAGAAAACGAACGTACGCACGAAATCCATGCGTACGCCAATCATTCGGTTATAAATCACAAATGATCGTGGAATTGTGTGCAGCTGAATGCTCCGCCCTCAAAACGCCCCTGTTTAATGAATTAACATATAAAATGAGCTAATCCTCAAAGCAAAAACTCTCTGTGACAATGGCAACTAAAGAGGAACGCAAAAAAAAATTCCCTTCCCTTCAGCATGCCGATGCTGGGCTCCACTACCGACCGCACACGGGCATGTTTAGTGTTAAAGTGGGCCTCCTCGGCTGTCTTCGTGTGCGCAATCGGGGTGAGCAGCCATTTCTTCAATAACCTCGTTGTCCTGCTGACAGAAATTATTAATTTAACCTCATGTTCCTTCTAAAAAGCAAATAAATTGGGCGACATTTTTAAAGGGTTTACCTACCTACAACACTACAATTACGCACAATGAAGGAATCGTGCGTTGACGCTGGCCAGCGCGCAACAGCATTCAAGATTGCCATACGAGCATCACAAATGAGCTGCACATTTATAGAGTGGAAGTTTTTTCTGTTGACATACATATACTCGTTCACATGTGGAGCTCGTATGGCAACGTAGGTGCAGTCTATCGCACCGATCACATTTGGGAACCCTGTTTTACGCAGGAAATCCTCCTTCACTTCTTGCTGTTCCTGGGCACTGTATGGGAATCTATATATATATAATCAAAATATATATTTTTAAAGTATTGGTAGGGCACTTCTGCTTATATCAGCCTAATCCTAATCATATTACAGTTAAAGAGGCGAGATTGTCTTTTTTAATGAAATTCCTAGCCCGTGCATCGGAAAATATCTGCAATACCAGGCATAACCACAAGGAAATGGTCGTACGCCAAACTGGAACCTGACGTGGAAGTAAGTACTTTTCCACGTCAAAGATGTTTTTTATAAATCTGTACTTTGACGTGAATTCGTTCGTACGAACACTCTAAGATCAAATCTGTGCGTAAGAACGTTTTATAAATCAGGCCCCTGGTGTACAGGTTAGCTCTCTCCCTCTCTTAATTGCCTTACGTAATAAATGCACTTGAGTGGTATTTATGTCGAAGTGGTCAGCCGAGTGGCACTAGCCAACTAATTGTGAAGCAACCTTGCAATTACTAACAGTCTTGTGTGCCTTTTTGTTTTCCTTTTGGGTTGTATTTTTTTAAGTGTTCCTTGTGTGTGTTTACTAATGTGTTTTGTTTGCTGTGATAATCCTGGTTGCCTCAACAATTAAGTTGGCATCTGCCTTTTAGAGTCCAGGCATCACTCTAGAATAATCTATTTTGACCCAAGCCAGCCTGCATAATACAACAGCTCAATGTGTACTGTATGTTTGACTGTATGTAACATCACATACGTATAAATACGTATGTTTTCAGACTCATGAGAGATTTGGTGGGGATTGAACGCATCAGCAGACAAGCCGGCACTGGTGGGAACCCTGGAGGCTGTACGAGACCGGACGAACCTCAAGTACCGCTGCCTGGACCCAGTTATATACAGAAATTCCTGTGTGTGTGCGTGTACTTTCACTCCCACTGTGCTTGCATTTGTGTCCTTAATTCCTGACGTCACAAGCCAGGCTTCGGCATGCCCAAGGATTTATCCATTATTAGACAATGTGAATCCACAGCTCAGTTTAAAAAGGAACTGAAGACCTACCTATTTAGACTATCCTATGGTCTATAATATGGCACTATGGACTCCATGCATTTATTTATGTATTTATTTTATATGTAAAGTGACCTTGGGTGTCCTGAAAGGCGCTTTTTATATTTGAAATAAAATGTATTATTATTATTATTATAGCTGGCAACAAATGGACTGACTTGCTTTCTTTTGTTTGCTCATTAGCTAAGGCTATTTTAAAGGATTGTTTGTATTTATATTACATTAATAAAATTGTTGTAGTATTTTAATTTGTTTCTGTGCTTCTTCAGTGTCCTGGGCATTTGTCTACATTCTAAGGTTTTTTTTTACCAGGCCTACTTCCTGCAACATTTGCCTGGTCATTCATTACTGCTTGTGTTCTATAGTAAATAACTGTCATGGAAAAGCAACTTTTTACAATGTAGGCCTACTACAAACTACAGAAAAACTACATTTTGGTGCGGAAAAGAACATTTGGGGAATACTGAACCAAAAATGTAACCAAGGTTACTAGAAGGTTGTAGGGGGAACCTTGTGGGAACCAACATGTAACATTGGGGGAACGTTAGGAGAACGTCTAGAGAACCAAACATGTAACCAAAAAGGTTATGGGAACGTTGAGAGAACCAACATGACATGAACAGGGATAAAGGCATGGTGGGAGAACGTTGGGAGAACGTTGAGGGAACCAAACGGGAACGTTTGCGTAACGTTCTGGGAACCATATTTCGGGTTTCCTGCTAACCAATTTACAACCAAAAAATAACTTTCAGGGAACGTTCCCAGAACCAAACTGCAACCAAAGCCTAATGTTCCCGGAACGTTCTGGGAACCAAAAATTGTTAGTAGGGTACTCAAATACCAAAACATCGGCTCAGGTAGGCACCACTCTAAGCACATTTTCAGCTTCACACATTTTGCAAAACACTACACACAGTGATTTGCAAAACATTACACACATTTAAATGCCATACACACATGATGCTTTTGTAATGTCACCTTTTTTCCATTTCAAAACACTAGCTACCAAATGACCACACACTTGCAACCAACTGGTTAAACACAATTGTCATGTGCCAAAACACTAAGGGAAAAAATGCAAAACACAGTAATCATACTTAAACACTGTAAAATAGAAAGCAGGGGCATAACTTTGACTTGAATATGAATGTAAGGCTTAGTAAAGTAAAGTAAAGTAAAGATTAGAGTGAAGAGGTAAATACTATCACTGCAAGGTACAATGGGAGGAGAGCAGACAGAAAAGACAAGGACTAAATTGATCACATTGGAATGACATTGGTTGACTACCTTGAAAACGCTATGTTGAGACTTGCCACCAAATTAGCCAGACATGATACTTAGAGTAACTTTTTGTCTTCAACAACACTGTGTTTTACTATGTTTGCTGTGAATATGGTTCTTTGAAAAAATGGTTTTCAACATGCAACCATGCAACAAGCAAACACTTCAGCATATTGACTGATTTTGGATTACATAAAAGTAAAAAAATATCTATTGAAATATATTTAGTGAACAGCATTTGTCATGTGTGTAGTGGTCTCGGTATATATTTTTAACTTTACCACAGTTTTAGTGAAGGGGAGGAAAAAAAAAGTTACCCCACCAGGGTTTGAACCCAGGTCTCCAGGGTACCAAACATGTACTTTGACCACAACACCAAAGAGCCAGACAGTGTTTTATGGTACTCAGAGCACACCCAAAACCCTAATGGTGGTCACTCCTGAACTTATCCTTGCATATTTGGACAGAGTACACAACATTGTAACTGCAGTGAACACGAATGAACGCATGCGTTACATTGTTGTGTGGGACAATGTGTCCTTTCATAGATCTCCTTTGGTACGAAATTGGTTTCTACAGCATCCACAGTTTACAGTCCTTTTTCTTCCACCATACTCATCTTTTCTAAATCCAATAGAAGAGTATTTCTCAGCATGGCGGTGGAAGTTTTACGATCTCGATGAAATTCTGTGGCCAGATGCAGCAAGGAGAAGGGATGCCTATTTTTTTCTTCAACATGGTTAAAGATACTGTTGTGTATTGTTTTGTTCAGTATATACTTTGTTGTCAAACTGCAACTATTGTCTGAGTTGAGTCTAGTTACAGGATAAAAAAATAAACATTTTCATTGGTCTGCAGAATTGCTGTCATGTAGTGTCGAATTTGTGAATTGGTGTCATCGGGTGAATTTACGATATTTTACTTTGTCTGTGTAATTTACAAGAGAGCAAATGTTACAATTATTTTGCATTTATTACCACTGTGTCTAACTTATTCCAATACAATCAAATGATGTGACTCATGTGTGTGCAATTTGGTGCCAGAATTGCATTTTTATAAATATGTGTACACTTTTGACAAAAGAATAGCATTTTGCAATAGAGCTGGGGTGTTCTGTTAATTGGGTGTATGGTTGCATTAACTGTGTGTAGTGTTTTGTCAACATGAGCCCAGTTTTTAAAATTGAGTTTAAGCAACTGTAAAAAACTGTAATAGATATTTTTTTTACTTTTATGTAATCCAAAATCAGTCAATATGCCGAAGTGTTTGCTTGTTGCATGGTTGCATATTGAAAACCATTTTTTCAAAGAACCATATTCACAGCAAACATAGGAAAACACAGTGTTGTTGGAGAAAAAAAGGTACTGGCTAATTTGGTGGCAAGTCTCAACATAGCGTTTTCAAGGTAGTCAACCAATGTCATTCCAATGTGATCAATTTAGTCCATGTCTTTTCTGTCTGCTCTCCTTCCATTGTACGTTGCAGTGATAGTATTTACCTCTTCCTCTTGTTACATGTCATCTCACTCTAATCTTTACTGTCCCTCTTTCTTTTCCTCTTGCTACAACACTGCCTTGCATTCATATTCAAGTCAAAGTTACGCCCCTGTTTTCTATTTTACAGTGTTTAAGTATGATTACTGTGTTTTGCATTTTATCCCTTAGTGTTTTGGCACATGACAATTGTGTTTAACCAGTTGGTTGCAAGTGTGTGGTCATTTGGTAGCTAGTGTTTTGAAATGGAAAAAAGGTGACATTACAAAAGCATCATGTGTGTAATGCATGTAAATGTGTGTAATGTTTTGCAAATTGCTGTGTGTAGTGTTTTGCAAAAAGTGTGAAGCTGAAAATGTGCTTATAGTGGTGCCTACCTGAGCCGATGTTTTGGTATTTGAGTATTGGGTTTCATTAATTGTGGAAAACTTTAGATTTTAGCGTGTAAGCAAACATAAAAAACTGTAACACAAACCATCATATTAATTAGCACACAATGCGGCAACTACACACTAATGGTATCAATGAAAAACACATCTGGCTTTTGGTTTCTCTGTGCACAAGATATTTTCAGTTTGAAGTCACACACAGGGATCCAACTCAACACACAGGGATTCAAAGTTCAAGTATAATAATAATAATAATAATAATAATAATAATAATAATAATAATAATAATTTTATTTGTATAGCACAGAATCATACATAGAATGTAACTCTAAGTGCTTTAACAGAGAAAAGTTAAAAATTTGCAAAGCAAATAAAAACAGATTAAGAATCTTAAAAACATAATTATGATATGTATGGATGTTCATTTACACACATCAATACAAACAATTTTTTTCTGAGGGAAAACACACAGTAATTTCACTGAGAGAGAAAAAAAAAAAAAAAAAAACAAGAAGTCTACATCTTGTCATCTCTCTGGGTCCAGCCACAAAATTTTGTCAACATCAGCTGTAATGTCTTCTAGTCAAAGGCACTGACAAAAAATATCTCTGGAGTGCAGTATCAAGGCCTGTGAAGGTCTGTGGTGGCGTGCCATCACTAGGGTTGTATGTATGTTCTGACTATCATGCCAGTAAATCTGGTGCTGTGGTGTTGTGGTCAAAGTGCATGTTTGATACCCTGGAGGCCTGGGTTCAAATCCAGATGGGGTGACTTTTTTCCCCTTTACTACAATATCCCTGTATGCCACCTCCATTGCCTGTAGAAAGGTCATGCATTGATCTGGATGATGGTCATAAACCTTCTAGCGCAAGGCAGACAAGGAGAACAACACGATTTTGACTTATAGCTGCACACATAGTTATGCTACCATGTTGTCCGACATTGATTATGGCACGGTGTCCAACAATGTTCCTCGTTATAGTGAGGCTGAAACCTGCCTCATCCACAAGAATCAGCTCATGACCTATGGCATCTGCCTTTAGCTCCATCACTCTCTGGAAAATACAAAACAAATGCAGCACAGCAGGCCCATGCACAGCCCTAGAGTATGCACGTCCGGATTCAGTACCAATGCTACTATAGCCTTATACCTTATGATGCTTGCTACACTGTAGCGGCTCAGATTAGGCTGAACCCATTGGCCAGCTTCCCTCAGGGTCATTCCACTGTCCACTAAAGTAGCTCTGATGTCACCAAAAATTATATTTCTTACTCTTCTTCCTTCCCTTTCCTCTTCCCTACCTCGTCAACCTCTTACTTTGTCACCTCCTCATCCTCTTCCTCTAACCACCTCCTTGTCCTTGTTGTCCTCTCCCTCTTGCTTTTTCACCTCCACATCCTCATGCTCCTCTCTAACTCTCACTCTTCTTTATTCCATTGTACTCCACCTCAAAAGCTTACCTGTGGCTTACTGTATTGCTAGTGTTCAGGCTGATTGCAAAGTGAATTATTTATATAAAAGAGTTTTCACACGTGACAGTGTGGCCAGAAAGTGGCAAAATAGTTTAAATAATAGCCATGATTGTGTATAGTTTTGCTAAGCGTGAGTTGTGTGCAAAGCAGTGAGTTGTGTTTACAGTTTTGCAAAAAGAGTGCTGTGCAGTGTTAGTGTGTGTTACAAAATTACAAACAGAGTGCAAAGCAGAGTTTGTGCTATTAGTTTTGCGAACTCAGTGAGGGGTTTTGCTATAAGAATCAGTAGTTTTAGAAATTGTGCTACAACAAGATTTTGCTGTCTTTGCTCTTTATTTTTCTCGTTTTTTCTTTTCTGAGTGCCACTTTCATATTTTTTCCCTGACATTTTCTTTCGTTCTCACTCCAATCAAGTGAAGGCTTACGTGATGATGACGTACCTCTCTGCATGTTTATCCAATCAGCTTCGTTGCTTGCGATGTGTTTACCAATACAGTATTCTCAAATGTAATTTTTTTAAAAATTGTATATTTTCACTGACCAATGGGGGCCCCCCTTGCACGTGAGGCCCTAGGCTTAAGCCATACCCAGCCTGTGCGTTAATCCGGCCCTGCCTGTGACGCTCTAGTGATCTCCATGCCCAAGAGAGTTAAGGCAGTGCTGGAAAATAATGGTGGCCGCACGAAATATTGACACTTTGGGCACAATTAGGACATTTTCACTTAGGGGTGTACTCACTTTTGTTGCCAGTGGTTTAGACATTAATGGTTGTGTGTTGAATTATTTTGAGGGAACAGCAAATTTGCACTGTTATATAAGCTGTACACTGCCTA
Organism: Setipinna tenuifilis; assembly: GCA_030347295.1. NCBI lineage: Eukaryota > Metazoa > Chordata > Actinopteri > Clupeiformes > Engraulidae > Setipinna > Setipinna tenuifilis. Next base: position 35,507,435 of record CM059266.1, on the reverse strand, counting down.
CGTTACGTTGTAGAAAAGTATTATATCTTTAGATCTCCCATGGAAAGATGTAGTAAAAAAGTACAAAAATGTTAGGGGTGTACTCACTTTTGTGACATACTGTATATATGGTCACAGCAGGGCTCAGGGCTTCTGTGATGTTTGACCTGTTAACGCCAAGCATTTATTGTTTCACCATAGCAGCGCAGATAACTCACCGGTGATGTTGGTGTGTGTCAGTGACTGATTCAACAGGGCCAAAGTGTGAGCTGAAAAATAATTTTAAAAACACAAAAAAATGAATCAAAAATGTCTTCATAAATTAACCTATATCTTACATCTGTTTATGTTTATAATATAGGGTGGGCTATAAAAATGCTAATATGTTGGATTATAAAAAGGACTTCGTACCAAATAGATTTATTACATAACTGATATACAGGAGTTGTATTAAGATTTTGCTATTTTTTACAGGTGGGACTCCTGTATACACAGTTTAAATGATTATGTCTCCTTAATCATTGAGACTACTACAGTTAAAACCCATGAAAATGAAAGCTCATTTAGTTTGCCTTGCAATGACATAATGGTTTATCACCATGCAAGAAATGGACTTTCCATAAGAAAAAAAGGTTGCCAGTTGCTTTTAGCTTCATAACCTAATATTTTTTTCAGTTTTCTATTGCCATTCTTTATCTGCATCTTGGAAGCAAATCTGACATTTAAAATTTATAATGGTGTTGCATGTGGCTTGTGTGCCAGGAAGATTACTCAGCTAGTAATCCCCTTTGCTTCTGGATGAAGATGCTACTATTGTCAAAAAGCATGGGGACACATTAAACACCTTTTCTACTATCTGAACTTGTCTCTTTCTGAAAGCTGTCAAAATTAAAATGGAAATCTGAGAAAACGTGTGGCTTTTTTTTCCATAAGTAGTTATTGGTAGTCATGGTAGTCATACCCTTGCTTGGATGGTCATAAACTATGATATCACTGGAAAGAGAACTGAATGGATTTCATTTGTATGTTTTTTTTGCAGTGGCCTTAAAGAGTAAGGTGATAAATACTGTCTTTATCATCATACATGTCCTCTATAAGCATTTAAAAGGTTCCATCTTCATGGCCCACCCTGTACTTAGCAGACATTTTAAACATACAACACTAACACTGCAACATTGTAAAACATAAACTTTTTAAAATATAAAAATGATAAACATACCCTGCACAGGTTAGTAATAGTCAGAATGATATATCCACTGTAACCTTTGCCGGCTCTGAATATCTACTTCTTTTTTGTACTACATGGCTCTTAAATACAGCACAAAGTTTCACAGTCATAATATTGTAACTTGAATAGAGACAAGCACTCATGGATGGGGCCAATATGGCTGCTAATAGTTTCTTTTGCTGTTCAATGACTCTCTGTAAAACCATTTGTCCTTTTCAGCCATTTGAAACAGAAATGGTCGTGACCCCTAAAATGCAGTTGGGCTGCAGACCACTCACCTGTGATGTTGACGTGTCCAAACGTCTGATTCAAGAGGGCTAGTGTGCGAGCTGGAAAGGCAAAACACAGACAGACAGACACACAGACATGCACATAATTAATATATTTATACTGTAACACTGCTAATCCCCCCCCTCCCAAGATCCTTTGATGTAGCCCCTCAGTGGCCAATCTTCATAGACTCAACTGTATCTCATCCCTGATACAACTCTTGGAACAACATCTACAACATTACTAAACAGAGAGCAGGAGCAGAAGACACAGAACAATCCCCACATGTCCCCAGCATGTTCTTGTTACACCACAACTACGACACGCTTTGAAAACCACACACACACAAGTCCCCTTTCTTACTCCTTGGGCTCCATTATTCAGTGACTGCTTAGCTGTCCTAGTGGCAGTGCTGGTGGTAATCAGGACTTTGTTAACATAGCAGCATCCTGAACAGGCTGCGTGACATCTCTTTAGGCACCCTCTGCAGAACAGAAGACTGTTACGTCCCACGCCTTATTTTTCTGAGAGAATGTGTCAGATTCTGTCAGGATGTTTTATTTCATGGTGATTCCTCCACTTATCACTGGTTAGGGACTTCAAAGCACAAACATTAGGCCATCTCTGTAAAAACATCAGATGAGATCAATCTAGTAATCTAGTTTTATTAAAATGTGCAGCAGCAGTGAAGGTAGCAGTGAAGGCGTCAGCGGTCCTCCATGCCGGTGGTTTCATCTGAAGTCCAGTTAGAGGGAAAAGCTCAAAGCACATGGTAAAGGGCAACCAGCACTAAACATGATCGCTTAGAGGGGTGTATTTTGGTGAATGTTGCTTGGTACCCCTGCGTGAGGCTGCTAAGGAGCGTGCCTGACTGCTGTGCCTCTGGTCCCGCTGGACATAGTTAAATATTTCATAAACCCAGAAGATCAGCCCGCCCCAGGCAACTCTGTGTTGAAGAGGGAACATGGTTTACTTATGAGACCTTACTCAGAGAAATTTCAGAATTGACCTTTATCTCGACAGAGAAGCTCAGTCTCAAGTTGATGCCCATTTCTAGGTTAAATACAATCTGATTTCAAACAGTTTTGACAGTCTCCATTTCTGTTGAAATTCTAAATAAAAAGATTTATTTTTTATTGTAAATAGAAACATGCAGTAGAGCAGGACCAGTTATCTTTTCTGTATTTAGCACTGAGTAATAAGCTGAGTGTAGCTGAGCTTTTAAAAGAGCTGATGGGCTTAAGCAGATACAGATATTTGCTTTCTTTCCTGTAAGTAATTTCTCCATGTTGTGTCCTGTTTGCTGCCCGGCCATATGTAAAAATCTTGCCGCATTAATTATAAAATGTACAGAGTGTATTTTAGAGGGAGATGCTCAAAAACTCTGTACATGGCCCCTAAATACAGTGAACAACATGGGCCCAGTGTTGTCCCTAAGGCCCTACAGCATAAAAGCATTAAGCATTTGCCTTTTAAAGCCAGAACACTGTAAGCCTGAATGCGGGCACTGGTATGGAACTAACTGGGTAAGTACAGTAACCATTGAACAGCATGCCTTTGTTTACTCAGCCTTAGACTATGTCCATGAAATATACATTGACCATCAGGATGCTCATTCCGTTTACCAGACAATGGTTGCTATTGATTCAAGAAAAATAATTACATCTCTGTCCAGGTTCCCTGCCTTAGCTTTAGAGACTCTAGACTTGGTCAAGGCATAGGTACTTTCAGGAAAAAACAGCCCTTCCATTTAGCAACAAATTCTTCCAAGACCATTTTCCTCACCACATCTTTTCCTCACCTTCAGTGACACACAGAGCCTCCAATGCAAAAAACACAATAGAACTACAGCTGCTACAGATCCATTCATGCCATTACAGTTTTGTACGATTGCTTAAGCTCAATTTTATTAACTGTGCACGTTTTTTCAAAACACTACTCACAGTTAATGCAACCATGCACTCAATTAACAGAACACCCCTGCCCTATTGCAAAATGATATTCTGTTTACAAAACTATACACTTTTTTATAAAAATGTGATTTTGTTGCCAAATCACACACATGATTCATATGATCTATTTGTTTTCCAGTGAGTTACACACTGTGGTAATCAATCCTAAACACTTTGTAACATTCTGACTTTTCTAATGACATGATCTGGGTTTCATTTTTTCAGACATATTGATAAATGACATGAATGCATTCATGAAACACAACATATGACTAATGCTGTTCACCAAATATATTTCAATATTTTTTTTTTTACTTTTATATAATGCGGGAGGCTGTGTGTGAGTGTGAGGGATGTGAGAACTATGTCCTGTGCGAGGTCTTTGTCAGGTGTGCTGTGTTTGTGTGTGTGTGTGTGTGGGGGGGGTTGCCCTGTCCTGTCCTGCATGCTGTGTGGGTGTGGGGGGGGGGGACTGTTCACCAAATATATTTTTTCAATAGATATTTTTTTACTTGTAATCCAAAATCAGTCAATATCCTGAAGTGTTTGTTTGTTGCATGGTTGCATATTGAAAAACATTTCTCCAAAGAAGCATACTCACAGCAAACAGTAAAACACAGTAAAGTGTTGTTGGAGACAAAAAGTTACTCTAAGTATCATCTCTGGCCAATTTGATGTCAACCTAGGCTTTTCAAGGTAGTTAACCAATGTCATTCCAATGTGATCAATTTAGTCCTTGTCTTCTCTGTCTGCTCTCCTCCCATTGTACCTTGCAGTGATAGTATTTACCTCTTCCTCTTGTTACCCCTCCCTCTCCCTCTAATCTTTACTGTCCTGTGTGTGCATGATGGGGCTTGATGAAAGTTAGTGGTCGGGAGGCTGTGTGTGAACGTGGGGGATGTGAGAACTATGTCCTGTGCGAGGTCTTTGTCAGGTGTGCTGTGTGGGTGTGTGGGGGGACTGTTCACCAAATATATTTTTTCAATAGATATTTTTTTACTTGTAATCCAAAATCAGTCAATATGCTGAAGTGTTTGCTTGTTGCATGGTTGTATATTGAAAACCATTTTTTCAATATTTTTTCAGTAAAAAACTATCTATTGAAATATATTTAGTGAACAGCATTTGTCATGTGTTAACTGTGTGTATTGGTCTTGGTATGTATTTTGAACTTTACCACAGTTGTAGTGAAGGGGAGGAAAAAAAAGTTACCCCACCAGGGTTTGAACCGAGGTCTCTAGGGCAGTGGTCCCCAACCTTTTTATCACCACGGACCGGTGAACGCGCTTGACAATTTTACTGCGGCCCGGGGGGGGGGGGGGGCGGGGGGTCGTTCTCAGAGCGCGCTGACTCGTGACGGGTCGCTATTTTAACGTTTACGTAACACTTTTTACTTAACCGTTATTTTCAAAGACAGTGAAGCAAATTAGATTTATGTTGCCATATGATCATCAACATACAAGTGTATTCTATTAGTTACTGGTGTAATTTAACACATCCGATAAGAAATCACGTTCATTTTTAACTTTGAACGCAAGGTGTCGTTTGTTACAATCGTCCCTCATTGTCGGCGCGAATGAAACACGCAATGATTTTTGATCACAAAAAAACTACCAGTAGGTAATATTTTACTTTCCGATGTCAAAAACAGTCTCACGTCACGGCACGAGATTTCACAGGGTCGTGAAGTCTTGCATGCTGGATGTGCTGAGGACATATGATGTTTCAGATGTGTATTGTTTTTGAGAAAATAGCTGTGTTTCTTACGTCCAGTGTTTCATTCGTCACGGCTCTCCCCTACCTTCAAAATAAGATACAGATGCGCCAGATACATTTATAAATAACATTTTATTTTCATTCCTTCAACATTCAACAATATTTCAACATTCCGACGTTCAAACATAACGTCAAATTAATGGATCCTGCACCAGTTGGGTGAATGAAGGCTCAATATGCCTCTGTTTACGCGCCGTCCCCACAAATCCAATTTGGCTTTAAATGCAGCTACTTTATCTGCCAACTTGAAGACAGTTGTCATTTTTCCTTGAAGTGACAAATTGAGTTCGTTGAGCAGGTTGAATATGTGGCACAGGTACGCCAGTTTTGTGACCCAATCCTCGTCACTGAAATGCGCTGCCAGCGGTGACTTCTTTTCTGAGAGAAATCTTTGCAGCGGCTCTCGTAATTCAAACATTCTGGCCAGCGATTTCCCTCGGGATAACCATCTTATTTCGGTGTATAGGAGAAGACGTCTGTGCTCCGCATCCATCTCCTCACAAAGCTGCTCAAACAGGCGCGAGTTAAGGACTTGTGCTTTGACGTTGTTAATAACTTTAACGTCTGCTTTTTTGTCTCATGACGAAACGTTCCATATTGATTATTTCTTCCGCGGCCCGGTAGCAATTGCTCCGCGGCCCGGTACCGGTCCGCGGCCCGGTGGTTGGGGACCACTGCTCTAGGGTACCAAACATGCACTTTGACCACAACACCAAAGAGCCAGACTCAGTGGTATGGTACTCAGAGCACACCCAAAACCCTAGTGATGGTCACTCCATCACAACAATATTGTGTGCACATAATTTGCCACAGCACATAAAACACAGAATAATGTGGAAGTCTAATATTACATAACCCATTGTTGAGGCTGGGTTCAACCTCTCTAGAGTCCGGAGAAGGGGTAGAAATGTGATTGGGCAAAGGGCTATTGTCAATGTCCCTGGGCAACGCGGGGGTAACATTACCCTTTGCGCTGCTATAACAGTACATAGAGTCCTCCACCACCATGCTAACCTGGGTCCATACAACACTGAACTTATCCTTGCATTTTTGGACAGAGTACACAACATTGTAACTGCAGTGAACACAAATAAACGCATGCGTTATATTGTTGTGTGGGACAATGTGTCCTTTCATAGATCTCCTTTGGTTCGAAATTGGTTTCTACAGCATCCACAGTTTACAGTCTTTTTTCTTCCACCATACTCTCCTTTTCTAAATCCAATAGAAGAGTTTTTCTCAGCATGGTGGTGGAAGGTTTACGATCTCCAGCCTTATGTGCGAATGCCCCTCATTCAAGCAATGGATAGAGGCTGCAACTACATCAACTCAGCAGCCATACAAGGATGGATTCGACATTCCAGGAGATTTTTATCTCGTTGCCTTGCAGATGAAGACAACGCCTGCAAAGTCGATGAAATTCTGTGGCCAGATGCAGCAAGGAGAAGGGATGCCTATTTTTTTTCAACATGGTTAAAGATGCTGTTGTTTTGTTCAGTATATACTTTGTTGTCAAACTGCAACTATTGGCTGAGTCTAGTTACAGGATAAAAAAATAAACATTTTCATTGGTCTGCAGAATTTCTGTCATGTAGTGTTGAATTTGTGAATTGGTGTCATTAGTGGTGAATTTACTATATGAGGAGTTTGGTTCCAAAACGCTATAAATCCATTTTGATTAATTTGAGTAAAAATGTGTTTTCTGTAACAAAAAAGGTGTTATGATGAAAATCCCTATTTTCTGTCCCAAACTGTCATATCACATCTCAAGATTATAATAATAAAAAAAATTCAAATCCAGATTTTAATTTTTAAAGATTTATTTTAAAAACAGATTTTTTTTTCGCAAAACGCAATAAATCCATGACTCGCTTTTTCACAAAATGCTATAAATCCATGACATTAATATAAAAGTTTTTTTTTTTTTTGGATTGACACAGCAAAATACAATATCAAGCAACATAGTAAGTTGATCTACATATGACAGTATCTGAAGTTTAACAACCTATCTATTATTTGGCCATTGGGCGTTAAAACAACCATAAATAAAGTATTGCTGCATTAAAAAAAGTGCAAAATTTCATAACAAAAAACATGTAAAACAATATCAAATATATTAGACCACAGGATTTTCTCTCACATTAAACTTCCCAGATTGCATTAATCTTTGTCATTCATATTGTTACATTCATATTACATTCATATGTAGTGTAGGCAATTATTCTTTTTTAAGATTCATTTAAATACTATACATGTCTTGCATTACAGTACTGTAAATAACGGCATTAATAAAAAAGCATTTGAAGAATAAAAAAGGTATTTCTGTTGTTCATTTTCAAATATAAAACATGTTTATGTGTAAACAGAACTGTACTATAAGAAACAAACAGTGCAATAGTATTCACCACTAACCAAATTACATGAAAACTGATTCTATATAAGTAAAGCATTCAAAACGGTATTTTCCTGAGTGCAGTCAGTGAACGTTTACTCTCAAAAGGCAACTACTCTTCATGACTGTCACTGTCATGCTCCTCAACATTCATTTGTGAGAGTGCATCATCATAAAAGGCACGCACATCGTCACTTACACCAATTTCAGACAGCAAGTTAAGCACATCTCTTTTTTTTGCTTCCTTCACAGTGTTTTCATTTGGAAGTGGACTTGGCCTGAAGCTTGCCCAGGTCTTCCCTCTCTTCAACACAGAATGATAGCAGTATTCACTGCTATACACAGCCTTGAATCCAACTTTGTCGTTCTTCAGCTCCAGCATTCTTGCTTCACTTAACTTAAATGACTTCTGCGCCTTTACAAAATCCTGTGTTTCTTTCTTGAAATCATAAGCCTGCCAGTGTTGCCCATAGATGTGAACTTTTCCATGATTTCCCAAGATCTCGTAGTACTCCTCCGGCATGAGAATGGTATCCTTCTTGCGAACCTGTTGCTCGATCCTCCCAAACACGCGATCGACTGGAAGAAAACTGTGCCCCCTGATAGGAAACACATACTCTGCACCAATCCTTGGAAATTCCTCTTTCATCAAGGCAAACAGCATGGAGAGAAGGTTCATGTTTTTGTTCTGTCCAAAACAAGAATCACTGAACAATCGCAGCCTTTGAGCGTGGAGAAGAGCACCATTCAACTCTTGACGTAGACAGTGGTCCAAGGCAGAAGCAGTCATATTACTCCCTTTCCTATTCTCGTGTTCCATCCATGTATAAAGATGGACATCATCCATGGCTTGCCTACTGCCCTTCCCATGGTGGACAACAACTCCAAATACATACATGTAGAGCTGTCGGGAATAGTATGCCTGACCGATGGGGGTTCTGGGGAGCACTAAATTTTGCATCATATCGAAGCACACAGTCACGGCATCATGTTCTTCCTTACTCAGCAGATCATAAAAGACTCGCGCTCTCCTTCTATGTAAAATGTACATTGCAGACTCATTACGTTTTTCATCTTCAGATAAGCTGGGATCCTTTACTCTGAGTTGAAATTTAGCACATGATGAACAGGCATCGGTAGCTGGATGGCCAAATCCTAGATTGAAGTTGTGGCGGAAAACGGTGTAATAAAGAGAGTAGCTGACTATGTCGTGATTCTGCTGATCGAAGAGCTTGTGCATCTTCTTCACACTGAGGTCACTGGGTAGGTACTTACGACCCGGTGCTCCCCTTCTCCCATAGTGGCTGGCCCGACACGTAAAGGTTTGGATGTGATCCTTGACCAGTTGTTTTTTGTGTTCGTTTTCGTCCACTTTTCGTGCACCACCTCTTTGCTCTGGTCTGGCTGCAGCATTGACTGCGTAAAACTTTGTCACTCGAGCCACCCGATCTTTGCCAATACCTGCAAGATAAGATAGACAATTTTTTTATTTGTATGGTATGCCTGTACAACATACTTAAAAACATGGACTTGACGTAATGCACATACTGCACTGCATTACCATCTTTTGTTATTATGTCTTACTATATTGTATTGTATTGTATTGTATTGTATTGTATTGTATTACTATATTGTTAACACTCTTAAAGCAACAGTATGTATGGTTGTGGCAAAAACTGGTTCTACAATTACGTTCAAAGTACTGCAATGCATAGTATCAGTAGGTTGTGATGCCCGAGCTTTTTCACTTGCAACTTGATGGTGAAATAGCAACCTAGGCTTAATGTCAGGCCGCTTTCACACCTGTATTTGTACCGTTACAAACCCTGAACCGATCCAAATTATTGATAGCGTTCCCGGATCATTTCGAGTTCATACAGCACACATGTAGAACGGAACAAAGAGGTAAACAAACACTCGCGTGACCAAAACCACACATTAATTCTATTCCGTGCACGAGCTTTAAGTCATCTGAGATGAGTCATGCAAATACGTTTGCTAAATATATTGCAGTTAATTATATAACTTATCGTGTGCAACTTGTACTTTATCTGACATGTTGAAATGGACTTTCATAAATGGGCCGCAATGCATAAACAAATGGGTTGCCAAGGAAACGTGACAACGTTACAGTCTAGCAGTCTGAATCTTCACTAAAGGCTACTTGTTATATAGACTAGTAGTAAAACAACAACAACTCACCTAGTACGCTGCAAAAGGTGGCCTTGCAGACCGGAATCTTCGTCGGATGATCTTCAGTCAGTAAGTGGTGTTCGTTGGTGACGTCCCTCTCCTTTCGCCTGTCAGTGTTGTCAACTTTTGGACGTCTCCGCTGGACTTTTTTGACAGTGATAAGATGTAAAATGGCTTGATCCTGTTCGATTTTCGTTGAATGTCCGTAAAAGGATTCAAAGTTTCTCTGAAGATCGCCTGGGGTTAACGTGTCAGCGTGACAGAAGTTGTTTGAACTTTTTTTGTGAGAGCAAGTGACAGCAGGCATCTTCCCTCCTCCCGAGTGTCTCATCTTCTTAACATTTTCACGAAGGTGATTGTTTTTTGACGGCTTACGTTTCTTACCAACAGCAGAAACCACCACAGGCTCATTAATCCCATCAAAAGTATTCATGTCGTTTTCTTTTCGTTTATCTTCACAAACTATACAGCAAACTTCCTAAACTACCGGCTCAACACAGAGCGCCGCGCGACCATTGTTGTGTACAGAATGTGGAATGTGGAATGTGCGTTGTGATTGGTTGAGTGGACTTGTTGCGTTCTGCGGAGTTACAGGGCTGGCGTTTATGGCTTTTCGGAAAGAAAGGGAGAAAGCAAGGCCTGAATAACACGGCGGATGTGGCGATTTGCGAAAAAACTATTAACGGCTTATCAACAGTGATCAATACAGTTCTGATTTTGGCGCTAACTCGTTTTTTTTTAAAATGGCGCTTATCGCGTTTTGGAACCAAACTCCTCATATGTTACTTTGTCTGTCTGTGTAATTTACAAGAAAGCAAATGTTACAAGTATTTTGCATTAATTACCACTGTGTTTAACTTATTCCAATACAAACATATGATGTGACTCATGTGATGACTCACGTGTGTGCAATTTGGTGCCACAATTGCATTTTTATAAATATGTGTACACTTTTGACATACAAAATGCAAAAAAGTAATTTTATGTCAAGCCAGTGTCTCTGTTAGTCAAATACTAATTAGATGGGTGTGAAACACCTCTGATGGCCCCCACCCCCTTGGCATTCATACCAATTGCCGTGCCACAGAAAGAATGGCAGTACTCCTGACACACGCATTATTATGCATAAGGGAATGTTCAAAAGTTTGAATGGGGTGTGCTCTCACCTCTGAATAGCGACTCAAGGACCGGGTACTTTACCTGTGAATAGCGATAGGTGTGGCCTCGGGTTACAGTAGTACAGTAGTGGTACAGAAAATTCTGTACCACCAGATTTCTTTTTACTCACTTTAAAAAGGGCCAGCTATATAATTTATTTCAAGTACTTTACTTCCAGTTTTCATATATATATATATACCAGACTCCAGAGGGTTAAGTATGATTACTGTGTTTTGCATTTTATCCCTTAGTGTTTTGGTTCATACTGTTTTTAGTTCCTATCAAAATGAAAGAGAAGCTGATCACAGCCATCACTGGGCATCCAGTTTTGTATGATCCTACACTCTTTCCTTTTCGCGATCGGCATTTCATTTGCATATTTATAGAACAATTTTTCGATCTAGAACATTACCGGGAATGATATTCATTTGCTCTCCATTCCACAAGTCATGCTCTTTTGCCTGAGCATAGAGTGATTTAGACTTAATTTTAAACGTATTTCATTTCATTTAAGCTCGCTGTTTACAAGCAAAGTCTATCTGGGAGTAGCTTGCCGAGGTAACACTTGCTGTCAAAACACTTCCTACAAGCAACACCAGTCTGGCACTGATACAAGCTGATAACCCCTTTAAAGGGGTCCTTTCATCATTATTTTTATTCGTATTTCTGTGTCGCCACTATGGTTGAATGCATTGTGCGTCATTTCTGTGAAAAATTATGTCCTAGTTCTCTTGCTTGACGCTGTTTTCTGTAAGCTATAACAGATCTAGTGGTTGAACGACTGGCTTTTCCGGTGTCCCTCGTGAATATCCATGACGTGTCAATAAGGCACCTCTGATTGGGCAAATTCGCTGTCTTTCGCTTACCTAGCTTCTGTCCACTGTTCTTCCTTTGGGATGTGGGCTTGCCATACATGACTCTGGGTGGGGCTTACGACCTAGTGACGTAGATAGGTTTAGCCTGCTCTGATCCGCTCGTTTTGGTTAGCTCGACCCTTCAATGACCAGTAAAACCATGAGGGTCGAATTTCACGTCTTGGAATGCTGCGTGCATATACTGCTTGTTGTGACCCACCACATTGTAAATAGAGCTACTCAAAGTGGTTTTTAGCGGAAGGACCCCTTTAAGTAGATAAGCGAAATCAAACATTCAAATTTTTCAGTTGAGCGACAAAAGCGAACAGACTTTTATAGCTTCTGAATTTTATGAGCTATAAAACAATTTTAGTTTAAGTAGCTTTTGATCTGAACACAGCATTAGGAAGTTTGTAATGTGAAGTAGGCAATGTGGATTTCTATAACACAGGTTATGTTTCATTGTTGTAGTATTGTATGATACACATTTAATGAGAACAAAATTAACTTAAAACTAAACTGAGGTAAATATATAAGCACATATTCTAGGTCCATTTATGGTTACTTGACCTAATTCGAAGTAGCAATAATAAAGCTTTTGTAGAAGCTGTAAAGGTTGATTGTCAGTTGTATGTTGCAAGTCAAGTAGTAGGCTAGACTGTCTCATGTCATAATGGTTAATTCAGCCACTGTGCTTCAAAGTATGCAGATGCTCAGTTAAAACATATTGCTATATGCTTACTTAGCTGTGTATAATCTACAATAGACTCTAGAATACACCCATTTCTGTCCCTAGTACGCAGAAACCCTCCCCCCTTTTTTGCAGCAGATTTAACCATATGGATGTGTACATACAGAAGAAAAGGATTGTTGCTATGTCACCAGGAGTAGTATCTTCAAAGCGCATACATTTTTTGCCCAGAGCAGCAGAAAAGAAAACAAGGGATGGTGGTGTGTGTGGGGGTCTTCAAAGCATGTAAATTCTGTGCCAAGAACAAGAGTGCTGACGGTGGGCTCCCTGCCCCACTCAGAGGGGACCCCCATGAACAGATGCGAGCAGTGCGGATGAGTGAAGCTCTGCGAGGACTGTGCCTGGCTAGGCTTGGAGGCTGGGCTCGCCTCCGAGGAACATAAAGTATGAACGGGCAGAAATGCACAGAAATGGCCATGTGGGTGGTCAGTAATTCCACACAGTGTTTCATTTCTTCATTTCATAAGGGTGATTAAAAAGACATCGACTAAAACAGCAGTGACTCTGACATAATTTAATATCTACATGGATACATGTGGAAAAAGTAAATGTTAAAAAGTAAACATTTCATATTGAATTTAAAGCCAACACAGTTATTTACTGTCACAATATTCTTCTTCCTCAAGGCTGGATTTGTCCTCAAGCATTACCTGAATAAATCATTCTAGTTTGAGAGGCAAATCTTTCTTCCCCCTGACCAGAACTGTTATGTTTGTGCAGACATGTTTCTGCTCAATTTACAATTCTTAATTGCCACATTTAAAGTTAATAATCATTTTCAGATGTTATAATCATTGCTTGAAAGGTTTCTTGTTTCTAATATCTCTCTCTTTCCCTCCCTCTCTCTCCTCCTCTCCCTCCCTCCACACACATACACACACACAAACATTTCTGTGCATGGAAGCTTTCAAAAAATACACACACATGAGTGTCTTAGGTAACTAGAGTCTGAATCTCTCTCACTGCCCCTCCAGACTTCTCTCACATCCAAAGGAAATACAGGGTAGGACGAAAATATGGTCACATTTAAAATTAAACAAATATATTCGTTGGAAACCTGACATTCAGGAGTTTTTTTTCTGATCGCTTAAGCACATTTTTGTACCTCACAAAGCGTTTGTCTAGGAGCGCTTCCTGGACTCAAAAAGTAATATGTTTGAGGTGCTCTTTGGAAGGGAAAGAACTTGGGTTACAGCAACAGATAAATTCCAAGGCACTCTCACTTTGCAAAATTAAAAAGCCTTTATTACAGTGGCTAGGTCACATCAACCCTTCTTTAAAAACCCCAACACGTTTCAGCATTTAAGCCTTCTTCAGGGGGTCAAACCGTTTTTACCAGGAAGGAGAGCTTTTTGAAGAAATGTCCACCAATCAGAAACCTCCACCTTGCAAATGTGCTGCTCAAGTGTTATATATAAAACGTCCAGCAGGTGTCATCCCTATTGATCAATGGACCATACACATCACATACATTATCACCTAAGGTCAACATTCAAATACAAAAAGGTAAAAAACAAAACAATGCATAGATTGAGTAAAGAAAAATGAGAGACAAGGAGAAACGCAAAGGAAACCAAATATTAAAAACACCAACAAAACAAAAATCAGAGGAAGACACTGAAGTCAAGATCTTCATTCAGGCTAGGATGTTTAGTAGCCTGGCTAACGCGACTTATCAATGCTCTGCAAACATTGGTCTGGCCAAGCTGTGTTGTAAACCCATTTCTCAGAGGGCGGGCTTAACCCACGTGTGTGAAATGCAAGTGTTTGCTACTGGACGAAGCTTCGACCAATCACATTAGTGTCCATGTGTAAGACAGAGAATAGTAACGTGCATATGAGTAAACAAAAGTGGCTAACATGTTCACCCATCTTCCAAAACAGCAGCTACAGCTGCATTGAAATCTTGCCGTTGCTCCACGTTCGCCATGTTGACAGTGACTGAGGTAGATTTCCGGTCGCTAAACTACCGCGTCATTGCCTTTTTGAAATGCTAGATTTTCATTGGTCCCAGTTTCTCTGTTAATCTAGAAACGGTGTTGAATGGGAGCTTGGCCAGACTGACTTTGCAAGAGAAATTCAAATGCAGCGGCACAGGAAGTATGGGCGTGCCCAGGCTAGATGTTTAGTGGCCTGCAATTTATAAATCCAAAATGTCTCCCTCTGATTTAGCTGCCTCTGTCTATCCCCTTTCCTTAAGTACAGTGGAATATGATCGATTCCACAAGCCTGTAAGGTGAACGGGTCACTGTTATGGTGTTCCATGTAGTGTCTTGCCATTGGGTAATTAATATTACCTGTACGTATTGCATATTTGTGTTCAGCCAGTCTATCTTGTAGGCGTCGTTTAGTCCTTCCTATATAGAACACTTTGCACTTGGGGCACTCCAATCTATATATAACAAAAGTAGTTTTACAGTTTATGAAATGGTTAATTGTTAGGTGTTTTAGTGAGACAGAATCCTGAAAGGTTTTGGTTTGCAACACATTTGAACAATGATTACAGTGGTGACATTTATAACACCCCTTGGATCTGTTGTTCGACCACGTTCGCTGTGCATCTGATTTGAGGTAACTGTGTACCAGTTTGTCGTGTAGGGTAGGACACCTTTTGAAACTTACAAGAGGTGGATCTGGAAAGATCTGGCTTAAAGGGGAACTTCCATCATTATTTTTATTCATGTGTCGGTTGAATGCATTGTGCGTCATTTCTGTGAAAAATGATGTCCTAGATCTCTTGTTTGACGCTGTTTTCTGTAAGCTATAACAGGTCTAGTGGCTGAACGATTGGCTTTTCCGGTCCATGACGTGTCAATAAGGCACTTCTGATTGGGCAAATTCGCTGTCTTTTGCTCACCTAGCTTCTGTCCACCAATCCTTTGGGATGTGGGCTTGCCATACATGGCTCTGGGCGGGGCTTACGACCTAGTGACATAGATAGGTTTAGCATGCTCTGATCCGCTCGTTTTGGTTAGCTCCACTCTTCAATGACCAGTAAAATCATGAGGGTCGAATTTCACGTCTTGGAATGCTGCGTGCATATTCTGCTTGTTGTGACCCACCACATTGTAAATAGAGCTACTAAAAGTGTTTTTTGACAGAAGGACCCCTTTAACAGATCATCAGTCTCGACAATACCCCAGTTCTTTTTGATGATCTGTTTAATCTGTTCCGCCTCTGTACTGTACCTTGTGACAAATATGGGTCGATCTTTGGTTTGTTTGTCTGTATTTCTTTTTAATAATGCTGTTCTACCAGTATACTTTGCCCTAGTGTAGGCCTTTTGGAGAGTGATGTTGTTATATCCCCGTGCCACAAATCTTGATACCATTTCTTGAGAATTACTTTCAAACACCTCATCCTGGTCACAAATCATTTTAAGTCTTTGTAACTGTCCAAATGGTATGTTGTCTTTAAGCCACTTAGGATGGAAACTTCTTGCATGTAAAATGGTGTTTCTGTCTGTTGGCTTCCTGTATACTAAGATATGTAAAAACCCTTTATCATCTTTAAAAATGGTAAGGTCAAGAAAATGAATTTTATCTTTGCTATACTCTAAAGACAGCTTAATGTTGGGGTTGATACTGTTCAGAAATGTATGAAATTCTTGTAATTCTGATTCTGATCCAGACCAAAGCATACACACATCATCAATGTAGCGGCCCCACCAAACAAGGTACTTCAAATAACTATTTCTTTCACCATTGAAAACAAAATCCTCTTCCCATTTGCCCAAGAAAAGACCTGCATATGAAGGACTATGACATGCCCCCATTGCACACCCTTTTATCGGTTTGAAAATCTTCTCCTGGAAAATTAAAATGTTGTTAGTTAGGGTCCATTCTGTCAAAGCAAGTAAAAAATCAGTTGGTGGCATTTCAGATGCTGATCGTCCACTCAAGAAGTGTGTAAGACCCTGTTGGTGTTCAATGTTGGTGTACAGTGCTTCCACATCCATTGTGACAAGGTAAGTATCAAGACCAATATTCTGCACTTCTTTCACCTTGTTTAGAACATCAGTAGTATCTTGTATAGATGCCAGGAGTGAATGCAAAAAAGGTTTAATGAAATAGTCAATGTACTTAGAAACAGATTAAACAGATCATCAAAAAGAACTGGGGTATTGTCGAGACTGATGATCTGTTAAGCCAGATCTTTCCAGATCCACCTCTTGTAAGTTTCAAAAGGTGTCCTACCCTACAGGACAAACTGGTACACAGTTATCTCAAACCAGATGCACAGCGAACATGGTTAAGCAACAGATCCAAGGGGTGTTATAAATGTCACCGCTGTAATCATTGTTCAAATGTGTTGCAAACAAAAACCTTTCAGGATTCTGTCTCACTAAAACACCTAACAATTACCCATTTCATAAACTGTAAAACTACTTTTGTTATATATAGTGAAAGCCCACCTGGGAAACAACTCCCAGTTGTCATTGTGACACAGCGCGCACACACTGCACACTATGAAATTACATTTACGCCTCACCCATGCAAGGGGGCAGCCCCCAACAGCACCCCTAGGGGAGCAGTGCTGCGGGACAGTACCATGCTCAGGGTACCTCAGTCATGGAGGAGGGTGGGGGGGAGCACTGGTTAATTACGCTCCCCACCAACCTGGCAGGTCAGGAGTCGAACCGGCAACCTTTGGGCTACAAGTCCGACGCCCTAACCGCTTACCCATGGCTGCCCACATATAGTTTCGAGTGCCCCAAGTGCAAAGTGTTCTATATAGGAAGGACTAAACGACGCCTACAAGACAGACTGGCTGAACACAAAAGATGCAATACGCACAGGTAATATTAATTACACAATGGCAAGACACTACATGGAACACCATAACAGTGACCCGTCCATCTTACAGGCTTGTGGAATCGATCATATTCCACTGTCCTTAAGGAAAGGGGATAGACAGAGGCAGCTAAATCAGAGGGAGACATTTTGGATTTATAAATTGCAGGCCCCTAAACATCCTGGCCTGAATGAAGATCTTGACTTCAGTGTCTTCCTCTGATTTTTGTTTTGTTGGTGTTTTTAATATTTGGTTTCCTTTGGGTTTCTCCTCATCTTTCATTTTTCTTTACTCAATCTATGCATTGTTTTGTTTTTAACCTTTTTGTATTTGAATGTTGACCTTAGGTGATAATGTATGTGATGTGTATGGTCCATTGATCAATAGGGATTACACCTGCTGGACGTTTTATATATGACACTTGAGCAGCACATTTGCAAGGTGGAGGTTTCTGATTGGTGGACATTTCTTCAAAAACCTCTCCTTCCTGGTAAAAACTGTTTGACCCCCTGAAGAAGGCCTGAATGCCAAAACGCGTTGGGGTTTTTAAAGAAGGGTTGATGTGACCTAGCCACTGTAATAAAGGCTTTTTAATTTTGCAAAGTGAGAGTGCCTTGGAGTTTTTTTGCATTACACACATAATGCTTTTGTAATGTCACCTTTTTTCCATTTCAAAACACTAGCTACCAAATAACCACACACTTGCAACCAACTGGTTAAACACAATTGTCATGTGCCAAAACACTAAGGGATAAAATGCAAAACACAGTAATCGTACTTAAACACTTTAAAATAGAAAACAGGGGTGTGACTTTGACTTGAATATGAATGTAAGGCAGTGTTGTAGCAAGAGGAAAAGAAAGAGGGACAGTTAAGATTAGAGTGAGATGACATGTAACAAGAGGAAGAGGTAAATACTATTATTGCAAGGTACAATGTGAGGAGAGCAGACAGAAAAGACAAGGACTAAATTGATCACATTGGAATGACATTGGTTGACTACCTTAAAAACGCTATGTTGAGACTTGCCACCAAATTAGCCAGACATGATACTCAGAGTACCTTTTTTTCTCCAACAACACTGTGTTTTACTATGTTTGCTGTGAATATGGTTCTTTGAAAAATGGTTTTCAATATGCAACCATGCAACAAGCAAACACTTCAGCATATTGACTGATTTTGGATTACATAAAAGTAAAAAAATATCTATTGAAATATATTTAGTGAACAGCATTTGGGGGGGGTAACATTACCCTTTGCGCTGCTATAACAGTACATGGAGTCCTCCACCGCCATTCTAACTTTGGGTCCATACAACACTGAACTTATGCTTGCATTTTTGGACAGAGTACACAACATTGTAACTGCAGTGAACACGAATGAACGCATGCGTTACATTGTTGTGTGGGACAATGTGTCCTTTCATAGATCTCCTTTGGTATGGAATTGGTTTCTACAGCATCCACAGTTTACAGTCCTTTTTCTTCCACCATACTCTCCTTTTCTAAATCCAATAGAAGAGTTTTTCTCAGCATGGTGGTGGAAGGTTTACGATCTCGATGAAATTCTGTGGCCAGATGCAGCAAGGAGAAGGGATGCCTATTTTTTTTTCAACATGGTTAAAGATACTGTTGTGTATTGTTTTGTTCAGTATATACTTTGTTGTCAAACTGCAACTATTGGCTGAGTTGAGTCTAGTTACAAAATAAAAAAATAAACATTTTCATTGGTCTGCAGAATTGCTGCCATGTAGTGTTGAATTTGTGAATTGGTGTTATTATGACCGCCACTAGCGAAGCTAGCGAAGCTAGCGAAAGCGGTCATTATAGTGTTGCCGAGACTTTTTTCCCTTTTTTAAATTTTTTTTTTTTTTTTTTCCACCGATTTTTCGTCAACGATTGCCAGGACACTGGAACTCTGGGGGACATGAATCTTTGTAGGCATGTAGCCCTAGAAGTTTTTCAGCGAATAGGAGCTTTTGGCCACCAAGGGCCACCCCCCCGCTGTGCCAGTGTCCATCAAAGAGGGGGAGACGCCGAAAAGTTTTTGCTGAATAACTCAATGAACGTTTCACCGAACAACATGAATTTTTTCTGATATGTCGGTGTTACAGGGGCGTATCAACCCTGCCCAAAAACACTCACTTAAAGTATAGCGCCACCTAGTGATATGGGTAAATGCAAAAAATGGGATTTTATATTGGCAATATCTTGGACCGAGAAGGTGGGAACTGCACAAAATATGTCATGCACGATCAGCACAAAGACTTCTAAAAGCACAGCACATGCCATAAAATTTGCCCCATAGGGGGCGCTGTAATTGTACAAAATGTCGTTTTGCCTATTATCTAGAGAACAGTAAGGTTTACAAGCAGTTTTTTTTGTCATGAAATCTATTGACCCTCCCGCATTGAAAACACTGGTCGACGCCCACTTCCAACAAAAACAATTTCCGTGAAATTTTAACATCGCTAAAACAAAACCAAACGAACTCGTCACAGGCCGTTCATGTGAATCTCACCAAATTTGGTACATGTCATCTACACACATTGGTGACAAAAAGTTATCAAAGGATTAAGCTAGGTGTCCAAAAACAGTTTTTTAAAAAAAACTCATCAACATTTTTTCCCAAGACAGTGATTTTGTAGTAGTATGTCGGGGTTACAAAGACACATTGACCCAGCCCATAAACTGTCACTTGAAGTATAGCACCACCTAGTGATAGAGGTAAATGCAAAAATTGGGATTTTGTATTGCCAATATCTTGGGCCGAGAAGGTGGGAACTGCACAAAATATGCCATGCACAATCAGCACAAAGACTTCTAAAAGCACAGCACATGCCATAAAATTTGGCCCATAGGGGGCGCTGTAATTGTACAAAATATCGTTTTGCCTATTATCTACAGAACAGTACTGTTAACAAGCAGTTCTTTTTTGTCGTGAAATCTATTGAACCTCCCGCGTTGAAAACACTGGTCGACGCCCACTTCCAACAAAAAGAATTTCTGTGAAATTTTAACATTGTGAAAGTGAAACCAAACAAACTCGTCATAGGCCGTTCATGTGAATCTCACCAAATTTGGTCCATGTCATCTGCAGACAATGCTGACAAAAAGTTATCAAAGGATTTATCTTGAGATGGACTGTTTCAAAGTTACATGTCAATCAAAATTCAAAACATAGCTTAAAATTCTTCAAAAGTCCATATCTCGGCTTCTAATTGCTCATATTTGCTCAAAGTTGACATGACAATTTTGAACAGCTTTGTTTTCATGTGCACCAAATTTTGTGACATTTCGTCACAGGGTGCGATGTTTCCCATCAAAGCTAGGTGTACAAAAGTTTTTGTTAAATAACTCATCAAAAATTTTGACAATGATTTTGTGTTAGTATGCCGGTGTTAAAGAGGCGTATCGACCCATCCCATAAACACTCACTTGAAGCATAGCACCATCTAGTGATATAGTTAAATGCAAAATTGTGATTTTTCTTTGCCAATATCTTGGACCAAGAAAGTGGGAACTACACAAAATATACACAAACACACAGAATGTAATTCATTCAAAACCCACATCAATGCCCACTTCTAGCAAATCATTTCCACACAAACTCTCACCTTACAACACTGACCTACCAAAAACTCATCATACCTGCAGTTCCCACCCTTCAATACACTGCGGCGGTCATACCATGTACCGCTATGTGGTACATCTAGTTAGTGGTGAATTTACTATATTTTACTTTGTCTGTGTAGTTTACAAGAAACAGCCACTGTTACAAGTATTTTGCATTAATTACCACTGTGTCTAACTTATTCCAATACAAACATATGATGTGACTCATGTGTGTGCAATTTGGTGCCACAATTGCATTTTTATAAATATGTGTACACTTTTGACAAAAGAATAGCATTTACTGTTCATGTACTGGTTCTTGAAAGCACACTACCACATGTGTTGTCACGTGATTCTGCCCAGTCCAGTCAATAAAAACAATTTTGGCTTGAAGTGATTGTAATCCTTTTTTTTTGCCCAGCCCTAGGTAAAATGGGTCTTGTGAGCAGGGTTGCTAGGGTTGCATGACAAAACTTTTTCAATGACCAATCAAAATCAGTCTCTAATGACCAAAAATGGACAGTCTCAACCATTCCCATGCCAACAAAGTTAGTCTTACAGTTTTTTTTCAGTTGCTAACAAGCGTTCGTCCACTCATTTGGCACATTTTCAAAACTCTTCACACAATCACCACACCACCACACTTTTGTGGCCATACCATTCAAACGTTTCATGACATTTTCACACAATTTGCAGTCGGTAAACACATTTCCTAATTGCTTACATTTTCATAACAGACAAGATATGCCTCTTAACAAAACGATAGACTATTTTTGTGTTATTTTATTGTTAACACACCACGTCCCAAAATAGAAAACAATATTCCAAACTATAGATACAGCATAAATACACTTCCCACAGCAATGATATCAGTCCAAAAACTATATATCTCAGCTGATTGACAAATATGTAATTGAATAATTGACAGGTGGAATGTGTATGACCATCAGCCACATGATCAAATGACCCTCCTGGATGCAGTGGATGCTGGCTGTAGGGACATAACAGCGGAAGACTGCCAAGGCTGGATCCGGCACTCAAAGTGTGATGTAGGTGAAAACATGGCCAAACCCAGATGATAGAAGAGATTAGAGACAGATTTTTTTGCTGTATTGTTTGATTGTTTCTCTGCTTTACGTATCTGGGCATTTTTATTTGGAAGTATTTTTTTGTTTGTTTTTTCAAATGTACCTACTGAAGTAGGTACTGTAAACAGTAAAGGAAAAAAATCTATTCTATAATCTATAAATCTATTTGCTTTTTACTGAAATTCTTTTGAATGTGACTATTACATGTCAACATACAAGATATTTGGGGTAAAACAGTGGATTGCATTTTTGCATGCACATACAGTACATTTACGTAAAACTGAAACAGAAAAGTCTATGCACTTTTTGTAATGTCAACAATATCCAGTATTTTGAAACCTGGTGTACTTTGATAGACTCCATGTAACTTGTGAAGTGAAAACAAATGTTATTGTTTGACATAAGTATTTAATTTCGAGTCAGAATTCTTGTGTTTTGGGGAAGTTAGTATGTACAGAAAAATATTTGCTCTATTTTGAAAATAATCTTTGGTATATATTTAACAGTATGTGCTTTTGGGAAGAAAATTAACCATTTGGCCAATTGTGTGCTGTAGGTGTCAGTTTGTGTTAAGAGTTTAGAAAAAGTATCATAAGTATGGGTAAACGCTTGTTAGCAATTGAAAAAAACTGTAAAAAACACTCCACTTTTTAAGAAAATAGGGTCATTTTGCAACTCCTTCAGAGATAAACAGTTGGGTTTTACCATTTTTGGATCCATTCAGCCGAACTCTGGATCTGGCAATCACTGAATTCATTTTGACCACCAACATGCCAGATACAGTGATTGGCTGAATGGATTTAAGATTGACTCTAAGGGAGTTGGAAAATTAGCCTATTCTCTAAAAGTACAGTGCTCCTTTATAAATTCAGTTTTCAGTAATAGTATTTAAGCTCAGATTAAGTAACATGTTGATTACTTTTTAGAAGAGTGTTTGGCTTGATCCAAGCCATTTTTGTTTTGTTTTTAGAGCGGTGTATGCATACCAGAATTCTTTGTGGTCAACTGTGGCCTAGTCGTTAGGGATTTGGTCTTTGGATTGGAGGGTTGCAGGTTCAAATCCCACCCTACCCATGGTTGAAATGCCCTTGAGCAAGGCATCTAACCCCACACTGCTCCAGGGACTGTAACTGAAACCCTGTAAATACCTGTAAGTCGCTCTGGATAAGAGCGTCAACGAAGTGTAATGTAATGTAATAATGTAATGTAACCAGAATTCTTTGTGTTATCTTATCACACCTGTCACATATGACCCAGCTAATGTCCTAGCAGCAATTAGGGATGGTGCTATTCATAGTGATAGTGATGGCATCTGTGTTTTGCTCTGTGTTTGTGCTATTTTATAGAGAAATGCATATATAATACACAAATTACTACACTACTTAAACCGATATAATACTTAAGCATTAAACTTCATAGAAATATAATGGTAGCACTTTATTTGAAGGTGCCTACACATAAGACTGACATGAGACTCTTATAAATATACCATAATAGATGTCATGCACATTAATGACACTTCATTAATGTTAATGACTGTTGTCATGAAGTCTCATTCAGTTTTTGTAATGTCAAGTTAGCTATGTTTTGGATGTCCTCATTATGAAAACTTCACATTAACCCATTAAGACCTAAAACGCCTGGAAAAAGGCCTAAAAATCCTAAGGGTGATTTTAAAACAACCTCCCAGATCCTGAGGTATTTCTGGAATTTCAACAATAATGTCAACACCTATTAAATAAGTGATTTCTCAGCCTCTGAAGCACATGGAGACAAAATTCCAAAAGTATTTGAGAGCTTACACTTGTGGGTTTCATTTTTCTACACCTTCAGAAGAAAATATAAAATAATCCAGAAACACAATAATATGGAAAAAATAAAACAACAGTCACAACATGTACAGTGCACAACATTTTCCAAGTTTTAAATAGAAGAAAAGTCATTTGCACTGATAACATTAATAATCACTGCTTGTTATTCTATAACTATCAATCAGTATTTTAGTTCTTACCTCCATATAGGCGAATCCATGGAGGTAAGAACTAAAATACTGATTGATAGTTATAGAATAACAAGCAGTGATTATTAATGTTATCAGTGCAAATGACTTTTCTTCTATTTATGTAGCATTTCATGTTTACATCTTTAGCATAATGAGGTATTGGTATTATGCATTGAACTTGCTGTAACACAAGACAACAATGTAATTTACAGTCTATAGCATAGAATCGGTCCTGTGCCATGGCGTCATAGAGTCTTGAGTCTTGAAGAGATGTTTAGTGCGTCTCCAATAATCTCTCCGTGCAGGCAGAACAAGTAGCCCCATGCTAATGGGTCCGTGTACGTGGTGGCCATTCGATTTCCGTTTTCAAAACAGGAACTGGAAAACGGATAACGAGCCGTCTCCCGTCTCCCGTCTCGGAGACGGAAAATGAGAGACAAGGAACGAACCGATTTCCCATTTCCGATTTCCAACTTCAAAAGAGAAACGGGAAAAGGGGTCGTTTTCTGCGCTCCAATTCGTTGCTCATGAATGGGAATCGGGGTAAATAAAAACAGGGTCGTTTTTTTATATCTAAGTTTGCATTTATATCTTTTAGTTCAACCGGAAGACATTATGATGAACTTGAATTTGAACTTGTTCTTGAGAGGGGGCTGCCATTATTGCTTTTCCCAGTGGTGTAGCTAGTTTGTTGGTAGTTGATAGTTTCTTGATAGTTTGTGGATATTTTTGTTAACATGTCTCTCGAAAAATATGGTGACTTCATTCGTAGTAGGAGGTGTGGCGGCATGTCATGTATTGACATTGCCCATGATTTGGCCATGGAGTTTGGTGAAATTAGGGGTATTTCACCACGGAATGTCCGTCGGTGGTGTCTGGAGCAGGGACTCCTCAAGGACTTCTGTAGCGATGATCAGCTTGAGGCTGCAGTCGCGCAAGGAATTGTGGAAGTAGGTGCCGGCAAATTATTCGCTTCTTTTTCCCTGCTCTTTCGAGAGGTTTTTTTGTTATTGTAGAAAAATCTTTTTTTTAAAAAACAATGTACAGATTGATGACGTTTGCGTGTCTCTTGTGTGTGTAAAATATTGTAGCCTACCAATCAGTAGCGGTTTTAGGCACGGGCGAACCGGGTATATGTAATTTGAAGATGTGTAATTTGAAGCGAGGCTTCGAAGCGTGTGTCGAGCAAAAGTGGGCGTGTCAGTTGAAGCCTCAGTTCGATGCTTGTATCCATAGACTGAGCAACGCACCTACTTTCTACTGGAGCGAACGTGACGCGGGGCCGCCATCTTGAGGTGGTGATTCGCTCCACTCAGTATAACCGGTTTGACAGAATTAATGAATTGTCACCGCATTTTATAAATAATATCTCGCTAAAATAACACTGGTTTTTATGTCATCCATGAAGCAATGATAAAAAAACGTGGTTCGAAGGGATATTATTCATACTTGGCCAAACGTTATAGAATATAGGCTACATGCATCTTACATAAAAGGCCTTTATAATATTGTGGTAAAGTGAACATATATTCAATATCATAACAGTGTAATTCCTGTGGCAGCGGCCGGGGTGTCATACTATACTAATGTGATTATTTAATCAATATACACATCAAAAAAAAAAAAAAAAAAAAAAAAAAAAATATATATATATATATATATATATATATATATATATATATATATAAACACACACACACACACACAGTTGAAGTCAATATTATAAGCCCCCCTCCTGAAATTAGACATCACTCTTGATTTATCAGTGAGAATGAAAATTACTAATTATTAATAGTCAAAAAGTGAAATATGAATCAGAGTGTGTGTGTGTGTGTGTGTGTTTGCTTCCACAGGCTGGGTCATCATATGGCCGGCGCATGATGACTGGTCATTTGGCAGCAAATGGAGTCCGGGCTTCTGAGGGCAGGGTGGGCAAAGTCCTCAGAAGACTTCAGCCAATCTATCACGTGGCGAGACAGCAAGTAAGGCCAAATATAATGTATTACAGTTTCTATAGAAAAGTTTGGAACAATTAGCAGCAACTTTGTTGATAACCCCTGCTATGGAACATGTATGTCTTTAGGCAGAATGGCCCACTGAGCTGCTGTGTAAGACAAGAAGTTTAGAAGTTTCAGTCCCAATGCCAGTCCTCCTCTATCTAACCTCTATCATGTCTTATATGCCTCTAAGGGCTCCAAGGCACCTAATCACGCACGATGACTTCACTTTTGGACGAAAGCATCAGCTACTATAGAATGTGATGTGTATGTGTGCATACCAATTAAACTTGTTCTTGCTACAGAGCGCCAGGAACCTGAACCCAACCCCTTATGTGGCCCAGTACATGGGCCACAAACTCCATGTGGACCAGAATGAAAAACTGGTCATGTTTGGTGTCACCCATGTGATGGCTATCGATGGGTACAGCAAAAAGGTTGTTGGCTGCTCCACCATGCCCATCAAAAACAACCTTAAGATTTATGACGAGGTATACAGGTAAGCCACAAAGTAAACAGAGGAAGACATTCCAGGACACATTTCTGTGAAATTCCATTTCCACTTTAACTACAGGTTTTCCTTCGTTATCCTTTGTACCTTTTTCAGACCTGCTGTGCTCTCGTATGGGATGTGGGACCAAGTCCGGGTGGACTGTGGGAGGGAGTTTTACCTGCTCCTTTTCATGCAGGAGAAGCTGGCTGGGTACCGCTTCAACCAGGAAAGACCTGCATACCTGCAGACACCATCTACCAGAGTAAAATCACCTCTTACCATATTCAGTCTCACATATGCTACTGTTTTGTAACAGGGACTTCACAATCATTAGGCTCAGTGACAGCTTCTTTCCTAAAGCTGTCGCACATCACCCTCATAATAAAAAATCGTCTCTTCTGCACAGAATCACACCATTGAGAGAATGTGGGTGGAAGTCAACCAAAGGGTCAACTACCCATTGAAAACTGCCCTTATGCAGGCCCTGGACCAGGAGTCCTTCTCCTTGGAAGACTCCCTCGCCAAATACTGTGTGTCTACACTGACCTGTCATGTGGCAAGGCTTGGAATATCCAATTTTGTAGAGGCGTGGAACGCCCACAGAATTCCAGGTACTTACATGTATTGACATTGTATCTGTACACATGGCCACATGTCAACTCTTTCAACCCTCGAGAAGGCTGTAAAGACCGTTCTTCACACATTGCTTTCTAAACAAATATGTCCATGACAATGCTTAACTGCTCAGAAATAAAGACCAGAATTTTTAGTCTGTCTGTAAATGTAATGCAATGTAAAGTAATGAAGACTTCTTTTACAGGGAAAGGTGTACCCAACATTTTGTGTGGGGAAGGCTGCCCAGCGAAGGTCAGTCCAGACCACATACCAACTGCTGACATCGCGGCAGACATGTACCAGGTGGAGGTGGGGACTGGACTGACAAGGGAGTCAACTTTTGGGTCGGACCCCTTTCCCAGTGAGGAAGCCCGCAGTAATGCTGCTCAGGCATTCAATGCTGTATGTCCATCACTGCCGTCACTGCTGCACAGTGCGGTGAACAATGACTATTTCCCACTGCAGTCGGCATTGCAGCACTTAATTGACATTACACGACACTACGCTGCATAACACACACACACACAGTGAAGCCTTTCTCTCCCCCAACACACACACACACACACATTTTTTTTATTTTCCTTGTTGCCCTGTTAATCTGTTTCACCTTGTCTCCTTGTTTCCTTGTTCCCTTATAATCAGCCTGGCTACCACGACCAATATCTAAACGGGCTAGTCAGAGAGGACTAAACTTCTACACACAGGGGTACATTCACAACATAAAAATTACAAAGTTACACAATGGGGATGTAATTGTCGAGGCTTTATTTTGGAGATCGATGAGAAAGACAGAAAAACCTCATTGTCTGTTGATAATATTAAGCCTAAAACTACAGGACAAAATAGTGGAGTCAACTTGCTCATGTAAAGTAGGGTGAGTAGGCCTAGTAAATACAATAACTGAATACATACACTCAAAATATGAATAGCCTGTTGTAGCATTTTTGTTTCGTGTGTTGCAGGTTGAATGGGCATTGCTCCCACGTAGTCGGACTCATTAAGTCTTATGACACTGAGTACAATGTAGCCTTACTAGCCTAGCACAGAAAACAGCGCTAACAACATCTGAAACTATTCCCGGTTGTAAGCTAGCATTCTACACAGTTCTTAATTAAAATAAATAGATGTCTTCAATTTCCTTATCTTTGAACAAACGACCTTGTGCTTGTTGATGTTGTTGACGTTGAGCTGCGAGTGTGGCCTTCCGCAACACTTAATTCATCTTAAACACTTTTCGTAATTAGTTTTAGGTTTGGGAAATAAAATAAAGCGACTTCCCTGAAGCCTTTCAGGATACCGCTCATCCGCCCGACATGTCCCCCAAGCACATCGCAACACCATTTTCACATTTGTTTAATTTACAATCTAGCTGCTACTGTTACCTCCTGCTACGTTAATCAACTGTTGGCGCTATGGAAACCTGGTTTGTTTGTGGGACAAGGAATTCACCATGTGGGCTTCCACAACTGCTGCAATCTGATTGGCTGCCCTTTTACGTTTGATTGACAGTTCGGAAAGGTCTATTTGTGACACCGGGAATCCCTCATTGTGTAGAACTTACCTGTTGCTATGAAACCTATTGTTTGTCGGTTGAACCCAATGGTTGAACCAGAGCCGTTTTAAATTGTTACGAACATATAATACACATATCTGTCCTATGTTGTTTAAATGTTTTTTTTTAGATATAACGTTGATGACATGCATTCCGTGTGCGATCGCTAGAATAATGTGTCATCATTTGGTGATGGATTATATCGCCGTAGTGCCATATAGCTTTGACATCTGTGCTCTGCCATTCACTTGTGTAGGGTTTTAGCCTTTAGCATTTGCTGTCGTATCCCCCCCCCCACTCCATTTATCCCATGCTAGGGAGCAAAAACGTAATATAAATACCTGTCATCTAGCGACTGTTTAAATGTTTTTATATATAACGTTGATGATATGTATTCCGTCGTTAGAATTATTTGTCACCATTTGGTGATGGATTATACCGCCGTCGTGCCATATAGCTTTGAAAGCTATGATCTGCAAGGGGTTTAGCCTTTAGCATTTGCTGACATATCCCCACACACTATCCCATGCAAGGGAGCTAAACGTATCCGTTTCAGGATTATTACAAGTTCAAACACAAATAAATAACTTTGCAGTAACGGTGACGTATCACACTACGTTTGTATATAATAAATAATATGATTGCCGAAATAAAACAAATGAAAAACACCTATTTGCTTCACAGTTGAAGGTCATGTGACAGCTAGTTGACACACTTCAATGAATGAGGATGATCTGGGGTGCATCCAGTTCACCTTGAAGGAGCTGACCGCACAAAACACTACTGGCATAGTGCAATTTACGACAACATTATTAAGCAACATACGCAATATTGTGCAAGAAACAAGAGGTAATGTTTCTACTGGTCAGGTGTTGGACTGTGCACTGTACTTCGACGACTTTGACAATAAGGCGAACTGAGACATATTTGCGCAGGTCACCTTGAAGGGGCTGGCTGGCACCTTAGTGGCGTAGTGCAATTTACCACAAAATTAATAAGCAGCAACATACAGAATATATTGTACAATGGCTAATCATCTTCATGTTTTAATGTATTCACCTGAAATATCCTCCCTACTTTTCCCACCGTCAAATCCTCCTGCCGAATTCGGACCCTCTTTGCACCCTTGAATATAACGTACTGCGCCTCGGCATTCACCCCCTATTCCGACATCCCATTAGTCAGACATACCACTATTCAGACATCCCGCTATTCAGACACTTTTTAGTACCGCTATTCCGACAGTTTTTTTTTTTCACAGTTAATGATTGACAGCTGCTCTCACGAAGCGGGGCTGCTTGATTAATTGGGTTCAGCTGGTTCAGAAAGTAGGCCTACTTAAATCCTACATTGAGTTTTGTTTAATAAGCACACTATTTATCAATATATATGCATATATTATTTTTAAACATGGCAGCGAAAAAGAAAGTCCTACTACATAACGAGCATCAACTCACTCACAAATGGTCACCTCCCGATGTGCCTTCTTTGTAAACGTGTTTTCGAATGAGGCAATGAAACACGAAACGAGCACCTGACCAAGATTCACACTGCAAGGCATCAGAGGATAGCCCACGTTTTTTTCCCCTAAGCCCTAAAGGAGCATTAGCCTATTCAAAGCGCAACATTGTTACCTTGTTTTGTCGGAAGGGAAGTCAAACACAGAGCGAGTTGGTGTTATCACGCATTTCTCTTTTAATTGCGAAATCGGGATCACCGTTAATTTTTGGAGAAAGACTTGTTCTTCCTGTCAATGAAGAGGTCCAGTGCTGCAGAGCAAGATCCAGCATCGGTGTTGAGGGCCATGCCACTCAGAAATGTGGCACGGAGGATCAACGAGATGGCATCGGATACTGAGGAACAGTTGAAATGTCTGCGTCAGTATCCATTCAGCATACAGCTGGATGAAACGACTACTGCAGACAACAACGCTATGCTGATGTGACAGACATAGGCCCTACGAGGGGAAACGATTCTTTAATTTGAGTTTTATTGCGCGTACAGTGCATAACTCCTTGTTAATTGAGCGCACCTATCCCGTTTACTCCTGCTGCTGTACGTGTCTGTCGCTGCTGCTTATCTCTACGTTGTATTGATATTAAAAAAAAAAAAGAAAAGAGGAAAAAAATCCCTTGCCTGCTGTCACACGGACCAGTTTTCCTTTCCCTAACTTAAATCCGAAAAACTAGTTAACAGGGACTTTGACTACAGTCGGTTTTGCCTCCAGGGTAGGCCTTGGTTTTCAGCGTCACAATAAAACTATTCATGTCGGAAAAGCGGAATGTTTCAAAAATAGCAACATGCCCCTACTCCGACAATGGAAAAAAAAAATGTCGGAATAATGATATGTTTTTTAAAAAATGATAATGTCGCTACTCCGACAATTGGACGCTAATGTCTGACTAATGACATGTCTGAATAGTGACATGTAACCCTGCGCCTCCATGATGAATGAATGTCATGAATGTCATCAGCACCTATTAACTCGTCTCTTTCCTAGGGCTAGTATTTTTCATGACAAAACCAGTTCCGGGTCAAATTAAGGCAAAATTAAGGCAAAATTAGATATAAAAAATGACCCTGTTTTTATTTACCCCTATTCCCATCCATGAGCACCGAAATGAAGCGCAGAAAACGACCCATTTTCCCGTTTCCCCTTTTGAAGTTGGAAATCGGAAATGGGAAATTGGTTCGTTCCTTGTCTCCCATTTTCCGTCTCCGAGACGGGAGACGGGAGACGGCTCGTTATCCGTTTTCCAGTTCCTGTTTTAAAAACGGAAATCGAATGGCCACCACGTACACGGACCCTAATGCATAGCCCAACGAATGTTTTCATTTCAGGGACAGTTACATTCACAGGATCCACATGTTCAGAGTTATCATTGTTATCATCATCTATATCGCTTAGGTCACTAACTTCTGAACTCCCTGCACTGAAATTGAAGTCATCCATATTTCAAAACAATGACACGAGTCCGCATATCAATGTCACATGCATTTTCGGATAGATTTTATTTGGAAACCGATGATGATCGGCCGCAGAGGGAAAAAATGCCTTATCCGCTTTCCCGGTCTTAAAGGTAGAAATGCACAACAGCGCTCCCAGTCTTATTGGTAGAACAGCGGTAATGCGCTCCCGGTCTAAATGGGTTAACCAACATGACATACTGGAAAATTGTCTTTGTCACGACAACTTGATATTAGGAAACAAAATGCAACGTGCTT
The DNA here is from genome assembly GCA_030347295.1 of Setipinna tenuifilis. Classification (NCBI taxonomy): domain Eukaryota; kingdom Metazoa; phylum Chordata; class Actinopteri; order Clupeiformes; family Engraulidae; genus Setipinna; species Setipinna tenuifilis. Next base: position 35,475,502 of record CM059266.1, on the reverse strand, counting down.
ATGATATTGTCATGACAACTTGACATAATTGTAATATCAACTTTCCTGGTACACAGTTCATAGTTTGCCATAAGCAAGACAAGTGGCCATACCAAACACTTTGAGCGTGCATGGTAGAGACATAAAAATCAAATATTCTGCGTCAGGGGGGATTGAACCCCACAATCCAAAAACCATTAAATAGTACTGGTTGCGTGTCTGACATACTAATGGTGTGGTAGGTAGACTGCCAGAAAGCCAGAAGTGATGGCTAATGTCAAAGAGTAGTGCTTAATTTATACAGTTGTGGCTGTACCATCCATCAGTAGGATTATTTGATGGACTGTGAAAATTATAAGAGTAACTACTGTATGTGTATCAAAAAGAACTAAAAGAAACGGAGTAAGTATTCTGTAATCAGAAAATGTACTTAAGGATTAAATCAATTTGACCCACTTAACCTTTAACTACATCAACTGTGTTCCACACCTATGTAATCCAGAAGCACAACTAATGGGAAATGGTATGAGAGCACAAAAGATTCACCTGTTGTCATCTTCATATGTTCAAAGGTAATTTGGCTAATAATAACAGGGTGTGATGAAGTAAACTTGGTACATAAAAAATGTAGGAACACAGAAACGTTCATGGTTGCTTTGTTTGTTGCTCGATGTGAAGATTTATTCGAGTATGAAGAGTATGTATGCGGCAAGCTAGCTCGCTGCGCCGCCTCCCCTTGTTTTGCCGGATCGCTAAAACAGGTGGGCGTTCTTGGAAGTGTATATAGTTATGTCGGGGAAGTTAAAAGAGTTGTCAAAAAATCTTAACTTTCATCCATTGTGGCTGCTTTATTGTACATTACATTCTACACTTCATTCATGAAGCAAACAATGTATCTAACTAGTCATTACAAGTGCCTGTATCGTTTCCAAACTGTTCACGTAATTTTTATATTTGCACAATTCACACAGAATAAACCCACGAAGGACACCGACAATTTCGGCCACTTTCCTCCACGCCTCATTTTTCATGTTTGTGGCTCTGTAAGAAGCATAGACAGTAGACGAAGGTAGGAAGATGGGGACATGTTTAAAATGCGAAACCCAACAGAACTGATTTCGTCATGACAGACCTCCCCTGTGATCTATTTTTATTGGATAACGCGGATGCGTTCACCGGACTAATTTGCATTAAGTTCAGCAGAGCCCAACTTCTTGACGCGCCGCAGCTGTCCGAACCGACGCGCCGGAATCCCGATAGGCTTTACGCGGACGGCAGTAACGGCTTGACGGACTCCATTGAAAATGAATTGAAGGCGTCCAACGCGGCAAATCTGACGCGCTAATGGATCTGTACTGTAATGGATCAAACTATGCTGCAATCAGAACTGTATGGTTAACAGTGTGTACACCCAAACTGTAGAAGATGTAATAATGTCTGTGTTTGGACTGTTCCTGTAATCGTTAATTTAAATGCTGAATGCAAAGAAAGTTTAATTGAGCAGGTGTAAGTTTACCACTGAGCAAGCAAATGTTGTAGTCCATTGGCATTAACATTACCAAGTGTGGCAGTTATGGTAACTGCATGATAGTCGACATAAATGCACTGACAAACACTTACATGTTCAAATATACATGTACGATATAACAAATTTTCTGCCTAGGAGCCAAGGGCGTAGTAATGGTTTTGATATTGGTGGGGACATAATTTGCTTCCCATGCCTCCCTACATCATGATCTAAGCTACTAAAAACTACAGCCTCAACAATCAGCATTACAGTGTGCTGCTTAATTTCCACACAGCATTTGTACAATGAATGTTCATTTATGTGAAATATAGGCCTACCGTATTTTACATGCATTTTGATTTTGTTACTGCAGTTGAAGTGTTTTAGTTGAAGTGCATTTTGAACATGTTAACTGATGGAGTTTTGGAAGTGCACACTGCATAGAGATAAGTGTGAGAAGTGTGAAAAACAAGTGGAATATACAATTGTTGCAGAGGAGATTTCTCTAAGACTGCAAGGGAAGCTCTGCTTCCCCTAAAATGTAAAAAATGTAATGGTCAAATGTTTACGAAATGCCTTAAAACATGTTCATTTCAAACACCAGTTTGTTAATAATAGGCCCATTATCACAAATCAACTGAGTTGGTGTTGTTAACTTAGCATTCCACTTTGTTCTCATGGCCTATGGCCAACGCATTTCCTCATAGACGTCCAGCGTCAATGCACTTTAATGGGCCAGCACGGACCCCTAATGTTCTATGCATGGAAACTGGATGGTCATTGCAGAAATGCCATTTTTTCTCCCACCCCCAGACGCAGAGCGTCTCTGGAGGTGAATGGAACTGTGGGCGGAGTTTTGCTGTATATAAATCACACTCACACTTATTTCCGTTTTGGTTTATTACAATATTCTTGTTCGTTTTTAATTTCGTTTCGTTAGAATCATACTGTTAGGTAGGTTGGCGCTAGTGCTACTTAACTAGCCCGCTAGCGCACCAGCACTAGCCCGCTAGCAGAGCACTATGGCAGACCATTTTCTAGAGAAGGAACGAAGGGTAGAATTAACGTTTAAGTAGATGGACAAATGTTATGATTAAGTTGGCAGTGAGCTTCCCCTCTTTGGAATACCAGCATCCGCCACTGAATTGTTGAAATGTACACGGATGACTAATTCGCAATGCATTCAGATGTGTTAACATGCATTGTGGAGATGGCAGGCACATCACAACTGTCACAATTCACTCACTCACTCAACGCGTGCGTCAAGATATACCCATTTCTCGTTCTGTTTGCTCCTCCGAATAGGGCTAAAGATGAGGGGGTTTTAAAAATTATTTAAATATTTCCTGTTCTTATTTAACTCCACTCCAGTATGCGTATATAGCATGATTGCTATATACGTATATATATATATACGTATATAGCATGATAGCATAATCTGGTTCAGTAGAATCAGACTGCAACGCATTCCCCGTCCAAAACGAAAACCATGGAAATGAGAAGCAAAGACGTTATATTGGGGTTTATTCCGTGCTAATGGAAAAACAATGAAATTCATCGCTAGGAAGAGTAAACACTTCGCTGTCTAAACAGGTTTATACAACGCTATCTTGTGCGAGAGTAACTTACTGTTGACTGCGTGAAATAATTTCTGATGTCCGTCAGCTTTCTCTTCCTGCCCGAGTCAGACATGATTCTCCCAGCCACCAAACAGTAGGCCTAGTAGACACACTGCTCTGCTATTACATTTTTTTTAATTTTCCCCACTCAGTCCACCAATTTACCAATGACAACCCAGTCATGATGACACATACAGGAAAGTGAGCCAATCCCACCAATTACATGCCCTCTTTCAGAGGCGGAACTAAGGAGGGGAAAATTAACCGTTTGCTTCTCAAATGTTGTGCAGTTTCCCATTCAAAATTGGTATGGACATTTTAAGCACTTCCAAATATTGGTATGGACACGTCCATACCGTCCATACCTAACTTTGCGCCCATGCTAGGAGCACTCCTTTCTAAAACCCTTTCTAAAATTATTCTACGGTATATACTACTTAAAGTACATAATCATATGGAGAACCCTCCAGGTAAACCTCTGGGAATGAAAGCCTCACTGAACCAGTTTGTAAGTACATTGACTATTTTACAGTTTTTTACAATTTTTTAAGCTCAAATTTGTGCTTCAAAATGTTTTCAAAACACTATACACAGTTAAAGCAATCATACACTCAATTAACAGAATACCCCAAGTCTCTTGCAAAATGATTTTCTTCTTACAAAATTATACACTTATTTATAAAAATGTGATTTTTATAAACAACAACAAAAACAAACAAACAAACAAACAAACAAAACAAAAAAAAGAATGATGGGCAAATCAAATAAGGAAAAGTAAAGTGAACTCAGTAAGCAAATAAAATAGAATAAAATAACAGTAGATAATACAAAAAAGGAAAAATCTAAATATTACAAAAAAAAAAATGAAAATCATTAACAGTCAGACCACCATGAGCTAAGCTCGACCATAATAAGTTGAAAACAAAAATGTTTTTAGCCTAAATTTAAAAATACTGAGTGAGCCTGACTCCCTAACACTCAGGGGAAGATTATTCCACAGGGAGGGTGCGCGGAAGATGAATGCTCTGTGTCCAACTGTCTTCTTCCGCACATCTGGGATGGACAAAAGGCCAGCATGCATGGACCGCAAAGGCCGAGCTGGCACATAAGGTGACAGAAGCTCAGTAAGATAAGTTGGCGCTAATCCATGAAGGGCTTTGTAGGTAAGCAACAAGATTTTGAAATCAGCTCTAGCTTGAACAGGCAACCAGTGGAGGGAGGCTAAGATAGGTGATATGTGCTCAAACTTCTTGGTCTTTGTCAGAACCCTTGCTGCAGCATTCTGCACTAATTGAAGCCTACTCAAACTGCTTGATGGAAGTCCTGAAAACAATGCATTGCAATAGTCCAGTCTGGATGTAACAAATGCATGTATTAATATTTCCGCATCATGTAGAGACAACATACAGTAGGTCTAATTTTTGCTATATTAGAAAGATGATAAAAGGCTGATTTTGCTACTGCCTTGGTCTAGGGTTGAAAAGCTAAATTTGAGTCAAAGAGGACGCCAAGATTTTTAACAGTTTGGTTCTCAATGATGGTGCAATTATCAATGATGAGAGATGACGGCACAGGGAGACTGTTAGATTTTGGTGGTCTCACTATGAGGAGCTCTGTTTTGTCAGCATTAAGCATGAGGAAATTCAAACACATCGATTTCTTGATTTCTAACACACACGCTTGTAAGTTGAGGAGGTGAGAATCAGAATTTTGCAGAACAGGGACATATATTTGAGTGTCATCTGCATAGCAATGGAAACTGATGCCAAACTTGTTAATTATTTCACCCAGGGGTAGCATATAGATGGAGAACAGCATAGGGTCCAGTACTGACCCCTGGGGCACACTACACCTCACTGAATTTAACGCAGAACTGCTGTTGTTAATGACCACGCGCTGGGTTCTATTTCACAAATATGACTCAAACCAGGAAAGGGCTGCACCTTTGAGGCCAATGTGTTTCTCAAGGCGGCTAAGGAGTAAACTATGGTCAATGGTCGATGGTGTCAAAAGGAGAAGGAGAGAGGCTTGGCCAGTGTCACTAGCAAGTAGTAGGTCATTTGTGACTCTGATCAGGGCAGTTTCTGTGGAATGTCCAGATCGAAAGCCAGACTGAAATTTATCACATAGGTTATTTCGGGTTAGATGCGCAGTGAGCTGATCTGCAACTATCTGCTCAAGGACCTTGGACACTGGTCTAAAATTTTGCAAGTTTTGTGGGTCCAAATGTGTTTTTTTAAGTAGTGGTTTAATAACTGCTGATTTGAAGGCTGATGGAACCATGCCTGTTGAGAGAGACATATTGATCATGGAGAGAAATGAGCTACATATGGTGGGGAACAATTCCTTTAACAGACTAGATGGTAAGGGATAAAGTTGACACGTTGTAGGTTTTGAGGCACTGACAACTGCTTTAAGTGCATTTGCAGAGACGGGCATGAATTGAGCCAAGCAGAGCTGAGGGGGAAAGTTGATGGATTCATCTGTACTATCCTCTAAATCATACAGTGGTCTGATGTTAGTGATCATATCTCTGATCTTGTCAATCTTTGATGTGAAAAAAAGCATAAAATCATCAGCAGAAAAAATGTTGTTGAGGGGGGAAGGATTACATTGTGTGAGTCTACTAAAAGTGCTAAACAGAACACAAAGGTTATCCTTATTGGAATTAATCAAATCAGAGAAGTACGTTGATCTAGTTGTTAAAAGAACATTCTTATAGTCCTTGAAAGCAGTTAACAATTTTGAATGATCAGTGTCTGACTTTGAGCGTCGCCACTTGCGCTCAAGCAGTCTGCAATTCCGTTTGAGCACACGAGTGTTGTCTGTGTACCATGGAGCTGATTTAGCGCGAGTGCGTTTCCGGGTTTTCAGAGGGGCAGTACAGTCAATCGCACTTTGTAGGACATTGTTAAAGTTGTTAGTCAAATTGTCCAGAAGTTCATTATTCGCACAGCAAGACTCAAGTGCGGCAGGGAGGTATTCTCTGAGTGCCAACTTACTAACTTACTAACTTACTGCTAACTTATTATTGTTTTTCTTTGTATAAAAATATTGCACATTAATATGACAGTGATTTATTAAATATTGTATTTTATTAATTTGACCATTGCAATGTACTGGACTGGATTCAAGAACTGGACTCTAGTGCCCATAAGGCCTATGGTGTGATGTCATTTCCTGTTTAATTGATGAACTCTTGTGGCTGCTAGTAGTAAGAAGCGAGGTGAAGCGAAGTGAAGCGAAGTTTTAAGCTTGCAAGTGTCTTCAAGAGCAAGACTTTGAAGTTGTTCTCCCTCTTAGTCCACTAAATCCGGTGGTACGTTGCATTGTTTGTTGTTTTTTACTTTTTAACTGTTGATGTACGTGTGTGTTTATGAATTTATGATTAATTGCACTATGTCTGTCTGTTTAGTTCTACGGTGTATTACAGTTTTTCTCGATGGGTTTGGCTCATTTCTTGAAACTGAGATGACATTCCTATAACTATAAGGTAATTTGGCCAAACATTCTTACAGTTCTGCACAACACTTCAGATAACTAGCAAAATGTCATATGTCTCCAAAAACTGTTCATTCATTCTTCAAAATAAAATCCATTTCCCATTTAAATCATCAACACCATAAAAATTACACAGATCCTTCTCAATTGCTTTGGCTAATTTTCACTCATTCAGTACTTTTGTCAAAACTAACTGGATGGTTCAGCACAACTACACGGATCACCTGCAAATGCTCATATCTCTCCCAAAACAGTTTACCCATGTGTCAAAACTAAATTTCCTTCTCAAATAAATAGTCAGTGCCCCCAAAATGCATTGTCCCTTTGGCATTGTGTAAGCACTGCAACTCAAAATGCTTAGACATTTTGTCATTATGGCTACACCACAGCTACACCACACACACTGCACTCATTCTACCAAGGAAATTGTAACTATTTTTATTTACACATAAAGTAAATTTCATGCATTGGAGAACCTAAAAGGAAAATGTATACAGTATTCTGTAAAAAATCAAAATAAAAATTGTATCATGTCACTGCAATCGGCACATTGGCGCCCCCTAAGTGAACCATGGCATGGTGGAAGTTCACATTGCCTCACACAATGACAAACTATGGTAGGTGGGGCCTTTACACATTGTAATATTTCCCTCACACTAACCCGGGACGTCCACTGTGGCCCGTGGGCCAAGGATGTTTCGGCCGCGCCTGCGGCCCTTGGCCAGGTTGAAACCAGCCTCATCAACAAATAAGAGGATGTGAGGTGTTTTATTTCCATCCAATGCCATTATTCTCATTATACAAAAAATAAAAATAAAACCAACTCAGTCATATAGATGGGTCATACACAGCATCAGTATGTCCTTCACAAAGTCAATATAACCCTCTGCAGTGGTTCCAAACCTGGAGTACAGACCTAAGCAGAGGTACTGCAGGTAGTATTTGACACAAAGAGAAGGGAGAAATACTGATGACAGTGTTCTGTTACAGTTCTTAGGCAAAATTCTGTGGTCAGATACTGTAAAGCTAGATTCCCAACGTAAAGAGGATACTGAAAACCCCCGAAAATTGTTATAGTTATAGGCTACAATGATAAACAACAAATAATTAAATTACCCGTTACCACAGTTCTTTCACTTTGTCTGTGTTCCTATCGAATGCCCCCCTGTAGATAGTGTTTCATGGTCATTTGGTTCTTCTTCAGTACCTGGTCTATTGTTGATATGCTGATGGAGTTGAGGTTTTGTAAGATGGCATTGTCTTGGAAGACTGCATCACAGACTAACTGTTAGATTGGACATCTGCGTTGTGGGAAACTCGTCCTTCGTTAGTAAAGACCTGATTTCACCTGTCACCTATTCACCTAACTGTCATGAATTTATGACATGTTCCAAAAAATGTATACTATATTGTATTATATCCTTAACTAATTTTGACAATTGAGCAGACTATTCTGCATATGATGACTTATACAATGACGTTGTGCTGACATGTTTTGAAGAGACTGACCATTAGACTGAGAACCAACTAACTGGAATAGATCGGCAAGATCGATTCATTTGGAAAATGTGCTAAATGTGGGCTGATTGTGTTAACTGTAGGTAAGTGTACATAACCATTTGCAAAGATGCACTAGATACTTGAGACATGTACAAAGCATTTGAAAATTTGATGAAAGCAATGAGAAATGCCATTCTGTTGTGACAAACTGCAATTTGGTTTAGGGATTTGTCCATGTTGTTTTGAGAATGTCATCTCAGTTTCAAAAAATGAGCCAAACCGATGGAGAAAAACTGTAATAAAGAAACATCTGTGAAGAACCTGGTCTTGGTTTTTGGGGCTAAGAGGGGCACACCCACCTTTTTGGAAAAACCTCTTTTGGAAAAACCACTTGTGTTGGCTGGATGTTACAGGCAAATGCGCATATGATGAGTTTGTTTACTTTCACTTTCGCAATTAAAAAATTTCACGGAAATTGTTTTCATTGGAAGTGGGCACTGGCCAGTGTTGTCAATGCTTGAGGGTTAATAGATTTTCTGACAAAAAATTGCTTGTAAACGAGATAATAAGAAAAATGACATCTCGTACTATTACAGCGACCCTATGGGCCAAATTTTGTGGCATGTGCTGTGCTTTTAGACATCATTGTGCTGATTGTGCATGACATATTTTGTGCAGTTTTGTGCTGATATTGGCAATACAAAATCCCAATTTTTGCATTTACCCATATCACTAGGTGGTGCTATGCTTCAAGCGAGTGTTTATGGGCTGGGTTGATACACCTCTGTAACACCGACATATCACAAAAATTTAATGTTGTTGGGTGAAACGTTCATTGAGTTATTCAGCAAAAACTTTTGTCCGTCTCCCCCTCTTTGACAAACACTGGCACAGGTGGGGGTTTGTTGATGAAAAATCTGTGAAAAAAGGGGAAAAAATTGCGGCAACACTAATATGACCACTTTTGCTAGCTTCGTTAGCAGCGGCCATAATAAAGCTGAAATTTGCATCTGCAACTTTTTGTCGCCATTGAAAATGAATAGCGGAATGTTCAGGCTGATGATGTCACAGTACACTGCTCCGCTCTAGCAGCCAGAGTGACCTCTGCCCTCACTCTAACCTCCACTCGTTTTTTTAATGATCAAAACTCAACCATTTAACCCCCCCCCCGTCCACCGTCATACACCAAGTTTTTTCGTCTATTACAGTTTTTCTCAGTCGCTTTGGTACTTTTCTCACAACACTATTAACATTTGCGCAGCATTTAGTGCATTTCTCAAAACAGTTAGTGCAAACTGCAAAACCTAGTGGATAACCTGCAAAAGCAAGTCACTTGCTCAAAATGGATAGTCAATTCCTCAAAAGCAAGTATTCATGTCAATGAAACTGCCAGTGTCATCAAAATGAGAAGTCTTGACATCATGTTTATGAACAAGATAGTCAAATGGCTTTGTCATGTTTTCATTATGACAATAACTTCTCGTAGTGTTTTCCAATGCAGGAAAAAAAGGTTAGAACTCATTGACACTACCTGAAAATGCTCAAGACAGCACTATACACTACCTGTACAGCCATTTTACGTAAAACTACAGTAAACAGTACACGTTGCTGTATGTAGGGGAGTGAGTACAAGACACTGAATATGTACATTTCCTATTTTTACTGTATATGCTCTTTGCAATTCTACAGCATTGTGCAAAATAAAAATACAATACAGTCACTTATTTAGAACAAACATAAGAAACACCCTTTTGGTAGAGCTGTGCACAAATGTGAACAACATACGTAACAGTACATATTGTAACTGAAAATAGGTAAATCATTCTGGCACATGCAGACGTTCCTGTCTGTCTAGCCATATATTTTCATCTACATCACAACGGATATCATCCCTTGCAATGCAGCGAGAAAAGTGTTTCGTGGAGTGGTAAATCCACCGTCTGCATGACTCTGCTGCAGCAAAGCAGACCATTTACAGTGCTGAACATTAGAGTATACATAGAAGACATGTTTTACCTGTACATACTGGTGACGGCTGAACTAATAGTTATGAGAATTTACATTCTGATCTGAGAAAAGCACCAACGCAACTGAGAAAAACTGTAATACTTCACACACCTCCTTGTGGGTAAAAGCTTAAGTTCACCTGAGAGCAACTGTTCAATTTAGGAGACATTTCCAGCAAAAAAAAATATAAAGAAAGGTATAAAATTTGCTTGACAGAATTTGATAACTAGTTCAACAATTTTGTATGTAATGACTCAAGCAATAAAACTAAGACTATTAGTTTTATTGGGAATGACTATTCAGCATCCACAAGTATAGTTCATTTTGACTGACATGACATAAGCAAATGAAAATGTTAAAAAACAACATTGTATTGTATAAAAGCAACTGACACATATCCAAAAGCATTGGCAATTTGTTCAGAGGAAGGAGAAATTGCTATTATGAGGTGCACAAATGACTAAATGTTGTGGAGGTTGAACTAATAGTTATGAGAATTTACTTTCTGATCTGAGAAAAGCACCAAAGCAACTGAGAAAAACTGTAATGTTGCCAAAATTTACTTTGAAATTCACAGAAACAGTACAAATACACTCAATAACCATACAAATACATGAATACTAACCAATAAAATGGTTATATTATATAAAAGCATTTTTTCAAAGTGTCTATGTGCAACAGCAATGTTTTAACCATTTCAATTTCAACCGCCCCTCCCCTCCACGCCCCCCCTGCAATACCTGCGCACCACCCTAGGGGGGCGTGCCCCCCACTTTGGGAACCACTGATTTAACCTATAACTTGATTTAAACTTTGTAAGAGAGATCTGGGATCTGACTGTGACCTGTGTAATTTTTATGCAGCAACTATTTAAACTGTTTGAAACAGGACAGTTTAAAAATGGTGAAAGAGAGTCAGACAATACTGTGGCAGTTGCACACATGCAAAAACTGCCATTTTTTAAACGTGGAATGTTCAGGAATAGAACTCTCAAGTGATATCATAATCCCCATGCCATGGCCTGCATAATGTTCTGGCATGGGAGTGTATTGCAGCCTATAGTAGTTATCTCTAGTAGCTATCTATGTAGCCAGTGCTACTCTGCTAACTTAGCAAACGTTTGTTAGCCGTTATGCTAACAATGCTAGCAAAGCTAACTATGCTAAAATGCAAAGTAATTAACTGGGTTAACAGTGTTACTTGGTTAACTCAGCTAGTATTCGTTAGCAGTTATGTTAACGATGCTAATTATGGTAACTATGCTAAAATTATGCTAATTATGCTAACTGTTAGCAATCTACCTTACCCAGACAGCCACGGCTTATTAAATAACTTCTTGAATGTACAGAACAATATTACGACAGTTCAAAGTTGTCTATTAAAAAAAAGACAGTATCGAAACAACTGTAGACACCATGTTGTGATATTCTGCACACGTACTAGTCTGTGCAAACCAGCTGTTAGCTTTATGCTAACTTGCTGGATCTTTGCACGAAGGTAGACGGGTCTGCCACAGTACGCCCACGATTTGACAATCAACTTCGGCTAAAATTCAATATCACTCGCTGTCTGTTGGGTAATTCTGGAACCATTAACGGTCACGCCTCGTTGTGTGGGTATCCCGGCCCCGTACTTTAATTTCCGTTCCATTTTAACACTATGTGAAGCCTGAACCATGCAATAGACGAAACATTTTGTATAGTTTTACTTGGACCCACAAAATCCAGCAAGGTGATAGGTGGGGTTGCCACACATCCAGGTTTTTCCTAGATTGTCCCTGTTTGTTATGGTCTGTCCAGGAAAATGAAATAACTGTGCTGGACCGGTTTTTCAGTGCACTTTCTCAGATTCCTCCATTGAAATGAATACAACTTAATAATAATTTGTGCAGCTGACGCGCGCATGCATCAACGCGTCCCGGGTTTTTACAACTCAAATGTGGCAACCCTACAGAGCCCAACGTTGAACTTAATACTGTGTTCTCCTCTTAGAATGTAGGGTTGAAACACTGAAAAAAGTGTTTAAAGGTATTTTCCTGAATGCCATATAAACTTAAAGGGTTTAACTTACCCATATGACTAAAAAAAAACACACACACACACAGTGAACATAGCGCAGAAGAACAAAAGCCCTAAACCAGCTTGTGCACAACAATAGAATTCCAAATGCCGGTATATCTGACTCTCACTGCTCTGACTTTAATGTGCGAGTCCTGAGGAGATGGTTGGCAGCACATAATCTAGGTAGTGGATAGACGACTTCTTTAATATTCATTTACAGTAAGCATTTCACATTTGTTCTATTTTTTTGCCATGAATACAGTATAGGTTTCAGCAGTGTTGTCTTGTCTTTTGTACTTTACATAAAAAATAGTACGTTTAGGTATTAAAAATAGTATGTTTAGGTCAGTGGCGGATGCTGGTATTCCAAAGAGGGGAAGCTCACTGCCAACTTAATCATAAAATTTGTCCATTTACTTATATGTAAATTCTACCCTTCGTTCCTTCTCTAGAAAATGGTCTGTGACCCTATCACTTACTCTCATCGTGCCCCCTAAATGACAGCTCCTGCCTGGCAAGCAATGACGTTACATCAATGAGGCGATTTAAGAAGGCTCGGTTTTGTTTTACATTTGCGTTGTGCTTTGCTACTTGAATGCGAGCACCTTCGTCAAGTGCGTGTTCAACTCTAACTCTGCCGAGGCAACTTAATCTCGCACAGGCATTGACATGTTCGTTGCTCTTTTCGTGCCGTTTATATGCTCGGTCAAAGTTGGACAAATCCTCAAAGCCAAGTTTTGACCAGACACATCCGTGAGCTTTCATAAGGAGGCATGGCCAGCAGTACATTTTTTTAGTTACAGCACTCCCAGTCAGCCAGCTAATTTGGGTGTACTGAAAAGACCTGGTATTTTTCCCACACTTACGCACCAAATCAATTGCAGGCGTTGGTCTGCCCTGCTGTTTAATTTGAAGTTTCTCCTCATAACTACGACTATCAAATGGCTTTGCCAAAATCAAATCGACAATATTGACATTGTCTGCCATAGTGCTCTGCTAGCGGGCTAGTGTAGGTGCGCTAGCGGGCTAGTTCAGGAGAGCTGAACTTAAGTAGTACAGTACTAGCACCAACCTAACGAAACGAATTCTAACGAAACGAAATTAAACACGAACAAGAAAATTGTAATAAACCAAAACGGAAATATGTGTGAGTGTGATTTATATACAGTGTAAGAAAAGTATTTTCACTGAGGAAATGCTAATCAACATCCGCGATGGGACTGAGCTCCAGCAGCCAAGTGACAGTCTATGTATCAAAAACGCCAGCCAATCAAAACTGGATTCAGAGGTTCACCAATCAACGCGGGGACTGCTTGAAGTCCACACCAGAAAAACTCCGCCCACCATTCCATTCACCCCCAGAGACGCTCAGCGTCCGGGGGCGGGAGAAAAAAATGGCATTTCTCCAATGACCATCCAGTTTCCATGCATAGAAAATGAGGGGTCCGTGCTGGCCCATTGAAGTGCATGGACGCTGGACGTTTATGAGGAAATGCGTTGGCCATAGGCCATGAGAACAAAGTGGAATGCTAAGTTAACAACAGCAACTCAGTTGATTTGTGATAATGGGTCTATTATTAACAAACTGGTGTTTGAAATGAACACGTTTTAAGGCATTTTGTAAACATTTGACCATTACATTTTTTGTACATTTTAGGGGAAGCTGAGCTTCCCTTGCAGTCTTAGAGAAATCTCCACTGGTTTAGGTATTGTAGATTTAGCTTGATTACTATATGTTTATCTTGTATCTAGTTTACCTTGTATCTTGACTTATTCGACTCTAAGGCGAGTGAAATCAAACTTTTACTGAATGATAGGCTACATTTAACAGGGTTCCTCCTGTCTCCGGTCGTGTAAATATACGAATAGTTGTATCATTGACCAGGCCTGGAAGTGTCATGGTATTTTGAAATTTTAATGAAACTTTTTTTGGAAAAGACGTTTTAATCCAACTACAGCCTTCTACGTTGTCACAAGGGTATTTCCTAATGTATTTTCCTCCCTTACACAAGAAATGCTTTGACAGTAGTTAACTACTAGCTAGATGCTATTTCGTATGTTACCAATATTTCTAACATATTAAATGGCTAAATGTGTATATAAAAGTTTGTTACTTTATAAAGATAATGCATGCATTGTAACAACCTCTGCACTTTGAATATGTCAGTTTATTAGAGTTCGTTTTTTGCACTTTCTGTCTAATAACTTTCCTGTCAAAGCCCTCTCTGTCTTACCTTATTATTAGGTGTAATACCAAGTGTGGCCATTTGGCAGTATGGCGCTAATTCATTGGCCTCTCCTTTTTTGTTTTTATCCGAACGTGGATGCTACATGCTAGTAGCATGGCAGAGTCAAGAATCCAGTTGAATGTCTCTGGAGAGCTTTTTCGTGCGCGTGTTGTTTTTTCTCACGAGTTGACACTACCGTCGTCGTTTTGTGCTATAGTTATGTGCAATAGATCAACAAACTAATACGGATAACTCTGCTTTGCTGAAACGGATTACGTTGGAGAAAGTTTGCTGCTCGCTGCTCAAATCTCAGACTGGATTATGGATCTTGTAGGCTCCCTGACTAACGCTGACTGACACTGAATATTTTTTTAATGACTATTAACTCGTTTTTGAACCTTTGCCTGCTAGGGTGTTGGGTTTTGGTGGTGTATTGCAAGACTGCTATTATGAACTGAAACGAACTTTTGGGGTGTACAATATATTGCCAAACGTGAAATGTGGTGGTCGCTGCGTGTTTTTTTCTGTTTGATAAGAACTATATCATGTGTTGCACTTAAAACTATTGAACTATTACATTTGAAAAGGGTACATGAGTAAATTACTTGTCGTTCCCTGAACTCAGTGTGCAGGTCTGGGTGGCTAAGTTGGAGGTGTTTCCGCCTTTAGCCATGCATGTTTTAAAATACCGTTTACACAATGGTCCATCAGCGTCAATTGCCTCGTCTTGCTCATTTGTTTTTAAGCCAAAGTACTGCCATATGGCACTTAGCACCCGTGGTTTGTCCACAAGTTGCAGCGTGGTGGCAGCAGCCATTCTCCCCTCCGTGCTCCACTATCTCTCCGTTTTCAGCGTCTTTTTTTCTCTACAAGCTCTAGCTACCTCTTCATAACGTTACGACGTCACGTGCAAGGTACCGGTACCTATCCAAATGCAGTATAGTACCGTTTCAAATGCCTCAGTACCGCGGTACCAAATCAGTACCGGTATACCGTGCAACCCTAACGTCGGGTAAAAAAGGCAGCAACCATTTATTCACAGTTTCTGGCAGTGTTGCACACAACATAGGGTCATGGTGATTAGCCTGTTCAACTGTATGCTACATAATTGCCTGACTAGCTAACATCAGGGAAAACAAAGAAGGGCAAGCACACGCGCACTCCACCACCTTCCACCTGTCACCGTGCCCTGTCCCTCCACCATTCAATGTGGGAAAGTGTAGGCATGAATAAAATAATTTTCATGGTATATTGGGTGCATATGCAGGCGTTTTTCCCCTTTGGCATGTGATGCCACATTTCTATTAAACCGAAAACAAGAAAAGTATGACCGGACAACGTTGATGAGTCAACAATTGGTCATTGGTTAACATCTAATACCTGACAGCTAACAACTGGGCAAATGGCTATCGGAGCCACCCCAGGCACATGTCGGTCCATGCTACATGTTACTAAATGCTTATTAAGCAAAGTAAATGAACCTACCGTTCTGATCACACCTCCGATTACTGTCCATTAGTCTATACAGAAACCTGAACAATACAATTGATAAGGCATTGACGACAACCCGGAGTTAAGGTGATGATACACAGGGCAACTTTTTGAGCAATGTTTCTGGGTAACGGTACTATATCATGTTGTTTGGACTGTCTACACACTTTTATGAAGACAACTTGGATAAGCAGACATGTTTTTTAATCATTCCATCAGAAAATTCTGAGCCAATCTTGTTGTTGCCTGCCAATGTTGCTCAAAAAGTTGCCCCGTGTAACAGTATATTTTAAATATTTATGATCAATGCAAAAGTCAATGCATTCAATACCCCCCAAATCAGTAATGCATTCTGGTTTTGCTGTTTTAATTTGTATTCACACAGAAAGGCACCACTATCTGTAGTGTTATCTAAATGTCTCTACAATGGGAATCCCTGTCTATTTTTCTTAAACTATTCTAAAAAACAAGAATAATAACAGACTAGAATACATAATAAACATAATAATACAGTTAATAGAACATGTTTTTCAAATTAGGCCTACTTCCACTGTATAGGCCTAATACAAAATTCATTACCCATACCTATCAAGATCTGACATTGACACACAAGTACAAATGACACCAGGATCTGTGCAACAGAAGAGCAGCACAGTATCATCGATCTCTTTCTCTCTTCTAAAAGCAATATAACATACAGAAGCAGAGTGGACTATCATGTGGGCAGCAATCGCAACAGCCACAAACATTTTAACATTTTAAGAAATGTTATGTGACCCTATGAAAGCCCAGGGGGCAATTTAAGCCATTAATGTGACTCTGTAATAATAATAACAGATTCTGGTTAACAAATTGTTTAAACTTCTCTTTTTTCCTTTACAGCTTGATCCTGGGTGAAGAATGGAACACACACACACACACACACACACTGGACCACTGATGGGGGGAGAAACAAAGAACTTTGAATTACTTTTCCATGTGTCACATGTGACATAGCAATGAAAATAAATAGACAATATAGGCATAGCTATGCAGTTTCTTGTAGGCCTAATAGCATTCACTGAACAATGCAATTTCACATCCAGCATTGACCTACATTTTGTTGGCCTAAATAAATGATTGGCCATCATACCAGCAAAGTGGATTCGGAATTATTCAACATCTATTTTTATATGTTTTATATATTTTTAAAATCCTATGTTACCAAAGCAGCTTTCGGATGACTTTGTCCTGGGACCGCTCAAATCTGTCAGTGGTCACAATCATAGACAGTACACCTTTAAATCCTTTCAGTGCTCCTCAGGTCTAATTGTTCACTAAAGTGGGGGAGAGACTCCCCCAATGGAAGGCACACACACAACAATTTGGGCCGTGGACTACTGCTTCTGAATGGTGGTCTTTTTTTATTTAACTGAAGGATTGAATTTTGGAGATGAAAATTAGAAATTGAAAAGATTGATGGTAAGTCAATAGTTAGGATAGAAAACAATTGTGGTAAGAACATTTAAAGTAAAAACCAATGCAGTATAATGAGCAGTTTACGTATGGTGTAATTGTGTTGCCTGTCTCAGTGGTAATACTGTATAAAGACATTGCGGTAGTGGCATACTGCAAAAGGCAATTACAGTACGACTAATGAAATGGAGGTTACAGTACCTCACTGCACTCTCCAGCACATTACTGTAACAAAATAATACAGTAGTTTACTATAACTGCTGTAACGGTAACCCACTGTACTGTGAAGTAAATTACTGCAACATGATCTTACAATAAGTCACCGTAACACCATGTTCCAGTAAGTCATTGCACTGTATATATACAGTAACTCATAGGCAACACTGTTGCCAGAGATTTACTGTAATCAGATACTACAGTAACTCACAGGCAAGACTGTTGCCAGAGACTTACTGTAGTATCTGATTAAAGTAAGTCTCTGACAACAGTGTTGCCTATGAGTTACTGTATATATACAGGGAAAGGTCTAACAGTGTAAGTGGTGCTACACTACAATGGGCTGCATTGATAAGCTCTGTAACAGTGGCATACCAAAAAATCACTGTCTTGGGTAAAAGTTTAGGCAAATTTTTTATCCGAAACAATTTTCAGACTTATAACTACAATGGGAAACAGCACCCCTTGTCACACAATGTCACAAAATTTGGTGGACATGCAAAGAAAGATGTGTAGAGTTTGCATGTCAAGTTTGAGCAATTAGAAGCCAAAGTATGAACTGTCAAACAATTTTAAGCTAGCTATTTAATTTTGATTAACATGGTACTTTGAAATGGTTCATTTAAAAATAAAACCTTTGATAACTTTTTGTCAGCTTTGTCTGTAGATGACATGATGATTTACATCAGGGGTGCTCACACTTTTTCAGTGTGTGAGCTACTTTTAAAATGACCAAGTCACAAAGATCTACTGACCCATAAAAGCGTGTGTTATTTTAAAATGTATTGAAAATTCCAAGCCAATATTGCAACAAAATAAGCTCTGAACATGTTTTTGTAATTACCATATAATAATAATAATAATAATAATAATAATAATAATAATAGTACAGTGACAATGTATAATAATAATAGTATTAATAATTAGTTCAGAGTTTAATTTGATGACTTGCACTGCATTGACTCAGCCAAGGATGAGTAGTTGCTGACAGCAAGCCTCAGGCACATGTTCAAATGTTCATCAGTCATGGTGGAACGATATTGGGACGTGATGATCTTCATGTGGGAAAAGGCTGATTCGCAAAGATAAGTGGAGCCGAATAATGCAGTCAACTAAGTAGCACATTTCCTCATGTTGGGGTACTTTTTCTCTGTGAGTAAGTTCCAGAACTGTCCATGAGCTCTGGCCTTCAGCTCAATTGAATGTCGGCTTGTAGAGTTAAAATCTCATCTTCCACTCCAGAAGAATTCAGGTGAAACAGTGTTGCGATTTTTGACGCAAGTAAATCAATGTCGGCATCTTCCTGATACGGATAGCACATGAATGTAGCCACTGGCTCGAGTAACGAAAAGTCTTGAAAACGTTTGTCAAACTCTGACAGACAGTTGTCAATCTGCTCCGTGTGGCGTGCGCTGCTTAGTTGCGCACAGGCCTTCCCTTGCGTCTCTAACTCTGACTGCAGGTTCGGGAAATTTGCCAAGTCATGGCGCTGAAGCTTTGAGGACAGATGTTTCATTTTTCGTTTGAAGGCATTGACTGAGCTGATCATGTCGATCACCGTTTTGTCTTTTCCTTGCAGCTCTTGATTATGGTCATTCAGCATGTTTGTCAGATCGGTTAAAAAAGCCAAATCCAGCAGCCACTGCTCGTCATTCAGCTGTTTGTATTCTGCATGTCCACTTTCACGGAAAAACTCCTTGATTTCTGGACAGACCTCTCGGAATCGTTGCAAGAATTTCCCGCGACTAAGCCACCTCACGTCAGTGTGTAGCAACAACTCAGAGTGGTCGCTGTCAGCCTTCTCCAGATGTGCACGGAATAGCCGTCTTTGAAGTGCTCTCGCTCTAATTGAGCAGGCGATCTTCGTTGCCACGTCCATGATCTCTTTCATGTTCAGCATCTTCGCGCATAATGCTTGTTGGTGGATAATGCAGTGGTAATTCACGAAGTCTGGAAAAGCATCGTCCTGTCTGCACCTGGCAATGAACCCATTCACGCGACCAACCATTGCGGGCGCTCCAACCGTGGTGATGGACACTAACTTGTACAGTGGGAGCTGAGTTTTGTCGCTAAAGTTTTTAAACGACTGAAAAATGTCCTCTCCTCGCGCATGTTCTTTCAAGGGAATCACTGTCAATAGCTCCTCCTTTGCAGTCATATCACTGAACACCATACGAATGTAAATGCACACCTGTGCTGTGTCACTCACATCCGTAGATTCGTCCAACTGCAGTGAGACCTGGCCCATCAACTGGCTCCAGCAAAGGTTGATGGGTCCAAATGTTTGGAGATAGCGGCTGGGTGATCGCTGTCTGCCGGTGGATGCGTGATGGGCCATCAGCTAACTAGCATGTGCAGGACGAACAGGGAACTTTTTTTTTTTTTTCAAAGTTGTATGCGATCTACCACTATTGGCCTCGCGATCGACTGGTAGATCGCGATCGACGTATTGAGCACCCCTGATTTACATGAACAGCCCATGACAAGTTCATTTACTTTCAGTTTTTTCATTTTAAAATTTGACGAAAATTGTTTTCATTGGAAGTGTTTTCAGTGTGTGAGGTTCAGTGGAGTTGAAGAAAAAAAAATCGTGCCCCCTGTGACGAAATGTCACAAAATTTGGTGCACATTCAAAATAGCTATGTAGAGTTTGCATGTTAAGTTTGAGAAAATCTGAGCAATTAGAAGCCAAGATATGGACTGGCAAACCATATTAGCTACGTCTTTTAATTGACATATGACTTTGAACTTTCACCTCAAGATAAATCTTTTGATAACTTTTTGTCAGCATAGTGTGCAGATGACATATAACAAAACCAATATGACTGCTAACTGTACAAATATGACCGACAGGCAAAGCCGGCTCTACACAGGATAAATGAATAAATGTCTTGCGCCCTCAAATCAAAATTCTAGAAGTTTAGAAAAAACATTTTAATATACTCACAAAATTAATATTATATTATATATTACATTACATTATATTACTGTATATTACAAGTTGACAACATTATCTGCAGTAACAGAAAAAAAATCTGCCGAAAACAGACACCATACAGCAGTGGCGGATGCTGGTATTCCAAAGAGCGGAAGCTCACTGCCAACTTAATCATAAAATTTGTCCATTTACATATACGTTAATTCTACCCTTCGTTCCTTCTCTAGGAAATGGTCTGCCATAGTGCTCTGCTAGCGGGCTAGTTCAGGAGAGCTAGTGGGCTAGTTAAGTAGCACTAGCGCCAACCTACCTAACAGTATGATTCTAACGAAACGAAATTAAAAACGAACAAGAAAATTGTAATAAACCAAAACGGAAATAAGTGTGAGTGTGATTTATATACAGTGTAAGAAATGGACAAGTATTTTCGCTGAGGAAATGCTAACAAATTGGTCACTGCTTGTCTTACGACTTCGCATGCAACATCTGCGATGGGACTGAGCTCCAGCAGCCAAGTGACAGTCTATGTATCAAAAACGCCAGCTAATGAAAACTGGATTCAGAGGTTTACCAATCAACACGGGGACTGCTTGAAGTCCACACCAGCAAAACTCCGCCCACCATTCCATTCACCCCCCGAGACGCCCTGCGTCCGGGGGCGGGAGAAAAAAATGGCATTTCTCCAATGACCATCCACTTTCCATGCATAGAAAATTAGGGGTCCGTGCTGGCCCATTGAAGTGCATTGACACTGGACGTCTGTGAGGAAATGCGTTGGCCATAGGCCATCAGAACAAAGTGGAATGCTAAGTTAACAACACCAACTCAGTTGATTTGTGATAATGGGCCTATTATTAACAAACTGGTGTTTGAAATGTATCTCCTCTGAAATCTCCTCTGCCATACAGTAGCCTATCAGTTTCCCTCTCATCTCTCTGTCCCTCAGCTGTGCACACACTCCTCCTTGGAAGATTCAGGAGGATTCCCGATGGGTCGTCTCATGGCAATTTCAGGTTTGGGAGAAATAATTGTGAAATTTAGGCTATCTGTTGCTTTTCTAATATTCTTCTTGCATTCAGTCTCCGTTCATCTGACAGCGCAGACCCTACATAACAGTAGATTAGATGGGTTTCGCAGAATAATTGGTAGCAATATTGTAGCACATAGTAGCCTTCTTTTACTACTAGACTAGCTTGTTATGTGCCACCTTGTGTTAGCATTTGCTGCCTTATGTATCCATTTCCAAACTTTGACCTAAGAAAACAGCAATGACAAAAATAGCAAAACACGAGAAGTATGCCTTTTGAAAAACTGACAATAAAACTAAGATCATTCATTGCAGGATTATTAAACACGCAAGTAGGCTACACATAGGTGGCTCCTGTTGGCAAACCAACTTAGCAAAATCTGATTGTCAGCTGTGTAGCAGCCTAACGTTACTCACCCCAATCTTAAGGAAAAAATGCACCTTGCAAGACACATCTCTTGCATAGTCCAATAAAGATTCTTTATGTGTTTTGGAATATGCATTAATTCCACAGAAAATATAATCAAATGTATCCACATCTGCACTAGCCATTTGATTTCCTTGCATACAAACAAAGTTAGAATATAACATTCTTTCACATTAGGATCATGAGGGGAAATTTAAAGTTACAGTTGCCTAACTAGACCTTAGCCTACAAACACCAAGTACAACATAATTGCATTATTTTTAAATTATATTCTAAATAACCGTTTATGTTTAAATCCATGTGTCCATGTACAGTAAAGTATGGGTTTTCTTTCAGCTTGGATAACATCTAACAACTTATGCACCAGAATGCAGGAAATTATCTTTACTTTATTAAAAGTTTTTCTGGGGGTAGACCACTCAAAAGCCCTGATAAATACACATTACACCACCTTTCAGTACCCTTGATTGAACCACAAGAGCAGGAGCAGTCTGTGTATTTGTATGTATTAGCATTGCTTTTCCGGACTGGAGCTATTAAATATCACTGTGATTTTTTTAGCTTTGGTTAAAAGGCATAAAAAAACTAACCTAAATTATAGCCTACACAAGTAGGCCTAAAACACTAGTCGTTAAGCCCAACTTACATTTTCGACCAAAACACTATTACTATAAGCACAGAAAAAAGTGTTGATGCCCCCTTCACATTTCTGGCTGCCCCCTTATATATGCCTGCCTAGAACCGGCCCTGCCGACAGGAACTGTACAACTTATGTCATGTACGATCAACAGTCATAATGAAATGTTCATTAAAAGCATCAAGTTAATACCCACTTATTCCATTTTTAACTATCCTAGTGCACCGATTTCTCAGTCTTATAAGCCATCCAGAACTTGGGGTCATTGTATTTTTTAGCTTTAGTCCATGCGTGGTCTCATTCTCTGATGACCATTGCAATATCTTCTTGAAACCTGGGGCTGTTTCGTAACCATTCGTAAGGTTACATCTTAACACCCTCTCCTCTTTTCAGCCGATCTATTCAGACAATAGTGTAGCCATGAATGTGTGTCTTATGTTTTGCAACTGATGGATTCAACCAGGTCTCTGTTGGAACCATTATATCACAGTCAGTTAACTTTGCTTACAGACGCACAGGTTCTATTTTATTAACCAGACTGTGCACACTTTTAAGGATAACATGCAGCCTACTTCTACTTTTAAGATCGACTGGTGCTTCAAGATTAGTCAGACTAGGGTCTGGATTAGGTTGGGTGTTACCTGACAAAAGTAGCACACATTGTTGATAGTTTGAGTTCTACTGTTGGTTTACAATAAACTTTTGCTTTGACACATTGACAATAGGATTTCAAAACAAGCATATTATTTTTGCACCCAGTCATCTTTTTTCATTTTAAAACCTCTATTTCTCTGCATTCATATTGAAGCCCAAAACATTCTTTAAATTCTTAATACAGAGCAAAACTTGTAAAGGCCTTATACAGTATGTCACAGAAGTGAGTACACCCCTGACATTTTTTTCCTTTTTTTATTATATCTTTCCATGGGAGAAGTCTAAAGATATAATATTTTTCTACAATGTAAAGTAGGCAGTGTACAGCTTATATAACAGTGCAAATTTGCTGTTCCCTCAAAATAACTCAACACACAACCATTAATGTCTAAACCACTGGCAACAAAAATGTCCAAATTGTGCCCAAAGTGTCAATATTTTGTGTGGCCACCATTATTTTCCAGCACTGCCTTAACTCTCTCGGGCATGGAGTTCACTAGAGCGTCACAAGTTGTTACTGGAATCCTCTTCCACTCCTACATGACGACATCACGGAGCTGACCTTGAGCTTGAGACCTTGAGCTCCTCCACCTTCCATTTGAGGATACCCCACAGATGCTGAATTGGGTTTAGGTCTGGGGACATGCTAGGCCAGTCCATCACCTTCATCCTCACCCAAGGCGTGGTCATCTTGGAGGTGTGCTTGTGGCCGTTACCATGTTGAAATACCGCCCTGCAGCCCAGTTTCAAAGGGGGGGCATCATGCTCTGCTTCAGTGTGTCACAGTACATATTGGCATTCATGGTTCCCTTAATGAAGTGTAAAAAAACAAAACCTAATCAAATGAATTACCAAACAATGCAGTAACTACACACTGATGGTATCAATGAAAAACACATCTGGCTTTTGGTTTCTCTGTGCACAAGGTGTCAGTTTGAGGTCATACACAGGGATCCAGCCCAACACACAGCGTTCAAGTTCAAGTATGGATGTGGATGGCTCTTTGACATTGTGGTCAAAGTGCATGTTTAGTACCCTGGAGACCTGGGTTCAAAGCCGGGTAGGGTGACTTTTCTCCCCTTCGCTACAGTATCCCTCTATGGGATGCTTTATTACCTGTAGAAGGGGGATTGATGGGGATGAGGGCCACAGACCTTCCAGCACAAGGCAGAGAAGGTGAATGATGAACAACAGCTTTGTTTCTTATAGCTGCACACATAGTTATGTTACGACCATGTTGTCCTCTGACTATGGCACGGTGTCCAATAATGTTCCTGCCAAGTCTTCTCATGAAAGTGAGGTTGAAACCTGCCTCATACACAAAAATCAACTCATGACCTATGGCATCTGCATCTAGCTCTATCGCTCTATCGACAAAACTAATGCAGCACAGCAGGTCCATGCACAGCACTATAGGATGCACGTCTAGATTCAGTACCAATGATACTATAGCCTTATACCTCATGATGCTTGCTACACTGTAGTGGCTTAGGTTAGGCTGAACCCATTGGCCAGCTTCCCTGAGGGTCATTCCATTGTCCACTAAAGTAGCTCTGATGTCATCAAAATTTCTATTTCTTAGTCTTCTTGCTCTTCTTCCTTCCCCTTCCTCTTCCCTACCTCGCCCTCCTCTTACTTTGTCACCTCCTCATCCTCTTCTGCTAACCACTTCCTTGTCGTTCTCTCCCTCTTGCTTTTTTGCCTCCACATCCTCATGCTCCTCTCTAACTCTCACTCTTCTTTATTCCAACATTGTACTCCACCTCAAAAGCTTACCTGTGCCTTACTGTATTGCTAGTGCTCAGGCTGATTGCAAAGTGAATTATTTCACATGTGAGTGTGGCCAGAAAGTTGGTACAATAGTTTAAATAATAGTCATGATTGTGTATAGTTTTG
The DNA here is from genome assembly GCA_030347295.1 of Setipinna tenuifilis. NCBI lineage: Eukaryota > Metazoa > Chordata > Actinopteri > Clupeiformes > Engraulidae > Setipinna > Setipinna tenuifilis. The sequence continues at coordinate 35,450,360 of CM059266.1, read as the reverse complement.
CTATGAGTGTGATCAAGTTGAGTGCAAAGCAGTGAGTTGTGTTTACAGTTTTGCAAAAAGTGTGCTGTGCAGTGGATTGTGTTTTCACTTTTGCAAAGTGTGTGTTACAAAATTACAAAGCAGTATTGCAAAGCAGAGTTTGTGCTATTAGTTTTGCGAACTCAGTGAGGGGTTTTGCTATAAGAATAAGTAGTTTTAGAAATTGTGCTACAACAATCACTGTTAGTGTTTAAGCATTCAGAAAAAAACTAATTATCTGGAGAACGCTACAGTTTAAAACCATTTTTTTAACTCCATTTAACCTGATGCATTGAAAACACTACGCCCACTTCTAACAAAAAAATTCTGTCAAATTTAAAAATGACAAAAGTCTCATTAAAAAGTTATTAATGGATACATGTAAGTCAAAATTGAAGATATAACTAAAAATGGTTTACCAGTCCTTGGTTTCCAACTGGCCATACAAACATTCGTCACAGAGGGTGCTCTTTCCCATCGATGCTAGAGGTCGCTAAATAACTAAACATTTACCCAAGACAGCAGTGTTTTTTAGTATGCCAGTGTTACAGAGTCAGAGAGATATCAACACAGCCTATAAACACTTGTGTGTGTTGGCCACTTAGTAAAATAGGTAAATGAAAAAAATGGAATTAAGAATTGCCAATATGTTATACTGAGATGGGAAAAACTTCACAAAATTTGTCATTTACAATCAGCAAGACAACCTCTGGAAGCATGCCAAGTATCATCAATTTCCATGTATAGGAGGCACTGTAATTTTACAAGATCACCTTTTGGCTATCACCTGTGGAATTCTGTGGTTTAAAACCAAAGTTCTTTCTCCTTATATTCAGTCGAGCCTCTTGCATTACAGTTTTTCTCCATCGGTTTGGCTCATTTTTTGAATACTGAGATGACATTCTCAAAACAACATGGACAAATCCCTAAACCGACTTGCATTTTGTCACAACAGAATGGCATTTCTCATTGCTTTCATCAATTTTTCAAATGCTTTGTACACGTGTCAAGTGTCTAGTGCATCTTTGCAAATGGTTATGTACACTTACCTACAGTTACAGTTTTTCTCCATCGGTTTGGCTCATTTTTTGAAACTGAGATGACATTCTCAAAACAACATGGACAAATCCCCAAACCAACTTGCATTTTGTCACAACAGAATGGCATTTCTCATTGCTTTCATCAAATTTTTAAATGCTTTGTACCTGTCTCAAGTGTCTAGTGCATTTTTGCAAATGGTTATGTACACTTACCTACAGTTAACACAATTAGCCCACATTTAGCACATTTTCCAAATTAATTGATCTTGCCGATCTATTCCAATTAGTTGGTTCTCAGTGTAATGGTCATTCTCTTCAAAACATGTCAGCTCAACTTCATTGTTTAAGTCATCATATGCAGAATAGTCTGTTCAATTGTCAAAATTAGTTAAGGATATAATACAATATAGTATACATTTTTTGGAGCATGTCATAAATTCATGACAACAATCTTATTTGTTGATGAGGCTAGTTTCAACCTGGCCAAGGGCCACAGGCGCGGCCGAAACATCCTTGGCCCACGGGCCACAGTGGACGTCCCGGGTCAGTGAGTGGGAAATATTACAGTGTGTGCGGCCACATCTGAAAATGGTGTGGCCACACACATTGCAAGCTTGGGCCCGTACAGCACCCAGAAGCTCCTACTTTTCCTGGATAGTCTTTATATGGATTTAGTCCCCGAAAATGAGAGGGGTCTCGAAGGGCCCCACCTACCACACTTTGTCATTGTGTGAGGAAATGTGAACTTCCACCGTGCCATGGTCCACCACTCATCCAAGGATGCATGTGTTACTACCACCATATTCTCAGTTCCTCAATCCCATTGAGGAGTTTTTCTCCGCTTGCAGGTGGAGAGTTTGCGAACACCATGCTCAGTGGTGGTTCTACAGTGTTTTACTCCCCGGGCAAGACCACCTCTAAGCCCCCCCCCACCCCCAAGGCAGAGAGTCACGGTACTTCTGTGCATGGCACCTTCTCAGCAAGCTTAGGGGGCGCCAGTGTGCCGATTGCAGTGACATGATACAATTTTTATTTTGATTTTTTTTTTACAGAATACTGTATACATTTTCCTTTTAGGTTCTCTAATGCGTGAAATTTACTTTATGTGTGAATAAAAATAGTTACAATTTCCTTGGCAGAATGAGTGCAGTGTGTGTGGTGTAGCTAGACCTATAATGACAAAACGTCTAAGCATTTTGACTTATAGTACTTACACAATGCCAAAGTGACAATGCATTTTGGGGGCACTGATGATTTGTGTGAGGAGAAAATTTAGTTTTGACACATAGGTGAAGTATTTTTGGAGCGATATGAGCATGTGATGTTGGATCACCGTCCAGTTCATTTTGACAGAAGTATGAAATTAATGACAATGTGCCAAAGCAATTGAGAAGGATCTATGCTATTTTTATGGTGCTGACTATTTATATGGGAGAGTGACTTCATTTTGATGCAAGGATGAACGTTTTGGGAGACATATGACATTTTGCTGGTTATCTGAAATGTTTTGAAGAAGTGTAAGTCTGTTTGGCCAATTTACCTTAAAGCTTGAGGAATGTCATCTCAGTTTCAAGAAATTAGCCAAACCAATCGAGAAAAACTGTAACACAATCAGCCCACATTTAGCATTTTCCAAATGAATCGATCTTGCCGATCTATTCCAATTTGTTGATTCTCGGTCTAATGGTCATTCTCTTCAAAACATGTCAGCACAACGTCATTGTATAAGTCATCATATGCAGAATAGTCTGTTCAATTGTCAAAATTAGTTAAGGATATAATACAATATAGTATACATTTTTTGGAGCATGTCATAAATTCATGACAACAATCTTATTTGTTGATGAGGCTAGTTTCAACCTGGCCAAGGGCCACAGGCGCGGCCGAAACATCCTTGGCCCACGGGCCACAGTGGACGTCCCGGGTCAGTGAGTGGGAAATATTACAGTGTGTGCGGCCACATCTGAAAATGGTGTGGCCACACACATTGCAAGCTTGGGCCCGTACAGCACCCAGAAGCTCCTACTTTTCCTGGATAGTCTTTATATGGATTTAGTCCCCGAAAATGAGAGGGGTCTCGAAGGGCCCCACCTACCACACTTTGTCATTGTGTGAGGAAATGTGAACTTCCACCGTGCCATGGTCCACCACTCATCCAAGGATGCATGTGTTACTACCACCATATTCTCAGTTCCTCAATCCCATTGAGGAGTTTTTCTCCGCTTGCAGGTGGAGAGTTTGCGAACACCATGCTCAGTGGTGGTTCTACAGTGTTTTACTCCCCGGGCAAGACCACCTCTAAGCCCCCCCCCACCCCCAAGGCAGAGAGTCACGGTACTTCTGTGCATGGCACCTTCTCAGCAAGCTTAGGGGGCGCCAGTGTGCCGATTGCAGTGACATGATACAATTTTTATTTTGATTTTTTTTTTACAGAATACTGTATACATTTTCCTTTTAGGTTCTCTAATGCGTGAAATTTACTTTATGTGTGAATAAAAATAGTTACAATTTCCTTGGCAGAATGAGTGCAGTGTGTGTGGTGTAGCTAGACCTATAATGACAAAACGTCTAAGCATTTTGACTTATAGTACTTACACAATGCCAAAGTGACAATGCATTTTGGGGGCACTGATGATTTGTGTGAGGAGAAAATTTAGTTTTGACACATAGGTGAAGTATTTTTGGAGCGATATGAGCATGTGATGTTGGATCACCGTCCAGTTCATTTTGACAGAAGTATGAAATTAATGACAATGTGCCAAAGCAATTGAGAAGGATCTATGCTATTTTTATGGTGCTGACTATTTATATGGGAGAGTGACTTCATTTTGATGCAAGGATGAACGTTTTGGGAGACATATGACATTTTGCTGGTTATCTGAAATGTTTTGAAGAAGTGTAAGTCTGTTTGGCCAATTTACCTTAAAGCTTGAGGAATGTCATCTCAGTTTCAAGAAATTAGCCAAACCAATCGAGAAAAACTGTAACACAATCAGCCCACATTTAGCATTTTCCAAATGAATCGATCTTGCCGATCTATTCCAATTTGTTGATTCTCGGTCTAATGGTCATTCTCTTCAAAACATGTCAGCACAACGTCATTGTATAAGTCATCATATGCAGAATAGTCTACTCAATTGTCAAAATTAGTTAAGGATATAATACAATATAGTATGCATTTTTTGGGACACGTCATAAATTCATGACATGAAATCATGAAATCAGATCTTTACTAACGAAGGACGAGTTTCCCACATCGCAGATGTCCAATCTAACAGTTAGTCCGTGATGCAGTCTTCCAAGACAATGCCATCTTCCAAAACGTCAACTCCATCAGCATATCGACAATAGACTAGATACTGAAGAAGAACCAAATGAAACCATGAAATACTATCTACAGGGGGGCATTCGATAGGAACACGGACAAAGTGAAAGAACTGTGGTACCAGGTTATTTAATTATTTGTTGTTTATTATTGTAGACTATAACTATAACAATTTTCAGGGGTTTTCAGTATCCTCTACCTTCGGAAACTAGCTTTACAGTATCTGTCTAAGTATCTTGTCTAAGAACTGTAACAGAACACTATCATCAGTATTTCTCCCTTCTCTTTGTGTCAAATACTAACTGCAGTACCTCTGCTTAGGTCTGTACTCCAGGTTTGGAACCACTGCAGAGGGTTATATTGACTTTGGGAAGGACATACTGATGCTGTGTATGACCCATCTATATGACTGAGTTGGTTTTATTTTTATTTTTTGTAGAGAATAATGGCATTGGATGGAAATGAAACACCTTACATCCTCTTATTTGTTGATGAGGCTGGTTTCAACCTGGCCAAGGGCCGCAGGCGCGGCTGAAACATCCTTGGCCCACGGGCCACAGTGGACGTCCCGGGTCAGTGAGAGGGAAATATTACAATGTGTGCGGCCACATCTGAAAAGGCCCCACCTACCACAGTTTGTCATTGTGTGAGGCAATGTGAACTTCCACCGTGCCATGGTTTACTTAGGGGGCGGCAATGTGCCAGTTGCAGTGACATGAGGCAGGACAGTTTAAAAATGGTGTCAGACAGTCTATGGGATTTTGCCATACATTTCATCATCTTACTGTAAACAGGTCAGGGTGCATGACTGAAGTTTTAAATGATCAAAACTCAACCGTTTAACCTATAAACTTGATTTAAACTTTGTAAGAGAGGTCTGGGATCTGACTGTGACCTGTGAAATTTTGATGCGGCGACTACTTAAACTGTTTGAAACAGTTTAGTTAAGGATATAATGATATATATATAATAAGGATATAATACGATATAGTATATATTTTTTGGAACATGTCATAAATTCATGACAGTCGGGTGAATAGGTGACAGGTGAAATCAGGTCTTTACTAACGAAGGACGAGTTTCCCACATATCAACAATAGACCAGGTCAGGGGTCGGCAACCCAAAATGGTCAAAGAGCCATATTCACCCCAAAAAACAAAAATACATAAGCATAATATGAAGGCAACATGGACTCATCAGTGCATAAGCAAGATATGCTTACCATAAAAAAAGGCTAAGTAGGCTACGAATACAAAATAAGCATTCATGATTAAGCCTACGTGTTTATTCTACCTGCAGCGCATCCTGGAGAGAATTACGCACCACGTGCCTATGCTGATGTACGATTGGTGTATTTGGTCCTTTAAGTTTAACTTCCATTACAATATCAATGTGTGTTCTGTTGCACTGATTAAATTATATGCAAGAAGAAAATCATCTTTTTGGTGTCAACTTTTTTATTAAGTGTGCTTGCAGAGCACACTTATTGTTATCTCCCCGTTTATTAAGTGTGCTTGCAAAAAGCACACTTATTGTTATCTCCCCGTTTATTAATTAAGTGTGCTTGCAGAGCACACTTATTGTTATCTCCCCGTTTATTAAGTGTGCTTGCAGAGCACACTTATTGTTATCTCCCCGTTTATTAAGTGTGCTTGCAGAGCACACTTATTGTTATCTCCCCGTTTATTATTATTCTCCTAGACCAGATCTTGAAGACGCTACTAGTCCTCAGGATTTGGAGATAGAGACACCGTTCCAACTCTAAAACGTCAGGCCCGGTTTGGACATGACTGCCTACATTTCGGTATACCGTACCTCTTGTCGTTCGTCCGTTATTGTCGTTTTTCTGCAACTTTTTGGCCCATTGAAAATGAATGGCAGAATGTTGGCACGCATATTTGCAAGCACACTTTTTGCATTTTCTGCGGGAATGCAGTCTAGTTAAGTGTGCTTGCAGAGCACACTTATTGTTATCTCCCCGTTTATTATTATTCTTCTCCTGAACCAGATCTTGAAGACGTTACTAGTCCTCAGGCTTTTGAGATAGAGACACCGTTCCAACTCTAAAACGACCGGCCCGGTTTGGACATGACCGCCTACATTTCGGTATACCGTACCTCTTGTCGTTCGTCCGTTATTGTCGTTTTTCTGCAACTTTTTGGCCCATTGAAAATGAATGGCGGAATGTTGGCACACATATTTGCAAGCACACTTTTTGCATTTTCTGCGGGAATGCAGTCTAGTTAAGTGTGCTTGCAAAAAGCACACTTATTGTTATCCCACCGTTTCTTCTTCTCCTGAACCAGATCTTGAAGACGTTACTATTCCTCAGGCTTTCGAGATAGAGACACCGTTCCAACTCTAAAACGACCGGCCCGGTTTGGACAAGACCGCCTACATTTCTGTATACCGTACCTCTTGTCGTTCGTCCGTTATTGTCGTTTTTCTGCAACTTTTTGGCCCATTGAAAATGAATGGCGGAATGTTCAGGCTGATGATGTCACAGTGCACTGCTTCACTCTAGCAGCTACAGTGAGCTCTGCCCTCACTCTAACCTCCACTCGGTTTTTTAATGATTAAAACTCAACCGCTTAACCTATAAACTTGATTTAAACTTTGTAAGAGAGGTCTGGGATCTGACTGTGACCTGTGTAAAAAGCATGTGGCAACTACTTAAACTGTTTGAGGCAGGACAGTTTAAAAATGTTGAAAGACAGGCAGAGAATACTGTGGCAGTTGCACCTGGACCAACTGCCATTTTTTAAACGTGGAATGTTCAGGAATAGAACTCTTGAGTGATGTCATAATCCCCATGCCAGGCCTGCATAATATTCTGCCATGGGAGTGTATTGCAGCCTATAGTAGTTATCTCTAGTAGTTATCTATGTAGTCAGTGCTACTCTGTTAACCTAGCAAACGTTTGTTAGCCGTTATGTTAACAATGCTAACTATGCTAAAATACAAAATAATTAACTGGGTTAAAAGTGTCACTTGGTTGACTCAGCTAGTATTCGTTAGCAGTAATGCTAACAATGGTAATAATGCTAACAATGGTAATTATGTTAACTATGCTAAAATATGAAGTAATTAACTGTGCTAACAGTGTTGTGTACCTATATTAGCTGAGGCTATTTAGCCATTATGCTAACAATGCTAGCAATGCTAACTATGCTAAAATGCAAAATAATTAACTGGGTTAAAAGTGTTACTTGGTTGACTCAGCTGGTATTCGTCAGTAGTATTGCTAACAATGGTAACAATGCTAATCATGCTAACTATGCTAAAATATGAAGTAATTAACTGTGCTTACAGTGTTGTGTACCTATATTAGCTGGGGCTATTTAGTCATTATGTTAACAATGCTAGCAATGCTAACTATGCTAAAATGCAAGCACACTTTTTGCATTTTCTGCGGGAATGCAGTCTAGTTATTAAGTGTGCTTGCAAAAAGCACACTTATTGTTATCTCCCCGTTTATTAAGTGTGCTTGCAAAAAGCACACTTATTGTTATCTCCCCGTTTATTATTATTATTATTATTATTATTATTATTCTCCTGAACCAGATTTTGCAGACGTTGCTACTCCTCAGGCTTTCGAGATAGAGACACCGTTCCAACTCTAAAACGACCAGCCTGGTTTGGACATGACCGCTCACCGTTCTATTAACCGTACCTCTTGTCGTTCGTCCGCTATTGTCGTTTTTCTGCAACTTTGTCGCCATTGAAATGAATGGCGGAATGTTCAGGCTGATGATGTCACAGTACACTGCTCTACTCTAGCAGCTACAGTGAGCTCTGCCCTCACTCAAGATTTTTCAGACGTTACTACTCCTCAGGCTTTCGAGATAGAGACACCGTTCCAACTCTAAAACGACCGGCCCGGTTTGGACAAGACCGCCTACATTTCGCTATACCGTACCTCTTGTCGTTCGTCCGCTATTGTTGTTTTTCTGCAACTTTTGTCGCCATTGAAATGAATGGCGGAATGTTCAGGGAGCTAGAGTGAGCTCTGTCCTCACTCTAACCTCCACTCGGTTTTTTAATGATTAAAACTCAACCGCTTAACCTATAAACTTGATTTAAACTTTGTAAGAGAGGTCTGGGATCTGACTGTGACCTGTGTAAAATTCATGTGGCAACTACTTAAACTGTTTGAGGCAGGACAGTTTAAAAATGGTGTCAGACAGTCTATGGGATTTTGCCATACATTTCATCATCTTACTGTAAACAGGTCCGGGTGCATGTCTGAAGTTTTAAATGATCAAAACTCAACCGTTTAACCTATAAACTTGATTTAAACTTTGTAAGAGAGGTCTGGGATCTGACTGTGAGCTGTGAAATTTTGATGTGGCAACTACTTAAACTTTTTGAAACAGGACAGTTTAAAAATGGTGAAAGAGAGGCAGACAATACTGTGGCAGTTGCACCTGGACCAACTGCCATTTTTTAAATGTGGAATGTTCAGGAATAGAACTCTTGAGTGATGTCATAATCCCCATGCCATGGCCTGCATAATGTTCTGCCATGGGAGTGTATTGCAGCCTACAGTAGTTATCTCTAGTAGTTATCTATGTAGTCAGTGCTACTCTGTTAACCTAGCAAACGTTTGTTAGCCGTTATGCTAACAATGCTAGCTATGCTAACTATGCTAAAATGCAAAATAATTAACTGGGTTAAAAGTGTCACTTGGTTGACTCAGCTAGTATTCGGTAGCAGTAATGCTAGCAATGGTAATAATGCTAACAATGCTAATTGTGCTAACTATGCTAAAATATGAAGTAATTAACTGTGATAACAGTGTTGTGTACCTATATTACCTGAGGCTATTTAGCCATTATGCTAACAATGCTAGCAATGCTAACTATGCTAAAATGCAAAATAATTAACTGGGTTAAAAGTGTTACTTGGTTGACTCAGCTGGTATTCGTCAGTAGTATTGCTAACAATGCTAATCATGTTAACTATGCTAAAATATGGAGTAATTAACTGTGCTAACAGTGTTGTGTACCTATATTAGCTGGGGCTATTTAGCCATTATGTTAACAATGTTAGCAATGCTAACTATGCTAAAATGCAAGCACACTTTTTGCATTTTCTGCGGGAATGCAGTCTAGTTAAGTGTGCTTGCAGAGCACACTTATTGTTATCTCCCCGTTTATTAAGTGTGCTTGCAGAGCACACTTATTGTTATCTCCCCGTTTATTATTCTTCTTCTCCTGAACCAGATCTTGAAGACGTTACTAGTCCTCAGGCTTTTGAGATAGAGACACCGTTCTAACTCTAAAACGACCGGCCCGGTTTGGACATGACCGCCTACATTTCGGTATACCGTACCTCCTGTCGTTCGTCCGTTATTGTCGTTTTTCTGCAACTTTTTGGCCCATTGAAAATGAATGGCGGAATGTTGGCACACATATTTGCAAGCACACTTTTTGCATTTTCTGCGGGAATGCAGTCTAGTTAAGTGTGCTTGCAGAGCACACTTATTGTTATCTCCCCGTTTATTATTCTTCTTCTCCTGAACCAGATCTTGAAGACGCTACTAGTCCTCAGGCTTTGGAGATAGAGACACCGTTCCAACTCTAAAACGACCGGCCCGGTTTGGACATGACCGCCTACATTTCGGTATACCGTACCTCTTGTCGTTCGTCCGTTATTGTCGTTTTTCTGCAACTTCTTGGCCCATTGAAAATGAATGGCAGAATGTTGGCACGCATATTTGCAAGCACACTTTTTGCATTTTCTGCGGGAATGCAGTCTAGTTAAGTGTGCTTGCAGAGCACACTTATTGTTATCTCCCCGTTTATTATTCTTCTTCTCCTGAACCAGATCTTGAAGACGCTACTAGTCCTCAGGCTTTGGAGATAGAGACACCGTTCCAACTCTAAAACGACCGGCCCGGTTTGGACATGACCGCCTACATTTCGGTATACCGTACCTCTTGTCGTTCGTCCGTTATTGTCGTTTTTCTGCAACTTCTTGGCCCATTGAAAATGAATGGCAGAATGTTGGCACGCATATTTGCAAGCACACTTTTTGCATTTTCTGCGGGAATGCAGTCTAGTTATTAAGTGTGCTTGCAGAGCACACTTATTGTTATCTCCCCGTTTATTATTCTTCTTCTCCTGAACCAGATCTTGAAGACGCTACTAGTCCTCAGGCTTTGGAGATAGAGACACCGTTCCAACTCTAAAACGACCGGCCCGGTTTGGACATGACCGCCTACATTTCGGTATACCGTACCTCTTGTCGTTCGTCCGTTATTGTCGTTTTTCTGCAACTTTTTGGCCCATTGAAAATGAATGGCGGAATGTTGGCACGCATATTTGCAAGCACACTTTTTGCATTTTCTGCGGGAATGCAGTCTAGTTATTATTATTCTCCTAGACCATATCTTGAAGACGCTACTAGTCCTCAGGCTTTGGAGATAGAGACACCGTTCCAACTCTAAAACGTCAGGCCCGGTTTGGACATGACTGCCTACATTTCGGTATACCGTACCTCTTGTCGTTCGTCCGTTATTGTCGTTTTTCTGCAACTTTTTGGCCCATTGAAAATGAATGGCGGAATGTTGGCACGCATATTTGCAAGCACACTTTTTGCATTTTCTGCGGGAATGCAGTCTAGTTAAGTGTGCTTGCAAAAAGCACACTTATTGTTATCTCCCCGTTTATTAAGTGTGCTTGGAGAGCACACTTATTGTTATCCCCCCGTTTATTATTCTCCTGATTTTTCAACACAAAATTTTTCACCCAGATTTTGCATACCTCACTACTCCTCAGGCTTTCGAGATAGAGACACCGTTCCAACTCTAAAACGACCGGCCCGGTTTGGACAAGACCGCCCACATTTCTGTGTACCGTACCTCTTGTCGTTCGTCCGTTATTGTCGTTTTTCTGCAACTTTTTGGCCCATTGAAAATGAATGGTGGAATGTTCAGGCTGATGATGTCACAGTGCACTGCTTTACTCTAGCAGCTACAGTGAGCTCTGCCCTCACTCTAACCTCCACTCAGTTTTTTAATGATTAAAACTCAACCGTTTAACTTATAAACTTGATTTAAACTTTGTAAGAGAGGTCTGGGATCTGACTGTGACCTGTGTAAATTTCGTATGGCAACTACTTAAACTGTTTGAAACAGGACAGTTTAAAAATGGTGTCAGACAGTCTATGGGATTTTGCCATACATTTCATCATCTTACTGTAAACAGGTCAGGGTGCATGTCTGAAGTTTTAAATGATCAAAACTCAACCGTTTAACCTAGAAACTTGATTTAAACTTTGTAAGAGAGGTCTGGGATCTGACTGTGAGCTGTGAAATTTTGATGCAGCAACTACTTAAACTGTTTGAAACAGGACAGTTTAAAAATGGTGAAAGAGAGGCAGACAATACTGTGGCAGTTGCACCTGGACCAACTGCCATTTTTTAAATGTGGAATGTTCAGGAATAGAACTCTTGAGTGATGTCATAATCCCCATGCCAGGCCTGCATAATGTTCTGCCATGGGAGTGTATTGCAGCCTATAGTAGTTATCTCTAGTAGTTATCTATGTAGTCAGTGCTACTCTGTTAACCTAGCAAACGTTTGTTAGCCGTTATGCTAACAATGCTAGCTATGATAACTATGCTAAAATGTAAAATAATTAACTGGGTTAAAAGTGTCACTTGGTTGACTCAGCTTGTACTTGTTAACAGTTATGCTAACAATGCTAATAATGTTAACGATGCTAATTATGCTAACTATGCTAAAATATGAAGTAATTAACTGTGCTAACAGTGTTGTGTACCTATATTACCTGAGGCTATTTAGCAATTATGCTAACAATGCTAGCAATGCTAACTATGCTAAAATGCAAAATAATTAACTGGGTTAAAAGTGTTACTTGGTTGACTCAGCTGGTATTCGTCAGCAGTATTGCTAACAATGCTAATCATGCTAACTATGCTAAAATATGAAGTACTTAACTGTGCTAACAGTGTTGTGTACCTATATTAGCTGGGGCTATTTACCCATTATGCTAACAATGCTAGCAATGCTAACTATGCTAAAATGCAAGCACACTTTTTGCATTTTCTGCGGGAATGCAGTCTAGTTAAGTGTGCTTGCAGAGCACACTTATTGTTATCTCCCCGTTTATTATTCTTCTTCTCCTGAACCAGATCTTGAAGACGCTACTAGTCCTCAGGCTTTGGAGATAGAGACACCGTTCCAACTCTAAAACGACCGGCCCGGTTTGGACATGACCGCCTACATTTCGGTATACCGTACCTCTTGTCGTTCGTCCGTTATTGTCGTTTTTCTGCAACTTCTTGGCCCATTGAAAATGAATGGCAGAATGTTGGCACGCATATTTGCAAGCACACTTTTTGCATTTTCTGCGGGAATGCAGTCTAGTTATTATTATTATTCACCGCAACACAAATTTTTTCACCCAGATCTTGAAGACGTTACTATTCCTCAGGCTTTCGAGATAGAGACACCGTTCCAACTCTAAAATGACCGGCCCGGTTTGGACCAGACCGCCTACAATTCTGTATACCGTACCTCTTGTTGTTCGTCCGTTATTGTCGTTTTTCTGCAACTTTTTGGCCCATTGAAAATGAATGGCGGAATGTTCAGGCTGATGATGTCACAGTGCACTGCTTCACTCTAGCAGCTACAGTGAGCTCTGCCCTCACTCTAACCTCCACTCAGTTTTTTAATGATTAAAACTCAACCGCTTAACCTATAAACTTGATTTAAACTTTGTAAGAGAGGTCTGGGATCTGACTGTGACCTGTGTAAATTTCGTATGGCAACTACTTAAACTGTTTGAGGCAGGACAGTTTAAAAATGGTGTCAGACAGTCTATGGGATTTTGCCATACATTTCATCATCTTACTGTAAACAGGTCAGGGTGCATGTCTGAAGTTTTAAATGATCAAAACTCAACCGTTTAACCTATAAACTTGATTTAAACTTTGTAAGAGAGGTCTGGGATCTGACTGTGAGCTGTGAAATTTTGATGTGGCAACTACTTAAACTTTTTGAAACAGGACAGTTTAAAAATGGTGAAAGAGAGGCAGACAATACTGTGGCAGTTGCACCTGGACCAACTGCCATTTTTTAAATGTGGAATGTTCAGGAATAGAACTCTAAAGTGATGTCATAATCCCCATGCCATGGCCTGCATAATGTTCTGCCATGGGAGTGTATTGCAGCCTATAGTAGTTATCTCTAGTAGTTATCTACGTAGTCAGTGCTACTCTGCTAACTTACCAACGTTTGTTAGCTGTTATGCTAAGAAATGGTAGCAATGCTAACTATGGTAAAATGCAAAATAATTAACTGGGTTAAAAGTGTTACTTGGTTGACTCAGCTTGTACTTGGTAGCAGTTATGCTAACAATGTTAATTATGTTAACGATGCTAATTATGTTAACTATGCTAAAAAGGGGAAGTAATTAACTGTGCTAACAGTGTTGTGTAGCTATATTAGCTGTAGCTATTTAGCCGTTATGCTAACAGTGCTAGCAATGCTAACAATGCTAAAATGCTAAGTAGTTAACTGAGTTAACAGTGTTACTTAGTTAACTCAGCTAGTATTTGTTACCAGTTATGCTAACAATGCTAATTATGCTAACTATGCTAAAAATGTGAAGTAATTAACTGTGCTTACAGTGTTGTGTAGCTATATTAGCTGAAGCTATTTACCAGTTATGCTAACATTGCTAGTTATGCTTACTATGCTAAAATGCAAGCACACTTTTTGCATTTTCTGCGGGAATGCAGTCTAGTTATTAAGTGTGCTTGGAAAAAGCACACTTATTGTTATCTCCCCGTTTATTCTTTTTCTCCTGAACCAGATCTTTCAGACATTACTAGTCCTCAGGCTTTCGAGATAGAGACACCGTTCCAACTCTAAAACGACCGCCCCGGTTTGGACAAGACCGCCTACATTTCGGTATACCGTACCTCTTGTCGTTCGTCCGCTATTGTCGTTTTTCTGGAACTTTTGTCGCCATTGGAAATGAATGGCGGAATGTTCAGGCTGATGATGTACTCTTAAAGCTAGAGTGAGCTCTGCCCTCACTCTAACTTCCACTCGGTTTTTTAATGATTAAAACTCAACCGCTTAACCTATAAACTTGATTTAAAGTTTGAAAAGAGAGGTCTGGGATCTGACTGTGACCTGTGAAATTTTGATGCGGCAACTACTTAAACTGTTTGAAACAGGACAGTTTAAAAATGGTGAAAGACAGGCAGACAATACTGTGGCAGTTGCACCTGGACCAACTGCCATTTTTTAAATGTGGAATGTTCAGGAATAGAACTCTCGTGATGTCATAATACCCATGCCATGGCCTGCATAATGTTCTGCCATGGGAGTGGGCAGCCTGTAGTAGTTATCTCTAGTAGTTATCTATGTAGTCAGTGCTACTCTGTTAACTTAGCAAATGTGTGTTAGCTGCTATGCTAGCAATGCTAACTATGCTAAAATGCAAAATGATTAACTGGGTTAAAAGTGTTACTTGGTCGACTCAGCTAGTATTCGTTAGCAGTTATGCTAACAATGCTAATTATGCTAAAATGTGAAGTAATTAACTGAAGTAATTAACTGTGTTAAAAATGTGAAGTAAAAATGTGAAGTAATTAACTGTGCTAACAGTGTTGTGTAGCTATATTAGCTGAAGCTATTTAGCCGTTATGCTAACAATGCTAACTATGTTAAAATGCAAAGTAATTAACTGGGTTAACAGTGTTACTTAGTTAACTCAGCTAGCATGTGTTAGCAGTTATGCTAACAATGGGAAAAATGGTAATAATGCTAACTATGCTAAAATGTGAAGTAATTAACTGTGCTTACAGTGTTGTGTAGCTATATTAGCCGAAGCTATTTATCAGTTATGCTAACATTGCTAACAATGCCAAAATGCAAGCACACTTTTTGCATTTTCTGCGGGAATGCAGTCTAGTTAAGTGTGCTTGGAGAGCACACTTATTGTTATCCCACCGTTTATTAAGTGTGCTTGCAAAAAGCACACTTATTGTTATCTCCCCATTTATTATTATTGTCCTGATTTTTTAACACAAAATTTTTCACCCAGATTTTGCATACCTCACTGCTCCTCAGGCTTTCGAGATAGAGACACCGTTGCAACTCTAAAACGACCGGCCCGGTTTGGACATGACCGCCTACATTTCGGTATACCGTACCTCTTGTCGTTCGTCCGCTATTGTCGTTTTTCTGCAACTTTTGGCCCATTGAAATGAATGGCGGAATGTTCAGGCTGATGATGTCACAGTACACTGCTTCACTCTAGCAGCTAGAGTGAGCTCTGCCCTCACTCTAACCTCCACTAGTTTTTTTAATGATTAAAACTCAACTGCTTAACCTATAAACTTCATTTAAACTTTGTAAGAGAGGTCTGGGATCTGACTGTGACCTGTGTAATTACTACTTAAACTGTTTGAGACAGGACAGTTTAAAAATGGTGTCAGACAGTCTATGGGATTTTGCCATACATTTCATCATCTTACTGTAAACAGGTCAGGGTGCATGTCTGAAGTTTTAAATGATCAAAACTCAACCGCTTAACCTATAAACTTGATTCAAAATTTGCAAGAGAGGTCTGGGATCTGACTGTGACCTGTGAAATTGATTGGCAACTACTTCAACTTTTTGAAACAGGACAGTTTAAAAATGGTGAAAGAGAGGCAGACAATACTGAGTGCGTTCACATGGACAAGTCGAAACCACTTGAACGGGGATTGGTTTGGTTTGGAACTGGTTTTCGTTATCCAGGTGCGACGCCAGGCCTGGGCTGTTTCGAAACCACTTCGACTGCCATGTGAACGGGAATCGGATTAATTTCGGGTATTGCGCATGTATCAACGAAATAAAAAACGCAGTTTGTTCCTTCATACGGACTTTCTAACACAGCAGAATGCACAACACGTACGCGAATGCGTCAAACTCCTGGAACACCATGTTTGTATGCCGCCAGAAAGTTTGTTTATTGTCTTTATTTAGTAGGAACAGTGCAGAGCCCATAGAAGATGTGCCAGAGTATTACGTTTTTGTTTAGACCACCTTATTGTTTAAATGGGTAATAATATCAGGTGAAAGGAGGAGGCTATGTAAATACATTTGCACTGACTGACTTGTAAGATTTTCTTTAGCCACTGTTTTGCGATGTGGAATAACCGGAATGAGAGGTGAAAAGTTCAGTCTCCTCTACGTGTCGTCTGTATGTGTAGGCATATGTGTGCAGTGCTGTAGTCTGCTGTTGCGTATACGATAAGATACATCTTACCTACGTAGCAGCTTTGTTGTGGGCAAATGTTTACTCGTGTTATGTCCATTATTTTAGTTATGTGTCGTTAGTCGCGTTATGTCCAACATTGTAGCAGCTAGCATTGTAAATCTTATCAGCCTGGGTCGGCACGGTTTGACCGATATTTTTGGCATTTTTTGCCCAAACAACACGAAACTTGGTACTGCACACACTGGTAACATTATGATGACGCCGAGATCAAGCGGATGAGTGGTTCAAGAGTTATGCGTGGAAGAGACGTTCCTTGTATTAAAAGATAATAATAGAAAGATAGAAGTTGACTACAGCGCCCCCACCTAGTGTAGCGGAAAGGGCCGGAACTCTCGCCGAATCCACTTAGACGAACTGCATGTGAACAGGGACTTGGGGGACAGACCACCCGTTGTGAACCAATCCCAAACCAAACCAATCCCACCATGTGAACGCAGTGACTGTGGCAGTTGCACCTGGACCAACTGCCATTTTTTAAATGTGGAATGTTCAGAAATAGAACTCTCAAGTGATGTCATAATCCCCATGCCATGGCCTGCATAATGTTCTGCCATGGGAGTGTATTGCAGCCTATAGTAGTTATGTCTAGTAGTTATCTATGTAGTCAGTGCTACTCTGTTAACCTAGCAAACGTTTGTTAGCCATTATTCTAACAATGCTAAAATGTAAAATAATTAACTGGGGGCGTATTACAGAAACTTCCTAACTTGAGAATCTTATCCTATCTGTCTAGTTACCGTAGCAACGGCACTTTAGGATGGTATTTAGGAAAAGCGTATTACAGAACAGCGTATCCTAACTTGGTTTGCGCATCCTATCTCAAGTTAAGAAAAGTGTATTACAGAAGCATACTAACTTTGAAAAATCTTAAATAAACGGTCCTAACTTTAGGACAGCCTCTTTGCTGTCTTAACTTCCACTCCTTTGTCAGTTACACAATTATGGCAGGTATTTTGTTTGCTCAATGTCGCCAGAATGAGAGGAATTTATTTATAGAAAGGACAAGGCAGAATGAGCTATCGCTAACCACTAGCTAGCTAGCCACTAATTTTAACAACAAGCAACTTTCTCAGAGAGGAAGAATGTTGGGCAGAGAGAAATGGTTACAGGTGTCTTGTGAGAGAGGTCAGGGAACGTGTGTGTGAGGGTAGAGTGTACATTTGTATGCCGGATACTTGCTGGCTTAGTTAGCTTAGCAAACTCACCGGAGTTCACTGGAGTAATGCTAGCACTTCTAACACACAACTACTTAGGGTCTGTTATGACAGCTTTTTTGATGATACGTCACGAGACGCAGCGTTGCATTAGTTGCTAGGTAACAGACATAAAAATCGATAGTATGTGTGTAGATCGCTAATTTAGGATTCCTAACTCAAGATGAAAAAGGATTTCCAAAGATAAGATGAGATTCTTAAATTAAGTTAAGATTTTGCTTCTGTAATACCAAACCGGAAAAAATCTTATCTCCACTCGTCCTATCTTAACTTTTGTCTTAAGATAGGAAGTTTCTGTAATACGCATACCCTGGGTTAAAAGTGTTACTTGGTTGGCTCATCTAGTATTTGTTAGCAGTAATGCTAACAATGGTAATAATGCTAACAATGGTAATTATGCTAACTATGCTAAAATATGAAGTGATTAACTGTGCTAACAGTGTTGTGTACCTATATTAGCTGAGGCTATTTAGCCATGATGCTAACAATGCTAGCAATGCTAACTATGCTAAAATGCAAAGTAATTTACTGGGTTAATAGTGTTACTTAGTTAACTCAGCTAGTATTTGGTAGCAGTTATGCTAACAGTGCTAATTATGCTAACAATGCTAAAAATGTGAAGTAATTAACTGTGCTTACAGTGTTGTGTAGCTATATTAGCTGAAGCTATTTAGCAGTTATGGTAACATTGCTAGCAATGCTAACTATGCTAAAATGCAAGCACACTTTTTGCATTTTCTGTGGGAATGCAGTCTAGTTATTATCTACAAATGCAAGGAATGTCTATGTGTCTATGTGTGTGTGTGTGTGTGTGTGTGTGTGTGTGTGTATGTGTGTGTGTCACTCTGTATGTTCCACACACAACTGTTGATTCATTTGTTCCACTAAGCTTATCTTTGGGAGGTGTCTTGCTAATGCCACAAGTGAGTGCACAGCCAAGTTTCATGTTGTGAGGACAACACATGCCAAATATATAAGTAAAACAATCTTCAATTGCTATTTGTCTGTGTCACACTGGGCACCATAGCCACTCTCCCTCTCAAACAACACGGCTGCATCGATGCATTGTTTTTCCTAAGTTGAATTTATCCCACATGTTCTTACAAATACATAAATAAAAGAAAGCAAACATTGCAACTGCAAATGGAAGTTCACTACACATTACAACTCCAAGTGCACATTTCAAAATCGCATCCCACATTGCAAAACACTGACTTTTGGGCATGAGTGTGCCTCTTATATGTCTCGCGGCTACATTTGCATGCACAGATAGCCCCGCAGAGGCCTCATGTGGTTCCCGAGTAAAATGTAGTCCACGTAGCCATACACATGCATACAAATAAAACGTAGCATCTCCAGACCAAACTTTTCATACACGTTGCAATTTCTTATAGATGTACTGGTAAATTGCCTTACCGCTATAGCCATATGAAAGCCTTATGAAAGAAATACATATAGATAATACATAATAATTACTGCTGTATTTGACACACTTCACCATTCTAACACATGGTGTAAATCTGCAAATCTGTGCACATACTGTAATAATATTAAACTTCATACACAGAGGCTGGGTCTTAGGGAGACCCAGAGGAACTAGACAGTGATGTGACTAGCCAGTGTCTGGCATCCATAAAGTGAGGTTAAGTGAGATAAGGCGGGGGGCTTACCTGAGATGTTGGTGGACAGCAGCAGGTACATATCACAGGTGAGATCTGCTGTTACTGTGAAAATAAGCACCATCCAGATGACGAATGCCTGAATAAGGAGAAAATTGGGCAAGAGGGGAGAGAGAGAGACAGAGACAGAGACAAACACAAAAAGGGAGTATGAGATAGATGGAAGGAGATAAGAAAGAAAGAAAGAAAAAAAGAAAGAAAGGAGGGTGTGAATGGAACAGGAGAAAACAAACATGAAATGAGGGATGTATAAAAGGCAGAGAACAACAGATGTGAACAGGTAAAAGAACACAAGTAGCAGAGAATAAAATGGAATTAGGAGTGAGAAGAGGAAATGTCCAAGGAGAGAGACGGGTTAAAGGAAGATGCACAGAATAAGAATGAGGGATAGAGGAAAAGGGCAGAGAAAGTTAAGGAGAATAAAGTAGTGAAATAAGGAGGAGAGAAGAGAAGGAGTGAAGGGGAGAGAAAGACACAAATATGTGTCACTGCTGTGGGCTAAACTGGAATATAAAAAACACACAATGCAAATATCAGGACATAAGACTTAGTAGTACAAATTTACAGTAGTGCATTGCTGTTTTTAAAGTGGAGAAATGAACACACTGGATGGACAAAAAGTCAAGTGTGTGTGTGTGTGTGTAACTTGTCTCAGACTGCAATGATGACTGCAAAATGTCAGCAGACTGCAGAGACGAAGTGGAGTTTAATGTAACTCCAGTGGATTCCTTGTGAATTTACTTGGTCACGTGGATAAAAAAAGACAGAGAGATACAGCAGTACTGGGAGCAGGAAAGGCACTGGAAATGTGGATGACAATGTGACAAAAAGTGTGGGTGTGTGTGTGTGAGAGAGAGAGAACAAGAAAAAGAACCCATTCATACACTCATACACACGTGCTGTTCACAGATACACCAGGGCACACACACAAACACTCATGGACACACACAATCACAAACACACACTATAATGCTGTTATACCTTATGAACCTGGACTTTTTTTAAGAGCAGTAGGTCTGTCATTATAACTGTCATATTGTACATACACTGTGTGTGTGTGTGTGTGTGTGTGTGTGTGTGTGTGTGTGTATGTGTGTGTGTCTTAGTATTATATTATGCATTATTAGTATATGCACCGAAATATTTTTTTTCCAATTTCATGAAAATCTCATGGTAATTTCTATTAAATCTTATCTTTAAAATCACTCCATGAAAGCAAAATCACCAGGTGCAGCCTTTTTACTTCTATTGCATGAAAACCTGCCAATATTCTAGATCATACTTGGATCTGTTCAGGAGATAACTGGGTGTTGGGTGTCATCCTGTGGCATTGGCATATTTTTTCCAGATCTGGACCGACATATATTTCCTGCTGCTTTCCCAAGTGGTAAAGGACACATTTATAGGATCACAGTCCATAGGTATCCCTGTGCACAGGTTTTTCATAATATAGGTGCAGGTATAAGTCAAGTAAATATCTTTCGAAAGTGAAGAATAAAAAATGCCACACACTGATCACTCTTAAACATTTTTTTATTAGAAGCAAACTATGTGTTTTGCTAAGTGAAACTGATTAAGAAACAATGTGCAGTATTTTTGATTCTTCACTCGACACATTTATATAACTCAGTTTTCATATTTCCTTCATAAAATATCCAAGGGCAAATCCAGAAAACTGTGTTTGTTGCACTTTCAGTAACTTGAACAGACATTAGAGAGGAAATCCATATTTCACATCACAATGGTGATGGGAAACGTCTGTATACGTACACACACTAACTATTAGGAAAAACAACGTCCAAGCACTCTTACTTTGTGTACTTTTATTTCATTCTTTCATTTGCATACATGCTCATTTCCCGATATTTATTGCGACCAGTGTGACTAAACAGATGGGCCTTACTTTGTTCTTTGGTCATGATACGACATTTTACAGCCAATAAAAAGGACTGAGTGCACACTAACATGTGCAGTATCTGCATTCTTCTGGAACTTTCTGGCCTGGTGCTAGGCGAATGACATACTGTGGACAGCTTTACAGAAAACATGCTGACAGCCACTTCATCTGTGGGCCTCACACAAATCCCTGCTGCTAGTAAAAAGGAGAAGTATGAGAAACATTTCCAGTGTGTATTTTTCCAGACTTGAAATATTTTTAGAAGCTCAATGAGATGATGCTTGTCTTAAGGCATCATCTAAGGAAAGTCTGGATGGGATTTCCATGTGGTACTGTGAAAACCAGATAACTCACACCACACACAGACACACACTTTGCTGTTTAATGCTAAATGTGTTTATCTCTCTCTTTCCTGAGTGTTTGTGTGTGTGTGTGTGTGTGTGTGTGTGTGCGCGTGCGTGTGCCTGAAAGAAGGGGTCTGCTAGAAACAGAGATAAACAAAGGGGAAAACAATCAAGTTGTTTGACTATTTTTTCTTTTCTGAAGAACTCTTTTCTACACTTCTTGATGGCACATAAATCCATGAGATTTGCTGTTCCTACAACTGACTGGAAACAGCTTAACACATCCGACCCTTAAAACCCCCTAAATTCCCTGAAACATCACCCTCACATAAAAAAGTTTTACTCAAAAGCCCTTATCTGTCTGTTCATTTTTAATTTTGCATATCTTTAGAACTTCCCAGCATAATGCACTGCTATAGGTTAAAAAAATTCTGGTTTCATGTTGAAATCACTGTGATCTGATTATTTGGTGATGAGTATTAAGTACACAGTTCTTTGTCAAATATAGAGCTTTATGAAATATACAAGTGACCTATGTGCACTTCTGTATAATTATGACCGGCGAAAAGCGGTCATTATAGTGTTGCAGAGACTTTTTTCCCTTTTTTTTTTTTTTTTTCACCAATTTTTCGTCAACGATTGCCAGGACACTGAAACTCTGGGTGACATGAATCTTTGTAGGAATATAGCCCTTGAAGTTTTTGAGCGAATAGGAGCTTTTGGCCCCCAAGGGCCACCCCCCACTGTGCCAGTGTCCATCAAAGAGGGGGAGACGCCGGAAAGTTCTTGCTGAATAACTCAATGAACATTTTACCAAACAACATGAAATTTTTGTGATATGTCGGTGTTACAGATACACACAGATACACACATAAACACTCACTTAAAGTATAGAGCCACCTAGTGATAGGGGTAAATGCAAAAATTGGGATTTTGTATTGGCAATATCTTGGACCGAGAAGGTGGGAACTGCACAAAATATGTCATGCACAATCAGCACAAAGACCTCTAAAAGCACAGCACATGCCATACAATTTGGCCCATAGGGGGCGCTGTAATTCTACAAAATGTCATTTTGCCTATTATCTAGAGAACAGTAATGTTTACAAGCAGTTCTTTTTTGTTGTGAGATCTATTGAACCTCCTGCATTGAAAACACTGGTCGACGCCCACTTCCAACAAAAAGAATTTCCGTGAAATTTTAACATTTTGAAAGCGAAACCAAACGAACTCGTCATAGGCCGTTCATGTGAATCTCACCAAATTTGGTACGTCATCTACAGACAAGGTTGACAAAAAGTTATCAAAGGATTTGTCTTGAGATAAACCGTTTAAAAGTTACATGTCAATGAAAATTTGAAACATAGCCTAAAATTCTTCAAAAGTCCATATGTTGGCTTCTAATTGCTCCAATGTGAAAATTGACATGCCACCTCTAAACAGCTTTCTGTTCATGTGCATCAAATTTTGTGATATTTTGTCAAAGGGGACAATGTTTTTTGTCGAACCTAGGGGTCCAAAAAGAGTTTTTTTTCTTTAAAAAAACATCAACATTTTTTCCCAAGACAGTGATTTTGTGGTAGTATGTCGGGGTTACAAAGACGCATTGACCCAGCCCATAAACTGTCACTTGAAGCATGGCGCCCCCTAGTGATAGGGGTAAATGCAAAAATTGGGATTTTGTATTGCCAATGTCTTTGACTGGGAAGGTGGGAACTGCACAAAATATGTCATGCACAAAGACCTCTAAAAGCACAGCACATGCCATACAATTTGGCCCATAGGGGGCGCTGTAATTCTACAAAATGTCATTGTGCCTATTATCTAGAGAACAGTAATGTTTACAAGCAGTTCTTTTTTTGTCGTGAAATCTATTGAACCTCCCGCATTGAAAACACTTGTCGACGCCCACTTCCAACAAAAAAAAATTCTGTGAAATTTTAACATTGTGAAAGCGAAACCAAACAAACTCGTCAGAGGCCGTTCATGTGAATCTCACCAAATTTGGTACATGTCATCTACAGACAATGCTGAGAAAAAGTTATCACATGATTTATCTTGAGATGGACTGTTTCAAAGTTACATGTAAATCAAAACTCATAACATAGCTTAAAATTCTCCAAAAGTCCATATCTCTGCTTCTAATTGCTCATATTTGGTCAAAGTTGACATGACAACTCTGAACGGCTTTCTTTTCATGTACACCAAATTTTGTGACATTTCATCACATGGTGCAATGTTTCCGCTCAAAGCTAGGTGTACAAAAACAGTTTTTGTTAAATAACTTATCAAAAAATTTGCCCAAGAAAATGATTTTGTGTTAGTAAGCCAGTGTTAAAGAGCCATATCAACCCATCCTATAAACACTCACTTGAAGAAATAGCGCCACCTAGTGATATAGTTAAATGCAAAAATAGGGATTTTGCATTGCCAATATCTTGGACCAAGGAGGTGGGAACTACACAAAATATACACAAACACACAGAATGTCATTCATTCAAAACCCAAATCCATGCCCACTTCCAGCAAATTATTTCCCCACAAACTCTCACCTCACAACACTGACCTACCACAAACTCACCATACCTATGATTCCCACACTTCAATACACTGCGGCAGTCATACCATGTACCGCTATGCGGTACATCTAGTTAATACTGAAATAGCAAGCAGCAATATATACTCATAGTGATATGAAAATGGCATGTTTTTCTTGTATTATCCCAATAGGGTCTGTGTTTGGTATGTTCATTGTGATACGGCTGTGACGTACGAACGATTTTTCTTTATTAATCTGCTGAAGAATGATGTTTTGAATAAAAGCCCATTAAGGGCTCTATTTTCACGATCATATGCACATTGTCTGAAGCGCAAGTTGCTTTGGGGGCGTTCCCGACACAATTTGGTATTTTGACGGTGGGAAAAGTGAACATTGTGCAAGGCGCATTGTTCAAAAGGGTTGGTCTTAAATAACTTCATTAGTCATGGGTGTGTTTTGGGCGTAACATACAATTAACCAATGAGAATTTATACTCTCATTCCCTTTAAGAGCCAGCGGGTGCATTGTCCATGGCCTGTTGCTATTACGATGGCGGATTTACCCGGACGGGAGGAGCTTTTCGGTGGAGGAGACCAATCTGCTCGTGCATGAAGTAAAAGCGCGTGAGCAGTTAATATTCGGGGATGGAAAGAATCCCCCCAAACCTCCATGGGTCAAAAAAGTATGGGAGGAAATATCTTCAGTAATTGTCCTCCTTTGGCAAGAAGAGAACTTTCGAACAGTGCAACAGTGCCGAAAGCAGTACAACAACGTTAGAAGACAGGGAAACAAAAGCTTTAAACTCAAAGGAAACATAAAAAACAAACGGAAGGTGGAGGTCCATCAAGTTTTCTTTTTGATGATGTCCATTTCATTTCTTAAAACTTGCCACGCTGTTTATTTAAAATGACAAAAGAAATCGTAAATAAACTGCAGAATACTGCAATTGCTGTTTATTTAAAACGACAAAAGAAAACGTAAGTAAACTGCAGAACATTGCTATAAACATTTCATATTGCATATTGCATAAAACATTTCTATACTCTCATTATTTGTGCATGTTTGCTTACTAAAACATAAAAATACATGGCTATACAGGCTATACATGTTGCAACTTTTCTGCCAGGTCAGCTTGCCTCTCTGGCGCAACAGCAGGTGCATCGGGGTTCAAAGCGTTGTGTATCCCTAAAATAGCTTTTCAGCCTTGGCCACATGGGCCACAGTGGACGCCCGGGTCAGTGAGAGGGAAATATTACAATGTGTGCGGCCACATCTGAAAATGGTGTGGCCACACACATTGCAAGCTTGGGCCCGTACAGCACCCAGAAGCTCCTCCTTTTCCTGGACTGTCTTTATATGGATTTAGTCCCCGAAAATGAGAGGGGTCTCGAAGGGCCCCACCTACCACAGT
Source organism: Setipinna tenuifilis (assembly GCA_030347295.1). Classification (NCBI taxonomy): domain Eukaryota; kingdom Metazoa; phylum Chordata; class Actinopteri; order Clupeiformes; family Engraulidae; genus Setipinna; species Setipinna tenuifilis. The sequence continues at coordinate 35,424,584 of CM059266.1, read as the reverse complement.
TTGTCATTGTGTGAGACAATGTGAACTTCCACCGTGCCATGGTCCACCACTCATCCAAGGATGCATAATGTGTTACTACCATTTTCAGTTCCTCAATCCCATTGAGGAGTTTTTTCTCCGCTTGCAGGTGGAGAGTTTACAAACACCATGCTCAGTGGCGGTTCTACAGTGTTTTACTCCCCAGGCAAGACCACCTCTTAACCATCCAGTTAGTTTTGACAAAAGTACTGAATGAGTGAAAATGAGCCAAAGCAATTGAGAAGGATCTGTGTAATTTTTATGGTGTTGACTATTTAAATGGGAAATGGATTTTATTTTGAAGAATGAATTAACAGTTTTTGGAGACATATGACATTTTGCTCTTTGTCTGAAGTGTTGCACAGAACTGTAAGAATGTTTGGCCAAATGACCTTATAGTTATAGGAATGTCATCTCAGTTTCAAGAAATGAGCCAAACCCATGGAGAAAAACTGTAAAAAAGCAAAGCTCTCTTACAGTCATTGGCTGCAGGGACATTGTGTTGTGTGAGCACTGGTGAATTTTTAGTCCCTTTTTTGCTAATGGCAAGATAAACCTGGAGCTGAGTGGGTACACAGGCTAATCACATAGCTGTGACAAGGTGATGAGCTGCATGAGTGCAGAAATGAGTGTTTACTGTATGCATTGCGTCTGTGAGTGTGTGTGTGTGTGTGTGTGTGTCTGGCAGCATGTGAGAGGGAAAGTTAGCACTCCAAACAGACTGGGGAGAATGCCCTGGGGGGTCTCTTTCTCTCATTCTATGGGGGCAGCAGTCTGCCGTACAACAGACAAGAGATGGCCACAACTAAGCATTTCTGTCTTCTTTGCCATGAAAGCTTTAAAGTGTTATGTGTGCGAACATAACATAACCATAAAAATATAGCTGCAAACAGCGATGAGTCGGCCAAGCATATTCCTGTAGCATAGCCTATACACTTTTTTTCATATAACAGCTGCCCCTTATAACGGAATGGCGCCATTTTTGGTATGCCTTATTCTTACTGGGTCTCTATCAAGTTTGGTTGGTATATGGCAAATCCTTCCTGTGATATGACCTTACTTCCTGTTTTGAAGCTTTGCTGTTTGGCTGTGACGGGCAAAGGCTTTCACTGACCTTTCAACTGCGATGTATAGTTTGTTAGGCTTGGTCTGGAGAATTTGTAGTCTGTGCAAAGTAAGTTTCATTTTCAAAATGGTGTTACGAGAACCCAGGTTTCTCTGATAGTGGCCTTCAGCTCTTCTGCATTGTTGAGTCTGGCATATCACATCTTCGTCTTCATAATACCCCATAGATTTTCTATGGGGTTAAGGTCAGGCAAGTTTGCTGGCTAAGTAAGAACAGGGATATCATGGATCATGGCTTAAACCAGGTACTGGTAGCTTGGTAGCTGTGTGCAGGTGCCAAGTCTGTTGGAAAATTAACTCTGCATCTCCATAAAGTTGGTCAGCAGCACTAAGCATGAAGTGCTCTAAAACATCTTGGTAGACGGCTGCATTAACCTTGGACTCAAGCAAACACAGGGAATCAACACCAGCAGATGACATGACACCCCAAACCATCACTGACTGTGGAAACTTTACACTCGACTTCTTGAAGCTGTATGGATCAGAAGTTGTGCATGTAAGTGCATGTCCAACTTTGACCTGTTGAACACGGACCTGTTGGTGCACCATTGACATGAAACATTTATCTTGGGGCTGTCCTGAATAAGTGTGCCAAATTTCAAACCTTTTTACCAATTGGTTCTATGAGATGTCATAGACTTCCATGGTGGAAGAATAAATAAATCAATAACTAATAAGAAAAGCTAGATACACAATGGGTGTATTTGCAGCTTCGCTGCTTGGCCCTCAAAAAACAAAGCATATTTTGTGTAAGAAGCAGAAGTAAATATAGAAGTCTTTATTGTCACTGTATAAAGAATAGTGACATGTTGTTCAAAACAGCCAACAGATGAACAAGAAGAAGCAGTAGGAATAAGGCTAGAAATAGATAAGAATAGCTAGGTACAACTAAAATATAAGTTCTGAATGTACATCACTATATACAACTATATAAAACAATATATATATTTTACAATGTACAAGCTATTGACAAATAAATAAGGTGCAAAATGTGCCAACAGCAGAAGTGGTGTGCATGACAGAGTCATATGGCACAGAGTTCAATGTACTACACAACAGAGTTTCATTGCACCGAGTCCAGTATAATGCACGACAGAAGGAATTCAAGTATTTAAAGAGTTTTAGTGTCACAGTGCAGTAGAAACAGATAATATTGTGTAAAATTATGATGGAAGAGTGGAAGAGGATACACACAAGGAGATAGATGTGCCTTAAATAAGTGCCTTGAATAAGAAGGGACACTTTAGACACAGACACAGGAGGAGATAGGAGATAGATGTGCCCAGAGCAGGGACTTGTGGGTGCAGCAAGACTTGGGGTAGTGAGGTGTTGTGTGTGTGTGTTTGTCTGTGCATGTGTGTTGAGAATGTATATTTGTGTGTGTGTGTGTGTGTGTGTGTGTGTGTGTTTATGTGTATTGGGAATGTGTGTATACGCCTGCGTGTGTAAGCATCTGGAGAGAAGATTGCCCTCCTGGTCGCATGTTAGCTCCACAGGATCTTGTGCCTGTTGTCCCATCAGAAAAGCTCTGGAGAAAGCTGTGTCTTATGTCCTACATAACATCATAGTTTCTAGTATGCCCCTGTGACCTCCATTCTTTATGCTTCACCAGCTCACCTGGGAGACCCCGCCAGAAAGTTACTAGAAAATCTTCCTAAAAACGTCTTTGCGTTTTGACCAGAGGCGACAGCCACAAAAATATTTTTCTCATCTGAGGCGGCCAACAGAGTGTTTGTGTGTGTGTGTGTGTGTGTGCATGCGTGTGTTTTGGGAATATGAATGTGTTTGCATGTTACAGTTTTTCACAATTGCTAAAACTCAATTTCTGAAACCTTACCCCATTTTCTCAAAACTGTAAACACAAGCTCCAGTTGCTCACATGCATTTCCCAAAACCCCTGACTCTTGTTGCAAAAGCGCACTACTGCCTCAAAACACTTTTACGTGTTTTTCGTTAAGTAAAAAAATATCTATTGAAATATATTTGGTGAACAGCATGCAGGACACAGTTGTGCCAACACCCCCCCCCCCCCCCCATGCACACAGAGCACACCTGACACAGACCTCGACCCCCCCCCCCCCCCACACACACACACACAGATTGTAGAACACAGCCCTTGTGCCGCCCCCCCCCACACACACACACAGCGCAGCCCCATTACCACTTGATGATTTTAGCGCCCACCCCCCATTCAAACACAGCACACTTGACACAGACACACACATAGTGCAGCAGCCCTACTACCATCCCCCAACCCACCCACTCCCCACCCCACACACACACACATACACACACAGCATACAGGACATAGTTCTTACATCCCCCACACTCACACGCAGCCTCCCGACCACTAACTTTCATTAAGCCCCCTCATGCACACACAGGACACAAGAGGGACAGTAAAGATTAGAGTGAGAGTGAGGGGTAACAAGAGGAAGAGATAAATACTGTCACTGCAAGGTACAATGGGAGGAGAGCAGACAGAGAAGACAAGGACTAAATTGATCACATTGGAATGACATTGGTTAACTACCTTGAAAAGCCTAGGTTGACACCAAATTGGCCAGAGATGATACTTAGAGTAACTTTTTGTCTCCAACAACACTTCACTGTGTTTTACTATGTTTGCTGTAACGGGTACGAAAAACTGTAACGGGTACGAAAAATAGTAACAGGTCCCAGGTCCAACCCCCAGTGGAAAAGGGCCAAAAGCGAATACAGTCGAGCCGTACCATACAAGAGCCGTTACGAAAATATGCAGTGGAAAAGGGCTACTACCGTCTCCAAGTAAATGGGCACTCATAAAACTGGACTGTTTTCCCTTCCCCTCTCCATGTGCATGTGTTTTCAACTTAACTGATCAGAGGAACTGGCAAATATGAAAGTAGCCATGTCCACTGAGGTAACTGGTCAGAATTTAACGTGATCCTGCTTCTCACGATATTCAAGACTTTAACACCCAGATATTGCAAGCGTGGCATTCTGTCCACAGACAGCGGGGGCAATCAAGAAAGTCTTCACTCACCTGGTAATGACTCATTTAAGCATCTACCGACTTATGAAGATGATTAATTAACTCGAAAAGGTTGCATAGTGCCGCTTTAATTCCAGGTGTGTATTCCTTATTATGTGCTAAATACTCTGGCTTCTTAGAAAAGGTAGACCTGTCCTACTGTGCATGTCACCCAGGCCCTGCTCTAAGATGCCACAAGTGCCTTGGCGGAAAAATGTACACAGCACAAGTTGCCTGAGACCTCTTTGAAGACACAGCCTAGGCATTGTGATGGCCATAGGTTTCTGTCCAGTGCTCTTCATGTGACCTTTGGAAGACAGAGACATTTTGTTAAGAGACCACATTTACACAACGGTATGCTGATACATCAGTGCACAGACTATATCAGGACAGGTGAGGGGTTAAAGGGAAGAAAAGAATAGTATAACATGGAAATCTAAGTGTCCCTCAATTATTAAACAAGCGTACGACAAAAACAAACATAAAAGGGGTTGTAGAAGCCGATAATGTAATAACGACCAATAATGTAATAACGACCAATAACGTAATAATTATAATGTAATAAAACCAATAATGTAATAATTGACCGATAATGTAATAAGATTTATGAGCCAATAACATAATAAAATTTTGCCGATAACGTAATAAGGTATTACATTATTGGCTGGCTATTACGTTATTGGCCTTGTACTAAAAAAAACTCAGAAAATGTAATAACTGGTGCCAATAATGTAACATTTTTTCTTTTTTTCTTTTTTACTCCTACATTCAGGGTAGAGTGTCAGTCTTAAAGTACAATTTACTCCTATAAGCCACTATACTGCCTGTTTGCCTCAGCCCTGACCTGTTATAGTTGCACTACTAAAAGCAGACTGTTAGTTATGGTATCATCCCTTTTTTATTTGTACAAACTTAAAACTATGAAGTGGGAGGGAGGTGGTGTACCCCCAAATAAAACCTTGTTGGGGTCAATTGGATTATTGGCTAAATTAGAATACCAAAATTTCAAATTTTTAATTTGCATGAATACTTTTAAGAGAGGAGAGGCAGAGCGTATGGTACATTTGAGCTGAAGCCCCATGTTCTTTTCCACATCTCTCATACCAGGAGGAGCATTGGCTTCCTAGTCCCTTACGGTTACATGGAGCTCCCTCAAGTTTGCATTTTCAAACAATAACCCCTGTGTACAGTAAAGAATAAATGAAGTCTTCCTGCGAGTTGCATCAAATAATGACATAAGTCTTTCATTTCCATTCAAACTTTTAATTGAACCACACACATTGTTCCTGGTCATTAAGGTGGTGACAAAGGCATACATTTTAGTATTTTCAAACAATAATCCTCATGTAAATAACTGGTAATAACTGGTGCCAATAGTGTGTGACATTATATTGTTCCTTTTATTCTTACATTCTGTATAGAATGTGTCTGTCCTAAAGTACTATGTATTCTTTTAAGTGAAAGACTGCTTGTCTCAGACCTAACTTCACACGTACACAGTAGGCCCGAATAGTTTAACAAACAGGCCTTTTGGTCATAAGGTGCAATACCCACTTTGGGGTCTTGCAACCAGATATAATACTTAAATTCTGACTTATTATTACCCTTGCAAAAATGTTTTGGAAAAGCAATTTGGAAGTGGCTGAAAGTACCTATAGCTTCTCCATGCAATCTGTTGTTATGCTACTGTTCATCTTTCTTCTAATCTCAGTCGAATGTCATTCACATTTAGGTATCCTTCTGCATTTTAACATTTGGAGCAAAGGCTAATACACATTAAAACCAGCAGTGTTAATTCCACACTTAGAGAGTCAATTTAACACCATATGTATTTGGTCCCACAGTATTCTGTAAGTGTTGATTTGAAACTGATTTTTTTTTCCCGTGTAGGGTGTAGTAAATTGGAAAAACATATTGGTAAAAGAAAATAAACAAATCATTAAAAAAGCAATGGCATCAGCCATATGTATCTGCTAAAAAAAATCTATAATCACTGGAGCTGTTTCTGCCAGCCAGCATTGGTTAAGGTTGGTCAAAGAGAAGGTTTAGCCTATGCTTAACTGCATAACTACACCTTGGTGTTTGTGGGACTCCACAGAGATACCAGCATCTTAAAATGTTGCCTGTTTCACCTGTTTATTGCTTTGTAATAGTATTTTTAGAATATCTTTTCTTAATCTGAAGTAGGCCGATTAATCTGGTAGAAACCTTTCTTATTGTGCCTTATGAAATCTAGTTGATTAATTCAAGTTTGTCTTTATTGAAATGGCCTTTGATTCTAAATTAATCTTCTTCTTCTTCTTCTTATTCTTCTTATTATTATTATTATTATAGGCCTAGTAATACTACTAAGTAGGTCTACTACTACTACTACTACTACTAGGCTACTACTAGATTGTGAAAAGGTAAGCGGCTGTCCTGATAGAGGATGGGCGATTAATTGAATAAAGGAAACAGTAAGGAGAAAGGTTTTTTCATAAATACCATCAATAATTATAATTAGCTTACCTTTTCACATTTTGTCATAGATGTAAGCCTAAGGAAGCCTGATGATGATAACTGTGGACAACGCAACGAATGATCATTCGATTTCGTGGACAATTGAAATAGAACATAGAATATTTTTGAATGTTCGTTACCATGGACAATCTTTGTGGCCAGTGTCACATGACTTGTAGGGTGGCTGACAGCTTTGGCCCGGCCATGAAAAGGATCTTGTACAGCAATGGTGTCATACGAATAATAAATAAATAAATAAATAAATAGATAAATAGATAGATAGATAGATAGATAGATAGATAGATAGATAGATAGATAGATAGATAATAAATAATATGATTATATGATAAATGATTATTAGGCTACTAGACCTACCGACTATTACCTAGGCCTATTTACAATCTAGTAGTAGCCTAGTAGTAGTAGCCTAGTAGTAGTAGTAGTAGTAGTAGTAGACCTACTTAGTAGTATTACTAGGCCTATAATAATAATAATAATAATAATAAGAAGAAGAAGAAGATTAATTTAGAATCAAAGGCCATTTCAATAAAGACAAACTTGAATTAATCAACTAGATTTCATAAGGCACAATAAGAAAGGTTTCTACCAGATTAATCGGCCTACTTCACTGTAAACCCGGATTGTCAATACAACTCAAAACTTTTGATGTAACTGATTACGTCAATAGTTTTGAGTACATTAACTATATATTTTAATTAAAGTCAATTTAAAAGTTTAAGTACAAAATTCATGTACTTAAACTTTTAAATTGATTTAATGAAAATATTTAGTTAATGTACTCAAAACTATTGACGTAATCAGTTACATCAAAAGTTTTGAGTTGTATTAACTTATCCGGGTTTACAGTGTTCAGATTAAGAGAAGATATTCTAAAAATACTATTACAAAGCAATAAACAGGTGAAACAGGCAACATTTTAAGATGCTGGTATCTCTGTGGAGTCCCACAAACACCAAGGTGTAGTTATGCAGTTAAGCATAGGTTAAACCTTCTCTTTGACCAACCTTAACCAATGCTGGCTGGCAGAAACAGCTCCAGTGATTATAGATTTTTTTTAGCAGATACATATGGCTGATGCCATTGCTTTTTTAATGATTTGTTTATTTTCTTTTACCAATATGTTTTTCCAATTTACTACACCCTACACAGGAAAAAAAAATCAGTTTCAAATCAACACTTACAGAATACTGTGGGACCAAATACATATGGTGTTAAATTGACTCTCTAAGTGTGGAATTAACACTGCTGGTTTTAATGTGTATTAGCCTTTGCTCCAAATGTTAAAATGCAGAAGGATACCTAAATGTGAATGACATTCGACTGAGATTAGAAGAAAGATGAACAGTAGCATAACAACAGATTGCATGGAGAAGCTATAGGTACTTTCAGCCACTTCCAAATTGCTTTTCCAAAACATTTTTGCAAGGGTAATAATAAGTCAGAATTTAAGTATTATATCTGGTTGCAAGACCCCAAAGTGGGTATTGCACCTTATGACCAAAAGGCCTGTTTGTTAAACTATTCGGGCCTACTGTGTACGTGTGAAGTTAGGTCTGAGACAAGCAGTCTTTCACTTAAAAGAATACATAGTACTTTAGGACAGACACATTCTATACAGAATGTAAGAATAAAAGGAACAATATAATGTCACACACTATTGGCACCAGTTATTACCAGTTATTTACATGAGGATTATTGTTTGAAAATACTAAAATGTATGCCTTTGTCACCACCTTAATGACCAGGAACAATGTGTGTGGTTCAATTAAAAGTTTGAATGGAAATGAAAGACTTATGTCATTATTTGATGCAACTCGCAGGAAGACTTCATTTATTCTTTACTGTACACAGGGGTTATTGTTTGAAAATGCAAACTTGAGGGAGGTCCATGTAACCGTAAGGGACTAGGAAGCCAATGCTCCTCCTGGTATGAGAGATGTGGAAAAGAACATGGGGCTTCAGCTCAAATGTACCATACGCTCTGCCTCTCCTCTCTTAAAAGTATTCATGCAAATTAAAAATTTGAAATTTTGGTATTCTAATTTAGCCAATAATCCAATTGACCCCAACAAGGTTTTATTTGGGGGTACACCACCTCCCTCCCACTTCATAGTTTTAAGTTTGTACAAATAAAAAAGGGATGATACCATAACTAACAGTCTGCTTTTAGTAGTGCAACTATAACAGGTCAGGGCTGAGGCAAACAGGCAGTATAGTGGCTTATAGGAGTAAATTGTACTTTAAGACTGACACTCTACCCTGAATGTAGGAGTAAAAAAGAAAAAAAGAAAAAATGTTACATTATTGGCACCAGTTATTACATTTTCTGAGTTTTTTTTAGTACAAGGCCAATAACGTAATAGCCAGCCAATAATGTAATACCTTATTACGTTACCGGCAAAATTTTATTACGTTATTGGCTCATAAATCTTATTACATTATCGGTCAATTATTACATTATTGGTTTTATTACATTATAATTATTACGTTATTGGTTGTTATTACATTATTGGACGTTATTACATTATCGGCTTCTACAGGGGTGTATGTTGATTTCTACCCAAGATGTGGTATTTATCAATTTGAATGTAATTACAGCTTGCGATAACATCTCATGTCAGGTCTGAGCTTGTGTATGCAGTTTTGAAGACTAGTGCTTGCAGTGCAGAGCAGTATTCCTATCACAGAATTGATAATATAATTAATATAAATTATAGTAGCCTATATTGTACAAAACATACCCTGCGTTTTACCACCTTTCCTGCATGTAGCCTACATTGTTGGGGAATTCAATCATGTAGCCAGGATTGTGTTGAATAGTGAATACTGATAGTTTATTTGTTAAAAGTTAAACATTGTATACTGTCCATTTGACATTTTAGGCCTATGTCACCAAATGTTTGTGTCTCCCTGGAAACTAAAGTCAAATTTTAAACCCTCTTTTCCTGTTTCCTTGGTGCTGCCTGTAAAAGGAAAATGCTTCTGCTCATTTATCCAACTCTAGGGACTGCGGGGAGAGGATTTCACCTGGGGGTGGCGTATTCCTTTAACTGAACTCCTGTGCAACATGTTGATTTTCATGTGTTTACTGTACTATTTACCCAGTATGATATTACCAGAATACACAGTTAGAGTCAAGTTCCAGTAGCACTTTGTGTTTAGCACTTTCGTGTGTGTTGTGTGCTATGTATATGGGTGTGACTGATGCTATGCTAGGAGGAACGTGATTTCATTTATGCCTGTAGAGAGGGAGAGAGAGAGAGAGAGACTTACACCTACAAACACAGACCCACACAAACAACATGCATGCGCACAGAAAACATGCCTGCACAAACTCATTCACTTACAAAAAAGCAACATCTAATAAAACATGACCAAGTAGCTGTGGATCCTTGCTGCTGGCTATGTGAAATTCTGGTAATTGACCATAAAACGAATGCTATCATTTGTTTATCTTTTTTGTCGTCTTTCTTGATTGTTTTTGGCAAGATGTAGCCTCAAAGAATGTCTAGAAGCAAATTAGCCATTAAGCGCTTCCACTGATGGGGAAGGTGAGCTTTAATCTTGCCAAGCCCTGCTTGCTAGTGAAACATGATCCATTGGAATGCACTTTTTTTTAATTGTGTTTCTTGTACTCTTGATAATATTGCTGGAGACTACAATCTTCAGTTTCAGATTTTTGTTCCTCATCCACTTTTTAAAACCATGGCTTTTACACTCAAGATCCTCTCATATATGAACTGCAAAAGCTGCTGCCACCAGAACAGATCTTGTCGACATGTGTTCTGAAATCAGCTGTCAGCTGCTTGTTCAACATACATCCCTTGTATCCAGACCAGATGTATTGGATTTTTTTTAACCCTGTATGAATAGCATGTCAAATTTAGACTTATAAAGACGTATAAAACAATCCAAGGTAAAACAGTTCCACATTAGAAAATATTAACATTACAAGTTTTACACACCTTTCTCCAAATAGGAATCAGTCACCTAAGATGACTGGAGTGAGTTCCTACAGCTATTTCTCTGCATCCTTGAAGGAGACCCAATGATGCTCAGAGGCCTTAATAACCCATGTTCATGCTGCCTGTAAACACAGGCACTGGCATGTTTACAGCCATCCATGTTGGGGTCCATTTTGCCTCGTAATTGCCAACCTCTTGGGACGTCTTGCCAGGGTTATGGCACTTCACTAGTCAGACAGGAGTGTGTCAGATAGCCGCTGCAACAGCATGGCAATGCCTCCCCCCCACCACACACACACACACACACACACACACACACACACACACACACACACACACACGTGTATGTTAACTTGTGAAAACCCTGCATGAATTATGTTATGCATTTGCTTTTTGCATAGTTAAGGGCATGCTCTAGCTGCACTCACACGCTTTCGCACACAGATATATACATGCATAAATGCACTTCCACTTGCCTCTTGCATGCACATTCACATGTTCTTTCTGATCTTTCTCTATGAGGACTGAACACTATAGCTTACTATAACCATGATTCATTTAGGTACATTTCAGGGGCCTCATTTATAAAATGTTGCTTTGAAGCCTTTCATTTGATGTCAGAATCTTCCTAAATGATTGTAAGTGTGATTCAAGAAACCTGAACAGACACACAAAAAGCATGCATCTACCAATTCATTTATAAATCACAAATAATTGTAAAATTGTTTGCTGCTGAATAATAAAGTATATAAAGCATTTTGCTCCATGCGTATGCCATCCTCTTGCTTCCTCAGGTGCATGAGACGATGACCTCAGTCACTTGGTAAAGAAATTATTAGGTTTACTTAGACTATTATACATAGACTGCATATTCGGAGAAGGCTATGCCACCTGTAATCCTTGATTCACTTAACATGCATATGTGGTTGTAGGTCAGCTCAGTATTTGTATCGATGTGGGAGACACAAAATGCTCTTTGTTAATATTTGGGTTAAAGTATTGTTCCTCTCAAATAAAATAATCAAAATGTAAATATGTGTAAATGTAGTACTGGATGTCTGTTCCACAACTGTGCCAGTGGGCCGTGGTGCACCGTGAAGTGATGGCCCACATCCCCCCATATGGCTTCCTCTTGGCTGCTGATTTGTATGTGCTTGCTGCACAAACATTCCCTCTCCCACTCACTCACGCTTCTGTTCTCTGTACTGATTTGACGCTCAGCTGCAGCTGCTCTCACTTCATCTTACTGTCTCTCTTTCTTTTTGTCTGCCAGACCTCTCTCTGTCTTCAACTCTCATTCTTTCTGACTCTTTCTCTCTCTTTCTACCTCTCACTGACTGTCTGTCGGCCTGTTATCTGCTTCTCTCTCTCATATGTGCTCTCTCTTTCTATCCCCTCTCACTTCCGTGCAAAGCCCCAACTCATCGTTGTTCCCTCCCTCACACACGCACACAGACACACACACACACACACACACACACACCGGACATGCACACACACACACACAAACACAGAGTTGAGCCTTTCTCCCACGCACACAGTCAGAGCCTCTGGAACACAGTTTTTCATGCTGATACACATTCATACATTTACCTCACAGACCCACACAAGGTTGCACACAAGCACACACACACACACACAAAGCACATATACAAATACATGCACCTATCCTTATACACAAAGATATTTCCTTTCCCTTAGGGCTCATCATTGCCAGTCCCCTACACTGCCCTTTTCCCAGAACCATCTCAGGCTCTCTCTCTTTCTCTCTCTCTCTCTCTCACACACACACACACACACACACAGTCACACACACACACACACACACACACACACACATACGCACACACACACACTCACCAATTCTGACTGGTAGTTGAAATATAGTATAATACTACACAAGGAAGACAGCCTGTGGTACCCTCATCCCCACTCTTCATAGAAGTCTTTCTAATCAATTGAAGACTGAGCTCCTACAGGGTTACGGCTATTGAAAGTGTTGACCAGTTCACAAATACACAGTACCTCTTGTTTGGGCTTCAGGGAACACTACTCTATTCTCATGCCTTTGTAGTACATGTTCCCACTAAGAATATCATCAAATTAAGTACATTTATTCATGACTGAGGTAATTAAAGTTAGTAGCAATCAGAAACAACAGAAAATACCTATTTTATCTGCTACAGTAGTATCATGCTATATAATACTGTTGAACAGTGAGGTCAACTCATTTTGCTCAAAATTATGCAGCAAAACAGGCAATTAATAAATTGTTGATCAGTACATAAATGCACAATTCATTTTGTTTGTTGCATACAATGTTTCTACATCAAACATTGCCTCATTCACTTTAATGGATGGGCTGCCCACACACTAACTCACACAAACAAGCCATCCTTCTGCTGAGATAAGCAGGTTAGTCAAACAATAATGTAACAGTGGCTTGCGTGAGCAAACACCATTACCACCACACACAGACAGTCAAGGATAGGAAATGGCCAGAAGAGCACACCCAATTAACTACAAAAATAACCCAGTGTCTGTATACCTAAAAATGCCTGTTTGAGGTGGTAGACAATGGCAGACTACAGAGGCCAGACTACAGTATCTATCACAAGACGTCAGTAGGTAAGGGAAAGCAGCAAGGACCTTGATGTCATGAGTCTTCAGGAGCCATCCTCAGACACACACACACACACACACACAAACACACCACTATCCACCACTACATGTATGCCAAGCACTGCAACTGCACTTGCTACCCACCCCCACCCTTAGTCCCTCTCTCCAAGGCAGAGGACCTAGCTTAGCTAGCCTGCCAGATGAGTGCCCAGGGGAAAGTTGAGGTTGTTGAGGACTCTGGGTCTGTTTGCATGTGCACATGCAGGTGGCCTCTTACTGCTACACGTGGTTAAAGGCGTGGCTGGCGGTGGTCCTTGCTTCCTGGTGACATGACGTGGTCAACACAAATATCAGGTGTTCAGATGCACTACCCCCTTCCCTCCTTGCCTTTGTCTCTGTCTCCGTTTTTCACTTGTTGAAGCTGAAAACACCTCACTGAGTTCACAAAACTAATAGCGCAAACTCTGCTTTGCAAACACACACTTTGCAAAACTCACTGCTTTACATTCAACTTCAGAATGATCAACACACTCCTTACAAAATTATCGACATTGCTGGCTATCATTTACACTATTCTGCCAATTGTCTGACAACAGTGCCAAATGAGAAAACCATTGTAGATAATTAGTTCACTTTGCAGTCAGCCTTAACATAATAAACAAGCCACATGTAAGCTTTCTGGGTGGAGTACAATGGAGGGAGAAGGAAGACTGAGAAGAGTAAGAAGTAGAGGAGTGAGAGGAAGAGGATGTGGAGGTAAAGGTGCAGTAGGGAGAGATTGAGGATGAGGATGTATAGGTGAAGAAGCAAGATGGAGAGACAACGAGGTGAAGGTAGAGGAAGAGGACAAGGAGGTGAAGAAGGAAGAAAAGTAGAAGGATATGGAAGGGGAAGGAGGAAGGGTAAGAAGAGTAAGAAACAGAATTACTGATGACATCAGAACTACATTACATAGTGGACCATGGAATGAACCTGAAGGAAGCTGGCCAATGGATTCAGCCTAACCTGAGCCATTACAGTGTAGCAAGCATCATAAGGTATAAAGCTATAGTGTCATTTGTACTGAATCTAGACGTGCATACTATATGCAGGCGTTGTGCTGCATTAGTTTTGTCTTTTCCAGAGAGTGATGGAGCTACATGCAGATGCCATAGGTCATGAGTTGATTTTTGTGGATGAGGCAGGTTTCAACCTCACTTTCATGAGGCGACTTGGCAGGAACATTATTGGACACCGTGCCATAATCAGAGGACAACATGGTGGTAACATAACTATGTGTATGTGCTATAAGAAACAAAGCTGTTGTTCATCATTCACCTTTTCTGCCTTGTGCTGGAAGGTCTATGACCATCATCCCCATCAATGCATGGCCCTTCTACAGGCAATGGAGGATCCCATACAGGGATACTGTAACAAAGGGGAGAAAAGTCACCCCACCCAGCTTTGAACCCAGCTTACCTGTGACTTATTTATAGTGCTCAGGCTGATGGCAAACTATTTCACGCAGTTTGGCCAGACAGTTTGCAAAAAAGTGTAAATAATAGCTATAAATGTGTATAGTTTTGCTAGGAGTGTGTTGGTCATTTGGAAACTGAGTGTGAAGCAGTGAGTTGTGTTTCTTTTGCAAAGTGTGTGTTACAAAATTGCAAACTGAGGGCAAAACAGAGTTTGTGCTATTTGTTCTCTAAACTCAGTGAAGGGTTTTGCTGTAAGTGTTAATAGTTTTAGAAATGGTGCTATGAGAATCAGTGTTAGAGTTAGAAAAAACTGTAAGCACCAAATAGATTTCTTGATAAAGAAAATACTACAAAATGCATCTTGTGAGTCTGCAGATGACTTTCATCCATGAAATTCATTTCATAATTTGAGAAATAGGCTTGCAGATTCCTTTAGTCCACAAAATGCATTATGTGATTTACGAAATGGGTTTTGTGTACAAAATGCATTCCGTGATTCACAAAGTTATCATTCCATATACGGCATACATTTTGTGATTCTATAGATTACTTTTGTCCACAAAAGAAAACCACACAAAATGAATGACATTTTCACAATGTTATTTTCGCCCACAAAAGTAGAAAGTAAATTCAGTCCAGGAAAGGAGTAAATTTCGTGCATGTAATGAATAACCTATTTTGTATTTTGCCCACAAAATGATGTGCTCTCTTCATCATTATGTGGTCTGAATTCTAACTGATTTACACATTCCATGGACAAAAGGCATTAGGGTGTGTTACAATTTCATTTTATCCATTTTGTGGCACGAAAGGCATTTCTTCTACGAAATATGGGGTGTTGCACTTGGCGCCCTAATACTCTTTTGCTCAGAACAGCGGTCCTGGAAGTCTGTGAGTCAGATTTAATCCCTGTGCTTCATTCTTAATTAAGTGTGCTTGCAGAGCACACTTTTTGCATTTTCTGCGGGAATGCAGTCTAGTTATTATTCTCCTGACCCAGATTTTGCAGACGTTGCTACTCCTCAGGCTTTCGAGATAGAGAGACACCGTTCCAACTCTAAAACGACCGGCCTGGTTTGGACATCGCTCACCGTTCTATTAACCGTACCTCTTGTCGTTCGTCCGCTATTGTCGTTTTTCTGCAACTTTTGTCGCCATTGAAATGAATGGCGGAATGTTCAGGCTGATGATGTCACAGTACACTGCTCCACTCTAGCAGCTAGAGTGAGCTCTGCCCTCACTGAAGATTTTTCAGACGTTACTACTCCTCAGGCTTTTGAGATAGAGACACCGTTCCAATTCTAAAACGACCGGCCCGGTTTGGACAAGACTGCCTATATTTCGGTATACCATACCTCTTGTCGTTCGTCTGCTATTGTCGTTTTTCTGCAACTTTTGTCGGAATGAAATGAATGGCGGAATGTTCAGGCAGCTAGAGTGAGCTCTGCCCTCCACTCGGTTTTTTAATGATTAAAACTCAACCGCTTAACCTATAAACTTGATTTAAAGTTTGTAAGAGAGGTCTGGGATCTGACTGTGACCTGTGTAAATTTCATGTGGCAATTACTTAAACTGTTTGAGGCAGGACAGTTTAAAAATGGTATCAGACAGTCTATGGGATTTTGCCATACATTTCATCATCTTACTGTAAACAGGTCAGGGTGCATGTCTGAAGTTTTAAATGATCAAAACTCAACTGTTTAACCTATAAACTTGATTTAAACTTTGTAAGAGAGGTCTGGGATCTGACTGTGACCTGTGAAATTTTGATGCGGCAACTACTTAAACTGTTTGAAACAGGACAGTTTAAAAATGGTGAAAGAGAGGCAGACAATGGGCTCTGTGCACATCATCATGACGACCGTTCGAATTTGACAAGAAGTCGGCAACTTCGCTTCCGGTGACAGCGACTATGGCAGCTACTATTTTTAGCCGTTGTCTTCAAGACCTCCCACGTCTTACAATCAGCGACGTGCACAGATTTGTCGACTCCTGTGCAATGGCACCAAATTCGAAAAGAAATAAAGGCTTCAAATTTTACATTTCTTCATATATCCACAATTATGAGGGTAAGTAGCTACGTTGTTTTGATGGTAGCATTTCCGCTAGATCTAGCTGCTATCTGATTTACTTACTTTTCGTACTGTTGTACTATGTCAAAATACTGTATTTTGATTCTACTTTTCTCAGTATCTAACAAGGATCAGGTGTCAGGCGAGATTATCGTCAGGGCACAGTGTCACAGGTCCATGAAGAGATCCGAGAAAGCGCACAGTTTGAGTGTATGTTGAAGCTATAGGAATAACATAAACAGCTGATCAAGATAACTGTTGTTACGCGACGGTCACAATCCAGTTTCTATGCTATACCTTTTCTTTCATAAAGTACTCAGTGAATTGTCATGCCTACATAAGCTTGAGTATTTATTTAGACAAATTTTATTTTGTAGGTGGTCCTGAAAGATTCAGACCCTGTAGAGCTAGTCCATCACAGATGTTCATGTATTGCCGGAGCAGCACTTTGCAACCACTGCGTTGCGTTGTTATTTCAGTCAGCGCATTACAGCCAGCTGAACTTGTCTGCAGTTCCCCCTGTATTAAGCTGCACTGAGGGAGAACAGCAATGGCACAAGCCTAGAACTTTGGTTATTATTATTATTATTATTATTATCATTATTATTATATACATCTGTCTTTACACACTGCTTGGGGATATGTTGAAACCCAATATGTGTCCAACAGGGTGTAAAGCCAGGCCCAGTTGACCGGATGGTTGTGCTCTCTGCCAAACCAAAGACTCAACCAACAACAGAGGGAGTCAAGTAAGTCACATATTGCAGATGTATGTGTGAGTGAGTATCTGATTTGAAATCTGTTTGCTTCCTGACGTTCCAACTAAGTTACGTTTTCACACACAGGAGTACACTGTATAAAGGCATCAGCGGGGATTTACCAGATCTCTCTGTGCTTCAGGTACGTGGGGATAAAGTAACATGTAAGTGTAACCCTTTTTCCGCGCACAGACCGGCTTTCCAGCACCTCCACACCGTGGCTACTCTGCATTGTGTTTGTATGTGAATGGACGGCTGACGGTGGGCGCAGCCGGCAGGAAAATGGACACGGACACACAGAGGGGTTCGGGATCGTGGCTGTTTATTTTTTACACTCACACGGAATCTCTATATGGTTGAGAGCGTGGACTCAATCAATTTGCAACCAGTAAAAAAAAAACATTTATAAAACCGCTAATGCATCCCAATACTGAAACTAATTAACCTTAGCCTTGCATTTCAAAAACGTCTTGAAAACAAAAATACAAAAGTGTTAGGTTAACAAATCCTTCTGCTCCTAAGAGCTTAACACTCAGGTAGTCAGTATTGCTTAACAAAACGAACTTAAAAGACCTCATGTCTTTTATATTTTAAACGTTATGCCCCAGTGAAAACAACGTGCCTTACCGATAGTGTTGATAACGTGGACTAAAGAAAATGGCGAATTACACTCACTATCAACCCTACGGTGCATCAGAGGGTCAAAAAGCAATTTAATAACTATTAAACTTTCATTTAACATGGTGCAGTAGCGACACCTTTTGGCACACTATATACATAAGCGTAAGGGTTCTTAAAATGTTTTTTAATTTAAAAGGTAAAATACAAGGTAGTCTGATTGACTGATGTCACGGCTCTGCTTCCACGAGCGAACTACATGTTAGTCCCATACCATGTCAAATAGCCAATTTGGTCTTTTATTACAGTGTGTGATATGAAATTGTACTTGGTATTTCAGTAAATTGTTAAAATACTATTGCATCTCCAGGTGACCGAGGCCTACAAAGAGTTTCCCCCTGCTGATGCACCAATAATTTGCAGTATGGCCATCAGTAGTGACGTCCCGCTCACCAACTCAAGCCTGGGGATGGTCCAAAGAGGAAGCCCACTGTCATACCAGCAACCAGCAGCATCTAGGAGAGACCGCTCCTTTCATGTTGCCCCAGTACGTCCATCTCTACCTCTTCAGGGATACAACCTCGAAGCCAGAGGCTGCAGTTTTGTCCCCACTGAGGTAGAACAACGACACATGCAAAGCCTACAGGTCAGCTGGGACATGGCATGTAGATATGAGTCTGCTACAAGAGAGCAGAGTAGCTGCACAGAGTGGCACCAGCTGAGAAGGCCCAGACTGACTGCCTCTCGGTTCAGAGAAGTGTGTCATGTTAGTCTGAAGTCTGAAGATGGACTTGCTCACAGGATTGTACAGGGAAGTCGTCAGACAGCAGCAATGCAGCGAGGCCTAGAGCTTGAGGCTGATGCTATTTGGGAATACTGCCAAATAAAACGCGTCAACCACTACCCCTGTGGATTTGTAATCCACCCTGATGCTCCCTGGTTGGGGGCGTCTCCCGACGGACTTATTTTTGATCCATCTGAATCAGTCCAATTTGGGCTTATAGAGATAAAATGTCCCAATGTAAAAAGTTATGTTGATTGTTCTTACCTTAAAATGAAATCGGGTAATTTGGAATTGACTAAATCACACGCATATTATTGGCAGGTACAAGGTCAGATGCTTATTACTGGGTTACCATGGTGTGATTTTGTCGTTTCGGCTGAAGACGACCTGCTGATCCAGCGTATCTACAGAGACGATGATGTTTGCAAAGTCATCAGAGAAAAAATTGACCGTTTTTATTTTTATGTTTACATGGCAAAATGCATGTAAAATGTCTGTCCCATACAATAAATACCACCAGCAATTAAAATAGCTTACTCTCTTGTGATTCTCTTGTGAAATTACAGTATGTATGTGAAAGATTGTTGACAAAGCAAATTATTATTATTTATATTGAAAACAGATAACCAAATGCAATTGTGAATGTCAAATTTATTCATAAAAACCATTTTAAATTTCATTTGCCCATGTCTTCACTAGGGGCCCATTTTGGAAATTCGACAGAAGACAGGCTACTGTAAATATTTGATTGATACTTCCAGTTATGGAGAGAGGGATGGTGGTGTCAAATAATTTGTTTTCTTTCACTCGTCTTATCAGCCTTTCTACATGCACCCTCAACCGAGCTATGCACTGGGTTTGTAGGACATCCTCCTCTGGCATCTGGGCCCTCTGAGTGACAAAAGCTGGACGGTGAACAGTGCCAGGTACCAGGTCATCTACCAGGAATCCTTTGTCCACCATAATGTCCATCTCAGGGGTTAAAAGGGGTGTAATTCCAGACTGACGGAACACTTCCTTGTCGCTCATGGAGCCCTCAAAAAGGGTAGATACAAATGTAAGGGCTCCATGAGGGGACATGCCTACCATGGCCTTGAAGGTGCAGTGGGACTTGTAGGTTGAAAAAACCTCACTCTGCAGCAGTAGGGACGAGGGTGTCTGACACCTGAGTTCAGTGCAGTCGAGAATTATTTGTGTGTTACTATATCTGCCACCAAACTCAGGCGGTTGACAGGCCTTAACAGCTGCAGTGGTCATCCAAAAACAAACAGAGCCCAACAGGGAGTACAGAAAGTTGGCCCAAGTAACTACGATGCGGCCTACTGTTGTTCTGTGGATGTTAAACCGATGAGACAGTTCCCTTTGAGTACAGCCAGTCGACAGGTACATCAAAAAAAGGAACAGCTCATCTATTGGCAGCAATTTCTAGTGGGTGAGAAAAAGTGTAAGGATTTAGTTCAGATTTAACTTCAGTGTGCTTGTGTATGTCCATGTGATGATAGGTAGGTTGGGTAGGCATACTTACAGTTGGTCTGGTCATAGGGCTCTCAGTGACTGTACTCATGGCGCATGCTTTCCTGGTTCTGCTGGTCACCCTGATGATTTTTGATGTCGCAGATTCAATCAGGCTCCAAAATGCCATCAGGTGTGTGTAGGATGGGAATCTAATGGGAAATGGCAAAAGAGTAGAATTACTGCGACTGTATAGTAATGAAATTAAAAGAACAATGGTGGTGTTTGGGGTTATCAACACTACACTAAAATTAAGTCTATTTCAATATTATAGTAGTCACCATCACAAATCGATTGACTTGAGAGTGTAAACCTACAGAGTTGAGAGGCTTTAAGAGTATTTGGAAGTAGTTATTCTAACTAGGGAAGTACTCTTTACCAGTTACATTACTACGTGACAACAATGTGCTATAGTAGCCTGAGCTCCTGTAGATTCAATTGTCAGCAGGATAATGACGTAAGCCTACACAGTAAAAGTAAAAGCTGATTACCTGGTGTAAAATCGTATGTCTTCTGGAGAAGAGGCAAACCGCTGGAGTCCAAATTTGAATAGATGGCATGTTTTCAGCTGCTCTCGAAGTGCATCGACTTCTTGCTTTAGCTGCTCATAATGTTGCCTATCCACGCACACAGTTGGAGATGCTCCATAGTCATGGTCCATGACCATAGGGATAGCGAAAGGCTCCACTGCAGCTGTTTCAAGTACACTGGGCTCCGGGCTCGGTGGTCTTGCCCGTCGCTCCCAAACACCGGGTCGTTCCTTGATATAATAATTGTTCCACTCAAACAACGAAGGCACAGCGCCTGCTACCAATACACGTCTCCCTTTCTCTGATATTACGATATCTTCGGGCTTAAAGTGTCGACTACAAACTTTTGTATGCTGGGTTACGGTAAACCCAGTTCTTCGCACCTGATGAATCCACTTAGCCCGAATTCTTGCGTCTTTGGGGAAGCGGTGAAAACTAATCGAAGTGTTATAACAGCCTGAGGCCGAACAAAGTGGCACACAGCAGTGCTCTTTTGAGCCGTTTTCAGCTTTTAGAAATTTAAGACCCATACGGGAATTTAATTTTCTTGTTTTAGAAACATTCATGACCACTCGATATCAGGAACAGCTGTTACTATGTCTAGACGGTTACAATGTAACTAGGAGACAGACCGGAAACGGCTGTGCCGACTTTCTAAGAACGCGGAAGTTTTTTCTTCCGCTTGTGCACGTAGTCTATACTGTGGCAGTTGCACCTGGACCAACTGTCATTTTTTAAATGTGGAATGTTCAGGAATAGAACTCTCGTGATGTCATAATACCCATGCCATGGCCTGCATAATGTTCTGCCATGGGAGAGTATTGCAGCCTATAGTAGTTATCTCTAGTAGTTATCTATATTAGCTAAGGCTATTTAGCCACAATGCTAACAATGCTAGCAATGCTAACTATGCTAAAATACAAAGTAATTGACTGGGTTAACAGTGTTACTTAGTTAACTCAGCTAGTATTTGGTAGCAGTTATGCTAACAGTGCTAATTATGCTAACAATGCTAATTATGCTAACTATGCTAAAAATGTGAAGGAATTAACTGTGCTTACAGTGTTGTGTAGCTATATTAGCTGAAGCTATTTAGCAGTTATGCTAACATTGCTAGCAATGCTAACTATGCTAAAATGCAAGCACACTTTTTGCATTTTCTGCGGGAATGCAGTCTAGTTATATCTTTTTCCCTTCCTCCTGCACCCATATGCACAAATCCTATCTCTACCACATCATTTGGCTTGTGCACCTGTGAGAAGGTGAGCATTGCCATCTCCCCCTCTCACCGATTTTACGTTTTAAAAACTGAACTCTCTGTGTGCTATGCTTGCCACCACCTGATCTGCAGTAGACTGATAGCGTCATTGGGTGGTGGTAGCGTCCAATTAACTCGTGATTAGCTCAAATTGAACTGTGTATTTAACAGAGCCTCATTTATCAATGGAGGAGACGAACAAAGGACAGACACGAATGAACAGAAAAAGAGAAGGACATTAAAGAACGAATGAACAAGCAAACGAGAAGATGAACTTTGAATGTGTAGTTTGGCCTGACAATTTTCTTGGTTTGTGTACACTTTTATTTTCGGTTTAAGTCTCGTTACTTTTAGTTATTTTGTTTTTATGTGTGTGGATGGCACGGGTTTTTGTTGCACAAAATAAAGGTAATACATTTTTGGAGATTTGTTTTCGTATCACTTCACCCCTACGTCCAGTCGGCGGGCATCCTGCAAGTGAGGAGCCGTTGACTTTTTCACAGCGCCTTTCTCCTTTTATTGATGTCCTGTCTTTGTGTTGCTCTTTGCCTGTGGTATTCTGTGTGTGTGTGTGTGTGTGTGTATGTATGAGCTCACATGTTTGCATTTGTATGTGCATCATTTCGGGGCATATGTTTTAATAGTTTTGTTTCTCCAGCTTTTGAAGCAGCACACCATTTCCCACAAATACCTTCATTGAGGCTATTACGCTTGGTGCACATGGACTTCAGAGTACTGACAAGCCGAACAGGGATGTGAATGGATGGGAAGGATGCTGAAAATGGCTGACACATCTGGCATGGTTTGAGTTTTTTGGGGGGAACAATGCAGAAGCTAAACCCCAGACACAAGTGAAGGTCCACCACTCTTCTAATCTCTTCTAATCTAAAGCGAAGGTCCACCTCCATCTAATCTGAAATTTCATGGGGCCTTTTTACTCTCCAGCTCTAGAAAACAATTTAACAGTTGTTAGAGTCTGCACCATCTGTCTGGGGCATGCACAGAATTGTATAGTCTGATGAAAATCACCAGAAGAACAAAGTCCAATAGATCGGTGGTGTTTCTAAAACCTCAGGGAAGGCTTTTGGGCTGCAGACTCTCTAACACTCCATTTAAAAACAACTCCTTTTGGCAAAGCTTTTGCATAAACTTTTGCATAATTTTCTGCTCTCCTGAGCGTTGGAAGGTGCACTAGGACATTGTCAGTTGGAGCATCTTTCCAGTTTCTGGTCTGGATGACGACCTATCTGTCTCCAGTGCTGTTCTCTCTCTGCTATTGGACTTAATCTGGTGTTGTTTGTCTGTATTGTGACTCATGCCTGAAACAATGCTGAATGGGAAATTGAAAAGGAAAATTGAAGGCAGTTATCAAGAAGGAGCCAAGGTTAGCCCCTATAGTACCTGTCAGTACACACACACACACACAAAAGGAGCACTATACATGCACACACTCAAAGAGGGAACCCCTGCCACACTTCCATGGGACTCAAGCATGTAAACAGGTCACAGCTGTTGTGTGGCCTATCTGGTCTGAAGAGAGGGTGCTCGAGCACTGCAGAGGAAAGAGAGGAGAAAAGGAAGGAAAGAAAGAAAAGTAAGAAAAACAAAGACAGATAAGAAAGTGTAGAAAAGAGGGAGAAATAGCAGGAAGAGGGTGTTGTTTCCCGAGAAAAAACCCAAAAAGATTTAGGAAGAAGACAGAAGAAATCTTTCTGTTCACCAGGGGCCTCATTTATAAAGACTTGCGTAGAAACCTTCCTTGATTTTATCTAAGAACTTTTCTGATTTGATCGTAAGTGCGATTCAGAGAAAACGAACGTACGCACGAAATCCATGCGTACGCCAATCATTCGGTTATAAATCACAAATGATCGTGGAATTGTGTGCAGCTGAATGCTCCGCCCTCAAAATGCCCCTGCTTAATGAATTAACATATAAAATGAGCTCATCCTCAAAGCAAAAACTCTCTGTGACAATGGCAACTAAAGAGGAACGCAAGAAAAAAAAGTGGGCCTCCTCGGCTGTCTCCGTGTGCGCAATCGGGGTGAGCAGCCATTTCTTCAAAGGATAACTTCGGTCTCCTGTTGACAGAAATTATTAATTTAACCTCATGTTCCTTCTAAAAAAGCAAATAAATTGGCCGACATTTTTTAAAGGGTTTACCTAGAAGCCAGCCGTCTCTGCCCGCTCCCGCCTCCAGTCGATTCCCAACACTACAATTACGCACAATGAAGGAATCGTGCGTTGACCCTGGCCAGCGCGCAACAGCATTCAAGATTGCCATACGAGCATCACAAATGAGCTGCACATTTATGGAGTGGAAGTTTTTCCTGTTGACATACATGTACTCGTTGACATGTGGAGCTCGTATGGCAACGTGGGTACAGTCTATCGCACCGATCACATTTGGGAACCGTGTTTTACGCAGGAAATCCTCCTTCACTTCTTGCTGTTCCTGGTCACTGTATGGGAATCGTTCTCGGCTAGCGGTACCTGCTTATCAGCCATGTGTCATCATGTGCCAAAAAGTCTGCGCGGTCACGAAAAACTCGTTCTCTCCTTATTGCACAGTTGGCAATATCCTCTAACAGGGCCAATGCAGCCATGTCTCTTACTAAAAACCAACACACTATGACAGTTTTTATAGCCTACCAAATGTTTTACAAGTGTGGAATTAAATGTACACTTATCATACCTTAATTTGGATCAACTATAGCCTATTCATGTAATTTATTTGATTGTATTGATTTGATTGTGTAATTGATGATGATGACGATGATGATGAAACATTTAAAATATATTTTTTTAAAGTATTGGTAGGGTACTTCTGCATATATCAGGCGAGATTGTCTTTTTTAATGAAATTCCATCGGAAAATATCTGCAATACCAGGCACAACCACAAGGAAATGGTCGTACGCCAAGCTGGAACCTGACGTGGAAATAAGTACTTTCCACGTCAAAGATGTTTTTTATAACTCTGTACTTTGACGTGAATTAGTTCGTACGAACACTCTAAGATCAAATCTGTGCGTAAGAACGTTTTATAAATGAGGCCCCAGATCTTTAATGCGTTCACCGAAAGAATAGTCACACTAGACAGAGCATCTCCTGACCATTCTGACCATCACATATTCTCGGTCTACCTTATATACATCTTTCCTTCATGCATATTTGGAGCGGTTTCACCACTGCCACTGGTAATGCTATGACATATGGAGGCTAACCCCTCTGTGGCCATTTAACCAATTTGCTGCTTTCAAGTCCATTACCTGCAGTTGCCATGCCCGGAAGTTCCAGCCACTTCTCTCTCTACCTGTCCTATATTGTCTTTACTACATGTCTGTACATTCTATATGTAAAAAAAACATTACTGAATGCAGACCTGTCTTGATAAGGGTAGTGCTATATATTGTGTGCCTGTATCATCTTCACTGGTACTATACAATGTTGGGGTTTGGGTAGGACCCATGTCACCATAAAAGCTACAAAATTTGACTGCCTTATGGCATACACACATCCCTCCCCATTTAAACGACAAAGTAGGGGAAGGGAGTTAGAGCCATAGACAGTTAAAAAAAAAGAGAACAAGCTGTTGTCATGGCTAAAGCACCAAGAAAATAAAGCGGCTAAAATGTGTATTCAGAAAATGTGCACTGCAATTTTACTATGACTTCCTGTTAAGACAACTTGTAGCAATATATCATATGCTCATGCTTTTTTCTGTGCGTGTGTGTGTGCTTGCCCAGGTATTGATATGAAGTGTATATATATGTGTATGTAAATGCGATGCATGTAGTTTTCCTGTGAACACTGGCTCACTGGCTTTATAGGTGGAGGACCTAAGCCAGAACTGATTGCATAAGGACACTAAGGGCCAGATGTACAAAGCTATTACTAAGCACTTCTGGCGTAACTCTCTCGCAAGGAGTGCCTAAAAACATGCCGTGGTATGTATAAACAACGCACACTTAGTTAAAACTGCAAATATTGTGTGGTATAAGCAGAGAAGCGCAAATACCATTTTTCTGTAGCATGCATATACAAACCGGGGAGTGTCCAGGGGAGTGTGGGGCTTAAGCGTGCTGTAATGTCTAAAAAAAGCATAAGCAAAACAAAAGTTACGGTTTCGTATTTATTTAGAAACAGGTGTAGGTTTTACACAAAGACTACACAATAAGCATCAAAGGAGAGGTGTCTGGTGAAAGCTGCTGCTGAATGTGCATGTGTACTTTTCAGTGGTAATTTTCTGCCTCATTAGAGTAGATATAAACCAGGAAATGCACATTCCCTTGCTTTTCGACACGTTTGAAAACATGTCATGAAACATTAACTGAAATTGTTGAAAGTCCCTTCTTGGGCACTTTGCTCATTCAAAACATTTTCAACAATTTCATTCATGTTCATTGTCCAGTTTGGAAGGGAGGAAGGGCTGTGACGATGTATGTGGCTAAGATGGTGCAAGGAGCTGAAATAAACCCACAACAACATATTCAACAAATTTGTCAAAGATAAGTCCAAATTCAAAAACCTAAGATAGCTTACGTGTTCAGTTTTAAAACAGCATACTTTATACTATATACGTTTGCCACCAGATATTATTAATGGATGTATGCTCGGGAGGATCCAGTTGATTAATGAAATTCATAAAAAGTCAATGACAAATTTGCTGACAAAACTGCAATAAATAAGAGCATTCATTCTGTTGGTAATGGAGACCCATTTTTTGTGGGGGTTGAATTACACCCCTGTATTATATGTAAATTGAAGGTGAGCTCAACTTCTGCATTGCTGCCTTTTTTGTTCCATTATGACTACACAAACGGGCACTCAATTGTGTCTTTTTTAACGCTGCTAATCAAGGGCAGAGGTTTGGTCTTAGCTTTGGTAAATGTTAGGAACTTTTACATAATGACAAAATCCAACTTTAACAATGTTTTCTTACACTTTTACAATAAGGAGTGATTATATGTTATCTAAATTCCTAATGCCCTTAATGTATTTAAACATTCCTAATAGATACCTTTGTCATTCACAGACACAAACTGTTGGCCTTGACCTTCAAGATCTATTAGGTGAAGTGCTGTTTGATGCACATGGCATACACTTACATACTATACAATCCATAGTATCTCCCATCACAGAATCAAGACCTTACCTGGAGCCCGGAAGTTCCAGCCACTTCTCTCTCTACCTGTCCTATATTGTCTTTACTACATGTCTGTACATTCTATATGTAAAAAAAACATTACTGAATGCAGACCTGTCTTGATAAGGGTAGTGCTATATATTGTGTGCCTGTATCATCTTCACTGGTACTATACAATGTTGGGGTTTGGGTAGGACCCATGTCACCATAAAAGCTACAAAATTTGACTGCCTTATGGCATACATCACATCCCTCCCCATTTAAACGACAAAATAGGGGAAGGGAGTTAGAGCCATAGAAGTTAAAAAAAAGAGAACAAGCTGTTGTCATGGCTAAAGCACCAAGAAAATAAAGCGGCTAAAATGTGTATTCAGAAGATGCAAAGAAAAGAAAGTGGGAGAGTGATAACTAGAGCATGGACTAGTGTGAATATTGGCCCTGCTTTCACTTGGTGGAGTGAGGTTAGGGTTAGGAGGACGAATACCCCACCGACAGTGTCTTGGTACTGTTACTGTTGGACAAGTATAAATTATTTGCCTTCTAATAAATAACTATTGTAAATTACAATTCTGTCAGGGTTTTTTGTTATTTTTGATATTTTAAAACAGTGTTCGTATAAAATGTTGTAAGCCCACGTGCCAATTTCTTAAAATAACTATAGAAAAAAACACAGGCCAACATTGTTTAAAGTTTTTGTAACGTTTGTTAGCTTTGTTTACCTCACCAGACATGGTTGAAGACATGGTTGAACACAGACATACAGTTGAACGTGAATAAGTCAATCAGGGTTGGTTGATACAACTCTGTAACACTGGCATATTAAAAGAAATCATTGTCTTGGGTAAAAGTCGGCAAGTTATTTAGTGAAAACTGTTTTTGAACTTTTAGCTTTAATAGGAAACAGCGGCCCCTGTGATGAAATTTGGTGCACACTCAAAGAGAGAGATATAGAGCTTGTATGTCAAGATTGATTACATTTTGGCAATAAAAAGCAAAATATGGACTGCAAAACCATTTTTAGCTGTGTCTTCATTTTTTATTAAGATGGAACTTTGAAATGATTCATCTCAGGATGATATTTTAATAACTTTTCGTCAGCATAGACCAAATACAGTACTTGCCATGCTGTTGGAGGTTATTGTGTTGATTGTACATGACATATTTTATACACATTTGGTGCACATTCAAAGGCAGTTTGGCAGAGTTAGCATGTTGCAAATTTGACCAATTAGAAGACAAGATGTAATAAATACTTTGATAACTTTTTGTCAGCATAGTCTGCAAATGACATATAAAAAACTTGGTGAAATTCACTTGAATGCCTTATGAGGATTTTGTTTCCTTTTACTTTTGTGATTTTAAAATTAAACAGAAATTGTTTTTGTTGGAGGTGGGAGTTGACCAGTGTTTTCAGTCTGTAAGGATCAATGGACTTCAAGATAAAAAATGATGTTAAACTGTAGTGCTCTCTATAGGCTAACTTTTCCG
This sequence comes from Setipinna tenuifilis, assembly GCA_030347295.1. Lineage (NCBI taxonomy): Eukaryota > Metazoa > Chordata > Actinopteri > Clupeiformes > Engraulidae > Setipinna > Setipinna tenuifilis. The sequence continues at coordinate 35,395,696 of CM059266.1, read as the reverse complement.
ATACTTGCTATGCTTTTAGAGGCTATTGTGGAGATATACATGACATATTTTGTACAGTTCCCGCCTTTTCGATCCAAGATATTGGCAATTCAAAACCTCAATTTTCAGGGATTTGAGGTGACCAGGCCTGGTGGAGCTCTGCTGTAGTGGAAAAGGGGCTGGCCTTGAATTTTTGAAACAACAAACAGTCCTCCCGAGCAGTTGTGTAACGGGGTCTGCTGGACCTGGACTTGTCAAAAACATCTCCAGTCTATTCAGATATTTTTCTTATTCTTTGTACTTGACTCTGAGACACATTGAAGGTGTCAGCCACCTCGGCAGTGGATCTGGTCTTCACCCTCTTGATAAGTATCGCTTTGGTCTCAGGGTGCATCTCAGGCATGTTGTCAGAGGGCAAGTTGGATTTGATGTGAAGGTCTGGTATGCTGGGGTTCTTTTTATACACACCCACTAATTGATTGATCAATAACTGATCACAGGTGACTGCTGTAATCTAGGATTGGGTGCATCATATGACAAGGCGACAAGACTTTTGTCTTGCCAAAATCTGACTTTTCTGTGTTCATTAAATGATCAATCTTTCTTCAGTGAAGCACATTTTAGTATATTGAGCATAATTTGGGAGGGTTTTGGATTTCATATGAGACATTTCTACAACCAATGTATTAATTAAAAGTCAACAAAATGGATAAGCGACAAGACTTTTGTCAGGGACTATATGTATGAGCTGGTTCGATAGTCCTCCATAACATTGACATATCACAAAAATGTGATTTTGTTGGGTGAAACGGTCATTGAGTTATTCAGCAAAAAAATTTGACGAAAGTCGTTGATGAAAAATTGTTGAAAAAAAGTGGTTATATATTGGTTATGACATGTCCCTATGGTCCATATGCAAACCTACGCCCAGTAGCGGTTTTAGGCACAGGCGAACCGGGGCGCCACGAGCGCTTGGGGAAAAAAACAAAAAAAACGTGCGTAAAATAAAATAAAAACGCTCTGTGTGTCATATCGCATGCACAGAAGCAGTGCACAGAAGCAGTGCGTCTCTCTGCCTCGGCGGGGGGGGGGGTGCTGAGAGGTGGTCTCGCCTGGGGCGTAAAACACTATAGAACCGCCACTGCCTACGCCCTTGTCGCTAATTACATGATAAGCTTCAGGCATAGTACATACCATGCAAGTGATTTTTGGGAACTGAAGAGGGCGCAAAATATGTTGCGTTCGCAAATGTACTTACATCTGGCCTTAACAGTGCACAGCTGTTATAGTCTTTAATGTAATGCCAGAGAGAGAGAGAGAGAAAAAATGTTGGTTTTCCCTCCTGTGTGTCCTACAAGAAAACAGCTCAGGGATCAGCAACTGGGGCTCTAATGCAATATTGAGTCAGTTCATATCTGGTGGCAACTATTTCTGTCCCACTTTCATGTTGCCAAGATATTCTGGCTTACTTCTCCTGCATCAGCAGGCCGCCCCATAGATGTGGGGTTAAGTGGCTGCCATTCATACCTGTGCTAGCACTGGCCTATTTAAGCTGGGGAGACAGAGAGTCCTGTGCTTGGTAGGGCTAGAGTGGGCTTATGACAAGCTCGAGATTTGGAATAGGAAAAAAGACATACACTACAAAGGAACATCTTGAAATCCTGTTAAACCATTAAAATGGCCATGACCTTGAATTCCCATCGCATCTCTGTGGGAGTTCATCCCTCTGTATCTCTCTGTTATTTTTCTTCATTTTTTATGGTCTTTTTCCTTCTCCCAAAAATGGTGCAAGTTGCTTCCGCTCTTGTCGGTTGTCAGTGCAACTGGACCGGGGCTCATTAATCTCCTCGTCACGCTATGCTCAATGTGCTATCACCAAGAGATCGTTTATCGGCCATCCTGGAGAGTCTGGCTCTCTGTCTACAAGCGGGAAAAGGGAGGGTGGTGGTCTGACTGGAGCAGGGGGATGAAACAGGACTCCCAGGTGCCTCCCCTGATTTAGTGGAACAGGGCTTAAAGATGCTGGGGATAATAGTGCAGTTATAGTTATAGTAATAGTGCAATAGCCAGTTTTTTACATACATGCACCATGAACTACACACACACATGCATACACACAGACACACACATACACACACACGCACACACACATATGTGTTCAATGCCGATGAAAATAATCATCTCTCTTATACTTAAGACTAATTAGGGTTATGTAAATGATGGACTAACTGAGAACAAAAGAAATGTTTTAACATTCCAGATGAACACTTACATGTGATCCATTTGTCTGTCTGTTTGAGACAGTGTTGGACCCCAGTAGACTGCAGGGCTGATGAGGATGTCAGACTCTTGAGTCTGAGTACAGCACAGAGGAATGATAGGTATCCAGTGTCCAAAGAATTGCCTCAATGTTTCTAGGTAATTGTGAAGACAGTTCAGTAAGCCACCCTATTACAGCTTTTATCTGGACAGCATCCAAAACAGGTCGAAGTTGCTCCACGCTATCTTGGTACTATAATAAGGACCCTGCCATTCAAAATGCATGAAGAAATTTGTAAATGTACAAATCGTTTATTAAAAAGATTATTTTTACAGGTAGTAGCCTACCTTGGTCAAACGGCAGCTACTGAAACCTGGAAGCATGGCAGCTTGAAGATTTGTACAAATCGTTTATAAAAAAGACTGGTACCGTGCGGTAGTCCCTGGTTGTGGTACTGTGTTGATAGTCCATACAAGTTGTTGATGTGTTGATAGTCCATTGTTGACTGTAGTTGTAGGAGTTGTAGTGACTGTGTATGGGTTAGGCAGCGATGGCAGAATACGGAGATTATTACAAAAAATTGAAGGTAGCGGAAGGACAACTTCTATTTGATCTGCGTCCATATTTAGTCTAACCGCATTTATACAGCAACTTACAGATGCCAGAGAGACGCCATGCAACCAAGGTACTACCTATAAAAACAGGTGTCAGGCCCCTTGTTAGACTACTAAGGAAGTTTAGAGCAACTTCGAGCTGTTTTAGTGGTTTAAAATTAGCTACACGCTATCTTTACGCTTTCGTCATTCCCCGAACACTAGCATTGTGAACCTATTTTACAGTAATAGAAAAAATAGTTTAGTTCTGAATCCAACTGGCTAGCCTAGTTTTGCTCCTCAGCAAACATAAACATACTCACATGTGACGTCGAAACATGTTGGCTTTTTTAATGTTACTTTAGCCCAGTCTAAAAATAAAGGCTTTTTAATGTAACTTCCCATTTGGACACACTGTTTGGAGTGCCTGGATTAATCTTCTTTTTGCAAATGGACTTATCCCCGATATCCAAGAGCACCCAGCAAACATTAAGAACACGCTACTGACTGCTTGAGCTACCAGCCATCTGTGTGTTTTTCAAATACTCATTATGATGTTTTAACAGACCCAAAGTTCTTTTTACCCTGGAGTATCTCTTTAAAGGAGATGTTCGTCCCCACATTTAAGATGCTGCTTCTTGGACAGGAAATGTCCCCTGTCTCTCAGCGGATTTATTGTGAACTTCTTTGATTTATAAAAAATAGGGTATTGGAAAATTCAATTTTAAGCGATATTTTCTTAGGAGAAATAGTGTGTAATACCTAGATTTTTACTTTTACAAAATTCTTGAGTATGACCAACTCAGCTAGATGCAGCAGGAAAATTTGATTTAAAGAAATGTGCATTCAGAAAACAAGTGAGCTCTGCCATGATGGAAGGCAGTTGACTATCTGCATTATTCAATTTTTGTCCTTCATCAGACCTGCTGGAAGTCATTTATGTCTACATAGCTGTGGGTCATATAGCAGATTAATTCATTTCAATTCAATTACATGGAGTCATTCACCACCATATTAATTTGGCCAGATTGCTTTAATGCTCGATTAAGAAGGTGACTTTGCTGGCTGGGGAGGATCAATTGAGAGTCTCTGCTGAGTCCCACGGGATAGGCAGAATGAATGCATAGCCACGCGCTGCACTGGAAAACATTTAGAGCACACACACACACACACACGCACATACACACTCATTTAGTCTTTCACATAAACACAGACAAACACACACAAATGTGTGTTCACATACACGTCGATAATCCTTTTGAGATTTAATGTGTTACTGCCTCTTGGAGAGTTGTGGTTACCAACCCTTAGCGCACAGCCATTTTTCTCTCGTTTTAATTCTCAGAAATGAGTTACATCCAAAAATTCATTTTCATAGTTTTTAAAGGCTACGTGCACACACACACACACACACACACACACACACACACGCATTCACATTCAGAAACTGACCAACACATCTAATTTGCAGTAGAAAGTTTCTGCTTGTGACAGCAAATATAAACCAGGAAGCTCCCATGCTTTTTGAAATGTCTGAAAACACGGCAGCAGTTACCACACCACCAAAAAGATGAGGTTACTCAAGGCAGCCGTCTGCGTCAAGAGGTCGTCAGGACATACTTACAGTAACTTGATTTGGAAATGTTACTGTTGAACTTACCATATCCACACATGGAACAATACATATCAATATCAATAATACCTCAGACCGAAGCAATTAATTCAATGTACCTGTTCCATTTTCTTTGATTTTCTTTCACATATCACAGGAATGAGTGACCCCCAACAATGTATGTAACAAATCTGTCAAAGATAAGTCCTAGTTCAAAAATCTAAAGATGGCACATGTTCAGTTTTACAGTTTTTTTTCTGATCGCTTAAGCACATTTTTTTGTACCTACTGGCTGTTTTTGCAATACTCTACAAACAAATAAAAAAACCTTTCACCAAATTTGCAAAACATTGTAACCTTGCAAAAGCTAACACATCTTGCTTAACTCTGCAAACCTTTGTAAAAATGGTGTTTTGTACCAAACAGTTAACACAAATCATCATATTAATTAACACACAATGCGGCAACTACACACTGATGGTATCAATGGAAAACACATCTGACCTTTGGTTTCTCTGTGCACAATGTGTTAGTTTGAGGTCATACATGGGGATCCAATTCAACACAGGGACTCAAAGTATGGATGTTCATTTACACACATTAATACAAACACAAAGTGTATTTTCCAAGTGAAGACACAAGAAAACACTGAGAAAAAAAAACACAGTGTTGTCGTATCTCTTGCACTGTAAACCCGGATAAGTTAGTAGTACTCAAAATGTTTGATGTAACTGATTACCTAAGAAAAATTAAGTACATGTGCTATTTCTTTTAAGTAAACTGAACTTTAAGTTATTTTGGCAAAACTCATTTATTGTGTTATCATTTTCAAAATTTGTACGTTTTCTTAAATCATAACAAATAATACATGTACTTGTAACTTTTAACCTCAATTTCCTAAATTATTTTCAGTCTATACGACATAATCAAATTAAGTTTAATGCTTAGAAAAAATAAGTTTAATGAACTTAATAATAGTTATTTAATTAAACTTAATCAATCTGTGTAAACAATACTTACTAGCTTACATTTGTTAGACAAGTTAGGTCAGCTTGATTTTCTCAAGTTGTTAGTACCCTACACACTTAGTTTTTCAAGTAAACTATTTATAAGAAACATATTTTTCTGGATCTGTTTACAACTTGGCTTTACACTGAAAGTTACTGTACAATAACCATTAAAATCTATACAACATTTCCACTGAAAAGAATCAAAAATTTCTTGTAGCACAATCTTTAAAACTATTAAAAACTAAGGAAGAGGATGTGGAGGTGAAGGCGCAGGAGGGAGACTTTGTGGATGAGAATGAGGATGTGTAAGTAAAGAAGCAAGAGGGACAGGACAACGAGGACAAGGAGGTAAAGGTACAGGAAGAGGACGAGGAGGTGAAGGTGAAGAGGAGGACAAGGATATCGAGGAAGGGTAAGAAGAGTCAGAAATAGAATTACTGATGACATCAGAGCTACATTACATAGTGGATTATGGAATGACCCTGAAGGAAGCGGGCCAATGGGTTCAGCCTAACCTGAGCCATTACAGTGTAGCAAGCATCATAAGGTATAAGGCTATAGTATCATTAGTACTAAATCTGGACGTGCATACTATAGTGCTGTGCATGGGTCTGCTGTACTGTATTAGTTTTGTCTTTTCCAGAGAGCGATAGAGCTAGATGCAGATGCCATAGGCCATGAGTTGATTTTTGTGGATGAGGCAGGTTTCAATCTCACTTTCATGAGGACACTTGGCAGGAACATTATTGGACACCGTGCCAGAATCAGAGGACAACATGGTGGTAACATAACTATGTGTGCAGCTATAAGAAACAACGCATTAAGCTGTTGTTCATCATCCACCTCCTCTGCCTTGTGCTGGAAAGTCTATGACCATCATCCCCATCAATGCATGGCCCTTCTACAGGCAATGGAGGATCCCATACCCACTTTGAACCCAGGTCTCCAGGGTACCAAACATGCGCTTTGACCGCAATGCCAAAGAGCCAAGCTTGTTGGTAAGAGAAGTCTGAGCACACACACATGGCATTCCATCACATTGACCTGGCATCATGCCTTGATACTGCACTCCAGGAGAATTTTTTTTGTCAGTACCTTTGACTAGAAGACATTGCATTCGATGTTGCCGAAATTTTGTGGCTGGATCCAGAGTAACGACAAGATGTAGACTTTTTTTGCAGTAAAATTATTGTATGTTTTCTTGTGTTTTCACTTGGAAAAAACACTTTGTGTTTGTATTGACGTGTGTAAATGAACATCCATACTTTGAATCGCCGTGTGTTGGGGTGGATCCCTGTGTATGACCTCAAACTGACACCTTGTGCACAGAGAAACCAAAAGCCAGATGTGTTTTTCATTGATACCATCAGTGTGTAGTTGCCGCATTGTGTGCTAATTAATTTGATGGTTTGTGTTAACTGTTTGGTAGAAAAACACCATTTTTACAAAGGTTTGCAAGTTGAGTTGAGTTAAGCAAGATGTGTTAGCTTTTGCAAGGTATCTTTAATGTTTTGCAAATTTGGTGATAGGTTTTTTTATTTGTGTAAAAATAAACTCAAGCGAGTAGGATGCTTTTTTCGCTTGCTCCTGCTTGACCTCTTTTTTCACTATTCTCACTGTTTTTATTTGATTTCTCTTCACAACTTTCACAAATTTAGCCAGTATAATAAAGGACAGAAAGTTTCAGTTGTTAGTGTAAGTTCACAGTTTAAGTTTAAGTTTAAGAGTTAGACAGCATAGCTGGCACAGCAGTTCGCCTTGACTCGCCTTGACTGGGATTATAACAAAATGCTGTCACTACACCCATACACTCTGGGCATCAATCCAGGCAAAGAGCTAGTGCTGAAAACTACAACATTTCTGGGTCTATGCAAATCCAACAGCCCATAGCACTTCAAAATAGATTTGAGTGCCTCAGACATCTGGAACCAGAAGTTCCTAGAGAGACAATTCACCATAGACAGAGACTGAACCGTGAGAAAAGAGCAGTGGGAAAAAAGGAAAAACAGCCATCAACACCTGCTTCTCCAACAACCCTTGTTATAGGTGACTCCACGGTAAGAAATTTAAAAGGAGAATGGATGACCGTTTGCTGCCTTCCTAATGCATCCATTTCTGACACTAAAACAGTATCTCAAAGATAGTGCCAAATCATAAAGCCATTGAATGTATCATTGTGCATGTTGGTGCAAATGACATTTTTAGAAAACAGCTCAGTGTCAAAGAAGACTTCAAAGAACTTTTCATTGCCCTAAATGAGCTTGGAATGCAAACGTTTATCAGTGGCCCACTTCCAGCACAGGGAAGCTTTGCATTCTCTCGACTATTCAGTCTAAACACTTGGCTAACAAAGACATGCTCTTCACTTGGGATGAATTTTATAGACAATTTTAACCTGTTTTGGAATCGCAGAGCATTCTTCAGACCAAATAGCACAGAACTTGGCTGGACTGTGGCCAAAGTCCTGGCTGACCACTATCGGCTCTCTCTGTACCATGCAATCTTTTCTTCATCGACCTTGGGTCAACCTGCTGATAAGCGCTCTGTAGCAGTGCAGACAGAACCAATCACGGTTGATAAAGACTCTGTTGGGGTACAAACTGAAACGGTCATGTACATCAACAAACATTCTGGTGAGCCAAAACAATGGCCCTCACAAGCGGAAAAAGAGAAAGGTCCAATCATCTTCTCTGTTGAGACCTTGGATATGCCTCTGGCAGTCGCAACTGCATCTGATACAGTTCCGGGAAATCATCCGACCTCTGACCCACCACCATCCAGCTCCTTGCCACTGTGGGAGCATGATGACAAGGACACTACTGGAGGGACTCATGACCAACTATCTGCGTCAGGCTGCCCCAGACCTCAGCCATCAAATGCAGACTATGAGCACACAGCACCAGATAACATCCTCACCATGACTGGAACATCCTCACCATGACTGACAAAACGCTAACTACAACTGTTTCACCAGAAACCCCTAATTTTATACCATCTCCATCACCACCCCGCCTGCAGTTCCTTGCAAGTATGTGGAGACTGATGCCAATAGCTAGACTGAGTTTTTCCAGCCCGAGACACTCAAAACAAGCAGAAAACCCCTATGGACAGGCCTTCATGAGCCCACAACCATCAACTGCATACCCATACATTACAGCACCCAAAAAGCGCAGGGCACCACCACCCCCTCTGCCGGCAGAAAGATCCCCTGATCAAACTAACGGCTTGGAATATGGGTAGCTTCAGTGCACTAACAGTGGCAGTAGGGACGACTTTGATGAGCGTACTGTCTGATATGCTGTGGATCCCTGTATTAAGGGTAGTTTTGAAAACAAGCTGGGACCCAGGATGCCAAGGCCATTCTCTATTCCTGTGCTTACAAGAAGAAGAAGAATTCGTGTGCATCCTGTGAATGGGGTAAACCAGTCTAATCTCCTGCCTGGTCCAAAACAACCTCAGAACGCATCAACGGATATGACCCCTAAGCTCACTGTAAAACTAGCTCTTCTGAATATTAGATCACTCTCTAACAAGTCATTTTTAATTAATGATTTTATTTGCTCACACAAACTTGATTTTTTACTTATTACTGAAACCTGGCTGGAACAAGCAAACAGCGTTACTACCCTTATCAAATCGGCTCCCCCAAATTTTGATTTCATGAGTGTCACAAAAGATAATAGCAAACATATTCAAAGCATCTTTTCAGTGTAAACAGACAACATTTGGCAACTTTACATCCTTTGAGTACTTAAGTGCACTCATTAAGTGTTCTCCTAGTATGTTACTACTGACTATCTACAGACCACTCGACAACTCGACTCTCGGCAACACTTTTTCTGGAGGAGTTTGCAGAACTGTTATCGAACATTTGTTTGAAAATTGACAGTCTTATTATATCAGGGGATTTTAACTTGCATGTAGATAATGTAGAAAACACCTCTGCCAATGAATTACTCACACTGATCGATACATTCAACCTAACACAGCATGTACAGGGACCAACACACTCTCTTGGCCATACCCTTGGCCTTATCTGATCATTTCTGTGTTTTCTTTGATGCTTCTATGTCCCCTCACATTCAGAAGCAGTCTATGACTGTAAGAAGGAGAGTCATAAACAATGACACGTCTTCTTTTTGAGCAGGCACTCCCACAGCCCCTAAGTCAACCGTCAGACTGTGCAGATGAATTAAGGACAAATTTTAGTTCAAAAATGACACATATAATGGATAGTATTGCCCCTTTAAAACTCAAAAGAGTCACTAACAAGCAAAAAAAACCCTGGAAATGGAATCCAATGGTTAAACTGCTAAAGAGAGAGTTTAGAAAGACCGAATGAAAATGGCGTAAATCTAATCTTCAGATCCACTATCAAATCCATAAAGAGATGCTCCGTAAATACAATTCGGAAATTTCTAAAGCAAGACAGTCTTACTTCTCTAACATCATAAACAGCAATGTCAGCAATGCCCGTGTGCTATTTTCTACTGTTGAGACGTTAACAAACCCATCATCACAATTGCCTCCTGAGTTTCTCTCAGTTAATAAATGCAACAACTTTGCATCTTTGCAAAATTGATAATATACGACTGAATCTAGCTTCTCAATTGCAAATAGCCCAAAATCTGGAACCATTGGCTCCAGTGAGAGGGGACCTTAGCTCAATGGCAACATTTAGCTTAATTTATTATGATATTCTTGAAAAAACTGTACAAAATCTCAGTATATCCACATCTGAGCTAGACGGTCTGCCGACAATCTTTTTCAAATCTGTTCTTCACCTAATATCAACAGATGTACTTCAGATTATAAATACATCACTACAGAGTGCCATTTTTCCTTCCTCTTTGAAAAAAGCAGTTGTAAAACCTTTACTCAAAAAGAATAGCCTTGATGTTTCAGTGCTTAACAACTACAGACCCATATCCAATTTACCATTTATCGGGAAATAACTGCCTTTCTGACATCAAATAATTGCTTTGATAAGTTTCAGTCAGGTTTGCAGCACTGAAACAGCTCTGATTAAAGTTATAAATGATATACGTCTTAACTCTGATGCTGGCAAAACATCAGTCTTGGTGTTACTGGATCTTAGTGCTGCTTTTGACACTGTTGAGCACTCCATTCTACTACATCGACTCGAACATTGGGTAGGATTCACTGGTAAAGTTATCAATTGGTTGAAATCATACCTGCAACAAAGGAGTTTCTTTGTTGCTATTGGAAACTATACATCGACACCTGTGTCCTTGACCTGTGGTGTCCCTCAGGGGTCAATCCTTGGTCCATTGCTATTCAATCTCTCTATGCTCCCACTTGGACAAAGCTATGCTGATGACACTCAAATCTACTTAGCTCTATCACCTGATGACTATGCCCCGCTTGAGTCTCTCTACAGGTGTATTGACCAAATAAACAACTGGATGTCCAACAATTTTCTTCAGCTGAACGCAGACAAAACTGAAGTAATTATATTCGGGAAAAAGAAAGAAAGACTTAGGATTGCCACTGCTCTTGAGACTAAAGGCCTTAAAGCAAAATATACTGTTAAAAAACCTTGGTGTCTTTATTGACAGTGAACTAACTTTCAACAGTCACATGAAAGCAATCACTAAATCTGCATTTTATCACCTAAAAACATTACCAAACTTAGAGGTCTTATGTCAAAACAAGATCTAGAAAAACTTGTACATGCCTTTATTTCCAGTAGGGTAGATTACTGCAATGGCCTTTTCACAGGCCTTCCTAAAAAGGCCATCAAACAGCTTCAACTGGTCCAAAATGCAGCAGCAAGGGTTCTTACAAAAGCAAGAAGAACTAAACACATTACTTAATTTAATTTTAAGGTCCCTGCACTGGCTCCCAGTAAGTTATAGAATTGACTTTAAGGCATTGCTTCTTGTGTTTAAAACACTAAATGGGTTGGGACCAAAATACTTGTTGGATATGTTCTTGCTATATGAACCAACTAGGTCTTTAAGATCACAGCAGAAACATCTGCTGTTAAAACCTGCTGTCACAACAAAATGCTATGCAGGGGTGCGTTTCCCAAACAATGACGGATGTTAGCATTTAACCACCGTTGTCCGATGTAGGTTCAAACGACACAACAGTCGGATTCCGACTGTTTCCCGAAACTCTCCAACTACCTACGTACAACGGAGGTCTGAACTATGTTAGTTTGGACTTCCGTCGTTGAAACTGCAAAGTATCCAGATGTGTCAGAAGTGCTCGGAGAGTATTCGGATGCATTCGTTGCGGGGAGACGACAGAAACGACACCACGACATAAGCAACAAAAACGTAGCCTTATTTCAATTCAGCCGGTATGTAGGCTGTGACAACTTCAGCAACTTAGGAAAATGTTCCCCAACACAATCATGTCCCTTACTCATTAAAAAGCAGTGACTGAATACGTTTGTAAACTGAATACGTTTGTAATGATATGATCGTATGTTTCATTTATGCTACCCTACATAGGTCTACATATAAATGTAACTAAGGCCACTAGCTACTTATGTGGCACTAAGCAAACTTCCTCACTTTTTCGGAGAGATACGGGTTCGAATCCTGCTAAACGGTAATCAATTTGAAACACGTGGAATGATCTGTGAGATAATGGAATGACTTTGATCATACTCTACATCTCAGTATTAAAAACGATCTGTAAGATCAGCAAATAACTTTAATAATCCAACAACATTTTGCAACAACTTTTGGTGTCTTTTGGGGTGAATTTTCTATCTTCCTTTTACATGATCTGGCAAGTGCCATGGCGAAAATGAAGTGACTTAAAGTAAAATCATTCATGCAGTGGGTGGCGGTAAAGCATTGAATGGTGCCTAATCCGACCCAAGAAGGCCAAAGGTGACGAGCAAGACGTCACGTGTACAGAAACCGACATAAACAATGGTCTAACGACAGGTCCATGCTAATTGTTCGAACGACACAGTTTAACGATGGAACTTCCGATGGATCGTCCAGACTTTGCTGTTGGGAAACACCTGCGTCGCCGAACGATCCATTGGACTAACGTTGTTGTAAACATCGTTAGTTGTGTCGTTTGAACGATGCTGTTGGGAAACAGCAGTGTCGTTAGTCCATCGTTCAAACCTACGAAGTTGCTAAGGAAGTTAGCAACGACGGTTTTGGGAAATGCACCCCAGTTCAGCTTTGGAACCAGCTTCCAGAAGACATCAAAAATGCTCCTACTGTTGGAAGTTTCAAATCTAGACTTAAGACCAAACTGTTTTCAGATGCTTTTTGCTGGTGATTCACCTTTAATTAATGTATTTTTTACCTCTTTTATCTTTTATGTTTACCTGTTGCTTTCTGATTTACTCTATGGGCCCTATTTTGCCGCGGCGCATTGTGTATTCGCGGCATGTGCATGCTGTCATTGCTATTCTGTGCCAGCGCAACGTGCATTTTTTCAGGCAAAAAGTCACGTTGTCTAGATAGCAAATGACATTGCGCTGTGACGGGCGGGTGAGCGAAAAGAAGAGGTGTGGTCTGGCGCAAAGCGCACCAGATGCTATTATGAGAATGCATAAACCATTTGCGCTTTTGATCAATAAAAAGGTGCTTTTTCGTCACTGGCGCATTGTTGAAAAGCTATTTTAGAGGCGCACAACGCTTTGAACCCCGATGTACCTGCTGCTGCGCCAGAGAGACGAGCTGAACTGGCAGAAAAGTTGCAACATGTATAGCTTGTATAGCCATGTATTTGTATGTTTTAGTAAGCAAACAGGCACAAATAATGAGAATATAGCAATGTTGTGTAGTTTATAGAAATGTTCTGCAGTTTATTTACAATTTCTTTTGTCGTTTTAAATAAACAGCGATTGCAATGTTCTGCAGTTTATTTATGATTTCTTTTGTCGTTTTAAATAAACAGCGTGGCAAGTTGTAAGAAATACTATGGACAAATCATCAAAAAGAAAACTAGTGGAGTAATGGTTTGATGGACATATACCTTCCGTTTATTTTTTAGGGTTCCTTTGAGTTTAAGGCTTTGTTTCCTGTCTTCTAACGTTGTTGTACCGCTTTCGGCGCACAGCGCGTTGAACTCCGATGTACCTGCTGCTGCGCCAATAAATGAAATGGACTAATCATCAAAAAGAAAACTAGTGGACTAATGGTTTGATGGACCTCCACCTTTTATTTTTGATGTTTCCTTTGAGTTTAAAGCTTTTGTTTCACGTCTTCTAACGTTGTTGTACCGCTTTGGGCACTGTTCGAAAGTTCTCTTCTTGCCAAAGGAGGACACCATTATTGAAGATATTTCCTCCCATACTTCTATGACCCGCTGAGGTTTGGGGGGATTCTTTCCATCCCCGAATATTAACTACTCACGCGCTTTCACTTCACGCACGAGCAGATCGGTCTCCTCCACCGAAAAGCTCCTCCTGTCCGGGTAAATCCGCCATCGTAATAGCAACAGGCTATGGACAATGTGCCCGCTGGCTCTTAAAGGGAATGAGAGTATAAATTCTCATTGGTTAATTGTATGTTACACCCAAAACACACCCATGACTAATGAAGTAACTTAACCCAACCCTTTTGAACGATGCGCCTGGCTCAATGTTCGCTTTTTCCGCCGTGAAAATACTTAATTGTGTCGGGAACGCCCCCAAAGCAACTTGCGCGACAGACTTTAGACAATGCGCGTATGATCGTGAAAATAGAGCCCTATGTCTTTTACTTATCTTACACATATTTTAAACTTATTTTATGTTTTATCTTTTATGCTTTTATATTGTCCTTTGCTTTTATTTTTGTTAAGCACATTGAACTGCCTTTGTGTATGAAATGCGCTATACAAATAAATTTGACTTGACTTGACTTGACTTGACTTGTGTGTAGAGTTTTGCAAAAACAGCCAATAGGTGCAAAAAATGTGCTTGAAGGGGTCCTTCCGTCAAAAACCACTTTTAGTAGCTCTATTTACAATGTGGTGGGTCATAACAAGCAGTATATGCACGCAGCATTCCAAGACGTGAAATTTGACCCTCTTGGTTTTACTGGTCATTGAAGGTCGAGCTAACCAAAACGAGCGGATCAGAGCATGCTAAACCTATCTACGTCACTAGGTCGTAAGCCCCGCCCAGAGCCATGTATGGCATGCTCACATTCATTGAGAACAGTGGATAGAAGCTAGGTGAGCGAAAGACAGCGAATTTGCCCAATCAGAGGTGCCTTATTGACACGTCATGGATATTCACAAGGCACACCGGAAAAGCCAGTCGTTCAACCACTAGACCTGTTATAGCTTACAGAAAACAGCGTCAAACAAGAGATCTAGGACATAATTTTTCACAGAAATGACGCACAATGCATTCAACCACAGTAGCGACAAAGAAATATGAAGAAAAATAACGATGGAAGTTCCCCTTTAAGTGATCAGAAAAAACTGTAATTACAATTTTTCACTACTTTTTCCACTTCTGGTCTTGAGTGACTGTTTCTTCGGCATTTAGAGAACATTGCATGAATTTTGTTGGTAATGGAGGCCCAAATACATTTTTTTGTGTGGGGGGAGTTGAATTACACCCCTGTGTTATAATTAAATGTAAGGTGACCTTATGTACAAGCAACTGGACTTCTGTGTCGCTGAATTTTTGCTTCCATTTTGATGACCACATCAACAGCTACTCAATTGCGCCTTGTATAGCAAGTGCTGATTACACAATAAGCTTTAGCCATAATACATACAATGCGAAATCAAAGGAAACAACATGCTTTTTTTGCAAACTAAAGAGAGGGCACAAAATATGTTACATCCACAAATGTACGTATATTCTTTCTTTAGACACACATGTTCTTGATATAGTTCAGATCCTTCAAATAACACAAAATGGAATCCACCACATAAAGAAGTGGTCATTGCCGGTCGCTTAGCTCTCTACATAGACATCCAACATACACACTGACACACATTCACATCCACACACAGTGTTGTTATTCGTATTCATAACATGCTGGCTCACTTAGACTCTCTCTCAATTTCTCTTTCTTCTTTCTATCTCTCTCTCTCCCTTTTTATTTTGTTAATGGTAATCAATGAACCAATTTTCACCCCAGAAAAAGAATCACCTCGAGGCAGTGACAATAGCAACATACTGTCAATACCTCAGAACAATAAGTTAATGATGTTTTGAGTCATTTTGCTAACAGAGAAACATACAGATAAAAATGGGCAAAAACAACCTCCTTGTCAGAGGTAATAATTTTTGTACATAACCAAAACTGGAAAAATGAAAGAAGATGTACTGTATGTACATACAGTATGACAGCAAAGTTGACAAAAATGATCATTTCAGTTTTCTATTCTTTACATGATATCTATTGGTATTATGGCTTTTAACTCTTAGATTACGTAAGAGCCTTGACAAAATTTCCTTGCTAGCCTTTTGTGAAATTATTTTGTTAAGGTTTGATGATTTACGTATGCTAACCAATGATCAATGTTCCCTCTAAGCTGTGCACGTGCGCAATCACAAGTAAATCTATGCAGTGCAGAAAATAAAATCTATTTCATTTCAGCCAAAAAGACTGCAGAAGACTGACAACGACACCGACTGCCATAAATAAATTTACCATAATGTCAATGTACATACTACAAATTGTCCATACAATCTTATTTTCAAGTAAATACGGTTAGCCAGTTACTTATGTTAACCTGTTATGTCCAATATGTCTTTTAGCAAGCTAACCAGAAATAAATATTATCAACAAAGGTTAGCCAACAAGAAGGTATTGCTGCCATATTTGGCTGGTAACACACATATTCTGAACATTAATCTGTTATGAAAACACATTTTTAAAAATTGTTTTGTTTATTTAATTGCTTGAACTTTGAACTTCAAAACAGAGTGAAAAAAGACCAATAATTGGTCTGCATATGAACTGGCATACTATTGTTAGCTGCCTGGACAAGTGGATGCAGTTAAACAGAGACAAAGTAGAAGCACATGTTGGAGGAGAGATTTTTTTCACCTGTTCCCTAAAGACGAAAATATTAAGTGTAAACATAAGTTATGTCTAATATAGTGAACACATTTACTTACACAAGAAATAGGCAACAGCATTCTTAACCTAAGGGGCAACAGGTAGCCTAACAGTCAAACAGACAACAATATTTCCCTTCCACAATGTGCATATGCTAGCTCATCACACCCGTCATGGCGTCCTCCTCATCAGTGACCTGAGCTAAAAGTCAAGTTTCGGCTGTGTGTGGTTTTTATTTCCATTCTATTCATTGTTTTGGTCGTGTCAAGTGCATTTTTGTTAAGAGACTGACAGTACATTTTTTTGTTGTTTATTTATTTTGGATATTAAAAATGTCTTCTTTTATCATCTGGCAAAATTTGTTATCATGACGGCCCTAAATCAGCCTGTTAAAATGCATATGCATTTGACCCCTACAAAAAGGCGGCTCACAGTACTGGAGCACACCACTCAGAAGAATTTCAGTTTGCTCAGTGCTGAAAAAAATTAGAGGGAACATTGGATAACTGAATAATGGATAGAATGACATCTAATCAGGCCTGCTGTGGGTCCATCACACTAGATCTAGAATAATACTAAGCATGTCACCATTCTTAGTACTGGGCAAACAAGTATTCCTGGTAAACTTTAAAGAGGCAAATAATTAACATAATAAACTACTAATATTGCAGTAGTATATCAGTAACTTTTCTGGCTTTTGGCTTCATTTAGTATCTCCTGTCTAAAAGAGCTTTTATTTTCTGCTAGCCAAAGGGTGAATACGACCACTTTATGTGGTCTACTTTATATAAATGCTGTCTGAGAAAACCATGTCAATAAAACCACAGCCAGACCCTTTGTACGAAATAAAGTGAAGTACAAGGGGCTGGTTTACTAGGCTAATAACAAGCTCAGTTGGTGTGTTAAAATTGCATGTCATTTGTATTATAGCAGATTACAGATATTACAGTCACCACAGCTGTTGTCCACACAGCCAGCCCCCCAAATCCGGCCCAGCCATAGCAAATCCCTACCCTTTATAGGTGCAAGTGCATCTGTCCTGCAACATGCTAGCTACGAAACCTTTTCTTGCCATGGAGACAATATATACTGTACATATCATATCTCAGAATAGAAAATACACAAGATTATGTAATCATATAATCATACATAATCTCTGAACTTGTGTTTGTCATTTGATCTTTGCAAACTTGTTCAATAACAACCCTATTTCTGGCTGTTCTCATTAATAAAGTCATGATTGTATAAATACATGAAGAATATCATGTGTTAAGTGAAGAAAATGAGAGTTTACCTTCAGAAAATACATGGTGATAAAGCAACCCAGTGTCCTAGTATGTAGTACAACAAGCAGAATAGTGACCCAGCAGATGCTATTCAGGAAACAGGAGATGGTTTGGTTTTAACAAATCTAGCTTCTTACCAGCAGCTTAGAATATTTGTGGGTTTGTGTGACTGTCATAAAATCACCTATACATTTTTACAGTTCATCTAGTTTTATTTTGCCCATAGTGCTGTCAACCAGTAATATTGTCTCTGGGAGTTACACTTAGCCTAAGGTGTGAGCTACGAAAGCATGTGCAGGTGATGAAATAAAGAAATGCACACATACGATACAGGAGTTGATTAGTACAGTCATTTTCTTATACATTGATATTGAGAAGCCGCTCGTGGATGCTTGACATGGGGAACCCGAAGAGACAAAAATTCAAAAGGAAAATTAATAATAATGATAATAATAAAAAAGAGAAGGAAAAAGAGAGGAAAGGAAAGAAAAACAGTTTTGAGTAAGTAGTGAAGAGACAACAGTGTAAATCGGTGCCCTTGTAACATGAGCTCACAAACCCACCCAACACACTCACAAAATCACCAGTCACACCAAGACACCCCCCCCCCAACAGACAATCACACCAGTGCATAGACAAACCCCTCCCCCCCACCCCCACCCACCCCTGTCACAGTTGGAAGAGGTAGTTGTTGAGGTTGCGGGTTACATTGTTTGTCATACAAGGTGGGCCTTTTCCATGTTGAAAAACACTTTGAGGCGTCTGTCTGTTTATCTATTTATCTGTCTATCTATTGGGCATATTTACACATATGCACACATCTATCTATCTATCTATCTATCTATCTATCTATCTATCTATCTATTAGCAATGGGATTTTCTTTTCTGATTGGCTGATGAAGGGGCATTAACTTTCTCATATATAGTATGTCACAAAAGTGAGTACACCCCTAACATTTTTGTACTTTTTTATTATATCTTTCCATGGGAGAAGTCTAAAGATATAATACTTTTCTACAACGTAAAGTAGGCAGTGTACAGCTTATATAACAGTGCAAATTTGCTGTTCCCTCAAAATAACTCAACACACAAAAATTAATGTCTAAACCACTGGCAACAAAAGTGAGTACACCCCTAAGTGAAAATGTCCAAATTGTGCCCAAAGTGTCAATATTTTGTGTGGTCACCATTATTTCCCAGCACTGCCTTAACTCTCTTGGGCATGGAGTTCACTAGAGTGTCACAAGTTGTCACTGGAATCCTCTTCCACTCCTACATGACGACATCACGGAGCTGACCTTGAGCTCCTCCACCTTCCATTTGAGGATGCCCCATAGATGCTGAATTGGGTTCAGGTCTGGGGTCATGCTAGACCAGTCCATCACCTTCACCCTCACCCAAGGCGTGGTCATCTTGGAGGTGTGCTTGGGGTCGTTACCATGTTGAAATACCGCCCTGCGGCCCAGTTTCAAAGGGGGGACATCATGCTCTGCTTCAGTATGTCACAGTACATATTGGCATTCATGGTTCCCTTAATGAAGTTTAGGTCCCCAGTGCCGGCAGCACTCATACAGCCCCAAACCATGACACTTACTCCACCATGCTTGACTGTTAGCAGGACACAGTTGTCTTTGTAATCCTCACCTGGTGGCCGCCACACACACCTGACACCATCTGAACCAAATACGTTTATTTTGGTCTCATCAGACCACAGGACATGTTTCCAGTAATCCATGCCCTTAGTCTGTTTGTCTTCAGCAAACTGCTTGTGGTCTGTCTTGTGCATCATCTTCAGAAGAGGCTTCCTTCTGCCATGCCATGCAGACAGCCATGCAGACCAGTTTGATGCAGTGTGCAGCATATGGTCTGCGCACTGACGGTGGTCCCCCTACCCCTCAACCTCTGCAGCAATGCTGGCAGCACTCCTATGCTTATTTTGGAGACACAGCCTCTGGATATAATGCTGAGCACAGGCACTCAACCTCTTTGGTTGACCATGGCGAGGCTTGTTCTTAGTACATCCTGTCCTCTTGAAGCGCTGTATGGTCTTGGCCACTGTGCTGCAGCTCAGTTTTAGGGTGTTGGCAATCTTCTTATAACCTAGGCAATCTTCATGTAAAGCAACAATTTTCTTTTTTAAATTCTCAGAGAGTTCTTTTCCATGAGGTGCCATGTTGAACTTCCAATGACCACAGTGGCGGATGCTGGTATTCCAAAGAGGGGAAGCTCACTGCCAACTTAATCATAAAATTTGTCCATTTACTTTAATACGTTAATTCTACCCTTCATTCCTTCTCTAGAAAATGGTCTGCCATACTAGTGCTCTGCTAGCGGGCTAGTGCAGGTGCGCTAGCGGGCTAGTTCAGGAGAGCTAGTGGGCTAGTTAAGTAGCACTAGCGCCAACCTACCTAACAGTATGATTCTAACGAAACTAAATTAAAAACGAACAACAAAATTGTAATAAACCAAAATGGAAATAAGTGTGAGTGTGATCTATATACAGTGTAAGAAATGAACAAGTATTTTCGCTGAGGAAATGCTAACAAACTGGTCACTGTTTATCTTACAACTTCGCATGCAACATCCGCGATGGGACTGAGCTCCAGCAGCCAAGTGACAGTCTATGTATCAAAAACGCCAGCCAATCAAAACTGGATTCAGAGGTTCACCAATCAACACGGGGACTGCTTGAAGTCCGGACCAACAAAACTCCGCCCACCATTCCATTCACCCCCAGAGACGCTTTGCGTCCGGGGGCAGGAGAAAAAATGGCATTTCTCCAATGACCATCCAGTTTCCATGCATAGAAAATTAGGGGTCCGTGCTGGCCCATTGAAGTGCATTAATGCTGGACGTCTATGAGGAAATGCGTTGGCCATAGGCCATGAGATCAAAGTGGAATGCTAAGTTAGCAACACCAACTCAGTTGATTTGTGATAATGGGCCTATTATTAACAAACTGGTGTTTGAAATGGACATGTTTTAAGGCATTACTTTTTTTTTGTTTGTTTGTTTTAAGCCATTACTTTTTTTTTTACATTTTAGGGGAAGCAGAGCTTCTCTTGCAGTCTTAGAGAAATCTCCTCTGAATGACCAGTATGAGAGAGTGTGAGAGTGATAACACCAAATTTAACAGAACTTGTACCCATTTACACTTGAGACCTTGTAACACTAATGTGTCACATGACACTAGGGAGGAAAAATGGCTAATTGGGCACAATTTGGACATTTTCACATAGGGGTGTACTCACTTTTGTTGTCAGTGGTTTAGACATCATATATATATATATATATATATATATATATATATATATATATATATATATATATATATATATATATACACAGTATATATAAACCATTTTGTTTATTAAAGGGATATATGTTGCATCACGCTGGATCTCTACCAGTCAGACTGGATTCACTGTCATTCATAAGTTTGTTTGGTAAAGGAGAATTAATGCACACAGCAGAAAAAGAATATGGTGTAGAAGGAGTTACTGAGTCACTGTATTCACGCCATTACTGTTCTCGCGCTATTACTATTTGAGTGTAATGGAAGTAGTGCTGAAGACGAGACTTCAGAGGGTATGCTTTAGTAAGTGAAGATTGATGAAGATTGATGTGTTAGGTCTCTCTCTCTGTCTCTGTCGCTCTCTCTATCTCTCTCTCTCTGTATGTGTGTGTGTGTGAATGCTTCTCATACAGCCAGGCTCAGAGAACTTTGATTATTTAAAATGATTTCCTCTTTCTTTGAACTGTTTTTTTAATCTTCTTTTTGTATTTGATGTTTTCCTTTCTCATATTCTGTGCATTTTTTCTGTCATTTCATGCCTTCTGCAATTTCCACCTCATTTGGCCTGTTTGCTATCCAACACTTCTTTAAATTCTGTAGAGAAGCTGGGTTATGGGCAAATTCAGTTGAGACATAAGAATGAACAAACTATAACATTTTCGGACATTGAATATATTTTTTTATTTTCTTACTTCTTAGATCTTCTTATTAAAAATAGATTTTTAATGTGTGTAAATTAACAATCTAGACTAACTAGAAGTTATCTGTCTTTTTATTATTGTGCAGAAACCATTTTTTCCTATTTATTTCATTGCTGTATTTCTAATAGTGAAACGTACACTTTTTGAATATCAAAATAGCAGGTAACGATTGCTTCTTGAACATAAATGTGTAAAGCAAAAGTGCTTGCAAATGGTCAGTCTCTTTTTCAAAAATACAGACTTACGTCTGGCAAATAACCCATTGTTTCTTTAGCTTTAACAGTTTACTGCTTTACGATTCAACCACAAGCCATGATGTATTGCCTGCTACAGAGCCTGCTACCCATATGATTCGGAGTTAAATTGTCCTCTCACAGCAAACTATTGGCAGTAAGTTATTTTGTCCTGGAAATGGCCTGATTTAGTTCTCCTGCTCCTAAATGAATTGCACCAAGTAGTTAAATGGGTCAGGATCTGGATTCAGTTCAAATAACCTATATCTTGAGAACCATAGGTCGAAGGTGGCAAAAAGTAACAACAGTTAGACACAGATAGACCTTCAAACTCAAAAATATGCATAATTATCAGTTCTTATTAACAGAATGTGAGAGGCTCTTAAGATTGTGCATTTTTGTATCAGTAAATATAGACATAAAATCTCAATGCAGATGTAGAATGGCACAGACAAAGGCATTGCTTAAGAACTTTCATTAGTAAAGATGATGGTACTTAGTAAAAGACAACCAAGAAAATAGAATTAACATAATATTTCAAGGTATGGTTTACTGTATGGTGGCAACTTTAGACAAAAGGAACATGACTGAGACAGGCAACCCAGGAAAGATCAGAGGTGGGGTACGGGAATAGTATGTGAGAAACCCAGAGCAGGCCAGCTCAGAAACAGCATTTACATGCTAATTAAGTTATCCAAGGAATAGTTTTACACAAAGACACATAGAATCCACAGAGAGTCATATTATGCCATGTTGTTGCAGGTTTGCAAAAGAGATTTGCATACGACTTGACTGATGGTGTGACCAGTATTTCTTGCTCCCACTTTGTATGCATGCATGGAGGCAAAACTCATAGTGATATGATGAAATTGTGACAAATTCACAAGCAAAAAAAAAGAATTGGCAGCACCTCAATTTGCCAATCAGTTGTGTGTGCATGTGTATAGTGCATAATGTGTTCTGACGAGGCTGGAGTAATAATAATCTACTGTAATACACTGATAAGCTGATGCTTGCGAAGCCAGTAATGTGAACATTTTTGTGTTATTAAAAAATCTTGCTGACCAAAAGTGATGGTACCATCACAAACCTTTGATTGAATGTATCACAAAAAGAATTGAGACAAATACACTACACAGTGGGGTGCCAAGGCACTCAGTCATTTTAAATTGATGCAAAAGTACTGTACTTTAGAGTCCATTTAAAGTTGGTTGGATTTCCCATTTAAAATAATAGGAATCTTTGGATTTAGGTAGGATAGATAGGAGGTGACACTGCTCTGTGTCAGTGAAAAGAAGAGGTGGGGTCTGGTACAAAGCTCACCAAATTCTATTATTAGGACACAAAAAACATGATATAACGAGGGGGATCCCCCTCTTGATGAGTGGCTGTTAAGGGATGAAGGCTATTCACTAAAGGTATGGTTAATGGCATGTACATCATGCCAACAACAGTAATTGTCATTGTGAGCTATAGACTAGGTGAAACATGTTCAAGCTCCAAAAAGATGTCCAGTTGCATATGACCTAATCTAATGAAAGACAAAGACAGAAACTCTGGCAATAAACAATTTGTTTCTTTTTTAAAATAAACTTATACACATTGTCCATAACCAAAGGGAAATTACGTGTTTCACACAAGTAAGTGAACACACCTAGAGAAAAAGTCAAAATAATGAATGCATGAGAGTTTTCAATCCCCAAAGATTAACTGCACACCCATGAACAGATCAGTCTTCTTTAAAGATTAATGCTCTTTATGTCCAGGCAAATCCACCATTGTAATAGCAGAAGGCCATGGAAAAAGCATTTCTCTGACGTACCCATTGCAATATCTATATAAGTAATGTGTGTGTGTTACTCTGTTGCATGTGCAACTCTCAAACCATTCATTCCAATAAGCTCAAATGTGGTGGATGTCTAGCTAGTGGCACAAGTCAGTGCAGTGCCAAGTTTCATGTTGTTAGGACACAAAATGCCAAATGTATTGGTACAACAAGCTTCAATTGCCTTTTGTCTGTGTCACTCTGGGCACCATAGCCCCTTACCCCTCTCACACATCACAGCTGCATAAACAGGCTCTGCACTAGTGCAGTATATTGAAATCAAAGTGATGGGTAAGATATGTCTTAACTTAATTTATGATATCCTGAAGGAATATGTTTTCAGAAAAGATATGATTTAGGAGGACGGAGAGGATCATTTTTTTCCCCTCTCTAATAGTAATACATAAATGGGTTTGAAAAAAAGGGTAAATCAAAAAAAATGTGTAGGTCAAATACTTTCAGATAACATATGGGCTGATACTTTTAATTAGCATAATGGATTGCATAGTAATGAGGAGGGTGGGGCATACCTTACTGTATGTTATATTATCACATGTGGAGAGGGTAAGCTTTCAAAAATATATGATATATATGGTAGAATCAGTTTCTCCTTCATGGTTTAGACAAAAATGTATTGGTTGAAGACTTTTCCACCTGAATCCGAGGAATGAATGGGAAATCTACATAAACTATAATTGGAGGTCAATTTTTTGATCAGCATGATTGGCCCTTGAACTAAAATTGTTCTATAGACCTTTATCTACAATTTAGAAATTAAAGCGATTAGCGATTAACGATTAGCAAGTTAAGTAACGTCACAGTCAAGTAGCTTACACTTCTCAAACTCAGTGGGATATATTTAAATACTTGAATATTATCTGGGTGATAAAGCACAAACAAATAAACCATGAAGATTGTTTTTACAGTTTTTCTGTGTGCAAAATACTGCTTTGGCAAACCGTTTTATTTGTGATTTGGAAATTAAAACTAATGTCAGTGACTCTTTAAATTACTGTTGCGGAGCACTGCATGTCATCTTCTCTACACGTTGGCTATAAGGAATCTGATTCCGCGTGCCATTTCCCTTTACTGGACTTATTTCGTTCCGTTACAGTCGCGGAAATGTGTAAGATGTGTAATTAAGATGTGTAATTAAGGCTGATTGTCTCACACCTCTACTTTTCAGTTTTTAAGCTTTGGACGCGAGATCTACCCTTCTGCTCTGCATCAATAAATACTGTTTCTTTTATTATTAGCCTACATAATTCCAAAGCTCCACCAGCTTCCCCGCTAAACAGTGTCCTGGCTGAGTGTATAACACTGAACATAATTGATGTGCTTTACTTTAAACTTTAGGAAACCCAATAATTTTAACAAACACACTCGGCGGGGCTGCTTCCAGAATCTTGTAACCAACACTGTGTCAACAAACTTGTCTTAGACACCTACCAACAGGATGCGAGATGCTGAGTCACTATTTTTAACGGTTAGGCAGCACTTTCAATCTAACTTAAAGCGCTTTTCATACGATAGCATTTTCTGTATAAAAACCTCATCTCAGGTGTAAAGATAAAGTAAGTGGCGTAAAATATCTAAAGACACATTTAGACATATTTTGTCTAGGCTATTGACAGCAAATACACATAGAACTACTCAAGACAAGCCAACATCCTATAGGCTACGTGTTTCAAAGGAATCGGAGATATGAACACTGAATGATGCATCCTCCTGTCTTAGGCGACTAGTCTATTAATGACCATTCCCAATTACGTCCCAATTAACCAAGAGTTGGCTAAACTAATGTCAAAAGTGATCTCCTCAACATGTGTTTGTAATTGTTGACCCCAATATAGTGTTGTGTTTGGCTATTTTTGTAGTGTATATTCTTTGCTGCGACTTGTGTGCTTTTATTCTCATTTGCAGTGCATATTTTTGTTTGTGTGGATTTCCTTTGCAGTGTATATTCTTTGCTGTGACTTGTGTGTGTTTATTCTCATTTGCAGATCATATTTGTGTGTTGTGTTTATGATTTACTGTTATATTTTGCTTTGAGTTTGCAGTGACATTTGATTTGTAACTGTGGGTCAGGAATTGCAAACAACCAGTTGATTGCCACCATCAGCGGATCATTACCTCCAGCTGACTCTCCACTCTGATGAGCACAGTTGTACAGATGACTTGAGTAACTTAATGGACAACAGGTGGGGGAGGAGAAACGCAGGCAGACGATTAGGACGGCAGCGAGGTGCGGGTGGAAGGATTGAGCTCCCACGACGACGGAGAAGTTGGGGTGCTCGGCCAGAGTTGGAGAGGCGCAGAGCTGCTTAGACGCCAACATAAAGTTAAGTACAACCGCCTCGCTCGCCCTTATCGTTGCTTGCTTGTATGCGCTACTTTCTCAAGGATACGCGGCTGATTAAGTACTGTTCTACTCTGTCTTAGGGAACCCGCCGTGCCGAAGCCAGTAGCTAGCCTAGCCTACTGCAGAGGCGAAGCATTTCTTGGGTTCGGACGTTTGAACTGGGCCATTGGGTTCGGGTGACGAGTACAACCGGACATTTGGATTACCGCGATAGGAGTGGAATATATTGGATCTCACTGTACTTTGGATTACTGACCGCTTGGGACTGTAACTGCGGGTATACCGACCTAAGGACTCAATGCTTCCTTCTACGGTGGACTACTTATTTTATCTAAAAGACTGAGCAGTTCACGCCTGTTTTAATTTGTTTTATGTGTGCCTAGGGTTTTTTAAATGTTACTTTAATAAATTTACAAAAAGGGGATCTGTCTCTCTGTTCCATCTTTCCAACAGTGGTAACCCTTTAATGCTGGTATTAGAACCTTGCACCTTGCGTGACAGACTTTTCTTGGCGTAGTCGAGCAGTATACCAGCCCCACTGTTGGAAAATGGAAGAGACACAAGGTGGCAGTAGCCAACCAATTACAGCACAGTTTGTTATGCCATGGTTTATGGGGGCTGCATGGATACCAAAATTTGATGGTGATAAAATAAAATTTGAAGAATGGCGGTGTCAGGTGGAGGCCATGCTAAGGGCCCAAGGACTAAATCCAGAGCAGCAGGCAGACTTCCTGTTAGGGGCTCTAGAAGGGGAAGCGAAGCGAGAAATGCGCCTTGTAGAATCCCAAAATAAGAACACTGGACAGAAAGTGCTGGAAGCACTAAAAAGACTTTATTCCAAACCAACTACTAAAGCAAAACTCAGAGCAAATTTTTTTAATTGTAAACAAAGGAGTGATGAAAATGTGAATGCTTTTATACTAAGACTGAGAGAAGTGTTTTCTAGATGGCGGGAGCAGGATGTTGACGGCACAGAACAGCGAGATGACCTCTTACTCGACCAGCTGATCGTTGGCCTACGTACGGGGCCTATTAAACAGGAGCTGAGCCGGCAGATTCGGAGAGATACAACGATGACCTTCACCGCCATCTGCAGTGAAGCACGGGCCCTGGAACGTGAGCTGCAGGAGGAAGAGGACACCACCCTCTCGCATAGAGTCACAGCCCCCACAACCAGAGACACGAAAGCAGACTTGGAGTCACTGAAGGACCAGATACGTGAGGACCTGCGACAAGGACTAATAGGAGAAATGAAGGAACAGATGAAAGCCCTATCTGCTAACCTCATGGAGGAAGTCAAGATCCAGTTGGCCAATAGGGAATTGCCACCAGCACCCCGGGCACCACCCAGAGATCACATGGCTCGAGCTTCAGCAGGGCAGATGCGGGGGCGGCAGACAGCAGCACCCTCCTACCAGTGGGATGCACGAGGCCGCCCCATCTGCCAGAATTGTGGTGAAGCAGGACATGTACAACGCCACTGTGACAAAAGACCATCAAGGAGGTGGGATTTTTAAGTTCCCCTACGGCTGAGGGCCAAGTAGTGGGGGTAGTCACCCAGAACACAGAGCCCATGGTACAGCAAAAGTCTGCTTTGATCGGTGAGTGCCCATATGTAAATGTAAAAATGAATGGACAATGCATACCTTTTGTACTTGACACTGGTTCACAGGTAACCTTGCTGAGCCAAAAACTGTTTAAGAAGTATCTCGAAAACACCTGTCTGACGAGCGTGGGTGAGACCCCCTGGCTGACACTTCGTGCTGCCAATGGCTTGAAGATTCCTTATGTGGGCTATGTGCTAGTTGACTGTACGGTGGGAAGTATACATGTCCCCAGTAAGGGTGTAATTATAGTGAACGATGACTGTCTTGGGCCAGAGCAGGGGATCCTGGGTATGAATATTATTAAACCTGTGTGGTCTGCTCTTGCAGAAGGAAACCACCCTGGACTTTCTGCTTTTAAGACTACTATGCCAGTGGTTGAGGGCCAAGCTTGGGCCAGGGCATTCACTGAATGTCACAGGATCACCACAAAACCAACGGCCCCCCACTTTCAGGGCATAGTCAAGCTGCCCAGACAATCACCAGTAATCATCCCACCCCAGTCTGAAATGATCATGTGGACACAGGTGCCTGACTATTCCCCTAACCAGTCATGTAGTGTGATTGTTGAGCCTCTCCCTGACAGCAGTTCAGACTGGTGTATGGCCCGTACCGTGACAACACTGCAGGGAGGACGAGTGGCCTGTCGAGTGTGCAACCCCAACCCCTACCCGGTGGAGGTCCCACAGCGGCAGCCCTTGGCTGAGGTGACCGAGGTGGCACCGTCCGATGTCCAGGGAGAGCGGGAGCTGGTCCTCCACAGTGTGACGACGGGCGTTGTGGAGGTAGAGGTGAGGCAAATTGGGGTCATTGGGGGAGACGATGCCGCTGCTTTGCACCCTGTGTTGTCCTTACAGGGAGATGGACTAACCGATGCACAGCAGGAGGAGATGACCAGGCTACTACAGAAGTGGGTGAGTGTGTTTGCGCGTAACGATGAGGATTTTGGCTGCACTGGCATTGTAAAACATCAGATACCAACAGGGCCCGCACCGCCAAGCCGAGAGAGGTATCGTCCAGTTCCACCAAGCCTCTACTCAGAGCTGAGATCCTTGCTACAGAATATGCTGGACAGTGGTGTGGTGAGTGAGAGTGCGAGCCCTTGGGCTGCTCCAATTGTACTCGTGAAGAAGAAGGATGGAAGCTGGCGATTCTGTGTAGATTATAGGAAATTAAATGCACTCACCCACAAAGACGCTTACCCATTGCCTCGTATAGAGGAGTCACTGACTGGACTTAGAGCTGCGAAATGGTACTCCACATTGGATTTAGCAAGTGGCTACTGGCAGGTAGAGATGCATCCTCTTGATAGGGAGAAGACTGCCTTCACGACCCCTTGTGGCTTATATGAGTTTAATAGAATGCCATTCGGCCTATGTAACGCTCCGGCCACATTTCAAAGATTAATGCAGCGTTGCCTAGGCAACCTAGTGAATGATTATTTACTAATTTATTTGGACGATGTCGTGCTTTTCTCCCCTGACTTCAGTAGCCACCTGCGTCACCTAGAAGAGGTATTCCAACGACTCCACCAGCATGGCTTGAAACTGCAGCCAGCCAAGTGTCGCCTCTTCCAGCGCCAAGTAACCTATCTCGGGCATGTCATCAGTGAAGAAGGTGTAGCCACTGATCCAGCTAAAACGGCAGCGGTAAAGGACTGGCCAACTCCTCAGAATGTGAAGCAGGTAAAATCTTTCCTTGGCTTTGCGGGCTATTACCGCCGGTTTATACCTGCATTCTCTAAAGTAGCTGCACCCCTGAATGCCCTCACCCGTGGCATTGCCACACACAGCAAGACTGCCTCCATTGAGTGGTCACCAGCGTGCCAGCAAGCGTTTGAACAGCTTAAAGAAGCCTTGCTGAGTGCACCTATACTGGCATATGCAGACTTTACTCAGCCATTTAGGCTATACACTGATGCCAGTTTTGAAGGTCTTGGGGCGGTGCTGGCCCAAGTGCAGGGTGGTCAAGAAAGAGTCATTGCGTATGCCAGTAGAAGCTTGCAACCAGCTGAGCGTAACGACCAGAATTACAGTTCTTTTAAATTGGAGTTACTGGGCCTGAAATGGGCAGTTACCGAAAAATTTAAAGATTATCTGTATGGTGCTGAGTTTACTGTGTTTACAGATAACAACCCGTTGGTGCACCTGGATACGGCACGCCTGGGGGCAGTTGAGCAGCGCTGGGTGGCGCAGCTGGCCAATTTCAATTATACGGTGAAATACCGCCCCGGGACCCAGAATCGGAATGCCGACGCCTTATCGAGGCTGCAACCCAGTGATAACGCCACGCCTACTCATGTCAGCCAGGTAGCTGCGGACGACATCAGGACCTGGGCAGAACAACAGGACCAGGACCCGGTGCTGAGCCAGATGCGACGATGGAAGGAGCTGCAGGTGCCACCAACAGAGGCGAATGACCCCCTACCCCCGTATGCAAAACAGCTGCGCAGAGACTGGGATCAGCTTGTGGTCCGAGGGGGGGTACTTGGGAGGCTATCTAAGGAGGTTAGTGCTGGAGTGGAGCGTTTCCAAGTGCTCATCCCGGAGAAAACCTCCAAAGAGACATGGGAGGCCTACCATCAGAGCATGGGCCACCCAAGTGCTGATAGGACCCTGGCCACTCTGCAACAGCGCTGCTACTGGCCAGGGATGACTCGAGACGTGAAGGAGTGGACTGCAACCTGCCCCCTGTGTGTCCTGACCAAAACTGGCCCCGAGGTGAGAGTCCCTCTTGTACCTATTACAACTACATACCCATTTGAGGTTGTTGGCATGGACTACCTTTCACTGGGCCGACAAGAGGATAGATACCCTTACATTCTAGTTATGACAGACCTATTTTCTAAATATGCCCTCGCAGTGCCCACCAGAGACCAGTCAGCTAGTACAACTGCCCAAGCCTTGTATAAATACCTGATTCAAGTCTTTGGCTGCCCCGAACGAATCCTCACTGACAGAGGGGCAGCATTTGAGTCGTCATTAATGAAAGAGCTCTGCCAGCTGTATGGCTGTCAGAAGAGTCGCACTACCGCTTACCACCCCCAGGGTAATGGTGCATGTGAGAGATTCAACCAGACCCTGTTGGGACTGCTTAACTCTCTGACAGAAAACGAACAATCCCAGTGGCCAAATCAGCTGCCTGCCCTGGTCCAAGCATATAATAACACCATTCACAGTACCACTGGAATGACCCCCCATTATGTAGTCTTTGGGCGACACGCCAGACTCCCTGTTGATTGGGCGACTGGGTTACATCCTATAACTGGATCCCATACCTTGTCTGGGTGGGTGAAGAGACACCAGGAGGCTCTTAGTCACGCCTACCAAACTGTTCAGGCCCGGACCCAGCATAGACAAGAGCTGGACCAGACAAGATACAACAAGCGGGCCAAGCCAGCACCTTTGTTGCCAGGTGAGCGGGTACTTGTCCGTAATTTTCGCAGGAGAGCCCGAGGAAAGCTGAACTTCAAGTGGTCCCCTGAACCATATGTGGTGGTCAGCCAGCTACGAGAACAGCACCCCGTCTATGTCCTCCGGCCAGAAGGTAAAGATGGTCCAACGCGCACTGTGCACCGTAATAACCTTCGACCTTGCCCACTGAATGTGTTACAGGACCACCAGGTACCAGATGAAGCGAGGCCCGGGACTGACTCAGTACCTGGGACTGCCAACCAACCTCCTACTCTACCTCCTCCCACATGGTGGCTACCAAGGCTCACTAGTTCCAACCCACAGCCTGGCGGAAGTATCGCGGTACCAGCATTGGTTCCTCCACCTGATGTCCCAGGGGTACCAGCTGCCCTACCCAATGACATGGTTGCCCCCAGTGTGCGGCGCTCCCAAAGATCAAATTTAGGCCTACGACCTGCCAGGTACTGCTGATTGTAGATGGTCGGGACGACCTCCATTAAAGAGGGGGGGTAAATGTCAAAAGTGATCTCCTCAACATGTGTTTGTAATTGTTGACCCCAATATAGTGTTGTGTTTGGCTATTTTTGTAGTGTATATTCTTTGCTGCGACTTGTGTGCTTTTATTCTCATTTGCAGTGCATATTTTTGTTTGTGTGGATTTCCTTTGCAGTGTATATTCTTTGCTGTGACTTGTGTGTGTTTATTCTCATTTGCAGATCATATTTGTGTGTTGTGTTTATGATTTACTGTTATATTTTGCTTTGAGTTTGCAGTGACATTTGATTTGTAACTGTGGGTCAGGAATTGCAAACAACCAGTTGATTGCCACCATCAGCGGATCATTACCTCCAGCTGACTCTCCACTCTGATGAGCACAGTTGTACAGATGACTTGAGTAACTTAATGGACAACAGGTGGGGGAGGAGAAACGCAGGCAGACGATTAGGACGGCAGCGAGGTGCGGGTGGAAGGATTGAGCTCCCACGACGACGGAGAAGTTGGGGTGCTCGGCCAGAGTTGGAGAGGCGCAGAGCTGCTTAGACGCCAACATAAAGTTAAGTACAACCGCCTCGCTCGCCCTTATCGTTGCTTGCTTGTATGCGCTACTTTCTCAAGGATACGCGGCTGATTAAGTACTGTTCTACTCTGTCTTAGGGAACCCGCCGTGCCGAAGCCAGTAGCTAGCCTAGCCTACTGCAGAGGCGAAGCATTTCTTGGGTTCGGACGTTTGAACTGGGCCATTGGGTTCGGGTGACGAGTACAACCGGACATTTGGATTACCGCGATAGGAGTGGAATATATTGGATCTCACTGTACTTTGGATTACTGACCGCTTGGGACTGTAACTGCGGGTATACCGACCTAAGGACTCAATGCTTCCTTCTACGGTGGACTACTTATTTTATCTAAAAGACTGAGCAGTTCACGCCTGTTTTAATTTGTTTTATGTGTGCCTAGGGTTTTTTAAATGTTACTTTAATAAATTTACAAAAAGGGGATCTGTCTCTCTGTTCCATCTTTCCAACAGTGGTAACCCTTTAATGCTGGTATTAGAACCTTGCACCTTGCGTGACACTAAGTCAGTAATGGAAGCTAAAGCCGACGGGGTACCATAGGCTACAATGCAGAGAAATTAATTTTATCCCCAGCCAAACAAACCCTGATGGGTTTTCTCATATCTGAAATCCATCCCCGTTACATGAAGGCTATACGTTTTAGATAGCGGTATACTACAATGTTGTGGCAGAATTTGATCTGACCACAGAACAATAGACAAACCATTATCCTCCTTTGGTTTCTCATTCGGAACTCACCTGCGGTGTGATGATGAGATACATTCCTGCAAATTATTAGCAGATCAAATGTGTTCCATACAGTGCAGCACTCCCTGGCCCTCTTCAGGTAACGATTTTACTCTCCAGTAGCCTACACAGTATGTGTAGTGCACACGACTGATGCGATGCGGTCACACTCCTCTGCTCTGGAATAATGGCTGAGAAATTGATGTAATTTGTCCCTCTCCTGGTTCACAACATAAAGCCATTGTGTAAGTAGCCAATAAGCTAATGTAAGTTTTCATTTCACACAGTTAAACGGAGCACATAAATAAGCCTATGTGAGAAACTTTTAAATGTTCTCCCTAAATCGTTGCCCCGTTTAAGTCAGTGTGAGTCAACTATGATTTCTTTCCATTAACGAAAATAATGTTACATTCATAACAAGTTCAGGTGGACTACTGTAAATCCATGACGAACAGGCAAAGACGCCATAGCCCTCCAGGGCTGTTGTCTCGCGCAGCAGTTCTGCTCCGCCGTGCAGTGTCTGTTCACCGAATAAAAGCCTGCATAAAGACGAGACGTAATTTACTCGCATTGGTTTGTCAAAAGCTGTTTTCTGGATGGCAGCTTAGTTTCCAGGTAACTTCATTGGCAGTTTATTGATGGCGACGTCCACGACCAGTCTGTCCACACACTCCCTCCTCGACACACACGCTCTTCTCGCTGCCCGGACACATTCACCTTGGGAATAGCTGAATACTCCCCTTCAAAGAGAACAAAACGCCTCAAGCTCTTAAAATAGTCTTAAATGCGCTTGCAGTCAAGTAATTTCCCTTTGGTTTTACAGGCGTACCATGGCCCCCTGCGAATGCAGCTGATTCTGTAAGGCTACACACCGACTGTTAAAACTGTAACGTAGCCTACAGAAATCCAAATCCAAAGGTGCAATAGTTCTACTCAGTTCCAACGGGTGACCGCTATTTTCTGTATCCTTTCTGAAGCAGAGTAATGGCCAGGTATTTGCTTGGCAGCCAGTTCTCAGCAAACCAGTTTGACGCCGTCTGTGACTACGGCGGTCAGCAATCTGAACCGCAACACTCTATGATGTCGCGTCCGCTTCTGCCAGTCTGTGGACACTCGGCACTGTTCAAACCGAACATGCGCGCGTCACAGCACAGCACAGGGTCGATGCAACTGGCATAAAAAATGCACTCGTCCCAACGTGATCTTGTAGCGAGTAGGACAAAACTTAACTCTATTTTGAAGCCCGTTACCGACGTGCTGCATTTTGAAGAGCTTTGTGTGACCTCTTTGCTCTCTAAAATGTCGACAATCAATCGCTCACTTAAGGGTCGTGAGAGCGGCGTCTCTCGATGGTTCACAATACACCCCAGAGTCTGTGCGCTAAGCAGTATGCTTCCTGTGTGGTATTTATTTATTTATTGGGGGTGACATTTTGCATTTAGTATGAAACGCAGTTGTTTTGCTTGACCCACAGGAAAAAAAACTGTAGCCCGCTGCCTATATCGTTTTATTGGCAGTGTCAGTGATCACCAAAAAACCATAAAATTGGTTAAAAACCTGCATTTGACTACGTTTTGTAGATAATGATAATGTACCTTTTTATGTCATTTGTTTTGTTCTTTTTAGTGTGATGAAATATGGAACTTAATATGGAGCCCTGAAAGGGTCAGATGGGAGAAAAAATTAGATACCCTTTTTATTTTTTACCCAACCCCACTCAACCCACTTTGTTGAAGACACCTTCAGGAATTTGGCGGTGTAAACATAAGCTGTAGGACTAAAATGCAAACACAGTTTTATGGAAAATGTCAAATTAGGCCTTATGCCAGACTGTAAATATATTTAGTGAAAATAGCTACAGTATCTCACAAAAGTGAGTTCAACCTTCACATTTCAGCAAGAAAATGTGCTATATCTTGTCAAGGGGCAATACTACACAATTTAAACTTTGATATGTTTTTCAGTAGTAAGTATAAAGCTTGTGTAGCAGTATAGATTTTCTGCCCTCTGAAAATAACTTAAGACACAATCATTTTGTAAACATAGCAGGCCACAAAAGTGAGTACACCCCAAAGTGAACATGTCCAAATTGTGTCAAAATCATTAATATTTTGTGTGAGCACCATTGTTATCTACCACTGCCTTAATATGAAATTCACCAGAGCTGCACAGGTTGTTTTTGTAATCCTTTACCATTCCTCCATGATGGCATTACGGATTTGGCAGATGTTAGACTTTGATGTTAGCTTTACAAGAGGCTTTCCTCTCAGAGGATGATCATGCAGACCGGATTGTTGCACTGTGCTGCATCTTATTTGAGCTCTGGCAAGCTGACCTCCCACTTCTGTAACCTCTGCAGCAATGCTCGCTGCAGTCATGCATTTATTTTTTACAGCCAACTTCTGCATTTGACACTAAGTGTGTGTACCTTACTTCTTTGACTGATCCTGTCAATGCCTGTTTGAAGTGGAACCTGTTTTGGAAAACCACTTAATGAATCTGGCCACGATGATGTAGCTTAGTTTCATGCTGTTGCTGATCTTTTATAGATAGGCCATCATTGTGTAAAGCAAATAATTCCATTTCTGAAATCCTCAGACAGTTTTTTTTGCAATGAGGAGACATATTGGACATCCAGTGGCTAGTATGACAGAATTATAACCAAAACATTACAATGAATTACAATGAATAGCTCTAATATGCACCATTATCATTGAAGGTGTACTCAAGTATTAAAGTAAGTATTAAAAGATACGTGGCAGGCAATTATGTTTGCTACACAAATTATTGATAGATGTGCCTGACGTGCATCCTGCATGCATGAAACAGAGCAGGGAAGAGACAAGGAGAAAATGTCATCCTCACACAAAAAACAAACCAATAAACTGATACGTATAACTTCAAGAAACAAAATTATTAAGATTTTGACTCAACTTGCATGCAACCCGCATTTTCCTCTTTGAAGCTTTGGGCTTTGGATCAACCTGCGCATCACTAGTGTGCAAAGTTTAGATTTATGGCCACAGACAATCTGAGGGAGCAGTTTGTTTTTCTATCAAAGTCTTTAGGGCCTTAAAAAAGATAAAGAGGTCCGTTTTTTTCTGCTAGTGTACTGCATACTATACTAAAAATTGCATGTGGTGAAGACATGCAGGTGTTGCAAAACCAGGTAATGCCAAGTCAGGTGTAGTGCAACTAATGTGAATCCAAAAAAAGAAAAGTACTTTTGAATGCTGCCTTTTCTTCAGCTGACAAGGTTATTACAGTATCACATTATGTGCTATTTAATTAATCTTGTTTGATATATTGGGAAACTATTTTAAAACTCTCCAAGCCATAAAAGTCATTTTCGCTTTACTGAGACATTTATGCACATGAAGTGAACAAGTGAAAAGATTTCTTTCCACAGTAATGGTGTCAGAGACAAATGCATAGTGCTGGGACATTTA
Source organism: Setipinna tenuifilis (assembly GCA_030347295.1). Taxonomy (NCBI): domain Eukaryota; kingdom Metazoa; phylum Chordata; class Actinopteri; order Clupeiformes; family Engraulidae; genus Setipinna; species Setipinna tenuifilis. The sequence continues at coordinate 35,359,260 of CM059266.1, read as the reverse complement.
CCTAGGACTCAGCCCTAGCATTAATGTGCAGAGGTGTAGGTCTCACACTCTGTGTTTATTAGTACTACGTAATTGCACTGAGATGAAGCTATGGTCCTATCCGTTAGATGAAACATCTTTATTAATTTCAGCAAAGCGAAGGAGGGGCCCTTTTCAACATCGTTTTCTTTTCAAAATAAATGTAACTTTCTTACTAGCTTTCAAGATTAAGAAATAGCGCTTGTGTAATTTACTGGATCTGTCTTGTGATATAACTCAAATGCACATAGCATCGCATTAGATCACATAGCCCATTTAATGCTTGCAATAAATAAGCTCTCTGTGTAGCACTACTTTTAGGCTGACTCTTGGATATGTATTAGCATTGTGCGATTAGCCACCTGAAAAAGACCTGCATGCTCTTCAGACTTAGGGAATGCATTTAATAGTCAGTTTCTTACCACCCATTCCTACTAAGTCTCACTGTTAAACATGGTCACTGAGCCAAGAAGGCCATAGGCATGGAATGCCATAAGGTGAAAGGGAGTCACAAAGGCAATTATCAAAAGTAGTAATGAACTTTTTTTTTTAAAGGAATTTACTTTTTTTGTAAATGTTGTTGTTTACTATGACCAAAGACTGTAGGAAACCTGTACAGTTAGAGTTGAGTTTAGTTGAAACTATATAGTACAACAACTGAGCTGAGTAGAAACTCCTGTTGTTATTATAGAGTTATGGCTTGTGCCTGTGAAATGTGTGGGGATGTGTGTAGGTGTTTGTGCCTGGTTATGAACATTTGTGTGTATGTGCGCAAACGTATGTGAATGGTTATCTAGGTACATTTACAACACCATTGTAAAGGTGTGTGTGTGTGTGTGTGTGTGTGTGTGTGTGTGTATGTGCTTGTGTGTGTATATATAAGTGGCTGATATCCTGGGACTTGAGCTTGGTTCCTGCCTTGCTGTCTTGTTGTATGTACAATACTGTGATGATATCCAGCAATTACGCTAAACTGAGCTATCTGTTAAACTGTAAGGATTAGAAACATATAGAGAATTCCATGCATCTTACAGCTGTTGATTGCAGGATGATACAATGATCCAATACAACCCTTACAAAGAGAAATGTATGTGTGTTTGTGTATGTGCGCGCACGCCTGTGTACACCTATGCAAAAAGTGATTTGACTTGACTATCACTGTACTATCACTTGACTATCACTGTAGTCCATCCTACTTGGGTGCCTGGAATCCAAGCCTTGTCATCATTTGGCCATAAGGTGATTTGCATATACTGTATTTGCTACGATGATTATGAAACTTGGCATATGCAACCACACTTTTAGCATTTTCTGTGGGAATACAGTCTAGTTAAGTTTACTCTGCAAACACACTTATTGTTCTTCCAAAGTGGCATTTATCATTAAGTGTGCTTGCAAGCACACTGAGCTGGGTGAGGAATCTAAGGTGATAATGTTCTCCATATCACAGCTAGGCATAACCACAGTGGTGTAACAGAAATAACAAGCCTGCTGCAATCCATGTACCTGGACAGCGGTGAAGAGCAGCTGATGAGAATGATCATGAAGAGGAACAGTTTCAGGAACTTCATGGCAGAATTGAGTCCTTAGAAAAACGCTGTACGGGAAGCAGTGAATAGCGTGCTCAGTAGGGAGGAAGGTCTTAAGGCTGGTATAGAGGCAGCAGTTCAGAGGGCAAATAAGTACACTGATGAAGGGCTGGCGACATTTGAACTAACCGTCATTGCATGTCTAAAGCGCAGAGATGATCAGTGGGCCGCAGTGAAGATCATTAAGCTACAGCAGGTGTCCTGGCAGCCTGCTGGGTTTTCTACTCCTGCGAATATTGTGCCTACCACTCCTTCTACACCTAGAGCTCATGTTACTATTACACCTATGCCTGCACATATAGTTACAAAACAGGCACCAATTAAAATGAAGTTCCCAAAATGGTCAGCCAAGAAACTCTGCAGACGTGACAGTTCATCTAACAATGTGAGAATTTTTTCCTATTCCAGTCATTGAGCAATGATGAATTAATCGGCACACTCAACTCTGTTCTGAAGGGGCCAGCGCAAAGCTGGTGGATGGAACCCGCAGCAAGTGAGTTTAAAACCACTTTCCTTCTTTGTCAGGTTCACAAAAAACGAAGGACCAAACGCAGTCACACTTGGTTTTTATTGTTTTAATGGACAACAGAAAAACTTGAGAAGTCCAAAACCAAAAAACCCAAAAAGACATACGAAAAAACACAGCAAAACTTACAACTCGAAGCAGGGAAAGGCACGGATCACACACTGGAAGGAGAACAGAGGACCAGACAAAAAAACAGGAGAGACACAGGAGTTTAAATACTAAAGAAGTGACAATCTCCAGAGTGGCTACTGGCAGATAGCCATGGCAGAGGACAGCAAGAAGAAGACTGCCATGATCACCCATCAAGGACTATTACAATTGAAAGTGATGCTATGTGGTTTGGTGGTACCTGGATGCAGTGTTTCAGAAGCTCCACCAGGCCAATTTGACACTGAATGTGAAGAAGTGCCATCTATTCAAGTCGGAGCTGACATTTCTTGGGCATGTCGTATCTGCCCGAGGCATAGAGATAGACCCAGCTAAAGTCAGTGACATTACATCTTTCGCAGTTCCCACAGGCCTCAAAAGCCTACAGAGATTCCTGGCACTGTTGTGCTGGTATCAGAAGTTTATACCTCGGATAGCAGAGGTGGCAGCTCCACTCGAAAACCTGATGAAGAAGGATGTGCCCTGGGTATGGGTGACGCATTGTGAAGACTCCACCATCTAAAAATGTTGCTACAGTCACTTCCTGTCCGATGTCACGGGGTGGCAGAAGTGAGTGGGGGAGGAACGTTTGTGCTGGGTTAGTGATTACACACAGGACCAGTTAAGTGACGGACCTTATCAATGTAAACATAACAGCTGGGCTAACAGCGAAATGGGGATCAGCTGTGTGTTTTTATTGCCTGTTATGTTCACTAGTGGTGGGCAGAGCGAGGCTTCGTGAAACACTGAAACAGTTGAAACAATTGTGCCATGACGATTCAAGGCTCCGAAACAATCTGAAACTTGTCTCCACAGCGCCATCTAGTGGTCGTATCTACGCGATAATCTAGACGAAAACTGCATACAATGGACAAAGATTTGTGGTGGCGAACTTTGTAGCCCACTGAACTACTACATCGGTGTGCAGAGTTCGGTTCCTGGCCGAAGTGTGAATGAGTATGTGTAGGCTAGTTGGGAGGACACAGATGGATGAAGGACTTCTATTGAATTACATGTTAATGAAGATTAAAGATAATAATGACATTGAACATTTTCTAATCCGAAAGAGTTTTATTTAAAAATATAATTTGTTCTGCAGTTCTAGGACTGAGCCTGCTTCTTTTCTTGCTTACAATATCTCCTGCCCTTGAAAAAATCCTTTCACAGGGAACACTTGTTGCAGGGAAACAAAGATATTTTTGACAGTATACTATATAAATTGGGAAACAATGCAGCCCTGTCTTTCCAATAATTTAATGGGCAGTAACATAACATGCACCTCACTTTATTCGGGGTTTCCAAATGGAAATGCTCCCAGACCACAGATGTTCTTGATCTTTTACGTGGAGCTTCTATTTTATCCTAAATAGCTAGCCTACAATAAAGCCTATGTATAACCTACCTCGAGTTAACTGATGCTGTCTAATTTTATTAATGTAGCCTATTGCTCCATCTATCCTAACTATCACTACCTGTAGCCTATCAATCTATATCTAATCTATATCTAGCCTAAATGTAACTAACGAAACTGAAAATATCGCTGTAACTGAAAATATCTCTTATCGAGGGTTATGGCGGTATAATGGTTCTTTTAAAGTTTGTGGCCCCAACCCCGATCCAGATGTGACATTGTGTGATTTGGTGCCAACCTTGTCAATTTTTTTTGTTTGTTTTTCTTTTAATTGTTTTATTTGAACACATATTATACAATAGAACAGAGAAGAAAGAGAAAAAAGGAGTATACAAATTAATTAAAAGTAAAAGAGGAATGAAAAAAGGTCGTCGTCAAAATGATAGTTCTATTAGCTTTATGGCTGTTCAGTCCTTCAAGAGATCTTAAGTAGCTTGTAAGTTCGGATTTGAATGCAACAATTGAGGGCCTCCTCCTCTCCCATTTGCATCTGTGGATGTGATACTTTCCAAGGACAATAAAAAGATTCAAGATGAAAACATGTGATTCAACAAGTCGTCTCTTATAAAAAAAATCAAAACATCTTTCATACTAAGGGAGACAGGACAGGACAAAGCTTCACAACACAAACACTCAACTTCATACCAAAAAAATCTTGAGAAAAAACATTCATAAAATAAATGAGAAATAGATTCAGAAGCAGCACCACAAAAAAACATTTGTTAAATCTGTTTTATATCTTTGTAAAATTGTGTTTGTGGGGTAAATTAAATGTAATATTTTAAAAGATGCTTCTTTGACTTGTTATTTAATATATATTCACGAAGACCAAGCCAAACCTTATCCAAATCAATGTCAGCGAAAAGACCAAACCAATAACTTTTACACCTTGGAGTAACAGGTATCTGTATTATCCGTCTTAACCATTTATTGTTACAACTTCTATCTCTAATGTTTACACCATTAAGAAATATATTACTAGGCATGCCTGTATATGACTGCTCACCGGGAGCTTGAGATAGAATTCTCATAAAACCATTTGGAATAGCATGAAATACAATACTGTATTCTCTAGGTTGTATTGGAATAGCAAACTTGTTTAGGAATTCGGAATATGTAAGGAAAAAACGTTCATTATTAGTTAACTGAGAAATAAATAAGATGTTATTACAAACCCAGTTTTCAAAAAATATAGATTTTTTTAAAAAAGTGATGAGGTTGTTGTTCCATATGATCTGTTTGTGAGGTGAGAAGTTGTGAGTAGGCTATAGGTCAAAATCCAACAGAGGAGGACTTGCTTATGAAAGTTGGACATGAAAAGTTTATTGACATGAAAATTACAATGGAGAAGAAATTCTAAACTACCAACTTTTTGGAAGATTAAGTTTGGAATAAGATGCCAACCTTGTCAATCGGTTGAAAAACTCACAAAATCTTCGTGTCATCATAGTCACGTGACACGGACGTTTTGAAACGAGGTTTAAAGCAGTGTTTCGAAACACTTACGATTCGGGATCTCGGCACTGTGTTGAAACGTATGTTTCGTAAGTGCCATCCCTAATGTTCACTGATGAGTCGAGGATTGTGATTGGAGGCTATGCGGGAGAAAGGACTTTATATGCCCTAGGTTCAAACAGTACGGGGAGAGAAGAGGGCAAAGACGAAAGACCGGTGGACCCAGGCAGACAGAATGTGCAAGGAGCGAGGCTGAAGCGTAAGCTAAGTAACACAGATATTGGTCTGGGCCGTATGTTCACTCGCAACGCTTGGGGCTCTGCGTTGCGTTGATGTATTAATGTGTTCTCTGTTGTGTGATCGCTAAGAAGGGGAGAGCTTGCTCAGAACGCGACGGCTCGTCAAGACGGCCTTACTATTCCTCCCGAGGATCCGAGAGTTGGGGAGTATTGCCTGCGCTGGGATACCGTGAGTCACAGCCGTATTGGGAGTGTTGTGTGCCACTTTCATGTGGATGCTTTCTGCTATTTTCTGTGCTTGAAGTGAATATCCGACTGCTGTGCTGTGTGTTGCTGTGACTAACGTGGATTCCCAGCGGGGGGTTATCGCCACCAAAGAGGAGACAGGAGAGTGAGCTCCGAGACCGAGGGTGCGTGGCCAGCACGACCAGACCGCTACACCTGGGAATTCGCACGTGTGAGTCTTGGCCCGTTGGCCCAGTTTGGTGTGTGGTGTGCAGTCCATTTGCCTTGTAACTTTGTTGCTGTGTTAGCAGGACACGTTTTGCAGTGCTGTGTGTGTGTGTCCTCAGCCTGTGATAATAAGCCCCAAGGAGAAGAGGTGCAGTGGTGCTAATCCGCCCCCATTAACCAGTCTGACTCTGCCCAGTGGAACTTGCTCTCCCCGCTCTCGCAGTCCTCAGTGTATCCAACGAGCCTCGCCTGCCGTTCCGGCGCCGCCCAGTGAAGCCAGCCCGCTCCACTTCAATGCCCCCAGCACGACGAGCCTCGCCTGCCGTTCCGGCGCCACCCAGTGAAGCCAGCCCGCTCCACTTCAACGCCCCCCCAGCACGACGAGCCTCGCCTGCCGTTCCAGCACCGCCCAGTGAAGCCAGCCCGCTCCACTTCAACGCCACCCAGTGAAGCCAGCCCGCTCCACTTCGACACCCCCTCAGCGAGACGAGCCTCGCCTGCCGTTCCGGCGCCGCCAGTGAAGCCAGCCCGCTCCACTTCGACACCCCCTCAGCGAGACGAGCCTCGCCTGCCGTTCCGGCGCCACCAGTGAAGCCAGGACTGCCTGTTCTGTCTGGTTTTCCTGGTTCCTGTATCCGTCCCGTGACAGAACGAACCGACCAATCATGGACCCAGCGTGCGTGCCCCAGAGGCCTGCCCCTACCCCGGACCCTGTACCCGCTGCCGAGGAGGGCAGCCACGGTCCCTGTACCCGCTGCCAAGGAGGGCAGCCACGGTCCCTGTACCCGCTGCCGAGAAGGGCAGCCACGGTCCCTGTACCCGCTGCCGAGGAGGGCAGCCACGGTCCCTGTACCCGCTGCCGAAGAGGGCAGCCACGGGCCCTGTACCCGCTGCCTAGGAGGGCAGCCACGGGTTCTGACCCCTGGGCCGAAGACGGCCTTCTGTCCCCTGACCCCTGGGCCGAAGACGGCCTTCTGTCCCCTGACCCCGTGGCCGAAGACGGCCTTTTGTTCCTGACCCCGTGGCCGAAGACGGCCTTCTGTTCCTGACCCCGTGGCCTAAGACGGCCTTCTGTTCCTGACCCCGTGGCCGAAGACGGCCTTCTGTTTCGGACCCCGACCCTTGGCCGAAGACGGCCTTCTGTTCCCGACCCCGACCCGTGGCCGAAGACGGCCTTCTGACCCCGACCCTTGGCCGAAGACGGCCTTCTGTTCCCGACCCCGACCCGTGGCCGAAGACGGCCTTCTGACCCCGACCCGTGGCCGAAGACTGCCTTCTGACCCCGACCCGTGGCCGAAGACGGCCTTCTGACCCCGACCCGTGGCCGATGACTGCCCCCTGACTCTGAACCTGCCTGTCTGTCTCTGTCGGTCTGCCTGTCTGTTTGCTCTGTCTGCCTGCCTGTCTGTCCATCTGTCTACCTGTCTGTCTGCCTGTTGATTTGTCTGTCTGCCTGCCTGTCTGTCTGCCTGTTGATTTGTCTGCCTGTCTGTCTCCCTGCCTGTTTCCCTGTCTGTCTGCCTGTTGGTCTGTCTGTCTGTCGGTCTGCCTGCCTCCCTCCCTTTTCTTGCCTTTTTTTTTCTGGGGGACTTCTGGGGCCGTCCCTTGGGGGGGGGGGGGTCCTGTCACGGTGTTCCATTGGGGTTTTCTGGCAGTGCTGTGTTTTTCCTTTGTTTTCCACTGATCACATTATTAGTTTGAATTATTCTCCCTACACCCGGCACTGCCACAATAATCTCCTTCACCTGTGAATCCTGTCTCCTTGTTTTGTCTTGATTTGCCCCACCCACCTGCCTTGTTTCCTTGTCACTTGTTAATCTGTCCCAGCTGCCGCCCTTGTCTCCTTGTTACCTTGTTGATCGGTTTCACCTGTTTCCTTGTTCACGCTCGTTTAGCTCCTTAGTTTCTGCACTATTTAAACCCTGGTTTTTCAGTCACTCCTTGTCGGTTCGTTTGCTACTCACGGTATGTTCACCAGCACTCTGACTCCTGACTCTGTCTTGTCCTGTCAGTCTTGTTTTCCTGTTTTCCTGCCAGTTTTGAGTTTTCAAGTCTTGTCTCTGTGTTTGCCAGTGTCGTGTTTGTGTACCCTGGTTTTTGTCCTGCCTGTGCCTTGTCTCTCGTCCTGTTTTTGTCTGTCCTGCCTCCTGTGTGCTCTGTGTCTGCTTGGGCTGACTCCCGGCGTCAACGTGGACCTCATCCCTGACTACGCTGCAATCTCCAGCCCTCGGCTACCGATCCGGCTCACTGGCAACGATTCGTCTGCCAGCGGCTCAGGTGGTAGAGCTACAGTCTACCACCCCTGGAGTTGCGGGTTCAATTCCCCCGCTCAGCCCAGCGACACGAGTCCTGCCTGCCTGGCCCCTGTCTCTGTTCCGTGCCCCTGTCTGTTCCCTGACCCTGTGGCCGCATCTGTTCCTGACCTGTGGCCGCATCTGTTCCTGACCTGTGGCCGCATCTGTTCCTGACCCGGCGGCCGCATCTGTTCCTGACCCGGCGGCCGCTTCTGTTCCAGTCCTGTCTGCCCTGTACCCTGACTCTGTTCCTGTCTGCCCAGCTCAGTGTTCTGTTCCCTGTCTCTGCCCCATGTGTGCCCAGTCCTTGTTACCCTGTCTATGTTTATGTTAATAAAGGCCTCTGGGGCTACGTTAACGCAATTGGGTCCTCTCCTGTTCTGTCTGGTTTTCCTGGTTCCTGTATCCGTCCCGTGACAGTTCTCTCTTTATTGCACGGTTGGCAATATTCTCTAACGGGGCCAATGCAGCCATGTCTCTTACTACAAACCAACACACTATGACAGTTTTTATAGCCTACCAAATGTTTTACACGTGTAGAATTAAATGTACACTTATCATACCTTAATTTGGATCAACTATAGCCTATTCATGTAATTAATTTGATTGTATTGATTTGATTGTGTAATTGATGATGATGATGATGATGATGAAACATTTAAAATATATATTTTTAAAGTATTGGTAGGGTACTTCTGCTTATATCAGCCTAATCCTAATCATATTACAGTGAAAGAGGCGAGATGGTCTTTTTAAATGAAATTCCTAGCCCGTGCATCGGAAAATATCTGCAATACTAGGCATAACCACAAGGAAATGGTCGTACGCCAAGCTGGAACCTGACGTGGAAATAAGTATTTTTCCACGTCAAAGATGTTTTTTATAACTCTGTACTTTGACGTGAATTCGTTCGTACGAACACTCTAAGATCAAATCTGTGCGTAAGAACGTTTTATAAATGAGGCCCCTGGAGGTTGCTCTGTTACCGATTTATGCTTGCGGCAGAGTGTCAACTGCCAAACTACGTTCTATAGTTGCTGGGAGACCACAGGAGCTCTGTAGGCTAGGCTGTCCCATTTCATGAACAGTTAACGGCCACACAGGCAACTCTGGAGCAGTGCACCCCAAAGCACGTAGACCCTTAATTGAGATACAGCTTCAGAAATTTTCAGAAATTCAACAAATACTACATTATTTCTTGTTTGATTTGTAAAAATCCAAGTGGAAAAGTGCCAAACACAACATTTTTGGTACAAAGTTAGCAGGTCCCACTGATCTCATGCCAGCCGCTGAAAATTTTCTTGGGTAACACTAGCCTACTACATGATTTACGGTACTCATAGTTTTCCATTGTGCTATGTAAACAGTATGTTATGCTAAGGCCATCACTGCCAGTTCATAAATAGCGGTGGAATATTTAGATACTACATTGTTCATTCCTCATCTGATTTTTAAAAATTCAAGTCATACAATACAATACTTCCACCCACCAGACTTCATTCAGTGACAACATAATTCCATCACATCTTTGGCTTTCGTTTGATGTCTGTTAGGAAGCTAACTCGTCAAGGAATCTTTCAGGAAGTGGCACATGGAACAATTGCGGTTTTGGTGAATGTAGGATGAGCGATCTGTGGTACAGATGTAGAGACGCAGCTAAAATGTTTTCATAAATAAAGTAGGAATAGGTGCAAGGATGAAGATTGCCGGTGATTCCCTGCTGGGTGTATGTATGTAGTTACAGTCATAAGTGATACTCTGATAGCTTTTACTGTATTGGTAAAAAAAAAATCAACCTAGGAACTTTGTTTTGTGGACAAACTCAAGGTACATCAACCAGGGGGTGAGGATTTGGTTGGTTAGCTTCAGCCTGACAAGGCACTTTGTCTAGAGTTGCCACCTTTCAGAAATGAAAATAAGGGACGCCCACCACGGCTGCCCCATCATAAAATGTTCTGACACATGTCCTACAGTGGTTGACAAACAACTAAACTTGATGATAAAGAAAAAAATACTTTGAAAAAGCTGACATTTCTAAGTGCTAAGAGTGCTTAGAGAAGGGGTGTCAAGGTCACTTATGTTCAAGGGCCACATACAGCGAAATTTGACCAAAACCATCTATTTAATGTGAAAAATATACATTTTAACAATGTCTGTTTTTTTGTTGTTATGTTGTTATGTGCACAAAGATGTACAATAATTATGTACAATGTATTTTAGTAAAACTAAAAATTAGAATAACTAACTGTGACTAATCTACTTAACAGTATTTAAGTATTTAAGTAACAATATAATTAAATTTGTATTTATTTTAAACAATTAACAATTTTATTATTTAAATAACAATAAGCCAAACACTTTCAGCATCTATACATAATAGGCCTATACCATTTGTGATGTCATGAGAGGCTACCACTGTCAGCAGGGCAGTTCAAATGAGTGTAAGGACACAAAGTTCACAATTAACCCTTTTAATGCTGAGGTTTTTTGTGAAAAATGCTGGATTTGGACATCAAAATGTCAAACCCGCTGACACTCAGGGCAACTACGACAGTAGTTTTCAATGTCTTTGTGTACTCCTGGCCAAAAGAAGCGCTCCAAGATTCTCTCCTTGGTCTTCTCTACCCCCAGGTGGGCTCCTAGAGGGTGTGTGTGCGCCAAGTTGAGCACCGTGACGCGGTGTGGCTGTGGCACGAGAAGCTGTTCGTGTACTCTAGCATTTTTCTTGGTTACCTGGTATATTAAACCCCGGCTAACTGCAACATGAGGGTACCCAGGGCTTTCAAAATGGCCTCCGTTTTGTCAGGGGCTTAGGGCCAGTTGGAAAAACTGTAAACTCAAAAGTTCAGTGTCCTCCTCAACAATGCACTCTTCAAATTTGAAATGCCCGCATTCTCCACCATATGTGATGTCATGAGAGGCTACCACTGTCAGCAGGGCAGTTCAAATGGGTGCAAGGACACAAAGTTCACAATTAAGTCTCTTTCTTTAATAATATTCAAAAGGTTTAACAGAAACGGCACTTCAGATGCAAAAAGGTGAAACTAAGGATTTCTCTTTTCAAGGAATGTAACGCCCCTCCAGGACCCAGCCTCTCGTGACGTCACACATTTAATATTTAAATTTGTGTACCTTTTGGGACCCTTAAGGACACCTTTTAGTCCCATAGAAAAAAAATGACAGCTTGTGGTTTGTTTGGCCCTGTCTGTTTATTCTACCATAGAATTTCTGTGTGCGTTGTTGACCTCCCTGAAATAACTTTCTGCAGGTTGAGATGTCTGATACATACTGTACAATTGGCTTTGAAGGCATCTCCACTGACTTGGCCCAGCGAAGGATGGGCCTCTTTACATCTGTATTTTTGAAGTCCTTTGCGTTTTTAAGGATGTGGTGGAGTCACGGGTGCTGGTGCAGCGGACATTAAAAATTAAACAATAAAAAATGTGGGTGTTGATCAGGGCAGGTGTATGTTGTCTGTCTTAAGGCAACCATGACAATGCATGCAGGCAGCTAGGCACAGACACACAGAGCATGATGACAGACAGAGTGGAGGGCATAGTTCGAACACACACAGATAGGAGGGAGAGAACCAGGACGCACAGCTCTGGGTCGTAACAGTTAGATTTGGTGTTGATATGTGTGCGACAGACCATGTAAATGCCATATCGGCTCAATACGGGATGCAAGATTTAACTGTCAAATAAAGGATGACTCCGTATTTTACGGGATGGGTGGCTAACTATCATTCAAGATATCTGGCAAAACTGGGCAAAACTGAATTACAGATGTCTGCAATTACATCATTAAAAACGATAATCAACTTGTCACACATCTTAAATGACAATTGCGGATCTGTAATTCAGTTTTGACTAGGCAGTCGGTTAGATTTAGTGTTGATACTCTGGAATCCTGTTCCACTCCTACATGACGACATCACGGAGCTGACCTTGAGCTCCTCCACTTCCATTTGAGGATGCCCCACAGATGCTGAATTGGGTTCAGGTTTGGGGACATGCTAGGCCAGTCCATTACCTTCACCCTCACCCAAGGCGTGGTCATCTTGGAGGTGTGCTTGGGGTCATTACCATGTTGAAATACCGCCCTGCGGTCCAGTTTCAAAGGGGGGCATCATGCTCTGCTTCAGTATGTCACAGTACATATTGGCATTCATGGTTCCCTTAATGAAGTGTAGGTCCCAAGTGCCGGCAGCACTCATACAGCCCCAAACCATGACACTTCCTCCACCATGCTTGACTGTTAGCAGGACACAGTTGTCTTTGTAATCCTCACCTGGTTGCCGCCACACACACCTGACACCATCTGTGCCAAATAAGTTTATTTTGGTCTCATCAGACCATAAGACATGGTTCCAGTAATCCATGCCCTTAGTCTGTTTGTCTTCAGCAAACTGTTTGCGGGCTGTCTTACGCATCATCTTCAGAAGAGGCTTCCTTCTGGGACGACAGCCATGCAGACCAGTTTGATGCAGTGTGCAGCGTATGGTCTGCGCACTGACAGGCGGTCCCCCTACCCCTTCAACCTCTGCAGCAATGCTGGTAGCACTCCTATGCTTATTTTGAAGACACAGCCTCCGGATATAATGCTGAGCACATGCACTCAACTTCTTTGGTCGACCATGGCGGGGCTTGTTCTTAGTACAGCCTGTTCTCTTGAAGCGCTGTATGGTCTTGGCTACTGTGCTGCAGCTCAGCAGCGGGAGGAAAAATGGCTAATTGGGCAAAATTTGGACATTTTCATGTAGGGGTGTACTCACTTTTGTTGACAGTGGTTTAGACATTAATGGTTGTGTGTTGAGTTATTTTGAGGGAACAGCAAATTTGCACTGTTATATAAGCTGTACCCTGCCTACTTTGCGTTGTAGAAAAGTATTATATCTTTAGACTTCTCCCATGGAAAGATATAATAGAAAAAGTACAAAACTGACTCACTTTTGTGACATACTGTAAATACCATATTGGTTCAATACGGGATGCAAGATTTAACTCTGACATAGGACCAGTTAGAGCATGGCTAACCAAACCCAAAAGAGAGAAATGTTCATGAGAATAGTAATGGGTATGAAGAGATAAATATAAACTCACCATGGCTACTGGCTACCATGGCATGTGCACACGCAGGCACACAGAGACAGGCACATATGGCAAGCCATTTTAACATTTAAAAGCTAAGTTTGACCAGAATTAACATTGTATATATCAACTAGGGCTTTGACATTTGCCTGAAAATCATATTCGAAGTTCGTTTGATAATTAATACTGATATTCGAATATATTCGAACATTTATTAATTATTATTTTACCTTACTAACGCCTTTACCAAACGCTGTATTAGCCTATAGTCCAACAGGGGGCAGTAGGCTATATCAGTCAATATCAATCAGAGCCGTATATTGAGAGTTCGGTCAGCTCGAACAATCGGCGACATGTTGTAACCCACTAGGCAGTCCAGGGTAGTTCTCTATATACGGCTCTGATATCATTAATATTAGGTGCATGAAAGTAGCCCAAGTATGCAGGCGTGTAACAACCACAAGATTTGTTTACAAACATTTATGAAACTGACGAAACGGTGTCGCACATTCTCCTGACCAACGTTCCATATATCACATCGCCTTTTGTTCGCTCCCTTAGTTTTGTGCGAAAAACTGCCTTGTGCTATTGAAAACAATGTCCGAAATAAACTACTGAAGACAATATAAGGGGATGGTATACAAAATTAGCACGTAACCCTAATCTGGAAATGTATAACATTACCGCCCCGTGTCCATTTTTGTGAATTGTGACAAATGCCGTCAGCTGCGTCGTGTCCACATTTCAAACAGAAATGGACATGCTGTAGAAAGGTCACGGATTAGTTTTACATGCTCATATTGTTAGGCCTACTACTTCCATGCTTTATGATGACGGTTATAAACACTTGTTCGCGGTGTGGACAGTCCACTGTTAAAACTTTAGCCTACGTCAACATGTTATGCAACAAGCTCTACTTGCACTAGACTAATTTTGCGGAAGTGTTTTTGCATATTGTAGGTCTATTGCATAGTCCACGTTAGTGATGTTTATGATTGTCATTTATGATTAGCTGTACAATAACAACCTATTATCTGCAGCAAACACACGTTTAACACCATTGATGTTTATTTGGTCGCATTAGCGCAGGCATTACTGACATAGAGTAGAGAGGGGGAATAAGCCCCCGTGGGATAATACGCCCACGGCCTGTTTAACACAAAATAACCACTAGATGGCGCAAATTGACATTTCTATCGTTGCTATGGCCTGCCTTGACAACGGGGATATACAAATATCAACTGTGGATCACATATCAACTACGCAGCGGAGAGAGATCATATTTTATGGTAAGTGATATAATTTTCAGATATCAGTAAACCTGTATTTAGAAAGCTGCTATTTCACCAACTAGTTCAGTGGTATATATGGTATGAGTAGACAAGTCAGTACGTTAAAAAAACACATTAGTTAGAAAAAGTTGAATCACATTTTGAAAGCAAGACTCTTTTTTTGTAAAAGTATAGTCTGTGGGGTAAAACGCCCCCTTGATGGCGGGGTAAATGGCCCCCAGGGGGCATCGTTTTCTTTAAAATAATTACTGTGTTTCATACATTTCTGAATAGCAGATACATAGTTATTAGTAACATCTCGCATACCTGTTCGAGTAAATCAAGTAAATTGAACCTAATATTAAAAATATTACCTCAGATTAGCCTAGCTAGCTATGTAGGCTAGCTTGAACAGTTGCCTAAGATTAGCCACGTCAGATTTGGCATATTGATGTTTATCATCAGATTCATATGTAATGTGTTCATGTTCTGTGTGTGTGTGTGTGCTGATTTTTTATTTTTTTTATTTTTATTTATTTTTTTTTGGGGGGGGGGGGGGGGCGATCATGTCTACGTTTTCTAACTAATTTAATGAAGCCTGTTGTATTCTAATATAAAATGAACCTCTTCTCATTTTCTTTGATTTTTTTTGTGTGATGATATAGATGAGAACATACAAGAGAGTCAGCAACCGCTGTGCATACAGTGAAGAGAGCCTTAAAGAGGCACTTAAATTAATCAAGAATGGGATGGCTTTGAAGGAAGCTTGAAGGCGTTTTGGGGTGTCCCCGAAGACCCTGAGGCGACACAGGGACAGCAAAGTGGCAAGACCTGGATCTGCCTGTCTGGGCAGAAAAGCTGTGTTCAGTGGTGAGTTTGAACACCAACTCACACAACACATACAGGAAATGGAGAGGGCATTGTTCGGCTTATCTACTAAAGATGTTAGGAGGCTGGCAGTTGAACTGGCTGAACAACTTCAAATTAGCCACCCTTTTACAGTTTTTTCTGATCGCTTAAGCAAATTTTTTGCACCTATTGGCTGTTTTTGCAAAACTCTACACACAAATAACAAAACCTTTCACCAAATTAGTAAAACATTGAAGATACCTTGCAAAAGCTAACACATCTTGCTTAACTCTGCAAACCTTCGTAAAAATGGTGTTTTTGTACCAAACAGTTAACACAAACCATCATATTAATTAGCACACAATGCGGCAACTACACACTAATGGTATCAATGAAAAACACATCTGGCTTTTGGTTTCTCTGTGCACAAGATATTTTCAGTTTGAAGTCATACACAGGTATCCAACTCAACACACAGGGATTCAAAGTTCAAGTATGGATGTTCATTTACACACATCAATACAAACATTTTTTTCCAACTGAAAACACAAGAAAACATACAGTAATTTTACTGAGAGAAAAAAAAACAAACAAAAAAAAAAAAAAAGTCTACATCTTGTCGTCTCTCTGGGTCCAACCACAACATTTTGTCAACATCAGCTGTAATGTTTTCTAGTCAAAGGCAGTATCAAGGCCTGACATGAGGCCTAGTCAATGTCTGTGATGGCGTGCCATCACTAGGGTTGTGTGTATGCTTTGACTACCATACAAACAAACCTGGCTCTGTGGTGTTGTGGTCAAAGTGCATGTGTGATACCCAAGAGGCCTAGGTTCGAATCCAGGTGGGATGACTTTTTTCCCCTTTACTACAATATCCCTGTATGCCTCCTCCATTGCCTGTATGGGCCATGCATTGATCTGGATGATGGTCATAGACCTTCTAGCGCAAGGCAGACAAGGAGAACAACACTATTTTGACTTATAGCTGCACACATAGTGATGCTACCATGTTGTCCGACATTGATTATGGCACGGTGTCCAACAATGTTCTTCGTTATAGTGAGGCTGAAACCCGCCTCATCCACAAGAATCAGCTCATGACCTATGGCGACAGCATCTGCCTTTAGCTCCATCACTCTCTGGGAAAGACAAAACAAATGCAGCACAGCAGGCCCATGCACAGCCCTAGAGTATGCACGTCCAGATTCAGTACCAATGCTACTATAGCCTTATACCTTATGATGCTTGCTACACTGTAGCGGCTCAGATTAGGCTGAACCCATTGGCCAGCTTCCCTCAGGGTCATTCCACTGTCCACTAAAGTAGCTCTGATGTCATCAAAAAAATTATATTTCTTACTCTTCTTCCTTCCCTTTCCTCTTCCCTACCTCGTCCTCCTCTTACTTTGTCACCTCCTCATCCTCTTCCTCTAACCACCTCCTTGTCCTCGTCGTCCTCTCTCTCTTGCTTTTTCACCTCCACATCCTCATGCTCCTCTCTAACTCTTACTCTTCTTTATTCCATTGTACTCCACCTCAAAAGCTTACCTGTGGCTTACTGTATTGCTAGTGTTCAGGCTGATTGCAAAGTGAATTATTTATATAACAGAGTTTTCACACGTGACAGTGTGGCCAGAAAGTGGCAAAATAGTTTAAATAATAGCCATGATTGTGTATAGTTTTGCAAGTTGTGTGTAAAGCAGTGAGTTGTGTTTACAGTTTTGCTGTGCTGTGCAGTGGAAGTGTGTGTTACAAAATTACAAACAGAGTGCAAAGCAGAGTTTGTGCTATTAGTTTTGTGAACTCAGTAAGGGGTTTTGCTATAAGAATTAGTAGTTTTAGAAATTGTGCTACAACAATCACTATAAGTGTTAAAGCATTCAGAAAAAACTGTAATACTGAGAGTAGAATGGCAGGAAAAGACTGGTTGCAGGGGTTCATGAGACGTGAAGGCACACTTTCAGTCCGTACACCTCAGGCCACCAGCATTTCCCGTATGGTGGGATTTAGTAGGCCGAAGGTTGATCTTTTCTTTGAGATTTTAGAAAGTGAGATTGGGAAGATGCCACATTTTGAGCCGTCTCGTCTTTGGAATATGGACGAGACTGGAATCCAGAATGTCCAAAAGCCAAACAGCATCGTGGCAACCAAGGGCAAGAGGCAGGTTGGCAGGATCACCAGCGCAGAGAGGGGTTTTACAGTGACCTCAGTCTGCGCCATGAGTGCTGCTGGGCAGTACATCCCCCCCATGTTTGTTTTCCCCAGAAAGAGGATGAAAGACCATCTCCTAAATGGGGCTCCAGCTGGCTCAATAGGAGTGTCTGACTCGGGCTGGATTGACAGCAACCTTTTTGTACGCTGGTTGCACCACTTTTGTGATACCGTGGGGTGTACACAGGAGAGGCCACATGTCCTCATATTAGATGGCCATCATTCCCACAAGACACTAGAGGCTGTACAGGTGGCAAGGGAGTGTGGGGTGGTAATGATAACCATACCACCCCACTGCAGTCACAAAATGCAGCCTCTGGATCGCACATTTTTTAAATCCCTAAAATGTGCATTCAACACCGCAGCTGACAGCTGGTTGACCTGCCACCCAGGTCAGCGCATAGATGCCTATGCAATATGTGGGCTATTCAGTCAGGCATATGGAAATGTCGCCTCAGTAGGTAAAGCACAGAATGGCTTCAGGGCATGTGGTATTTGGCCTATCAACAGGCTTGTGTTTACGGAGGAGGACTTTGAGGCTGCACATGATCCAGTGGCAGGGGACAGGACAGTGGAGGACAGCATGGCACCACCATCGCCACCGCAACTCCCGGGCCCCAGTCCACCGCTCATGGCAACACCATCGCCACCTCAACTCCCGGGCCCCAGTCGACCGCTCATGGCACCACCATCCACACCACACCATGCTGAACCAGGTAAAAAGGTGGAATTTCTATAATTAGTCTACTGTATGTCTGTATTTCAAATGATACATGTTGTTGCTTTTTATGTTGTTTTTTAAAGGACAACTTCGAGCAATTCTTGAAACAATTTCTCCTCAGCCAGTTCCATTCAAGAGGGCCCAGAAGAGGATAGCGGAGTCAGCAACTGTCCTTACCTCATCCCCATACAAGCGGATGTTGGAGGCGAAGACATCTAAATGCAAAGTAGGGCAAACTAAAAAGAATAAGGAAAAAGCACATCAAAGCAGATCAAATGATGATGTTGAATGCTTGTATTGTGGCGAGTTTTTTTCAAGAAGTGTTGGGGAATGGATCCGGTGTGAGGGCTGCCAGAAGTGGGCTCATGTGGAGTGTTCGAATGAAAATAATGGGGAATTTGTGTGTGAAATTTCTTTGTCTGAATAGAAACGTGTGTGTGTGTGTGTGTGTGTCTGTGTGACTGCATATCTGTTGGTGTTTTAGTTGGGGGATTTTCATCTGCAGGTATTTGTTTAGATAGCACATTTCATTGCATTTATTTACTCTTTATATAGTGTTGAATTACATTTGTATGTAGGCATATTCTATTTATCTATATTATATTCATAATATTGTATAATATATAATTTGACGTGAAATTTAATAAAATAATCTATTTCAGAGATATTTTCTTGTTTCTTTCACATGAGGCTTTTTTTCACACTTTTGCTATCCAAACAGCTTTTTTTAGTGAGGGGGCCTATTAACCCACCTCAGGGGTAAAAGGCCCCCTTAGCACAATGTTTGTTTTTGTTAAAAAAAAGTAATTAAGTATTAACTTATGGCAACTTTCATGGTGGTGTTATTGTTAATGTCACTGCTGTCAAAAACTGTGATTGAAAACTAAACACATGGTTCATGTCAACTTGGATAAAACCTAAATTTTCCTTAAGGGGGGCTTATTCCCCCTCTCTACTCTACACTTTGTTTATTTAGTAGGCTATTCTTATATTTTATGACGCCAGACTCAGTTAAACAGTTCTACTTAAACATATGACTTAATAGTCTTCTGGTATAGAAATTAAACAAACATTTGAACATATTATATTAATATCACATCAGCATAGGATACTGGCACTGGCGTTGTGACGATGATTCAAAAGACTTATTATTGTAGAATACGTGCACACATGCAACAAAAAAATGGAAACATTGTTCGGTCTACTTGTATTTCAGATTATTCGCTAAAAACACAAGCTGGCTCACATGCTCTGGCTCTAACGAGGACCGCTTCTTCGTCACGATGTTCCCCGCGGTAGAAAACACTCTTTCCGCCCTCACAGATGTGCCACATATCGCCAGGTACCCCCGCGCCAGTTTGGCGAGATTGGGGTATCTGTGGTTCCTCTCCTTCCACCAGGACAACGGGTTGCTGTCAGACGGGGGTGGGGGCTCACTCTCGTATGCCATAATCTCAACTTCGATCACATTTTCATTCCGTCTCACTGTTACCAAAAAAAAAAGTTCAATGAGATTTCATAGCATTATGCAAATATCCACTCATGTCATGCACTTTTTCTGTAAATACCTCACTATGTAGGCCTATCCCCATAATTTAAAAGCCATTGCCGTGTACAGCGAATAGGCTTTTTATATTGATTTTAATGCACAGTATATGGATACATCGGGGCAACGAGTGATTAACTCCATAATATCAACATTCCGCATACAGTTTATTATTGATCATTACCTCCTGCTAACTGTTGACAGAACATGTCGCCAAAGAGATTCCCCATCGTGCTGAGCGCCTTTCCCTTGAGCTGATGTGGCTCCGCCATCGCGTCCCCATCTTCTCTCCCTTCTCCCTCTACAAGCTTGCCAAGCTCCCGCTGTACTTTCGCTCGCACTGCCTCTCGCGACTCTGCCTTTAGATGGACCAGCCGATGGAAACGAGGGTCGAGGAAGCTGGCTGTATTAAGAATCAGAAACGCATCTTTGTCGGGGTCATACCGAGACTTCAGATCAGCTGACATGCATGTCTTCATCTCCTTCACTGCCGCTTGGTCCTGGGCTGACGGCTGGAGTTGTGTTAGCAGAACATATTGGAGTGGGAGGACAGCAGATGCTGTTGGATAGTGCTCGGTTGACAGCGCCTCAGTTGCGACTTTAAACGGCTTCAGCACGTCTTTCACCTGTGGGAAAAACAATGTTTTTTCTAAAGGATGGCAATAACGTGATGTTGGTACCAGCTAGCTAGTATGCGCAGCTGTGATAGCTAGCCTTATAGGATACAGTTGATGTTGCACACACAAAATAACGTTGGCAAGGCGTGTATTAGGTTGAGTTGCAACAATAAACATTAGAGGGATAATTACCCCGATATAACGAGAAAATAAACACAAGTGATTGCTACTGACCTTCTCCATTAGGGTCCACTCTGCACTGCTGAGCTCCAGTTTGCTAAGTTTCTTCTCCATGATCACCGCCGCGACTGGGGCTTGTTGATCAGCAGCCTGGCTAATCATATCATAGGTGCTGTTCCACCGGGTGGGACAGTCGTTGATGAGCTGCAGTGGTTGGACACCGAGGAGCTTCTGCTTGGCCTCCAAGAGGTAGCTGTCACTAGTGGAGGTCTTAAAATGTTGAGCCGCTGCCTTAAGGCGACTCACTGCGGTAGCATCCGAACGCTGTCCAAGCCCTCTTCGTGCGGCCAAATTCAACGTGTGTGCCATGCAGGGGATGTCGGGGATGCCAAGGTGCCTTTCAACAGCGTTCACATAGTTTGAGGCATTATCTGTCGTTATGGCCAACGCAGACTCCTTCTCTATGCCGTACTCATGAAGAATGCCAGCGATGCACGTAGACACATTTGCGGCGGTGTGGGCAGCATGAAGTTCAACTGTGTCAAGGACAAAATTCCTTAACTCCCAGTCCGCATTTATAAAATGTGCCGTGACGGTGACATACGATTCAGTGGCCAGAGAACTCCATCCGTCAGTAGTCAAGGCCAGCTTTTCTCCACGGAGCATGTCTCTTAGCTCGCATTTCGTTGACTCGTACAGCTTAGCGATCTTGCCATTCATCGTTCTTGGGCAGGGTATTTGGAATCTGGGCTCCAGCTCGCGGATGAAGGCTTGGAAACCGCTCCCATAAAGGAGATTCACGGGCCTCATGTCTTCACAGATGAATCTCGCCAGCATATCTGTTGCTTTGCTCTGGCGAGCATATGGGAGTCCTCTCGCAGGAGTGAACATACTGTCAATTTTCACCTGCTGGTGTGATGACGCTGAGCCTGAGCCTTCCCACTCCTGCTCCCCCTCCTCTTCCAGGATGCCAGGGTGAGTTGTCGTCAAGTGGGCCCTCAAGTTAGTGGTCGTCGATAGGTATGTCAGTTTGCTTCGGCATATTTTACACACCGTGCTCTTCTTCACAAGCTCTCCATCTACACTTTCAAACCCAAAATAGCGCCACACTTTACTTTTTAAATTTTCGGGAGTGTGAAGTTCTCCAGCCGTGGTCGTTGCTAACGCAGCCATTGTTAAAATAGTTCTAGCAGTTACGTGGGTGGGTTCGTAGCGCGGGTTCGAGAGGGACGCTAACGTCTACAGGTGCCGAGAAAACAAACATGAATGACCTTCGCGTTTTTCAGATATTCTCCATACTTGAAAATACCGCGATTGATCTGAATTGAAAACGTTTACAACCACATTAACAAAAATTAAGTGAAATAACATAGGCTTATAATATAACACAACACAAAACATTTCCAATACATGTTCGAATATCAAGAACTGTTTAATATTCGTTCGAACGTCTCTTTTTTTCTAAACATTCGAATTATATTCGAATATCGAATTTCGCAGTCAAAGCCCTAATATCAACAACGTATTTCTGACTAGTCGTAACTACATTTTGGATAGTCGGAATTATCATTCATTATATCTGGCAAAACTGAATTACAGATGCCTGCAATTACGTCATTAAAAACGACAATCAACGCGTCACACATCTGTAATTCAATTTTCACTAGGCAGAATGAAAGTTAAAGATATCTCAAATGGCACTATGACTGGTGCAAATTACTGTGCATGACGTTGCTCTATTTTAGAATAGTAATTTCCCCTCCCAACTATAATCAAAGAACAAGTGAGTTTATTTCCTTATTTCTGTGAATGGAAGAAGAAAGGAATCGAGAAAAAAAACATCAAAAAGTTGCATGAAATTGGACGAGCCCTCACTCAGGTGATTTGTGGAGACAGAAAAATAGTTGTCTTGTTGTGGAAAGTAATGTTGAATGATCATTTCTCACTGCCAACTCCTGTCTTGCCCAGGGAGAGGCATTACAAACTCCTTCGCCGCCTCGGTGCTCCGACATATTCCTAATCAGTACTAATCACAAGGTAACACTAAGAGTTAACAGTATGTGAACACGCTGTGCTGCCGCCTAAAGCGGGATTTGCATACAGATATCTGCAACGTCATTTTGCCTGGTCAACACTCTAATTCAAGATATCTGTAAATACATTTTGACTAGGCAGAATGAAAGTTACAGATATCTCCAATTCCAGATATCTCTAATCAAAATTCAGTTGCAGATATCTACAACGTAATTTCGCCTGGTCAAAACTTAATTTAAGATATCTGAAAACGAACATGTAGATATCTTAAATTGAGGCAAATTAAAGATATCTTGAACTGGAGTTATGCCTAGTCATAATCAAATTGTAGATATCTTAAACTTGAATTACAGATATCTATAATTCACGCTGTGAATATCTGCAACTGAATTGCGGATATCCGTAATGATAAACCCAATACAATGGAATGGCAAAACTGATGTCATTTGCCCTAGGAAGAATATCTTTGTGGATATCTGAAAGGACATCTTGTATATAAAATCCGACACAGTTTAGCCCCACCACCACTTTGCAGCCTCATGCAATTTAGATCATCTGTAACTAGTGCTACTAGAGGGGCTGCGAGAGGTGATTGTGTAGTGTCTTACAAGAAATCAACTTTTGGTCAGTCAGTTTTCACTTATAAAGCCGCTGCTGAGTGGAATACGCTACCACAAAATATAAGAGAGTCCAGTTCTTACAGTTCATTTAAACAAAAACTAAAGAAATGGCTGATAGACAACCAAGGCTGTCAGCATTAGGTGTATGAGATTTTAAGAAAGTGGGTATTTGAATGTGTGTGTGTGTGTGTGTGTGTGCGTGTTTTGTGTGTGTGTGTGTGTGTGGGGGGGGGGGGGGGGGGGGGGGGAGTAATGTGTGATTCTGGTTTGTGTGTGTGTGTGTGGGGGTGGGGGGGGGGGGTGGAGCAATGTGTGATTCTGCTTTTGTGTGTGTGTGTGTGTGTGTGTGTGAGGGTGTAGTTGATGTGTGGATGTGGGTGTGTGTTGGGGTTGGGAGGGATTGCATTTGTTTCATATTGTGACTGTCTTATTACTTGCCTACTTTTTGCTTGTAATTTATTCTTTTAATTGATAGGTAACTGCCATTTACCTCCTGGCAGGGGGGACTACCAATGGAAACTAGCCTTTTGGCTATAATTGGGTGCTTTTACATTTTCTCTGTAAAATGTCAATTAATGTACATTGTCCCTCTACAACAAATAAATCAAATAATAATATTAATAATAATTGCGGATAGAAAGAATGTAGTTGTGGATATCTGAAATGTTCGTTCTGACTAGGCAAAACTGAATTACAGATAACTGCAACACATATCCAGTTTAGCTATTAAATGTTAAAATGGCTTGCCGTACACACACACACACACACACACACACACACACACACACACAAACACACACAGCTAGCTAAGGATGATGCTGGATCACTCTCCACCTCCTCATCATCCAACAGCTGCCTGTCCAGAAAGTCCTCCTCCTATGCATCCATGCCTTCATGGTCCTCCAAGTTAAGATCCACAATGACCTGGAGCTCATCCTCTGCCCCCTTTCCGTGAGACCCAACAGATGACTCTTCTCACCATGCATCTAAGAAAAGCAAGCAAACAACATAACTTTGAATAACCTGTCTTATTTCTCTGCACACCACACCGCTTATTGACAATCACTTGCCAAGACCAATCTTTACCAAAATGTTGGTGTACTAAAGGACTGAGTATTTGCCCTAGCCCTTAGCAAAAAGTTTATTTTATGAAGTATACTTCAGTATAAGTGTAAGTATAGAAAGTATACAACAGACCATGTACTTTTAGTGTACTAGAAAGTATACTAATTTAATACTTTTTTATATTAAATTGGAACACTTTAAGTTTATAAAAGTATTCTTTAAGTATATTTTAAAGTTAATTTTAAGTTTACAAAAGTACACTTTAAAATATACAAGATGTACACTCATCTATATATTATCAACATACTTGGTATATCCCTCTAGTATACTTAAAGTATACCACAAGTACACTTATTTATATACTGCCATTGACTTTATTGAGCTAGCTACTTGGCAGTCCTTGGTATCTCTGCTGCATCATCCTCCAAATATCGTCTATATGGTCTGTTTCGCTATGTTAGCTCTAATGAGCTGGCTGTTCAGCTTCTTCCAGCTGACTGGGTGGTATCGCGTTGCACTTCTGTTTTTGTGTATGATTTTAAGGTACATAAAGATAATGCAATTGAGCACACATACTATATACTAAGTTTTAAATTCCACCATTATATTATATTAATATATAAATTAAATGCTAAGCACGAGGCAATGACTTGACTAAAGGAAAAGTATATGTTTTCATTTTAAAGTATAAGTGTAAGTATAAATGTACTTAGTCTTAGACTTTGTTTAGAAGTTTCAGTATAAGCCAAGTATACTTTACTATACTATTCTATAAGTATATAAAATATAGTTTATAAAAGTCAACTTCAAGTATACTTCCTCAGTTTTAGTATAAAATAAGTATACTTATAGTAAACTTTAATAAAGTTCTTTTTGCTAAGGGCTTACTTGACATAAATAACATAATATAACTAAATGTGATTTTCATGCTATTGTATAGGCTAAATGAGATTGCACAGCTCAGTAAATGCAAGAAGAGGACGGGAGATGCATCATGTTAGTGAGGTACAAATGATCTGTAATAGCCATTATTTTAGCTAAAACATCAACAACATACAAGTAATAATTCAAAACAATTATGAAATATTTACTGTCATTATTACATTTATGTGGACAACCTATAGTAAACTACAAAAGCACTCGGACCTCTGCCAAGGCAGCGAAATTCTCCATAGCCTCTTATTATCATTCTCACCATAAGACATTAAAAGACATTAATTATGTTAAAACATTTTATTACTGGTAACTTCACTGAATTAATGCAAACTGAATATGTCTCAGCTACAAGTTGGTCAGTTGTATGTCTCTAGCTTGATTAGTTACTTCTCAGTAGCCCGCAATGGTGAAGAAATCTTTTAAAATACTTTTTAAAAATCCTGGATCCAGATGGTTATCCGGATCACCACCAAAAACAAATCAGTTCTAAGTTTATCTAAGTTAGCCCACTTATCCTGAAAATTTCATTTAAACTTTTTCAGTTATGCAAATAACAAACAAACAGACGGACAAACAAACCAACGCTGGCGAAAACATAACCTCCTTGGCGGAGGTAATAACAACTTGGCTACAACAATGTCTGTAGACAAATATGGTTTAGTGTGAAGTTGACAAACTAGGAACACCTCTCATGCACGTAGCGTAGCTGCCGTAGATCTTGAAGGTAATGCTAGTTTGCTATGAAACTGCTAACAGGCTATTTCGTACAAAATACAAGGAATCTTAAAAATATTCATCCTAGTGGTAATTATAGCCTGTCTTACACTTGTCAGTCATACAAATACCTACAACAAAAACGAACTGCAGTTTGCTGCTCGAATACTGACCTACACAGCCTGCTGATTTGACAACAATAAACAAGATATATGATATCAGTAACGGATCAAAAGCCTGTTTTACCTCAGTTGATCCGGGGTGCGTTTCCGAAAACCGTCGTTGCTAACTTCCTTAGCAACTTCGTAGGTTTGAACGATGGACTAACGACACTGCTGTTTCCCAACACCATCGTTCGAACGACACAACTAACGGATGTTTACAACAACATTAGTCCGATGGATCGTTCGACGACATAGGTGTTTCCCAACAGCAAAGTCTGGACGATCCATCGGAAGTTCCATCGTTAAACTGTGTCGTTCGAACGATTAGCATGGACCTGTCGTTAGACCATTGTTTATGTCGGTTTCTGTACACGTGACGTCTTGCTCGTCACCTTTGGCTGTCTTGGGTTGGATTAGGCACCATTCAATGTTTTACCGCCACCCACTGCATGAATGATTTTACTTTAATTCACGTCATTTTCGTCCTGGCACTTGCCAGGTCATGTAAAAAGAAGATCACCCCACAACACACCAAAAGTTGTTGCAAAATGTTGTTGGATTATTAAACTTATTTGCTGATTTTACAGATCGGTTTTAATACTGTGATGTAGAGTATGACCACGGTTCACGGATCCACAATCAAGGCCATTCCACGTGTTTCAAATTGATTACCGTTTAGCAGGATTCAAACCCGTATCTCTCCGAAAAAGGGAGAAGGTCTGCATAGTGGGCTGACGAGCTAACCACTCAACCGTTACACCACACAAGCTGTCAGTGGCCTCAAGCCATTTGCACACACAGTGCGGAATACGGCACACGCCCTCTTGCGGAATACGGCACACGCCCTCTAGTGGGCACCGTACTACCTCAGAAAAAATTCCGGAGAAAGCTCATTGCGAACAACATGGCGGACAGAGCGGAGAAGTTGATCGTAGCGGTGTGAAGTCACCGAGTCTTGTACGACCTCAGTTGTGAGGGGTACAAAAATTTTAATTTACTTAATAAAGATTGTGTGTGCATATTTTATTCTTAATATAGTGTTCATTATCTTTATTATATTATTACAAATGCGAATGACATTTGTTTATTGTCGCCATAGCGATGTAGCCATAGCAACAACCAGTTCCGGTCCTATCAGCCGTACGACCGTTCCGCAGGAGTTCGATTTTTTTAACGTATGCGACGAGCCTCGGATGCGGAATTTCTTCCGTGCCGTATTGTCCGGACCCAAACCGCATACGGAATGCTGATCTCCATTGACAATGACTGACTTCCGGTCATACCGGACCCGTATTACCGCAGCCAATGTGCAGGTGGCTTTAAGGCCCATTCATGCTCAACGGAAAATACGGTTACGGATACGTGTGGAGTGTTTCATACGTTCTTTACGACGATTTCGTCCGTATTTTGACACGAAATCGATGGGCTTACGATTACGAATGAAACGTTGCAATACCAGAGATAAACGGGGGGCGCTGTTGAGTGTATTATCTGAAATGCTCAACAAAAGTCACAAAGAAGAGATCTGACAGGACATTTAAACATGGCGGGATTTGAGGAGAAACTTGCCGAGCTTGTAAGAAATTATATCCACATTTATGACGCTTCAAGCCCTGGGCACAGGGATAAGCAGCGGGTCCTCAATAGTTTTGAGGAAATCGGGGAAGCACTTGGCTTTACAGGAGATGTCGCAAAAATGAAATGGAATTCGCTGAGGGAACGTTATGTGCGCGCCCACAGTAAATGTATACACAAACGAAGCGGTGATGGAGCATCAAACGGGATGTCAACAGCAACTTCACTAGTGATGTGGTAAATTTATGTACTCACCCTCTGATAAGTTGGCTACCCACCTGTCATCTGCGTGTCTGCGAACCCCCTCATTTTCCTTTGCGCTGACACCAGCAGCACCACCACCACCACAACCCCAATCATCCCAGCCAATCTCCACTGACCCACACTCTGACAGTCCTGTGGCAAGACCTGGGCAGAGGAAAAGAAAGAGAGCTGAGGACATTGATACTGTTGATGCTGCCATACTCAGGCGGCTTGATGAGTGTAAGAATGTGTTCACCAGCTTCACATCCTATCTTAATTCATTCCTACTGGACCTGCCTGAGGCCGAGGCCAAGCAATTGGTCAAAGACATACAGCGCCTTACGCTGTCTTATTAATTTATCTTGGGTGTTTTAATGTGATATTTTATGTGTAGGCCTATGTTCAATTCAAAGTTTTGACATACAGTGTCCATACAGTGCACACTTGTTTTTTGCACTTTAATAGTAATAAAAAATGATGTGGTTTATTGTATTTGCTTTTGATATTGCTATTCATTGTATTTGTCACACAACAGAAAAAAACAGTATTCACAAGATGGTATATTCTTTTGATTTAATTTGATTGAAACAGAACAGAACAGAACCAGATAGTTTACAATAACAATTTACAAAGCGTTACAAAGTTACAAAACGGTAGACATTGTTACAAAACAGTAGACGTTGATTTCACTGCTGTGCGCTTAACGACATGCTGATCTTGCCAGTGCATCATCCCTTGGTCAGTCTGGAAGAACTCCTTAAAAATCTCACGGACAGCCAGTCCTTCTTAAGTCACTCGTGTAGCGTTAAACCTTCGGGTGCTCTGGAAACTGGTGTCACCCTGAACTAACTCTCTCCATTCCCCAGGGCTGCCATCTCTGTCACACAAGGTAGGGGGGATGTAGCGGCTGGTTTCTTCCATGCCTTGGTCATTGACAGCGAGAAAGTTATGCAAGATGAGACATGCCTTTGTGATGTCCTCTGCTGTCTCAATGCAGCACTCCATGGGACGCCCCAGGATGCGCCACCTTGCTGCCAAAATGCCAAAAGCATTTTCTATTACTCGCCTGGCCCTGGAGTGGCGCAAATTGTAAACCTTCTGGTCCTCTGATAGAATTGGACCTGTAGAGTATGAGTACAAACAGGAACAGAGGGTGTTATTAGTAACTGTATTAGTCATATTAGATAATTTTTCCCATTACTGTATGTCTAGTTGGATTGATCACACATCTCTGTAAGTCACAGTTCTTTTGCTTCAGCGGCCATACAAATGTAGCAAATCTTATTTATTATTTATTCACTTAATTATTTCAATATCTATATATGTCAGTCTATCGCCATATAGGCCTTTGTGTGTGTTTATTCATTCATTCATTTATTTATTTATTTATTTATTCATTCATTTATAGTGGTATAGTGTAGATATGCAGAATTTTGTGTGCTGAAAGATGGAAGCAGCTGCAACAATGCAATTTCCTGCAAAAGCGTAGACTATGCACTCATTAATTAGACGTCTTTACTTACCTGGATATGGACGCATCAGGTTCACCTTCTGCGGGAAGGCCTCATCAGCGACGAACACTGGTGGGGTCCAGATGTCCATTCCGGGCAGAGGGGCATGAGGTGGAAGGGGGAGCTGCCCTCTGATTAGTTGTGCGCCGAAATCTGTGCGGGCGAAAACGCCGGCATCGCTGTCGCAGCGGTATGCACCGACGTCCACAAAAAAAAACGATAGCGAGCGTTGCATGCGGCCATCAGCACGAAGCTGAAAAACCCTTTATAATTAAAAAAAAACAGCTTCCGCTGTTGACTGGGGCTCGCACCCGAATCCTAAAATACTGGAAATGCGGCTCGCTATCCATTTCCCGCATTGGCACCACCAAACTGCTGAACTCTCCATCAAAAGGACGGGAGACATTTAGTGGCCTTACGCTCCACCTTCTGCTGTTTTTTTTTTTTTTTTCTTTTGCGAAGTAGATGCAACAAAGTGACCTCCTCGAACGTCGCCATTTTTATTAGTGCTGGTTTAGTGCATGGATGTATTGTTATTGTTATGTTTATGGTTTATTGGCGCGAAACACTGCCACCTAGAGGAAATATTGTGTACTGTGCATTGACACATAAAATACGAACGGAGGTATGAAGACATCACCGGGCAGAACGTATGTACAAAATACGGACGTAAATTGCTACACGTCGAGCATGAAGAGCGCTTTAGTCATAATATTATACTACCCTACATACATCTACATGTAAATGTTTGAACCTACTATGGACAACGGTGATTAAATGCTTACATCCGTCGTTGTTTGGGAAACGCACCCCCGATGTCTTTTTCTGTCAACAATGCAAGGGCGTAGTCATGGTTTTGATATTGGTGGGGACATAATTTGCTTCCCATGCCTCTCTACATCATGATCAAAGCTACTAAAAAATACAGCCTCAACAATCAGCATTACAGTGTGCTGCTTAATTTCCACAAAACATTTGTAGGGCCTACAATGAATGTTCATTTATGTGAAATACAGGCCTACCGTATTTTACATGCATTTTGGTTTTGTTACTGCAGTTGAAGTGCATTTTGAACATGTTAACCGATGGAGTTTTGGAAGTGCACACTGCATAGAGATACGTGTGAGAAACAACAAGTGGAATATAGGGATGGCTAGTGTGACGTCACAACGCACTTCCTGGTCCAAACCCCAGCTGCGAATATAAACAGCAATGGTTGCAGCAAAGAGCATAGATAACAAGAGGCGAAACTCAGTAGAACGTCCCATAGCAACAGTTGTCCCCATGACGTTCCGACGCGGCCGCCATTTCGGACTGAAAACCACCAAAAGACGGCGAAATGCAATGGTAAGCTATACTTCATTACTACATATGGTTTGGAAAAATAAAATTATAAAATGACAGGAATCCCTTCATGTAGTGATATTTATCTTATATCATAAATTTTTTTATACAATCAATAGGTTACGTTGGTGAAATTACCAGAATTGTGAGGAAAAGCTACACCCTAGGCAGCCTAGCCAAAGAGCATAGAAAACAGAATCTAAGCTCTTTGCTATAGCCTAATAATATTGTCGAAATATTATAAACATTACAGAAATTATAATATAGACTTTATGCTATAGAAAGACTATAGGTATTAAATAATTTATGATTATTACACGTAGCCTACCTTTTAAGATTCTGGACCTGTTCCATTATATTCATTCACAAAGCCAGTTCACAAAAGTAACTTGTTTTTGCAACATCCCCATCACTGAATGTCCACACAGAGGTCAGTTGTGCCAAACCAACTTAACCCTCCTATTATGTTTGAAATTGACCCATTTCAAATTTTAAAAGTTTTAAAAACATATTTCATTTTTTTTTTCTGGTATGTAACTTTTTCTGCTTGGCTTATTTAGTGTAAAGAACACATAACAAAAAAAAAAAATTGTTTCAAACCTTTGTAACCCCCCCTGCATGTATATATTACATAGATACTGTTATGGGTCAATCTGACCCAGTCGTCAAAGTAGAGGCTAAACAGAGTCAGAAGTGTCAAATATTATTGGTTTCTTTTTAGGATTAGAGATATATTCCACTTCCACTTCTCTCTCTCTCTCTCACGCACACACGCACGCACTCGCATCTGCACACACACACATACACAATCACATTCATACACACACACACACACACACACATGCACTTGCATCTGCACACACACACACACACATACACAATCACATTTACACACACACACACACACAGCCTCTTCCTGACCTCCTGACCTTCCTGACCTCATTTTCACAGGAACCTCTTCTGTTACCATTCTAAACTCCACCCACATAGTCTGGACATTCCGTGGGTCAGGGGCGAGAAATATAGAAAGTACGGAATTCCAACCAATATTACACTGTGCAGCTACAGAGAAGACACTCTTGTCACAGCTTTAAAAATGAGCAGGCGACCTAAACTAATGACAGACCTGGAGGCTCTGAAACTCATTCTTGATCATGATAGTGAAATAGAGGAGAATGTATCTGAAGATGAAGACCATGTTGAGGTCAATTCTGAAGCTGATGATTCTGATTATGAACCAAGTGAGGAAACTACTGTTCATATTTCTCAACACAAGACATTCACATCCAAAAATGGTGAAATTCAGTGGTTTTCATCCCCAAATACACACCAGCCAAAACTGTCTGCAGAAAACATAATCAAGACAGTCCCAGGGCCCACTAGGATGGCAGTGAGTCGTGTAATCGACATCAAGTCAGCTTTTGAGCTGGTCATGCCCAGCTCAATACAAAAAATAATTCTCAAAATGACTAATTTAGAAGGGAGACGTGTTTTGGGGGAAAGGTGGAAGGAGCTGGATTATATTCATTTACATGCATATTTGGGGGTCCTCATTCTGGCTGGGGTTTATAAATCAAAGGATGAATCAACAGCCAGTCTGTGGAATGCAGAGACAGGCAGGGCTATATTTCGTGCCACAATGTCTCTGGAGACTTTTCATATCTTCTCCAGAGTTCTCAGATTCGATAATCGTGAGACAAGAGCAGTCCGTCGGGAGACAGACAAGTTAGCAGCCATTAGAATTGTCTGGGACAAATGGATAGAGCAGCTTCCACTGCTCTACAACCCAGGTCCTTATGTCACAGTCGATGAAAGGCTAGTGGCATTCAGAGGTCGGTGCCCATTTAGGCAATATATGCCTTCCAAGCCAGCTAAATATGGCATAAAAATCTGGGCAGCATGTGATGCCAGGACCAGCTACGCCCTGAACATGCAAGTTTACACTGGAAAACCAGTTGGAGGAGCCCCAGGGAAGAATCAGGGGGCAGGAGTTGTGCTTGACATGGCACAGGGCTTTAGGGGACACAACATTACTTGTGACAACTTTTTCACAAGCTACGCCTTGGGTCAGGAGCTTCTTAAAAGAAAAATCACAATGGTTGGAACGGTCCGCAAAAACAGGGCTGAACTTCCACCTGAACTGCTGGTGACAAAGGACAGAGCCCCTCAGTCCTCTGTGTTTGTCTTCACAGACACCACAACTGTAGTGTCGTACTGTCCAAAAAAGGGGAAGAATGTTGTGCTCATGAGCACTTTGCACAAAGATGCGGAGATCAGTTCAAGAGAGGACCAAAAACCCAGCATCATCTGTGACTACAATGCTACCAAAGGGGGTGTGGATAACTTGGACAAGTTGACAGATGCCTACAGTACCAAGCGGATGACTGCACGCTGGCCTCTTGTCATCTTCTACAATATGATTGATGTATCGGCATACAATGCCTTTGTAATCTGGTCAGAGATATTTCCTGAGTGGAATGCAGCAAAACTTTTCAATGTCCCTCGAGGAGCTGGGAAAGGCACTTGTGGTTCCGCATATCCAACGGAGGCAATGCATGCCAAGGACACCAACTGCTGCAGCAACAGTTCGGAAGATCCAGGAGAGTGCTTCACCCAGCACACCAGTACGTGAGGTAAGTGTGTGTGTGTGTGTATGTGTGTGTCAGTCAGAGCAAGTTATGTGTATCTAGATTAGCCAAAAAAAGTAATAATAATGTCTGTCCTCCTAGGTTTCTGCCGGGTGGAAAAGGAAGAGGAAGAGATGCCAGATCTGCAAGCCATCGGATGACATAAAGACAAGCTCAACATGTGTGAAATGTGGTAAATTCATATGCACAAAGCACAGTTATGGCATGCCCCTCATGTGCAAAGTAGAATCATTCATACTGTATACTTTTTGTGAATTTCTGTTCCGAAGCATTGTATAGTTCATATCACAATGTTATGTCAATGTAATGCATTAGGTGCTATGTACGTTCACCGACACGTACTGTAAAAAGAGGTGTTCACAGTATTTCATGCAATTATATAAAGTGGTGTTCATACTACTAATCTCTACTAAATTTGTTAATTTCTGTTTGTTCAAAAACAATGCTTGAATAAAGGTTGCTTTCCATGGAATACCTAATGACTCATTCTTCTTGAATTTGAATCAGCAGGAAAATATACAGTATTATTATATGATAATATTATATTATTAGCATTTCATTTATATTTCACATATATAACAGGAGGGTTAAAATAACAGTAGGCCTAATTCTAATTAGCCATAACTTCCTTATGTTCTATCATGCATTTTCTTTGTTACATGAGTAACTTACAATGAATGAGTGAAGTTTGGGAAATTACCACAAAATGACCATATATATTAGGAAGACACAGACTCAGCAAAAATAGGTTATTTTTATTCACAATATGTAAAAATGACATTTTATCTTTACAAAAAACACTATAGTCTCTGACAAAAGTCTTGTCGCTTATCCATTTTGTAGGAACAAAAGCTTATAACCTGACATTTAATTAATACAGACTCAGCAAAAATAGGTTATATTTATTCACAATATTTAAAAATGACATTTTATCTTTACAAAAAAAGCTTATAACCTGACATTTAATTAATACATTGGTTGTAGAAATGTCTCATATGCTATAAGATAAAAGCTAAAACCCTCCCAAATTATGCTCAATATACTAAAATAAATTTGCTTCACTGAAGAAAGATTGATCATTTCATGAACACAGAAATGTCAGATTTTGGCAAGACAAAAGTCTTGTCGCCTTGTCATATGATGCACCCAATCCTAGATTACAGCAGTCACCTGTGATCAGTTCTTGATCAATCAATTAGTGGGTGTGTATAAAAAGAACCCCAGCATACCAGACCTTCACATCAACTCCAACTTGCCCTTTGACAACATGCCTAAGATGCACCCTGAGACCAAAGCATTAATTAACTCCCTTCAGTTGCATGCGTGAGTGTCACCCTGGCAGATGAGCTGAATGCTTTCTATGCACGTTTTGAAACCAAAGACTCTTTATCATCATATTCAATTGAATGATCTTATTAAATTGGATGTAATCTTTTGTTTCTGAAGAAGATGTTATAAACCTTTTTAAGAAAGCTAAGTGTAGGAAAGCTGCAGGTCCTGATGGCATCTCTGGAAGACTTTTAAAATCATGTGCCCATCAACTAGCCCCTGTGTTTACACAAATATTCAATGCCTCTTTAGCCATGGGAGTTGTTCCTTCATGCTTCAAACAATCCATCTTTGTACCTGTGCCAAAAGGAAAAAGTCCATCATGCCTTAATGACTACTGCCCTGTTGCTGACATCAACAGTCATGAAATGTTTTGAAAAGGTGGTGAAGTCCTTCATCTGTAATATGCTGTGAAAGTGGGCACTGCACACCCTGTAAGTCCGATGCAGCTGATCTGAGGGTACTGGAAGAAGGGACGCATTCCTCAGATTCTGGACCCACTTGGCACACCTGCAAATTACAGGCCACACACAAACGCGCGCGCACACACACTTATTATTTTGCACAATAAAGTCCAATGCAGGTAGCTAAATCTCTGCTTAGCATGCTATTCTTCTGAACGACAATGTGCATATTACTGCTTGATGTAAACACACATTCTCAACTTAAAAAAAAAAATTGACTTATATCTTAGCTCGACACGTATCAATCATGTTAACATTCCTTTGCGCAGTCCAATGCAGTTAGCTAAATCTCCGCTTAGCATGCTATTCTTCTGAACAACAATGTGCATGTTACTGCTTGATGTAAACACACATTCTCAACTTTAAAAAATAAATTGACTTATATCTTAGCTCGACACGTATCAATTATGTTAATATTCCTTCAATTATTAGTTTCTACCGTAAACTTGACAGAGATGCACAAGCCTAATATTCATGCAGCCTAGTTCTGCAAAGCACCAGCATTATCTGCATGCATTATATGGAAATTAATGAGGTCTAATTATATTAAAGTTATTACCTTTGTGGGTCCTTTGGGAACCGATGAAAAGCAAAATCACACGTAGATTGGTAGTTGTTGCAATTAATTGCAGAACACCGCTTTCTCATGGACCACTTTCTCGGCATCTTGTCTCTCCTCTGTCGTTCTTGAAGTTATTTCGAGCGCGGGCTAGGCTGGCGTGACTTTTCAGTCCAAAATGGCGAACGGGGCTCCGCAGCGCCATCTATAGACTGTTTCCCATAACACAACAGAGTTTCGCCTCTTACGGTCAAAATACATGCAAGCGGGCGGGCGGAACGTTCTATTCATTTCAGTTGGGAGGCGGCAGATGGTGACGTATATCAGCGAAGCGGGCGAGGCGGGCGGAAAAGTTGAGATCTGCTGAACTTTATGCAAATGAGCAGCGGTGTTCGCCGAGCGGTAACCAATGACATCGTTTTAAATGACGTTGACGACCTGTCGTCAGAACCCGCCAGATTTGCACATGTAGCCGGCTTTTAAAAATGGAGGAGCAACTAATAATAGCGGTGTCGGGTTTCCCTGTCATTTTTGACAAATCCCTTTACATATATCGGGATGTACTAAAAAAGGCAGCGGCGTGGAAGAAGGTCGAAAGCATAGTAGGTGTTCCTGGTGAGTGTTGTTATTGGTACTATTATTGCTATTACCATTTTTTAATATTAGCAATAGTAGATGGCTAGTAAGTAAACCGGTACGAGTAGTGAAACGCTGCATGAAACGCTGTTTCCAAGTCGCTGAATAGATGTTTTTACGTCATTGATTGTTAAGTACACATCAAAGCCCTTATTTGTTTAGCTGTAGCATCTATTAGAAGATGAAAAATGTTGAAATAAATTGCAAGCTGAAGCACTACTGAAGCACTACTGGTGGAGTGGCCCCATGCAAGACCATTATTCTTGTATCCTGGTTCGAACCCAGGGTGGTGCAAAGCAAAGCTGCAAAGCTGCAACAGAAAAGTTGGAAATGTTAGAAATATATACTTATGTGTATTATGACAAAGAAGTTGAGTAAAGAAGATGGGTGTGTTTTATTTATATATATATATATATATATATATATATATATATATATATATATATATATATATATATATATATATATTAATTACTAATGATGCCTAACCCAGCTGTTATAAGAACTAATTTGACAATCTGTGCTAATAACTAATAATATAACTAAGTATATGTAAGTATATTGCATAAAAACATATTATCCCATCATGTCTGTTAAATCTTGTGAATTATTAGAGGAAGAGTGTAGGAGGAAATGGAAGGCCCTGCGAGACCAGTTCAGGAAAGAAAAAAATAAGGAGAGGAGGGCCCACAGGAGTGGAGCAGCAGCAGGAGGAACAAGACCATGGAAGTATGCAGGGATAATGGAATTCCTGACTCCATTTATGGATTTCAGGGAGACCTCTAGCAATTTCCAGTCCCTCAGTTCTCAGCAGCACCCTGACCCTGACCCTTTGCCTGAGGAACTGTGTAGCCAGGCTGGTGGTGATGATTCTGTCGTAGTCAGCCAGTCCCCCATTGCCCCAGCCAGTCCCCCGTGCAGCCCTCTGCCCATCACCACCATCGCCACCCAAGCCAGCCCAATAACCCCTCCTGCCACAGTCAGCCTGGCAGGCAGCAGCCGGCCTGCCATAGTAGACAGGCCTGTACCAGGCAGGAGGAGGCAGCGGAGGGATACCTTTGAGGACAGGCTGATTGAGCTGCTGGAGAAAAATCAGCCCTGTCAGCCAACTCCTCCTCCTCCAGAGGACGAGGATGACCATTTTTTTTAAAAGTCTCCTCCCAGCCCTTAAGAAACTGCCCAGCGGGAAGAGGGAGGAATTAAAATATAAATTTTATGGGATGGTTTTGGAGGCAGGGAGAGAAGCAGGGAGAGGGGGGGGGGGGGGGGGGGGGGGCAGTGTAAATGTGATATTGTTGTAATTGTTGTTAATTTTAATGTTCTTAATATTCCGTTCCGTTTGTATATGTTTGTATATGTTCTGTGAAGTTGTAATGTTCGGTATGTTCTAAACTTATGTTGTTGTTACATTAAATCTTTATTATCTGCTTTGGGCTTGTACTTGTATTTTTCATTAACACTAATCAGCATTAGGCATGCCAAATGAACATACATTGTTGTATATGTTGTATATGAGAAGCTTAAGAGCATATTCAAACACACCCTTTGTCATGGTGTAATTGTGCTTATGAAACCATCATAACAGACTAGATATTACTTTTCAATGATCAACATGGGTGGCTCTTAAAAGAGCCGTTTTTTAATGGTCAGGCTTACACCACATGATGCTGCCAAGGCACAACTCCCTCGTTGGTGAAGTACATCATGTACCTCTCCCTGCAGCGGATGGCCTCTCTGGTGGCGTTGTTCGAGCCAGCTCTAGGGGCTTCAACCAGAGCAGCTGAGGCATCATCAGGTGATGGATGGTGACGGCTCCTTTTCCCTCCAGCCATCCTGAGGAAGTTGTGGAGGATGCAGGTGGCCTTTACACACATCTCCGCTTTTTCAGGTCCAATGCCAAGCACACGTCGATAGAGCCTCCACTGGCTTGAGAGAATGCCAAAGGCACACTCTACCGTCAGTCTGGCACGGCTGAGGCGGTAATTGAAAACCCTCTTCTCACGGGGCAGGTGTCTCCCAGGGAAGGGGCGCAGCAGGTTCCTCCGCAAGGGAAAGGCCTCATCTCCCACAAAGGCATATGGCAGTGAGCCATAGCCCTCTGCTGTGACGATGGGACTGTCTTCAGGGAGATTTAGGGTCCCATCTTGCAGTGCCTGTCCGAATGCTGAGTTGGCCAGGGTCCCGCCGTCACTGTTGCAGCCGTAGCTACCAACATCAATGACCCTGAACCTATACTGAGCATCCACAACTGCAAGCAGCACGATGGAGTATGTCCCCTTATAGTTGTGGAACAGAGAGCCGGAATTTGGAGGGGCCTGAATGACAACATGCTTGCCATCAATAGAGCCTAAGCAGTTTGGGAAGTTCCACCGCTCAAGGAAACCCTGAGCAATGCACTTCCAATCCTGCTTGGTTGGCACAGGCATGAAGTCATCCACTAGACCCTCCCAAATTGCACGACACACCTCCTCCACAATGATGCCCACCGTGCATGCACCCACACGATAGCTGAACCCAATGGTGGTGAACGAATCGCCAGTTGCCAGGTAGCGCAGGCGTATCGCAAGCCGTTCATCTGCACCAATAGGTTCCCGAGACGTGGTTCTGCGTGTCAGCGCGGGTCCCAGTCTTGCCAGAAGCCTGTCAAACTCCGCCTTATTGAGCCTGAAGTACTGCTGGAAGAGGGCATCATCGAAGCGCAGCTCCTGGATCAACCTGTGAAATTCTCCATGGGCCTTTCGGCCCTGGCGAATAGGATGAACCCAGAATCGCCGCTGTGTTCTCCGCCGAGTCCTCCTCCGATGCAGCAACGCACAAATACCAGCACAAAGTTGAAAATCCATGTTTCATGTACAATGCGAATTATGATTTCGGGGCAACATTTATAGTATGCAATGGAATGCAAAAAAGGAGGGAGACAACAAGATTGGTGGAAAAAGATAATTTTATTCAAAACTAGAACGAACAGAAAGCGGGAGATGGTTGTATACAGTCAATGGTCAAAAGAGAATTCTTCAAAGCTCTACGTTCTACGAGAATGGATAATAAGCCTCCTGACACTCAAAATCAAACACAATAAAACACAATAAAATGAACGTACACAGTATTGTGTACAATGATCAACAAAATATGCAAAAAACAAAACATTTGTCAGCATTCATTATTCAGCCCTTAGCCATTTAAACAGGATTATGAGTCTTGTCTCTTTAACAGACTCGATAATGGTTGCTTAGGCAACGTTCCTCGACACGCCCCCCGAAAGTGGAGAAGCGGGGCGAAAGCGGTAAATTTCGCTTGCATGTATTTTGGGCGTTACGGGGGTTCAGACAGCAGGCGAATTTCGCCTGGGGGCGTGGTCGGTGAAATTGCATACGTCACGTAAAAGTACCAAGTGCATAGCCGGCTCGCTAGCAAGCTGAGTAGCCTGTCAGCTAGCTCAACAGTTTGAGTGTTCAAAATATATGCAGTGGTGTTCTTGCCGGACTATGTTGTATAAGCTATACGGTGATTAGTTACCTCTACTAAGAACATAATTCATCTGTGTTCATGGTTACTACAAGGTCATCCTATATCATTTTAACCATCCAGTGTTTCCCTGACGTTAGCCCTCTTCAAAATACAGTAAATGGATTGGAGACGTAGCTTTAGCTACTTAGCTAGCGGCTATCTAGCTAAAAAAAAAACGAATGCTTAGATGGCAATCTACGGTCGTCTATTTGCCTCGATTATATTCACATCACATCTAAACAACAATCCGTGCTGATGAACACACTTTTGGTCAACAAGAAACCTTTTAATCATGTAAATGTTTTTACGCTACTGACTCCACTGGTGGCCGCCATGTTGGTCAGACTTTTTTTCATACTCCCGCCTCTACACAAGACGTCACGTACAATACACATCACACGCTGAATTGATTGGTGCTTGTGTGGTCTAATTTGCATGAAGTTCAGGTTTCGCCAACTGTATTTCGCCTCCCTCGGCGAATTCGCCTGCCTTCGCCCTGGGAAGGCAAAATTTTGCCTCCATTCAAAGTCAATGAGAGCGAAGCGAAATTCGCTGTAATGTGAACCGGCCGTTAGGAATCTAAGCTCTTTGGTTGCAGCCTATCTTTACTGCTGGGTTGTAAAACGTCTGCTAATGCTATGAGGGCATGGGCAACACATTTTGAAAGGCAAAACTGTGAGGATTCATCCACATTTAAATTAAGTTGATTGGACTTTTATATCTCACGCTATGAACTCCAAAATACAACGCGACCAGGCAGGGCCCTGGGTTGTACATGTTAGTATAATGACAGGTAAGAAAGTGACGTTAGCTAAAGCTAAGCGAAGGGTGCCAGCAATTAAGCTAACGCTACTGAGTAATGTTAGTTATTTAATTATCTATGTTAGTAAGTAAGTAAAGTCATATCAGAATAGGTACCATGGGTTACTATTGCGCTACTTGCGTTATGTTGCCTGAAGTAAACAAACACAGGGGGCTGTCCCTGCTGTTTCAGCAGGGTAGCAGTAATTTGTGTTAGTGTTTGTGTGAAGGTAAGCAAAGTTGTTTTCACCCAGGTACATGTTGACAGGAGGTAAAAGAAAGCAAATGTTCGTGTGCTATCGGAACGGCCAGGTGCCACCATGTAGCAGCCCTCTTGATTTGGGCAAAGAAAAACTGCACACGCACTGATGTGGAGTGCTACAACACCCAAATCGGAGGAAATAACAGCAAAGAGGTTGTTGGTGATTGCGCCTTCCACATCAAAATGTTAGCACTTTGAATAATTATCCATCATGCTTTCTGTTTTGTTATTGCAACCCTTTTTCCGTACAACGGCCGGCTTTCCAGCACTTCCACACCGTGGCTACTCTGTGTTGTGTTTGTATGTGAATGGACGGCTGACGGGAGGCGCAGCCGGCAGGAAGGTAAACAGACACACAGAGGGGTTCGGGATCGTGGCTGTTTATTTTTTGCATTCACACGGAATCTCTACAGGGTTGATAACGTGGACTCAATCAATTTGCAAACAGTAAAAAACATTTATAAACCCGCTAATGCATCCCAATACTGAAACCAATTAACCTTAGCATTGCATTTTAAAAACGTCTTTAAAACAAAAATACAAAAGTGTTAGGTTAACAAATTCCTCTTCTCCTAAGAGCTTAACACTCAGGTAGTCAATATTGTTTTAACAAAACGACCTTAAAAGAGCTAATGTCTTTTATATTTTAAACTGTCTTGTGCCGTTTGGCAGGATGGCTGATGTGGTCGGACTGGAATGCCTTCCCAGATAGCAAAAGCACACTGGGCCAGATCTGGCCCGCACCTACCGTGCGATCCGGGCCAGAGCTGGCAGCGGATCTGGTACGGAGTCCAAACGCACAGCGGCCCAAAAGTGGCCAGGACCCGTTTCACGGAACAGCGCTGGTCCAGCTCCGTATTACAGATGCGGCATGGATCCGCGTCATGGATCCGTATGCCAGACCAATACAGCTTTAATTTTGCCTTATCCTTGGCATTAATATGAGCTCGACGTATTTTAAATAATTCTTTAATTATCATGCCACCATTAGGCCGCCATTTAACAGCCAGAAGCAAAGGAATCAAGTAGCATGCATCCACATTACCTGCACGTTTCAAAGTTTCTTGATGGTCTGGCAATTAACAACTACAAGAAAATCCATGATGATGGCCTATAATGATTAATTAAACATGAAGATAACCAGACCAATTTGTAGACCAAATACTCACTTCAGGAGTAAAATATAGGTAGAAATGTAAGGTTTGGCATACGGCTACTACTTGATATTTGACTAAACACCGAATTATTGCAGACTCCCTTGATCTACATTTTTTCTGAACAAACCTAGGCATATTCTATATGTATACACATAAGAAGGGAAAACGTACCAATATGTGCTGCTTAAAAACTGCTTAACCAGCTCACATTTGGAGGTAGCTTATGGCTAACAAAGAACATGCAACAACTGCTGTAGGCTAAAAGTGAAATGCTGCAAATGTCAAACATCCTCATCAAAACTGCGATCAATATGCAGTAAACGTAATATTGTTGACA
Source organism: Setipinna tenuifilis (assembly GCA_030347295.1). Lineage (NCBI taxonomy): Eukaryota > Metazoa > Chordata > Actinopteri > Clupeiformes > Engraulidae > Setipinna > Setipinna tenuifilis. The sequence goes on along the minus strand of CM059266.1, from coordinate 35,316,738 downwards.
ACATGCACTGTAGCTTAAAACATTTTCCTGCATGTATAGGCAAATAGGCTTCTTAATACACTGTACTTATTTTTTTGTCAGAGAATCGCAAAACAGCTACTCCAGGTACAGTTCTCGCTGCTCTTGTGCCGTGGAATTGTAGTGTCTCTGAATCACGCTGGGGCTGTTCCCAACAGCACAAAACCCACGTAGTCCTTCAGCCAGGCCATCCATACCATACGTATTGGCATGCTTGCCATTTCAAACAACATCAAAATGCAAATTTGTAATGTAGTTGGCGATCTTAGCAGAACCTAAGTGTGACACATTACCTACGTCATTAGTGGAATAAAAAGAAAAACATCGCCATAGCCTACTTGAAAAGGGTATATAGTGTCTTCTTGTAAGCACTACATCTGACGCCAAAAGGTAATTTCAATTGTTTCACAACGGTTTATTCCAGTTCCAAAGGTACAGCTTTCCAATTTCCAAAATTTCCAAACCGTGAAATAAAACAACATAAATGATATGCAACATTGAAATTGATATGCCTGATGGCGTCTCTTTCCTGCTCTTTCCTCTGCTCAAACCAAATGCTCAAGTGGAGCGGTTTTCTTTGTTCCAGGATGCTGTGGCCTAATGATTCACCTGGGCCACCAATTAAGCCAGGTGAACCACCAGCCACAGCTTAACCAAATGTGCAGGTAAAAGTTCCGCCAGCAGGTGTCATGTTTTCAAAACCAAAGCCAAAATCCACCAAATCAAAGGCCAAACCAAAAACAAGAAAATGGCTCCTACAGGGTATGACACCCCACCAACGCACAGTGAGGTCTAGGTGACCCCTGTACATGTCTAGAAAAACGCCAAACATGAGTGTAGTTTAAACTTGCATCACAAACGTTTTAATGGAAACAACTTGTGAAACCGCGAATATTCAACACCACTACAACAACACTACTACAACACCAACTTGTAATGAGCTAGCACTGCGAGTGAAATTGGGCTATTTGACTTCCCAAGAGTAAAATTAGTAAATGGCACAACGAGCTTGTGTGATATTTTTCTCCAATCGACAATATTTTTTAAACATGACCACATCTTTTAGTTCAAGTAGGCTATACGAACATAACACTACGCTAACATTAGCGTCAGGCTAGCTTACGTGCGCCTAACGCCACACACTGTAACAAGCAAAACCACCGAGGAGCAAAATAATGACATATTGGTTGAGTTGATGGGTTATAGTTTAATGACAATGTAGTCACGTTAATAAAATACATTTTACACTTACCCTGTTCGCTTGACCCTCCATGCAGCTGACCTTAACAGAAGCAGAGTTCAACTGAGGTCTCCCAGATAAATTTTAACCGTTATTGAAAGGCGCCTTTCGATATGCGGATCCGGATGGGATCCGTTCTGAGTCCGTCTTTCGGTGGAGGCGGGGCTGTTTGTTCAAAACAGGCTGAAATCACTGGAACAAATAGGCCTATTTTGTACTGTAACATCATGTTATTGAGTTGATAAATTTTAGGCCATTTATTTTTTGCAGTGCATTAAAATTAATTGTCTACATTAACCAAAGTTATGTTTATATTTCTTTTTATTTTTGTTGTAGGCCTATTTTTAAAATTATTTAAGTATAGGCTAGGCAATGTACTAGGTTTATGTACCATAACATTAACTTTAACCTTAAACTTAATACAACTTTTAGGAAAATATGTTGGAATGAGATCTTAACTGATTCTTCTTAACACTTGACTTTGTTCCGTGCTACAGGTCAGGGCCAAATCAGTGAAGTGTCTTTAAAACGTGTTGTCAGAAGCTTAGGTTCCGACGTGATAAACGGGTCTGGGCCAGATCTGCGCACTGTAAGAAAACCGGCACTGCTTGTTAAACCAAAAAGTCTATCTGGTACAGTTCTGGCCCTTAGCTGGAATCCGTGTGTACAGCTACACGCGGATCTAAAGGCTTTCATGCGGATCCGGCCCAAAGGTGCTTGCTATCTGGGTTTCCCTCATTCCAGGCAAATCGCGTCGGCCCAGCTGCTTTGCCATTTGTAAAACCTTAAATTCACAGCAGTGCATGTTGTGCATTCCTGTCCATCAGAACACAGGCTCAGAGACATAAACTTTATTATTTTTGACAAAACGGCTTCACAGACAATCAAAACAAATCAAATATATCTATGGATTTATCCTGAAACAACGGTTATAACGTCCAACTATACCGCTGGACTGTAAAACGCCTGGTAAGCCTATCAAGGCATGGGATACACCGTTTGAAAGGTGAAAATGAAAACTCATCCTCATTTTCAAGTAAGGTGGTCGGAGTTTTACATGTCACGTTATGAACTTCAAAATACAACGCGACAACGCCGGGCCCTGGGATATTTACGTTAACGTTAGACATTGACGCGAATGTAAAGATGGGTAACCTTAAGCTAACGTTAACGTGCTGTATTAATCATTAATTAATAATAATCATAATTTGAGGTCCAACTTACCGTATTATCTTAAGCCACCTTCTCTTCTCCTTTTCCTCCACAGGAAAGTGGTGAAAAGATAGATGTTTGTCGACATCATTACTGTTTTTACAACAGGGGAGACAGCACTGCACCATTGTTAAGTCAATCCAAAGCATAGCCAAAGTCGATCCGCGATTTCGTTTGGACCCGGAAGTGGCGTTTTTTAACATTATGACGTAGGGACTAGCCATCCCCATACAATTGTTTGACAAATGACAAACACGGATGACTAATTCGCATTACCAACAAGCAGTGGAGATGGCAGGCACGTCACAACTGTCACAATTCACTCACTCACTCAACGCGTGCGTGAAGATATACCCATCTCTCATTCCGTTTACTCGTCCGAATAGGGCTAACGATGAGGGGGTTTTAAAATTTATTTTAATATTTCCTGTTCTTATTTAACTCCACTCCAATAGGCGTATAGCATGATTACCCAGCAAACAAGGGACGTCCCCCGGACGTTTATATGACATTCCCGACGGTTTTTCCCGATTTGGTCCCCACCATAACGTTCTCTGGCGGACTTTGCTGGGACGTTATTAACGTTTGTAACAAGTCCACAACTGGGCCTTCTATAACGTCCGTAAAGAGCCGTAAAACGGACTTTTACAGAACGTTCGGATTTGGTCTCTTATAGACGTCCACGTTTGGTCATTCAAAACGTCCTGGTAACGTTCGCCTTAGGTCCTATGTGTGACGTTTGCTTTAGACCAGTCACCAACAGCTAGAAAGCGAGCTACTGGTACCTCTGTAATCTTGCTCACCTTTCTGCTCCTTCCCACCCTTTTGGGTCCATCATTATATCTCCACCTGCTTAAGTAGCTCTCCAAGGATTACAGGAAGTTCAAATACATCTCACAATATAGCCACAAATGTAATCCTAAATTCTATGAAATCAAATTCAGAATTCCTGCCCTGCTTGATACAGGATGATATTCCAAGTTTTCCCAGCAAACAGGACAGCACTAGTCCGCGAGGACATCCAGCAGAGCTTTATAGCAGAGAGCTCGTGCAGAAAAAAGTGTTTAAAATCTGCAGCCAACTGACAGTTAAACTTTGTGGGTTTTGCTGGCGAGAGAGAGACAGACAGACAGACAGACAGAGATATATAGGATATTAGTAATTTGTATTTTTTGTAGTATTGTATTATATGTAGTTTAGACGTTAGTGTAGTGTAGGTTAGGGTGTGTTTTCTTCACGGTAAGTACAGTATTTGACAAATGTACAATGATAAATTGAACCATAACATTAGCTATTTAGCTAATTAACTAGCTAACGTCAGCCAAGTGATGACCATGGAGCGCACTTAACTACCGTAGTCTGTCTCCTCCGCTTTGTCTGTAGATAACGACAGTAAAAAAATGCCAATAACATTAACCGAAAAGAGAACTTGTTAAAATATTAGGACAAAATGCGGGGGTTAGTATCGCTGAGTTGGACTCAGGTTGTGTCACACATAATGCAGCCAAAAACGTCTCTAATATATTCCTAAAATGTACAACCACTTTATCATATCGGTGTTTGAAATAACGTTAAATGGACAATTTCTTGGGTTTTATTGGGGATGTGAAGGCACATTGTGTGGACTATTGGACCATACAAATACTGTGGTTGGCTTCACAGAGATAACATTAAGATTAATAAACCTATTAAGATGTGTACAGTAATATCACTGACCGCACGAAAAAATGTCCAGATTTACCATTATGTTAGCTGTAATGCTTGTTATCTGTAAAAAGTAGCTAACGTTAGGTTAACGACAACTATCTATCTTCTGTCTTCTCAAAGTCCCTTCTGGTCTTCTGTGTAGATGCTGGCACGTCCGCATGTGGAAGATGGTGAGGAAGAAGAAACCGAAGCGGAAGAACTTTGACGTTGTATTAAATTAAAAATATTCACTTTATCCTGAACATGTCTTTCTTTTAGCTTGGAGGGAAATTAATTGATTCGGCAGTCTAATGTAAGTAAATCACTGTGAAAGGACAAGGGACAACAACAAGAACTAATAATAATAATATAAATACTACTACTAATAATAATAAGTGCCACATAAGGCGACTAATGTCGTCAAAGCACATAGCCTATTAAGGAAAACGGTATACCCAAATGTCGAGGTACGTCCTGCGAACGTCCACGAATAACGTTCGCAGGACGTCTAGATGACGTGACTCAAACGTCCTTGCAGTGTCCTCCGGACGTTCTAGGAACGTCTGGTGTAACGTCCCCAGGACGGAAAGGGAACCCTACACAATGACGTTCAGAGAACGTTCGGAAAGGACCTTTAAAGGACGTCAAGGGGACGTTTTTTTGTTTGCTGGGTAGACCTAATCTGGTTCAGTAGAATCAGACTGCAACGCATTCCCCGTCCAAAACGAAAAGCATGGAAATGAGAAGCAAAGACGTTATGTTGAGGTTTATTCCGTGCTAATGGAAAAACAATGAAATCCATCGCTAGGAAGAGTAAACATGTCGCTGCAGAGGAGATTTCTCTAAGACTGCAAGGGAAGCTCTGCTTCCCCTAAAATGTAAAAAAACATGTAATGGTCAAATGTTTACAAAATGCCTTAAAACATGTTCTTTTCAAACACCAGTTTATTAATAATAGGCTCATTATCACAAATGAACTGAGTTAGTGTTATTAACTTAGCATTCCACTTTGTTCTCATGGCCTATGGCCAACGCATTTCCTCATAGACATCCAGCGTCAATGCACTTCAATGGGCCAGCACGGACCCCTAATTTTCTATGCATGGAAAATGGATGGTCATTTTGAGAAATGCCATTTTTTTCTCTCACCCCCAGACGCAGAGCGTCTCTGGGGCTGAATGGAATGGTGGGTGGAGTTTTGCTGGTGCGGACTTCAAGCAGTCCCCGTGTTGATTGGTGAACCTCTGAATCCAGTTTTGATTGGCTGGCGTTTTTGATACATAGACGGTCACTTGGCTGCTGGAGCTCAGTCCCATCGCGGATGTTGCATGCTAAGTCGTAAGACAAGCAGTAACCAATTTGTTAGCATTTCCTCAGCGAAAATACTTGGTTCATTTCTTACACTGTATATAAATCACACTCATACTTATTTCCGTTTTGGTTTATTACAATTTTCTTGTTCGTTTTTAATTTCGTTTCGTACTGTTAGGTAGATTGGCGCTAGTGCTACTTAACTAGCCCACTAGCTCTCTTGAACTAGCCCGCTAGCGCACCTGCACTAGCCCACTAGCAGAGCACTATGGCAGACCATTTTCTGGAGAAGGAACGAAGGGTAGAATTAACGTATGATTAAGTTGGCAGTCAGCTTCCCCTCTTTGGAATACCAGCCACTGCTGTCTAAACAGGTTTATACAACGCTGTCTTGTGTGAGTAACTTACCGTTGACTGCGTGAAATAATTTCTGATGTCCGTCAACTTTCTCTTCCTGCCCGAGGCAGACATGATTCTCCCAGCCACCAAACAGTAGGCACACACTGCTCTGCTATTACATTTTTTTTTTTTTTTCCCCACTCAGTCCACCAATTTACCAATGACAACCCAGTCGTGAGGACACATACAGGAAAGTGAGCCAATCCCACCAATGACATGCCATCTTTGAGAGGCGGAACTAAGGAGGAGAAAATTAACCGTTTGCTTCCCGAATGTCGTGCAATTTCCCATTCAAAATTGGTATTGACATTTTAAGCACTTCGAAATATTGGTATGGACACGTCCATACCGTCCATACCTAATTTTACGCCCATGCAACAATGTAAAGTTGAAGAATAACAGATGACCACTGCCTGTCATTGGCGCTCCTCCTCCCGATGCAGCAAGCAAAGGCATTTCATATCTTTAAGTACCAAAAGAGATTTGCGACATAACTCCCATAACCAATGGTATCACCGTATAGCTTATCATAGCTTTATGAGGAAGTTTTTAGATTAGTGGTTGAGCTGCTGAGTTAAGCGGCGAAGACACTATGGTTCGAAATCGAACCATATTTGAGCGGGCAAAGGGTTAATGCAAATTCAAATGCTGTGTGAGAACCACATAGCATGCAGTCATGTGACGTTTCCAGCAGCTGTGGAACAAACCAAACAGTCTGAGGAACATAGCATGTGCTTATGGAAGTTTTGAGCATGAGTAAAAGTATGAGAACTACAAGACACCTGCTACAGTCACTATGAGTATGAGTACTATGAAACAACACAACAGTCCGATTCCGACTGTTTCCCATAAGTCTGAACTATGTTAGTTTGGACTTCTGTCGTTGAAACTGCAAAGTATCCAGATGTGTTGAAAGTGCTCGGAGAGTATTCGGATGCATTCGTTGCGGGAGACAACAGAAACGACACCACGACAGTAAGGCAACAAAAACGTAGCCTTAAATTAAGCCGGTATGTATGATATGCTCATGTCGTGGATCGGGATTCCGGTGCGTCGGCTTGGACAGCCGCGGCGCGTCAAGAAGTTGGGCTCTGCTGAACTTTATGCAAAATAGTCCAGCGAATGCGTTCGCGTTATCCAATAAAAATAGATCACAGGGGAGGTCATGACGAAATCAGTTCTGGTGGATTTCGCATTTTAAACATGTCCTGTCTTCCTACCTTTGTCTACTGTCTATGCTTCTTACAAAGCCACAAACATGAAAAATGAGGCGTGGAGGAAAGTGGCCAAAATTGTTGTGTCCTTGGTGGGTTTAATATGTGTGAACTGTGCAAATGTACAAATTACGTGAACAGTTTACAAACGATAGAGGCACTTGTAATGGCTAGTTAGATACGTTGTATGCCTCTTGATAGCTTCATGAATGAAGTGTAGATATGTAATGCACAATAAAGCAGCAACAATGGATGAAAGATTAAGAAGGATTACGATTTTTTGACAAGTTGTTTACCTTTCCCGACAAGACTATATACACTTTCGAGAACACCCACCTGTTTTAGCGATCCGGCAACACTTGGGAGGCGGTAGTGGATCTGTAGCAAATCTCTCTCACTCATAATGTTGTAGAGCTGTAGAGAAAAGCAACTCATATGTCAGCAGTGCTTTGATGTATCATAACCAAACTTGGTATAAGGACTCGAGTAATGCGTGCTTGTGCAATGTAGACTTATCAACATCACATTTTCACTGTGCTTGATGTTTCTTCTTTCAAAACAGCTAATGTGGGCTTTACAGGGCTGCGTTTCCCAAACAACGACAGATGTTAGCATTTAACCACCGTTGTCCGATGTAGGTTCAAACGACACAACAGTCCGATTCCGACTGTTTCCCAAAACTCGCCAACTACCTACGTACAACGTAAGTCTGAACTACAGTCCGTAGTTGAAACTGCAACTACGGACTGTAGTTGACCAAAGACCAAAGACCAAATTAGAGGTCAACCGCCTAATCTTCAAAGAACGCATCTCCACTTACAATAATGTTATTCGCACTGAAAGAAGAGCGTATTTCTCAAAAATTATCGCAGACAATCATAGCAATTCGAGAGTACTGTTCTCCACAATCGAAAGGCTATTAAAACCTGCACCAGCCTGCGACATGCGTAGCTTAGCCACCCCATCTAGGTGCAATGAATTTGCACTGTTCTTCACTAACAAAATAGCTGCCATTAGAACCGGTATTATTCATGACCCCAATTATTACCACCAACCTCCTCGCAGGGATCCACCAACCCTTAATAACTTTAACCCCATCTCAGAAGAAGAACTGAATAAGATAGTCAAACAAAGTAAACAGTCAACCTCTAGCCTTGACCCCATCCCTACCTTCCTTATGAAAAACATCTTTAGTTGCGTTTCAACACCCGTACTACAGATTATTAATACCTCCATCGTCACAGGAGTATTCCCCAACTCTTTTAAAACCGCAGTTGTAAAGCCACTCCTGAAAAAAGCAGATCTGGACCAAAACACACTGAACAACTATAGGCCAATCTCCAATCTCCCATTTATAAGCAAAATATTAGAAAAAGTCGTACTCAACCTGTTCCTTAGCAAACACAATATATTAGAAAAATTCCAATCAGGCTTCAGAGCAAATCACAGCACAGAGACCGCCCTAACTAAAATAGTTAATGATCTAAAATAGTTAATGATGAATGGTTTTGCCCCCTGCTATATCACTGACACACTCTCTGCTTATATCCCTGCACGAGCCCTCAGATCCACCGAAGCTGGCCTCCTGAGGGTCCCAGAAGCTCCACCCAAAAGGATCGGGGAAGCAGCCTTCTCATACCACGCCCCAAGAAGATGGAACGCCCTACCACAACACATTAGAGAAGCCGAGTCTGTCGACGCCTTCAAAAGGCAACTCGAGACTCATCTGTTCAGCCTCGCCTACACCTAACGGCCCTACCGAGGACTCTCCATCCCCATCCCCAAGCACCCAGACCAACAGCAGTCGCACAACGCCTCCCCCCCTCCAAAGTCCCCCTTTTCACCCTCCACCCAAACAGACCCACAGCAACCACTACTTCACCCCCACGAGCAGTCTAACGGCAGTCACCTGCTACAATTCACCCAATCAACGTCCCGACTACCGTCCCGACTACCACAGCCCCGGCAGAAGGGCTTCCCTAGGGGACGCGGTTCTGCCTGAGGTTTCTTCCTTTTTTTTTCCCGGTTTGATTCAACCACATACAATTCAGGGAGTTTTTCCTCACCCCTGTTGCCCCTACGGACTTTTGCATGTGCTCACGCAAGAGCCTGCATCAAAGGGCATTGCGTTGTTGTGGCTAATGCTGTTTTGTTTGTAACCTTGCCAAACTGTGAAGCACTTTGAGCTGCATCTTGTATGTATGAACTGTGCTATACAAGTAAAGGTTATTATTAAGTATCCAGATGTGTCAGAAGTGCTCGGAAAGTATTTGGATGCATTCGTTGCGGGGAGACGACAAAAACGATACCACGACAGTAAGCAACAAAAACGTAGCCTTATTTCAATTCAGCCAGTATGTACGCTATGACAACTTCAGCAACTTAGGAAAATGTTCCCTAACACAATCATGTCCCTTACTCATTAAAAAGCAGTGACTGAATACGTTTGTAAACTGAATACATTTGTAATGATATGATCATGTGTTTCATTTATGCCATCCTAAATAGGTCTACATATAAATATAACTAAGGCCACTTGCTGCACATGTAGCACAATGGTTGAGTGGTTAGCTTCTCAACCCTCTATGTGAACCTCCTCCCTTTTTCGGAGAGATACGGGTTCGAATCCTGCTAAACAGTAATCAATTTGAAACACGTGGAATAATCTGTGAGATAATGGAATGACTTTGATTGTGGATCCGTGATCAGTGATCATACTCTACATCACAGTATTAAAAACGATCTGTAAGATCAGCAAATAAATTTAATAATCCAACAACATTTTGCAACAACTTTTGGTGTCTTCTGGGGTGAATTTTCTATCTTCCTTACATGATCTGGCAAGTGCCAGGACGAAAATGAAGTGAATTAAAGTAAAATCATTCATGCAGTGGGTGGCGGTAAAGCATTGAATGGTGCCTAATCCGACCCAAGAAGGCCAAAGGTGATGAGCAAGACATCACATGTACAGAAACCGACATAAACAGTGGTCTAACGACAGGTCCAAGCTAATCGTTCAAACGACACAACTTAACAATGGAACTTCCGATGGATCGTCCGGACTAACGTTGTTGTAAACATCGTTAGTTGTGTCGTTCGATTGATGCTGTTGGGAAACAGCAGTGTCCTTAGTCCATCGTTCAAACCTACGAAGTTGAAGGAAGTTAGCAACGACGGTGTAAAGTCTAATTCTGCATTATAAGTCTGCAGATGCAGAGAGATGCAGCAAGTGACAGACAGAAAGAGGGAGAGGGAGAGGGAGAGTCCTGCATATTATTTTTGCAGACATAATAGATGGCATGTCATTAGGCTATTCAGTTTTTGACAAATAACATTTTCATGTGCGGGGGGTAGGGGGGTTGCATTGGGGGTCGTATGCAGTTTGGGATGTCTGGTTTACACATACAGGCTATTTTAACCCTGTATAGGACTTACTAAGGAAATTCATTTAAAAAATCATTGACCTTTGATTTTAAGTAAATTAAGGCCTAAAATAAATGTTCTGTGCTCATTTTGCCAAATTGACCTTTGACCTTCATTTTAGGGTTCTGTCATTTATAAATGACTTTGTCCCATTAGGATATATATTTTTTCATGATTTGTTAATGTAAAAATTAAATTAAATTAAATAACAATGGCTCCATTATCCATGAACATATTTTATTGAAAAACAATGTAAAAAAATGTAAAATGTAAAAAATATGATATAGCTATGAATTCTGTGAAGATGATAAACGTAAGGTTGAGCAGTCCAAGTTCGTGGAACAAATTTGCCATGAAACTGAACCAGGCAGTTCTTTTTTGGTGTAAAGCACAGGTGAACATCACATTTGCTGCACTTCACTCGTGTTTGACCAGAGCAGTCACCATTCTTGCATCTGCCTTGCTTTTCAGTGTAATATGGCCAGTGTGCAATGCCATCCTTTCTAACCGCCTCATGTGGGAGTGATTCCCTCTTCTTATATGCCTGCTTTCGGGGAGTCTCCTCATGGTTTGGCCTTTTCTGTGCCGGAATTTTGGAATATGAAATTAGTTTTAGGCTGTCTTTATATGAAATATGGTAAAAATGAGTTGGTCAAAAATATTAGCCCCCATGTGGATTCTTGCTTTTAAAACACAGTTAATTAACCAATCAAGTTTTAAACAACACATGTGCAATCAATTGGCTTCCTAGCAACACCTGCAGTCAATTGGCTCCATTCAACAGTTTAAAAAGACTCCAAGGAACAGGGTATTTGAATGCATGAGGAGGATTACTATTTGTCACAATGCCGAAGACTAAAGAAATCAGTCTTGACAAGGGCCAAGGCTACACTGCCATTTCGAAGAGGTTCACAGTCTCCAGAACTGCAGTTCGTTGCATCATTGCGAAGTACAAAGAGACAAATTTGGTCAAGAACAAACCTGGTTGTGGACGCAAGTGTAAGATCGCAAGAACTCTCGAAAAAAAAAATTGTCAGAGATGTCTGTAAAGAGCCCCGTACATCTGCGAAGGTAATTGTTGCTGACCTGGCCTCTTCTGGAGTTTGTGTGTCAAGGCACACTGTTGTGAGGGCTCTTCAACGGGGTGGGCTTCGGGGCTATCGTCCCAGAAGAACCCCCTTCCTAAAACATTGTCACATCAGAGCCCGACTAAAGTTTGCCCGTGAGTACTTGAGGAAGAAAGATGACTTTTGGAAGTCTGTGCTTTGGTCAGATGAGACGAAATTGGAGCTCTTTGGGCATATGGACATTGCCTATGTATGGCGAAGAAAGGGAGAGGCCTTCAACCCTGTGAACACAGTTCCCACAGTTAAACATGGTGGTGGGAGCATCATGCTGTGGGGCAGTTTTGCAGCCTCAGGTACAGGCAGTCTGGTTCGGGTGCATGGCACCATGAAAAAGGAAGATTACCTAAAACTTCTGAAGGAAAACATGCAGAAGTCTGCTCGCACTTTGCGCTTAGGTCGTCACTGGGTCTTCCAGCAAGATAACGACCCAAAGCATACATCTAAAATAGTCCAGCAATACTTCAAGGATACCAAGACCAACGTTATAGAGTGGCCTGCACAGAGCCCAAATCTCAATCCAATAGAAAACCTGTGGCAAGTGCTGAAAAAGAACGTCCATGCACGAAAACCATGCAATTTGGGCCAGTTGGAACAGTTTGCAATGGAGGAATGGGCCAAAATTCCTCAGGAGACCTGTGCCAACCTAGTGAAAAACTATTCAAAGAGGTTGTTGTCAGTTGTGGGTCAAAAAGGGTACACAATTGACTACTAATGGTCAGGGGGCTAATAATTTTGAACGTCTCACTTTTGCTATTTTTGGTTGAAACTCAGTGTGATAATAAAATATCCTAATGAAACTTGTTGGACAATGTCTTCATAGTGCATTTATTTCAAGAATAAAAAACATTTGTTGTCAATGTTCATTTTCATGGAGAAATCAAGAATTATGTTCAATTTCACAAGGGGGGCTAATAATTTTGAGTTCAACTGTAAGTTTGGTCAATTGGGATCCTAAAACACCATCCAGCAGACCATTTATCCACTACATCTACTCCTGTATCTTCTCAAGATTCAAGATATATTTTATTACGTCTAATTATTGGAGAATAAGAGAGTAAAATTCTTTGTGTTTTTTTTTTCTCCTCAGATAAATGAAAGTGTGTGTGTGTGTGAGAGAGAGAGGGAGTAAGAGAGATAGAGTAAGAGAGAGAGTGTAAAATAAAAATAAAATAAAATAAATAAAAAGGGCGGGGGGTGGGGGTGTTGGGAAGGGGTGGAGTGCCTTGGTCATCTTCATCGTGAGTTCAGGAATCTAATCGCCTGGTGGAAGAAGCTCTTCTGGAGTCTGGTGGTGCGAGCTTTCAAGCTTCTATACCACTTGCCAGACGGTAACAGCTCAAACAGACCATGGTTGGGGTGGCTGACGTCTTTGATAATTTTCCTCGCCTTCCTACAACACCTTGCCTGGTATAACTCCAACATAGCGGGTAGACTGCAACCACAAATCCTCTCTGCTGTATGCACCACTCTCTGAAGTGCCTTTCTAGTATGAAGAGAGGAGTTTCCATACCACACATTTTAAACAATCTGTCAAAATGCTCTCAGTGGTGCCTCTGTAAAAAGACCTGAGAACTTTGGGTTGCATGCCAAACCTTCTCAGCCGTCTGAGGTGGTATAGACGCTGCTGGGCTTTTTTGACTATTTGCTCTGTGTGACTATCCCAAGTACGGTCTTCTGAGATGGTGACACCAAGGAACTTTGCACTGTCTCATCATTGATGGTAATGGCTTCAAACTGGTGTTCTTTTCGCCTGAAGTCCACTATTACTTCTTTTGTTTTTTTAACATTGAGTGAAAGGTTGTTTCTCTGACACCACTGCATGATGTTGTTGATGTCATCTCTATATGCTGTTTCGTCATTGTTTGTGATCAGACCGATTATAGTGGTGTCAGCAAACTTAATGATGGTGTTTGATTTGTGCATAGCCACACAGTCATGCGTGTACAGGGAGTAGAGGAGAGGGCTTAAAACGCAACCGTGTTGATGGTCAAGGAGGATGACATGACAGAGCCCATTCTGACTACTTGTTGTCGGCCTGACAAGAAGTCTAGGATGCAGCTACAAAGACCACTATGCACTCCAAGACTTCTTAGCTTGCTGTCAGGTATACTGGGGACGATGGTATTGAAGGCAGAGCTGTAGTCCACGAACAGCATTCTTACATACGTGTCCTTTTTCTCCAGGTGTGACAGGGAGATATGCAGTGCGCTGGTGATGGCATCATCAGTGGATCTGTTCTTTCTGTAGGCAAACTGATGACTGAAATTCAGGTGGAATCATTTCGCATATAATGTTTTTCACAAGTCTGTAAAAACCCCAGCCAGTTGCTCTGCGCAAACTCTGATTACACGGCCAGGTATCCCATCAGGTCCTGCTGCTTTCCAGATGTTGACTTGTTTGAAAGAACTGTGCACATTAGCCTTCGTGAGCATTAGGCCTGGGTCAGAGAGATGAGAGGGGGGGTTTCTGGAGGTGTGGTGTTAACCTCAAAACGTGTATAGAACTGGTTCAACTCATCTGCAAGTGAGGGGTGAGAGACTTGGATGGTGGATTTCTTTTCCTTCAGATCTGATATCACGTGTAGTCCCTGCCACATACTTCTAGAATCATTCCCTTCCAGCTGTTCCTCAATCTTGTGCCTATATTTTCTTTTTGCTAGTTTGATTGTTTTACGCAGGTCATATCTGGCTTTTTTCTCTAGCTCTTTGTTGCCAGATGCAAATGCACAATCCCGGGCCCTGAGAGCAGATTTTACTTCGTCATTTATCCATGGTTTTTGATTTGGGAAGACTTTGAAAGTTTTTGTTGGGACAACATCTTTGCCACAAATTCTATTTTTCCATCTTTTCTACAATGCACCATCATCTGCAAACAGTTCTACATCCGCATGATTCTTCACTTCCTTTAAAATGCGTTTAATGAAGATGGAGAACAATAAAGGACTGAAAATACTTTCTTGTGGGATACCATTTTCAACTTTCTACCTATACCGCCAACTTATCACCCAATTTATCCTCATCAATATTGCCCTATCTGAAAGGCAGTCCTTTACCCATGAGAACACCCATCTCTCGATTCCTATTTGATTTAAGTTAATCAAAAGCCCCCCCTTCCACATGTCAAATGCTTTCTCAATGTTAAAAAGAGATATAACTGCCTCCTTATTCATTTCAGCTCGTCTTATAGTATTCTCTAAATATGCTATAGGATCCGTGCTACCTCTGCCTCTTCTAAAACCACACTGATAATCTTGTATCAATCCTTTAGTCTCAATTGTAAATGTAAGTCTGTCATTTAATATTCTTTCCATTGTTTGTCCCATCTAGGATGTAATTGCTATTGGTCTGTAATAGCTAGGAAGCGTTGGTTCTTTCCCAAGTTTCTTAATAGGAATAATTCATCATTTTTTCCATGCTCTTTATTCCCTCTCTCCAGACCTTACAGTATTTTTTGTTCTGATTGCTTAAGCACATTTTGTACCTATTGGCATCGGCTTAGGTAGGCACCACTCTAAGCACATTTTCAGCTTCACACTTTTTGCAAAACACTACACACAGCGATTTGCAAAACATTACACACACTTACATGCATTACACATATGATGCTATTGTAATGTCCTTGTAATACCTTTTTTCCATTTTAAAACACTAGCTACCAATTGACCACACACTTGCAACCAACTGGCTAAACACAATTGTTATGTGCCAAAACACTAAGGGATAAAATGCAAAACACAGTAATCATACTTAAACACTGTAAAATAGAAAACAGGGGCATAACTTTGACTTAAATATGAATGTGTGAGGTAGCGGGATAAGCTCCTCAGTAACAGGATGTCGGCGGACTGGAAGTAGGGTTGTGAAGGGTACGTAAAACAGACTTCCAAGAGTCGACGAGATGCATTTTATAGACAAATGTTGCCTTTTTTATTTCAGCAACAAACAAAATGTGCAATTCCCACACATTTACAGTTTTTTACGATTGCTTAAGCTCAATTTTAAAAACTGCCCGTTTTTTCAAAACACTACACACAGTTAATGCAACCATACACTCAATTAACACAACACCCCTGTCCTATTGCAAAATGATATTCTGTTTACAAAACTATACACTTTTTATATAAAAATGTGATTTTGTTGCCAAATCATACACACATGATTCATATGATCTATTTGTGTTCCAGTGAGTTGCACACTGTGGTAATCAATCCTAAACACTTTGTAACATTCTGACTTTTCTATTGACATGATCTGGGTTTCATTTTTTCAGACATATTGATAAGTGACATGAATGCATTCATGAAACACAACATATGACTAATGCTGTTCACCAAAATATTTCAATATATTTTTTTACTTTTTTATAATGCAAATTCAGTCAATATGCTGAAGTGTTTGTTTGATACATGGTTGCCATTTCTCCAAAGAACCATATTCACAGCAAACATAGTAAAACACAGTAAAGTGTTGTTGGAGACAAAAACTTACTCTAAGTATCATCTCTGGCTAATTTGGTGGCAAGTCTCAATGTAGCATTTTCAAGGTAGTCAACCAATGTCATTCCAGTGGGATCAATTTAGTCCTTGTCTTCTCTGTCTGCTCTCCTCCCATTGTACTTTGCAGTGATTTACCTCTTCCTCTTGTTACATGTCATCTCACTCTAATCTTTACTGTCCCTCTTTCTTTTCCTCTTGCTACAACTCTGCCTTACATTCTGTGAGAGGGTGAACGTGAACGTTTCACCCCCTCACCCGTCTGTTCGCCTCAATATTTTGTGTGGTCACCATTATTTTCCAGCACTGCCTTAAGTCTCTTGGGCATGGAGTTCACTAGAGTGTCACAAGTTGGCACTGGAATCCTATTCCACTGCTACATGACGACATCACGGAGGTGACCTTGAGCTTGAGACCTTAAGCTCCTCCACCTTCCATTTGAGGATGCCCCACAGATGCTCATTTGGGTTCAGGTCTGGGGACATGCTAGACCAGTCCATCACCTTCACCCTCACCCAAGGCGTGGTCATCTTGGAGGTGTGCTTGGGGTCGTTACCAGTTTCAAAGGGGGGGGGGGGCATCATGCTCTGCTTCAGTATGTCACAGTACATATTGGCATTCATGGTTCCCTTAATGAAGTTTAGGTCCCCAGTTCCGGCAGCACTCATACAGCCCCAAACCATGAGGGCCATCTTCATGTAAAGCAACAATTTCTTTTCCATGAGGTGCCATGTTGAACTTCCAATGACCAGTACGAGAGAGTGTGAGAGTGATAACACCAAATTTAACACAAATTCTACCCATTTACACCTGAGACCATGTAACATTAATGGATAACATGAGGAAAAATGGCTAATTGGGCACAATTTGGACATTCTCACATAGGGGTGTACTCACTTTTGTTGCCAGTGGTTTAGACATTAATGGTTGTGTGTTGAGTTATTTTGAGGGAACAGCACATTTGCACTGTTTTATAAGCTGTACACTGCCTACTTTACGTTGTAGAAAAGTATTCTATCTTTAGACTTCTCCCATGGAAAGATATAATTTAAAAAGTGTCACGGTGTTCCATTGGGGTTTTTTGGCAGTGCTGTGTTTTTCCTTTGTTTTCCCCCGAGCACATTATTAGTTTCAATTATTCTCCCTACACCCTGCACTACCACAATAATCTCTCACCTGTGCCTTGTCTTCCTGTTCCTTGTTAAATTTGCCCCACCTGTCTGCCTCGTTTCCTTGTTGCCCTGTTAATCTGTTTCACCTTGTCTCCTTGTTTCCTTGTTCCCTTATAATCAGCTGCACCTGCACAACCTCGTTTAGCCTTGTTTTCTCTCGTTAAGTTTTCACTACTTAAGCCCTGGTTTTTCACTTCCTCCCTGTCGGTTCGTCTGCTACTCACTGTATGTTTCACAGCACTCGGACTCCCGGCTCCATCTTGTCCTGTTCAGTCTCGTTTCCTGTTGTCCTGCCTGTTTTTGAGTTTCAAGTCTAGTTCCTGTGTTTGCCTGTATCGTGTCCTGTTTTGTTCGGAGTGTAACAGAGAAGCGTATGACCATGAAACCTGTGCTGTAGATATTGGTTAACATCCCTGTATATACCATTGTTGGCAATTATATTCTTTGCCTCAAAGATAAAGTTGGCTGTGCCAACCAGCCAGGGAGGGGTTCTGGCTAATGGAACATGATATTGCACCAATCCCCAACATTTGCCCATCTGTTACCCCCCCAACCAAAACTTTCAACCTGGAATTTACCATATTCCCAACAGTCCAATAAAACCTGTTTAGTAGGGTGGGATTCTCCATGTCCACGTAACATAACCCAGTACACCATGCTTAGCTGAAGGCGCCTAAGGTGTAGAGGCATTTCTCCTGTTTTAATGTGCATAGCTGGTATAGAGGATGTTCGGAATGCACCACTGCAGATTCTCAGACTTTTAGACTGAACTTTATCAAGTCCACTAAGCAAGGACTTAGAAGCTCCCATAAACGCTGTACAGCCATAATCCAACACAGATCTAATCAAAGCAACATACATCCTTTTCAATGAGGACCCTGTCGCACCCCAGTCAAACCCTGACACACACTTTAGAACATTCACAGCCTTTTTACATTTCTCAATGGCTTTCTGTATGTGCTGCCTAAAGGTTAACTTAACGTCAAACCATATGCCCAAATATCTAATGGTATGCGCTTGAGTAAGACTCTGACCGTATAGTCTAAGGTCTATTGTAGGAGTCACTTTTTTCCTCGAAAAGCAGATAACTTGCGTTTTCTCAACTGACAGCCGGAAGCCCCACTCTCCAGCCCACTTTTCCACATGTTTATAGCCCTCTGCATCTTGGCCCTGACATGATCTACATTGCGGTCCCTAATCCACAAAGCCCCATCATCTGTATACAAGGCTCTATTGATCGTACTATCTTCAATGCCACAGAAGATGTCATTTATCATTATGTTAAATAATACGGGGCTGCACACACTCCCCTGCGGAGTTCCGTTCTCTACAGGATATGTCCTTTCACAGACTTGTCCCTACTCTCACTTTAATAGTCCTATTCCTTATAAAGTCACGCACCCAACTGAACAGCTTGCCATCAATGCCCATCCTATGTAATTTCAGTAGCAGTCCCTCTTTTCACAGCATATCATATGCCTTCTCTATATCAAAAAAGGTAGCCACTACAGACTCCTTGTTAACTTGTGCTTTCCGCACCTCATTTACCAAACAGAGAACGGAATCCATGGAGGTACGTCCACTGCGGAATCCACTCTGATGGCAAGAAAAAAGGCCTCTTTTTTCAACTTCATATATTAACCTTTTTGTAACCATTCTTTCCATAAGCTTACTGTGAGATGGTGAACTTCTCTCACCCTCTCACCGTTTTTATTGTAGAAAAAAGACTGAACTCTGTGTGCTACGCTTGCCACCACCTGATCTGCAGTACGCTGATGGCGTCATTGGGTGGTGGTAGCGTTCAATTGTCTCATAATTGGCCCAGTCATTCCGTAAATTGAATGCACTATTTAAGGTGTGCCTCATTGCTCACCGGGGGAGCGACACAGAATGAACAGAACGAGACCGACACGAGATGAACGTTACGAGAACAATTGCTGAGTAGTAGGGCTGCTGAAAACTGGAGCGGAACAGTGAGCCTAAAGGCATTGTTTGAGTTCTCTTTATTTTTGTGGAATTTGGTTTCGGATTAAGTGTTGTGTTAATATTATTTACTTTTTGTTTTGTTTGTGCACGAGTGTTTTTTGTTAAAATAAATAGTAATTATTTTTCTACCTATTGATAGTAATTATTTTTACTAGTAATTTTGTTATACCATAAATGATTATGAAGTCTTAGTCAGCATTGAGGAGAAAGCAGGAACAAGGATTTATTCTTTCATTGATGCATCAATGGAGAGACAGAGTTTCTCTGGTGGTCTTCAGTCTATCTCTAAATTATCCAAAGATTTACAGCCAGTAAATACTCTTTGGTCAACAGGGGTGCAACCCCTTAGACCCACCCTACATTAATATGCATTAGACAACTGTGTTAAAGTCTCTTTGTTGACTTGGCGGGAATGAGCTCTTTGTTCGGCGAGGAGAGGCTTCTTCCAGGTGTGACACAGGGGTGTGGCACATCTTCAGACGGGTGAATGAATTGGGGCAGACAATAGAATACACATAACACCTCAACTCTGGAGGCAGACACAGATATGGCCAGGAAAGTGTCACACAAAGGTCTGATTGTGATAAGAGTTACAAAATATCAGGAATATAAAATAATAATAAAGAAATGTGTCATTAAAATGTAACATTAAAAATGTTATGTACGATGTCCTTATTATTATTCAGATTCCTTCAGTCCCCCTTTTCAAGTCTGACTGACTTGACACTAAATCATAAAATAAATTAAAAACAGCCTTAACATGTGCATAACATTCTGAACTTCAGCTTAAAAGGAAATTGACAGTAGAGAGTCTGTACAGATAAAAAAAAATGGTTCCATGAGCAAATTAAATACCGTAAACAGCATGATATTATGACTATAGCTCTAACTGACAACATTAATGCATCCAAGAAGAACTAAACAAATACATTTACAATTTCCATCAATAAGAGAGCTGCCGTTCTCTCTTCTCTTTAGTCACGCTCGCGGGGAGAGGCGAAACCCATGTTACTCAAAGTAAAACCACTATCATTGCCAATTATGTGGAAACCGATGAGGGATTTTGGGACAAATTCCTCTTCCGATGCCATCTCAAAAATGGCCATCCAGGGTTGGTCAGTCGGGAGCGGACAAAACATGCATTAGAATGCCGAAACAATTGTATCATCTTTAGTTCTCCTATTTTGTGACATGTTGAAACTCTAATATTCTAATATTTTAGCTGTGACAGAATACTGTAGAACGTTGGAAAGAAGTAGCAACAGAACAATAGACCATGCTAAACAGACATATGCAAAGCAAAAAACAACAGACCATGCTAGACAGACATATGAGAAGCAACAATAACGGACCATGCTAAACAGACATATGAAAAGTATGGTGAACACCATCATCTTGGTAGCTGTAGAATTACTGTAATAGAAAGAAGTGTGGGGATGACGCATATGATGTTTGACTCCTCTTCATGTGGTGTGTGGTGTGCAGTGTGTGGACACACGCGAACAAGAGTAATCCTCTTCATCTTCTTAAATCTTGAAGCGCCTAATATTAAAAGCCAGGGTAGACTGCCTGTGCCTTTTTGGATCCATACTGCTCATGGGGTTTATTCTGCCCACAGTAGGTCCACTATGCTAAAAGTGTGTGTGTGTGTGTGTGGGTGTGTGTGTGTGGTGTGTGCTCCAATTTCACCAGCAACTTTCTCAGGTCTTCCTCCAATAAAATGTGACTTGGCACAGGGGTCTTTGTAATGTCCCCCTTTTGACATCTTGTGAATGCAGCAGAGTCAGCAGAATCTTTCAATGGTGAAAGTCAAGGCATTGGTTACCTGCAAATCTCAAACAAATCTTAAGTGTAGTTAGTTATGAACATGGTTAAACTTGTGATCAATGAGTCCGTCGGTTTGTTAGCTTTCCATCTAAGATAAACCTATAACTTGTAGTATCAACAGTGCAGGCATGAGTACAGTCAGAATCAACAACCCCTCCTCACCCCCCATCCTCCATTGAAACTCATTTGATTCATAAAACTGATTTGATTCTTAAGTCTGATTAGGCTGTCAGAGTCAGACATTTCCTTAAGTCTGACCTAAAACAAAGAAACAAAGACACCCTGGTCCAACAGTACTTGTATATTTAAGATTGACACCCAAAGAGATTGTTAGAATAGGGGAACCAGGGTAGCTCAGACGGGACCAGCTTTTGTTAGGTGACGATGGGTGTTGATTTAACATGTCTGCAAAAAGGTGGTGATCCTAAACCCATCAGCCACGTAGCTACCCCCTTGCCACACCACAGACATAATCTCATTATTCAATTAGCCACTTTTTTAATACTGAGAAAAAAAGAAAAAAAAACATTCATGATTCCATGGTATATGGTTAGGCTTCACACCCTATCTTCCATTGAAACTTAATAGCCTATAGTCTACAAACCAATATCCCCCTTTCTGATCTGTGATAACTGTTGACAGTTTAAGCTGATCAGTGTCCTTCGCAACAAACACAACACAAGTTTTACCTTGTTTTATCCTTAATGTCTAACCTTGACGGGGAAAAACCATTCAGTGTCCACAATTAAATTACGCCATCAGTTTAAATAACTCAGACGGGGAAGCACCTTTTGATCTCCACTATTAGCTTACGTCATTAATTAAACTTTTCACTCTAAATCAGCAAAGGAGAGATGACATAATACCAGAAGTGTACCAAAGCTTAACACGTGATGTGATTCTACAACCTTGCCCCTTCTCCTCTACTCAAAATCTTAGCTTACTAAGTCCCAACATTTATCACTTTTAACCAACCCAAACAGTCCCGCCACATTTCTTTAAAGTGGCTTCACACACATATCAGTTTAGAGAACCGGACCTGTTGGGCCTACAGTGATCTGTGAGTTTTTCCACTCACCAATACTTAACAATGGACCAAGAACAGCTTAGATCTGATGGGCGTCGTGATGTGTGTAGCAGTCAACACCTCTCAATGGTGTCTTCCTTCAATGTTTTGCTTTTGTTTGGCCGTGGCACACAATTATTTTCTGAAAAACTTAAAACTGTTTAGATAACACAGGCAGAATTAAAATAATGCACAACTAGAGGATGGTGTGGAGGTTGAGACCCAACTGCACTTTAGCCATTTAAGTTTAAGTGTCCTGGGCTTGCATTGTAAACATAATATGTACTACAGATTGACATGACCTCTTCTAGTTTCTTATATCAATGTGACCTTATAGACAGAGATGACAATGCCAAAGACAGGACAACCAATAAGTCTCATCAGTGGATTAAAACAAACAAACCTGCAAACAAAATAAATAAATGAATCTCTGCGTTGAGTATATGAGGCAAAATGAACAGTATAACTTAAAAGCATTTAAAATGTATGTGTTTCTATGTTCTATGCTGAGACGTTTCAGACATCAAATTCATCACACCTTCTCTAGGTGACCAAATGGCAATCGATTAGCATAAAAAACAGGTTTTAGCAGGACTCTTTCCTGAGTGGTTTTCAAAGTCTGCTGAATTTCACTCTGAGAGGGATGAAACCCAAGAGGAAAGAACACAAAGAGGTTATGGAAAGGCAAACATTTTGCACAAATATACTCAAGAATGATTCATCAGAAAACGGATTTAGCAATGACACAAACGAAATCTGATGCAATCCGAACACAATTCGAAATCTGTAATCAAAATCAAATTCTTGTTAAAGTCAGGTTCTGCATAAAATTATATTGTCGCCTGATAGGCGTAGCTTCATAAACCTAAACAAAGAAATGGATAAAAGCGTGAAAGTTAAATGTCATGTTAGAAATCCATACAGTCTTTCAAATCTAATCTGGGAATCCTGTGAACAAATGAAAGTGGTATATGGTCTGTGTGAAAGTGGAAGTTTTCTCCTCTAGGTTTTTCTGGGTTTTCACACAAAGAGACAACACAAAAACATTTACCTTGGCTGGCCATTTTTCACACACTCATTCACTCGTTTCGGAAACAAAGGGGAAAACATGCTTGGGTTAGTTGTGAGATCTCGATAGTGTTAATGGTTATGGCTCACAACAGAGCACAAGACATGCAGTTTGAGGGAATAGACACATAGGACACAGAACAAAGGAAAACATGCAGACACTTGAGACGAATCTCAAGACAAGACACATGACCTGATTTGTCACCATACCAAAAGTCTTCAAAATTAATACATTACAATTATGTTTGTAATCAAATCCAATCAGTTTGCACAGAATTTAGGAGCTGAAGTTTGACCTTTTACACATATCTTTAGCTGACAGATAGCACTTACTATTAGACAGGTAACTACAAAAGCACTCTCCAGAGGCATGGGCCCACACCGTAATTTCCTCTGCCAGGATCAAATTCGCAGCTCTGGTGGCAATAAACCTCACCATCTGCACCCACAGAACAGAGGACAGCTCTGATCCGGAAACAAGAATTTGCCTGGAACCCTCGTCAGGGTCAAACCGTGTTCAGACCAAGCAGAGTCAAGGGAGAACAGAGAGAAAGTTAATAGAATAGGAAAAGATAGAGGACTCTGCCTTCTTACTAACTCACACAAGACTAGGAACAGGAGTTAACAGATCTAGTGGCACTGACTCCCCTAGCTGCACCCGAAACAATTTAGTACTGTTAAGTTAGCCTGTGAAGCTAAGCTACTTCCACAGAATCACTAAGCAATACTTTCTTGTTTGAAACATAAACTCCGTCCCTACTTCAACTGGACAAAAAGACCAGTTGGACTGCCAATCCTCGTCAAGATTAGCCCGGGGAGAACCTATGCTTAAGGACCTTACCTAAATTCTAACAGCATACAAGTACTATAACATACTACTCATTAAAAAAATTGTTCTGTCAGCCAAAGAATGAATAAAAAGTCTTACCACAAACTCAGGAATTCCGAATCCAGTTATGATCCAAGTTTTATCTCTCGGTGGACACCTCCATTTGATAGTAATTATTTTTACTAGTAATTTTGTTATACCATAAATGATTATGAAGGCTTAGTCAGCATTGAGGAGAAAGCAGGAACAAGGATTTATTCTTTCATTGATGCATCAATGGAGAGACAGAGTTTCTCTGGTGGTCTTCAGTCTATCTCTAAATTATCTAAAGATTTACAGCCAGTAAATACTCTTTGGTCAACAGGGGTGCAACCCCTTAGACCCACCCTACATTAATATGCATTAGACAACTGTGGTAAAGTCTCTTTGTTGACTTGGCGGGAATGAGCTCTTTGTTCGACGAGGAGAGGCTTCTTCCAGGTGTGACACAGGGGTGTGGCACATCTTCAGACGGGTGAATGAATTGGGGCAGACAATAGAATACACATAACACCACAACTCTGGAGGCAGACACAGATATGGCCAGGAAAGTGTCACACAAAGGTCTGATTGTGATAATAAGAGTTACAAAATAACAGGAATATAAAATAATAATAAAGAAATGTGTCATTAAAATGTAACATTAAAAATGTTATGTACGATGTCCTTATTATTATTCAGATTCCTTCACTACGTTCGTGGATTTTTGGAGGTTTTTGCACCACTTCACCCCAGCTTCCAGTCACCGTCGACATCCTACAAGTGAGGAGCCTGGCCGGCTTTTTCACATTTTGGTGTCAGAAGTGGGATGCGACGCCGAGGAGAAACTGGAGGCCGAGGGGAGAAGCGGCGATTGACCTGACGGGGAGATGACAACTAGACGGTGGAGATAATTCGAGGGGAGGCCAGCAGTGGTGAAAAGACTAGGAGCTTCAGCAAGGTGCGGTGTGAAGGTGTTTAAGGAAGACCACTGACTATCGGGATAAGTGGTCGAAGTTTCTCTTGCGGTGGGGCATTGAGGTGGGTCCTGAGAAGGGCAATCGTTGCCCTGGACCTTGTGCTCTGATACGGAGGGCACGGTGGGGGTCCTGATAAGGGCAGTCGCTGCCCTGGACCTGTGGCCTGGATGCGTCGGGCATTGAGGTGGGTCCTGAGAAGGGCAATCGTTGCCCTGGACCTTGTGCTCTGATACGGAGGGCACGGTGGGGGTCCTGAGAAGGGCAGTCGCTGCCCTGGACCTGAGTGATTGCTGATGGGAGACTCCTAGTAACACCTGCTGGTCTGGGAAAACGGAACTAGAGGGAGTTGTCTAACTCATTGTATGGACTCTTCGGAACAAACTCTGTCGGGGCAATGAATATTATGGACTGTTTTATGTCTCACCACTGGAGTGGTGAGACTCGAGAGGGGAAGGGAAGTGTGAGATGGTGAACTTCTCTCACCCTCTCACCGTTTTTATTGTGGAAAAAAGACTGAACTCTGTGTGCTACGCTTGCCACCACCTGATCTGTAGTACGCTGATGGCGTCATTGGGTGGTGGTAGCGTTCAATTGTCTCATAATTGGCCCAGTCATTCCGTAAATTGAATGCACATATCTCTCCTTTAATTCATAACACTCTAATAAACCCTGTTGTTCCTTTAAGAGGACACTGTGCCTTTAAAAATGATATCACATGTCAGGGGGTGTGACCTTGAGAACTTCCTGATCCTGTCTTTTCAAAATGGCTGCCATTGCGACAACCACATTTTATGGCAGGCGGAGAGGTAAGCATGGTATTCATGTGTAAAAAGTTTTAAAAAGTATCATTTCTTGGTTCCATTTTGAAGGTGAACCTCTAAACAATATCTAAGTGAATTTTCATGAACAATTCTGTATATTTTCAGTGATAAAAATAGCAATGAAATGAATGTCCACTGTAGTGTACGTCAGGACTTTGTTTTACTTTTTTGGTAGCAGTCACTCCTATGACAGAGGCAGAGAGGATTCTCAATAAAATCATTGAAGGAGACTCAGACATTGATTTGTCAGATGATGAGACACCAGGGAGAGAGCATGAGGAGGATGAGACAGGTGAAAATGGTAGTTCAGAGGAGGAACAGGAGCCAAAGGAGGACCAGCTGAATGAAGCACCTGATAGAGAGAGACAGGAAGTCAGTCGTCGTCCTCTTTGGGCCAAAACTAACATGTAGGGATTTTCTAAAAATTCCAAATATGTTTATCTACAGGGAAGTTTTTCAAAGAATATATAAAGATTTAAAGCAACACTACATATTTTTCATCCCAGCCCTACAGGTTGGAAGTGGAATTGTCTCTCATAGAGAACAACAGAGACAGGGACCGCTCCTCCTTAGTGTGGTTATGGCCCGTGGAGGGCAGCATAGCGAATTCAGAAGGGCCTTTCACCTTGTTACAAGTTGATGAACCACTGAAATGACTTTGAAAACATTATTTGAAGCTTGAAAAAGCTACTTAGTGTTGCTTTAAATCATAAACATAAATGCATACACTAATAGCCAGGATGAATGAATAAAATATGCAGGTTCATTCATACACTTGCTCATTGTGTGCTTCTCTGTGCAATCTCAGGTTCAACCCTGGGCGTGAAGAGTGTCCGATTCCAGAAGATTCATTTGTGCTCAATCGTTGCGAGTGGAGCCCACTACAGTACTTTGAGCAGTATGTTGATGACCAGCTCATTGGAAATATCTCATTATTCACCAATCAGCGCATGGTCCAGAATACGGGAGCACTCTGAAAACAACACCAGAAGAAATTAAAACTTTCTTTGGTGTTTCAGCATACATGGCATGTCTTAGTTATCCAAGAATTAAAATGTTCTGGGCAGCCAAAACAAGAGTACCCATCATAGCAAACTCAATGACACGTGACCGCTTTTTCAAAATCAGATCCTCTCTGAAAGTTGTTAATGACCTGGATGTGCCTGAAACACAAAAGCAACAAGATCTACTTTGGAAAGTAAGGCCTTTCATGAATCGGGTTCAGCAAGGTTGCCTGTCTCTGCCCAGGCCAGAAAAGGTCTGCATTGATGAACAGATGATTCCTTTCACCGGCCGGTGTCCAGTTAGACAGTATGTTCCAGGAAAACCAAACCCAACCGGGCTGAAGGTGTTTGTGTTGGCAAGTCCAAGTGGCCTTGTCCTGGATTTTGAGACCTACCAAGGAAAAAACACCTTCAGGGACAATGGACTGGGAATAGGGGGAAACGCTGTCCTGCAGTTGACGGAGACATTACCCAGAGGGGCACTGCTGTACTTCAACCGTTATTTCACCAGCATCAAGCTGTTGGATTGTCTCCTAGACAGAGGCCTGCCCGCTACTGGAACCATCCAAAGAAACCGCATTCCAAAAGAATGCCGTCTCACCGCGGACCATGCGTTCAAAAAAAAGGAAAGAGGGTCACCCGAAATCGTTGTGCGGAGACCTGGAGACATCGCACTCACCAAATGGTTGGACAACAATCCTGTTGTCCTGGCTTCAACTGCCCATGGGATTGAACCCCAAGATGTCTGTTCCAGATGGTCAAAAAAAGAGAAAAAGCCAATCCAAGTTCCCAGACCTGCAGTGGTGCTAGAATACAATAGTAACATGGGAGGGGTGGACATGTGTGATCGAATGCTGAGTTACTACAAATTGTCCAGCCGCACAAGGAAGTGGACTGTCCGTGCCATGCATCACATGATTGATTTGGCCATCACTAACTCCTGGATTCAATACAAGCAAGACAGTCAGGCCTTGAAGCGACCAGCAAAAAGAACCGCTCAGTATCTTGAGTTCAAGCTTCTTTTGGCTGAGGAGCTCATATCCCAAGCACAGTCACAGCAACAAGGTGACACTGACTCCAGTGATGAGGAATTCTCCCCAGTACCAAAGAAAAGGAGAGCCCACCCTGATGAAGGTGTCAGAAAATATGGTGCCATACATTTACCAGAAATGACCGACCTCCAAAATGCATCCAGATGCCGAATGCCTGGGTGCAAAAGGAGAACCTACATCAGATGTATTAAGTGTGACATGTTTCTCTGTGTCAACAAAAAGTCTGATTGTTTCATCAGATACCATGTGGGTAAAATTTAAAACAAAGGAAAAAAAGTAAAACATGAGTTAAATACAGAAAAAAACATGAAATGAAAAGTCATCTGTAACCCAGGTCATAGCGTCACTATGGAAACGATGCGCGCTTCGAATGTTTTTTTTATATCCTAGTCCAGCGGATTGAACATCAACACAGAGCCAACTGAAATTACGATTCAGAAAGCACCGTCTGACTGTCAAACCACACCAACTTGTTTGCGATAATTTAAATGAATTTCACTTGTGAACACCACTCGAATTAGACTTTGCTGATTTGGATCTCCGAAACCACAAACCGTGAGTACAGTAATTCAAGGCTACGTGGCTAGTTGGTCACTGGCATTTTACATAGAGACCAAACGTTATGCTGAGCAACGAGATACTAAACTTATGAACCCATGTCTCTTGTTTTAAAAACAAAAGTATTGAAGGCGGATTCAGCGAAACATCCGAGCCCAACTCCCTCGTGTTCTCTCTTCCCGTTGATGACTGGTGAGTTAATAAATTAGTTTTGCAAGGCTACGTGTCTAGCTGGCTACTAGCATAGTACATGGCAACCAAACATAGTTGTTAGCAACGGAACGCTAAACTCATGAACCCCCCTTGTTTCTTGTGTTAAAAACAAAAGTATTGGAAGGCGGATTCAGCGAAACATCTGAGCCCTAACACCGTCGTGTTTTCTCTTCCCGTTGATGACTGCTGAGTTAATAATTTAGTTTTGAATGAACGCAATGAAAGCTCAACAATACTGTACTGCATTTCGTATCTTATTCTATGGTTCTGAATGTATGGAAGTAGGCCTATTTAGTATCACAATGGAATTATAATGTTGTGTTATATGTACATGTTGAATCTCCTAGAGGACTGATTTTAATGGTATTTTGGCCTATATAGGCCGGGTCTTTTCTTTGGATTTTCTATCTGTGAATTCAGCTGCTGTGTGATCGCCTTCAGACTCAACTAGAGGCGAACCCCAACAGCTGTGGCGAGCCTAGCCCTATACAGATAAGACTGAATTGATGTTTTCTTTATTTTTCTTCTTTTAATGTAACCTATTGTGCGGTAATATCAATACTCTTGATCACTTTACTATTCCGTCTATCTACTCACCCGGGTGATTTAGCGTTGTGATTTGATTGTCCTATCCTGTGAATAGCTGAAATTGTCTGGCTATTTTTTTTATATATGTATATTTATTTGTAATATATCACTACTATATATATTCCTACTCTCCCTACATGTTATTTTTTTATTGACTGTATTTATTTATTTATTTATTTTTGTTTAAGTATTCATTTTGTTTTATTTAACAGACCCTAAGGTACTGTTAATGTATCTGTGTATTTATTGCCAATAATTTAATGTAAATTGATTCGTGCTGAATTATTCACCTACAAAATTATCAACAGATAATATATACATTTTTATCCATCAATACAATATATATATTTTTTAAACCTACAACCTCCGACTGTATGTGTCTTATTTTTGTTACATTGTGGTGCACCTCTTTCTTAGTAGCGAGCCTAAGAGCCTAGTGTTATTGCGCAAGCCCATTTGTATAGGAATAATTGAAGTAGGTTACACATCGTTCTATGTTCCTGATGAGTTGTATGTTTAGAACAATTAAATCCCGACGTCCACTACAGTGGACATGCCACAACATTTTAATAAAATGTGTTTTTTGGAAAAAAGTCTCTGAATTGTATCTGAAGCCCAAATACAAAGTTAATATAAGAAAAGTAAAAATTCAAGAACATTTTTTTTCTCCGGGTCTCAGGAGGATATAGGCCCCAATTTGCCTGTCTCAGCTTCCATCTGGGGAACCAATTCTTCTCCAGACAAATATTCTGATTCCTGATCGTTGTCACAGTAACATAATGATCACTGCCAAGAGAGCATCCAGTCACTTCCCACTCACTTAATCCAGCAATCAACCCAGAAGTAAGAGTAAGATCAATGGCTGACTCAGTTCCATGCGCTATATCAAATCTAGTGTTGCTACCATCGTTTAAAAAAATCAGATTACAGTCGTCCATAAAATCCTCAACAATGTTCCCATTTTCATCAATTTTGGTGCCCCCCCACAAGGTATTGTGTGCATTGAAATCCCCACAAATTATAACATTCCCATATCCCATATCACACATGTCCTCCAGTACCTCTCTTAGTATTACCTTACAAGGGTTATAATAGTTAATAATCCTCAACCTAGTTCTGTCCATCCAAATATCAACCAGAACAGCTTCATCATCCCCTGTCATTTCCAGTGTCCTATAAGTAATCCCCTGCTGCACAAATGTTGCCACACCCCCTCCCGCTGCGTCCCTATCCTTCCTCACTGCCACATAACCGTATAGTACAAAATCTAATGAAGGTTTCAACCACGTCTCTTGGATACACATTATATTAGGTTTTTCGACTTGATCCTCAATAAACTGTTTAAAGTCTTGGCCATTAGCTAGAAGACTCCTGTGATTCCATTGTAAGATGCGTAGCGACATTAGACAGGCTTGGGAGTTGCTGGATGATCAGGGACCATTGGCTCTGAAAGTACTGTCAAACCCTGAATGTTTAAGTGTTTCTCAGCTGCCCTTTTAATCATTTTAATCTTCTCAGTACGACTTCCAATTTGTGCTGCGCTATTAACAACATCCGCAATAAAGGCAACAAAGTTCTTCTTATCTACAAGAAGTGTCTTCAGTAATTGTTTTGAGGCACTTTTGAGGCACTTGAATTCGAGTAGGCATATAAGGGGCAGCAGGCAAGCCAACTTTAACAGCAGTTTTCGCTTTATTTTCTTTACTAACCTTTTTAATGGCCTCAGCATATGTAATCTGCTCTTTAACTCTTACATTTTGCACTTGGACGGCTTGCTTATGCATCTCACAACCTTTATACACGCCACTATGTTCCCCACCACAGTTGCAGCATTTGATTTTGGCACCTTCACATCTCCCATAGTCGTGCCCCCCCCCCCCCCCCCAATTTTAGCACACCTACAT
This sequence comes from Setipinna tenuifilis, assembly GCA_030347295.1. Taxonomy (NCBI): domain Eukaryota; kingdom Metazoa; phylum Chordata; class Actinopteri; order Clupeiformes; family Engraulidae; genus Setipinna; species Setipinna tenuifilis. Next base: position 35,285,530 of record CM059266.1, on the reverse strand, counting down.
TTGGCTCTACACACTATTGCAATATGACCGTATCTTTGACACTTGAAGCACCTTGTTGGCGGTGGAACATATGAACTTGTTAAATAGCTAACATATCCTATCACAATAATTGTGCCAGTGTTTGTATGAATGGAGGATGAACAGAGAGACTTTGTAAATGGGGCATGAGTGTGTACCACACTACATGCCGAGGATATTGAAAATAAATGGTTTATACAGAACGATTGGTGTTGTGACTGGTTTGTTACGTTATTGTGAGTGTTGTGGTTGTCAGCAATGGCGTTTGTCATGCCACCGCTCGCATGTCTGCCCGACACGCGTACAATGTCTTGTACTCAGCCTACCTGTAGCTGCCGGTTTTCTGAGGTAGGAGTTCATAAATGCAAAAAGTCTTTAGCGTGTGGAAAAATAATCCGGGTCTGTAGGTGTTGGTGTGTATGGGGGGACGATGAAAAAGTAGGACATTTCGTCCGGAGGTCGAACTACGCGCTTACGTCACATCAGCAATGCGCGTCCTCGTTGCCGAAGAAAATAAATGATGGGCTGCCACAACAGACTAGTGTAGGCCTACACGTCTGAGCAAACATGTTTTCATGTTACGTACTAAAAATAAACAACAACATTATATTAACATCTTATATCTTAAAAACTGTTTGATCATAATCTAAGTGTAATAAAAGACGAATGTTGTAATTTACTGCATTTGTGATAGCCTAATTGTTTAGCGTTGCCTATAATAACACTTCATGCTGTCATGCGGCCACAATGGCCAATCCATTCAATTGTGCGGTAAACTTGATCATATGCAAAACCATCCACTCACTTGACTGTTTTGGATAATGTGTAGGCCTATATATATGTGTAGCATAACAGATCACATTTAGTCAGCAAATAATTCCTCGTACAAATCCAGGCAATAACACAGGAAGTACAGCGACCATATTCTTTTTATTCAACATTTTTTTTGTCCTTAAAGCATCTTTCATAAACACTCATCATTTTGGTGCATTTTGTTCATGCTACAATTATCATAGAACTGTGTGGCAGGATATGAGTAATAAAACCTTGTCAGCAAATTCATCTGAATACATTTTATTCAGACAAAATTTAAAAGTGAACACATGCTGCAATGTACAAACTCATAGTAAATGGCATGGCAACGGTCCTCCATAAAATGAAACTGGAATTGAAATAAAAATTGTTTACCATCTAATAATAGTCAAACTAACTGGCTGCCAGCTGTTTAAAAACCCTTTCTCTGGGTTATAAAGGGACTATACACAGACCCCAAAACAGTGAGTACAATCAAAGGCTGGCCTGATGAACTACATATTGACAGTAATATGAGGTTATTTATGGCCCCGAAGCTCCTCTCTGGGACTTCACTGGTGGACAGGGCACACCTTCTTTGCAGCTTGAACTTGAAGCTGGGAATTCATCAAGTCCTGCAACATAGGAAGGGTTCTTGAAATTTAGAGCAAGCACTGAACAACTATATATACAGGGGCGGTTTTAGGGATTCTGAGGCCCTGGGCAAAGAACAGTTTTGAGCCAATATGTACTGTGACATACTGAAGCAGAGCATGATGCCCCCCCTTTGAAACTGGGCCGCAGGGCGGTATTTCAAGATGGTAACGACCCCAAGCACACCTCCAAGATGACCACGCCTTGGGTGAGGATGAAGGTGATGGACTGGCCTAGCATGTCCCCAGACCTAAACCCTATTCAGCATCTGTGGGGCATCCTCAAATGGAAGGTGGAGGAGCTCAAGGTCTCAAGCTCAAGGTCAGCTCCGTGATGTCGTCATGTAGGAGTGGAAGAGGATTCCAGTGACAACTTGTGACGCTCTAGTGAACTCCATGCCCAAGAGAGTTAAGGCAGTGCTGGAAAATAATGGTGGCCACACAAAATATTGACACTTTGGGCACAATTTGGACATTTTCACTTAGGGGTGTACTCACTTTTGTTGCCAGTGGTTTAGACATTAATGGTTGTGTGTTGAGTTATTTTGAGGGAACAGCAAATTTGCACTGCTATATAAGCTCTACACTGCCTACTTCACATTGTAGAAAAATATTATATCTTTAGACTTCTCCCATGGAAAGATATAATAAAAAAAGGAAAAAAATGTCAGGGGTGTACTCACTTCTGTGACATACTGTATATATATATATAATAACAGTCAATCTGCAAATGAAATGTGTTTCAGTTGGTCTCCTGGTTTGAGTTATCTGTTATGGTTATATTAGCAGTAACTTAAAACCCAAGTATATTACAAATACTGTATCTGCAGCAGAAAAAAGAACATACACACCATGGCTATTTAGTTTGTTGTCCCTCTGCCTGGTGGACAGGGCACACATTTTGCTGCTTGAAGCTGCAGGATTCTGGAATGTTTTAGTTTACAATGCGCAAGTTTATGAATAACTAGAGCAATGAGTTAACCGTTAATGTGAATATATACAGCAGAAAAAAACAACACATCATGGTTCCATTTCCTTTTTTTTCCCTTGTTTCGTTTACCAACTGGGAGCGTCCGTGGAGTCTTGGAGTCTTTTCTGACCATTACAACTTCCTTTTCATTATTTAACACAAGACCATTGTCTTTTCTGCAGGTTTGCAAAAAGGATTTCCTTAAAACATCCAGTGCTTCTGCTGATTTGGTGAGCATTTCCAGATCGTCACATCGCCCTTCCTCCTCAGGTTCATAGTGTGCTAGTGTGCAGTCATCAAAAGTGTCAAGTGTTATGTATGGTGATGTGATGTAGGAATGGGGTAGGGACTGCCAGCAGTGCTGTGTGTTGTTAAAAACGGCAAAGATGTGTTTGCATGGTAGGTAAGATGTTTGGAATGCCTCACACTCACCAGACGGCATGTTCAGGTCGACAGAATAAAAGACATCGGAGCATTCACTTCTGGCAAGGCAGATGCCATCCCTTTGTTGTACAATGTCCTGGACATGGCAGGCTGCTGTGATGCTCTTTACACAAGATGGACGGTTTTGGGCGGTTTTGCAGAAAAGTTGGCACATCTGTACTGTACTTCTTATGATTGGATTTGTATCTGTAATTAAGACTCTCGTAATGTTTAATTTCTTCTGGTACAAACTCTTTCACAATTGTTTCAATGAGTGAAGTGACAGTACCAGTACCAGAGACCTTCAAAAAATTGTTTGAGGTTTTTGTTGATGGTTTCCACTCCATTGTTTGTAGTCACTGACATGTTGAAGCCACCAGGAGCATAAGCTCTGCACCATTTCTGAAATGGAATCAGAAGGGCAATTACAAATATTACAAAAACAAAGGATAAAAAATACAATTGCCAACAACCCAATACTTTTGTCTACCTAAAGCCTCACAGCAACTTTACCTCTTTGATGGAAATCCACCTCTGTTCGACGTATGACCTCACTTTTTCACTGTCTTTATAAATGTTGCTTTCCCTTAACTGCTCTATTGCTACCAAGCAGCCCTCCTCTGTTCTGGCCGAAGCAATGTTGCAAAGATGATTCAACACCTTTGTCTGTGCCCTGTCATCAAGACCATTCTTCCCTAAACGCACAATCAATTCTGTCAATAAATCAGTAATTTGTATCATTTGCATCTTTACAGGAACCAGACTCTGGATTTTAGGACATTTTGAACTACTGTACTGTGCATGTATCTGTCTAAAGTTGGTGCCAGGAAGGACTTACCATCTTTAGTCCACCTGAGCCATGCCTGCTCCCGATGGAAGGTGCACAGGTGTGTCGCAGCTGCTGGAAATACCCTTGCAATGGTTTGTATTTCTTGTTCACTGTAATAATAAGAGTAACAGTATAGATGCATTATATATCTTGATCACTTTAAACCGGAAAGCACATTAAGTATTAGGTTAGATATGTGAAAACAAACAGCTAATGTTTCAGTACCAATTGCTCTACACCAAAAGTATGTCATACCACTATAGTTAAGGACAAAGACAAAACACTCCACTCTGGATTCCATATTTTTAGGACTTCAAGTGCCTCAGTGACTGCATCGGTTGTCTCATTCTCGCATATGAACTCAGCTACAGGTTTATAGCCGATATTCGTTCTGACTGCTAAAAAGAAGAGTGGTAAGGAGTATTTTGATGTTTTGTAGGTTGCATCCAAAAGAACCATTTCCCCATATTTTCTAAGGAGCCTGGCCTGCTTTTTGTGTTGATGAATAAAGAGAAATTGGTTCGGCTGTCCTTCTTTGCCAACAGTACACTTTCTTAGGAAAAACTTTTCGTCCTGATCCTCCTCCTCCCATTGACCAATCTTTTTTTCTAAATGTTCCTGGTCCAGAGCCGAGTATCGACCTGCAGCAAGGGCAAGGTGTATATGGCTTAGTATGGTTGCATTGGTGGGGAAGCAGGCCTGGTCTTCGGTAAAAGGCTTCTGTTGGTCCTTGCACATATCCTCCCAAACAAACTGCTTTAAGGCTCGTTTCACAAATGCAACTGATGTGATTCCATGGCCTACTAAGTCATATATTTTTTGCCGCACTTTCGGATGTATTGTACGCCCAAAGCAGCAGCCCTGGTCAATTATGTGGTTCCGATGGGCTTCAACCAATGGAGTCTTCCTTCATTGCTCTGCTGGGATCCCCCTTGACACTGAATGTGTCAAATCTAAAGTAAAAACACCCCATGTTAAAGACTTACAACTGTGTACACTGTACTTTTGTCAAAACACCTCTTTACCTCTACTGGTTTCTGAACTTAAAATATAAAATACAATAAACATAAACCTAAAACCAGCTCACCTCTTCACATATCTGATGAATATTTTGGCCGGGCAGTCTACCTTCCTACTACTTTGCATGTGAAACTTTTTCTTGCTGTACATATGCTCGTGAAAATCCTCCTGCAATACCGGTAATTGACAAATATACATATCATCAGTAAAAGTTTATGTAACTGCCAGGAAGAAAGTACAAGACATTTTGGGGCACCCCGTTGTCAATTTACCTTATCTGTTGGGGATTTCTTACACGCCTTCCCATGCTCACAATCGTGAATGAATCGTTTAGTCACACAGAGTGGGACATCTTCGCTGTAGTCCTCCACTTGCCATAATATCCTCGCCTTGTCTTCACCCTTTGCCCTGGAGCTCCTACCAGTAATGTTAGAATCATATATTAACCATACAACAGAGTAACAAAATGTGTAGGTTTGTATATTTACATAAACGTGGCTGTGAGAGTGTGTGTGTCTGACTAAAAGCTTTATTCAAATTCATTCAATACCATCTGTTGAAAGACGTGAGCGTGGCTCTTTTGTGGTTTTCGAGCAAATTTGTCAGCTCCTCCTCCGAGTTCACAAGTACAGTAATGTATTCTTCCGTTTTTTTAATAACTTCTGCGTAAGGAGGTATCCAGGTAATATCTATTAAACATTAAAATCATCATCATTATCCATTATCCATGTATTAATCGGGGGTAAGGCTGAATGTATTTAATTTCAACATTTATATGCATTATCAACGTTAATTTATACCAAATCAATCTTCAACATTATCAACATTAATTTAAACCAAATTAGTCTTCAAATAGGCTAAAATCACAACAAGAACATTATGCAACTTTGTTGATGCCTTTGTAAGGTAACACTGATTGATTGAGTTATTTCTAAAGGTTATAAGTTATATATGCTATATACGTTGGTCATATCATCACGAGATTGATGTCAGGCAGAGTTAGCATTTTAAACCTGAGGAGCAAGCGAGTAACTACCGTTTTAATGTACGCAAACACAATTTGGAAATGTAATTTCCAAATCAAAGGTTGAAAGGAAAACAACACAGTTACCTACCTTCCATCGTGTGAAAATGTGTTTAACTCATAGATTGATCGTTGGTTAAACTCCTGTCCATCAGCACACCACTCGTCCACAAGTTACCATTGGCAACGAAAAGACGAGGACGCACATCACAGGTGTGACGTAAGCGCATAGTTCAACCTCCGGACGAAATGTCCTACTTTTTCATCGTCCCGTCGCAGGTGTATGCATTTCCTGCTTTTGGGCTACTGTAACCTCTAAATGTGCTGCACTTAACTAAAACACCACAGAGGAAGAATTTTAGTCAGGGTTACTTAAAAGATAATAATAATGGACAAGAGTACGACCAGCTTCACTATAAAATTGTATTTATATTAAAGTATTTGGAGAGAGAGAGAGAGATAAATAAATATACATGTATTAAGTTAACTACACTATGAATTAAGCATTATTGGATCCAACAGAAAATAAGATATTGGGCCCAAATATTAAATCAAATTCCCCATGAAAATAATACTAATATTAAAATGAACAACGTAGCGAGTCTCAACGCTGAGTTCAAGGCGAGAGCAACTCAGCCTTCTCCTCTTGGTCCAGTCAGGTGTGGTGATTCAGGACTATCCGGTGCTCCACAGGCAGTAGCTCGGCACAACAACGGCGCTATCCGGTGCAACCTCTCACTTGGCACATCGACTCTGTGCTATCCGGTGCTCCACAGCCAGTGGCTCGGTACCACAACGGCCGGAGTGGCGATATTCGGAAGCGGTCTATGTCGTTGGTCCAGTGGCTCACGCACAGTCAGCAGGGGCATTAACGTCCGTTGACTGGCAGTGAGATTAATCAGCAGAAGACAAAACAATATATACATAATAAAGTTCAAAAAACAGGAGAAACGCTGCACAGCGAGTAATTGACTTCTCGCTGGTGTTGTCTCTGTTGTTCTGGTAAAAAATTACATCAATACACTAAGGTTGGCTGAGCGAGTTAGCTTAGCCGATAACATGGAAAACCAAACATTAATTTAAGGAGAAAGCTCAAAGTGGAAAGTCGAAGGATAGAAGTAGAAACGTTTGAAGACATACCTGGCAGTGAGATTAATCAGCAGAAGACAAAACAATATATACATATAAAGTAAAAAAAAAAAACAGGAGAAACGCTGCACAGCGAGTAATTGACTTCTCGCTGTGTTGTCTCTGTTGTTCTGGTTACCTGACGTTCTAACCACACTATTTATACTCCTGTCAAAGACGCCGTATCTGTAATGCAGCTGTCGTAAACAAAAAAAAGGAAGCCAGACTATATCTTCTCAAACGGTTGGATACATAAAAACAAGGGTGGGTTACACTACCGCGAAGTTCAGGGGCCTCATTTATAAAGACTTGCGTAGAAACCTTCCTTGATTTTATCTAAGAACTTTTCTGATTTGATTGTAAGTGCGATTCAGAGAAAACGAACGTACGCACGAAATCTATGCGTACGCCAATCATTCGGGGAATTGTGTGCAGCTGAATGCTCCGCCCTCAAAACGCCCCTGCTTAATGAATTAACATATAAAATGAGCTCATCCTCAAAGCAAAAACTTTCTGTGACAATGGCAACTAAAGAGGAACGCAAGAAAAAAAGTCTCCGTGTGCGCAATTGGGGTGAGCAGCCATTTCTTCAAAGGATAACCTCGGTTTCCTGTTGACAGAAATTATTAATTTAACCTCATGTTCCTTCTAAAAAATCAAATAAATTGGGCGACATTTTTAAAGGGTTTACCTAGAAGCCAGCCGTCTCTGCCCGCTCCCGCCTCCAGTCGATTTCCAACACTACAATTACGCACAATGAAGGAATCGTGCGTTGACCCTGGCCAGCGCGCAACAGCATTCAAGATTGCCATATGAGCATCACAAATGAGCTGCACATTTATGGAGTGGAGATTTTTCCTGTTGACATACATGTACTCGTTCACATGTGGAGCTCGTATGGCAACGGGGGTGCAGTCTATCGCACCGATCACATTTGGGAACCCTGTTTTACGCTGGGAATCCTCCACATCTTGCTGTTCCTGGGCACTGTGTGGGAATCGAATTAATTGCGGGCATAGGCGAATAATTCCGCAAAGAACATGTGGCAATATTCTGCTGAATGTTGATTGGGATATTCCCGACCGGTCTACAATTTCTCGCTGGAACGTTCCTGTCAGGAGGAACCCAAGAACAGACAAAACCTGTACCTGAACGGGTATAGCCTGGTTGCGTCTGGTGTCTCTCTAGATGAGGGCCCATTTGGGCACAAAGCTCTAACAAAGCCGTTCTCGGCTAGCGGTACCTGCTTATCAGCCATGTGTCACCATGTGCCAAAAAGTCTGCGTGGTCACGAAAAACTCTCCTTATTGCACGGTTGGCAATATCCTCTAACAGGGCCAATGCAGCCATTACTAAAAACCAACACACTATGACAGTTTTTATAGCCTACCAAATGTTTTACACATGTGGAATTAAATGTACACTTATCATCATACCTTAATTTGGATCAACTATAGCCTATTCATGTAATTAATTTGATTGTATTGATTTGATTGTGTAATTGATGATGATGACAATGATGAAACATTTAAAATATATATATTTTAAGTATTGGTAGGGTACTTCTGCTTATATCAGCCTAATCCTAATCATATTACAGTGAAAGAGGCGAGATTGTCTTTTTTAAAATTGAAATTCCTAGCCCGTGCATTGGAAAATATCTGCAATACCAGGCATAACCACAAGGAAATGGTCGTACACCAAGCTGGAACCTGATAATAAGTACTTTTCCACGTCAAAGATGTTTTTTATAACTCTGTCATTTGACGTGAATTCGTTCGTACGAACACTCTAAGATCAAATCTGTGCGTAAGAACGTTTTATAAATGAGGCCCCAGGTGAGGCATGGGTAGCAAGCAGGCGAACAGTCTTGAGGCGAACAGACCGGTGAGGGGGTGAAACGATTTAAGGCAGTGTTGTAGCAAGAGGAAAAGAAAGAGGGACAGTAAAGATTAGAGTGAGATGACATGTAACAAGAGGAAGAGGTAAATGGGAGGAGAGCAGACAGAGAAGACAAGGACTAAATTGATCACATTGGAATGACATTGGTTGACTACCTTGAAAATGCTACATTGAGACTTGCCACCAAATTAGCCAGAGATGATACTTCGAGTAACTTTTTGTCTCCAACAACACTTTACTGTGTTTTACTATGTTTGCTGTGAATATGGTTCTTTGGAAAAATGGTTTTCAATATGCAACCATGCAACAAGCAAACACTTCAGCATATTGACTGATTTTGGATTACACAAAAGTAAAAAAAATATCTATTGAAATATATTTGGTGAACAGCATTTGTCATATGTTGTGTTTCATGAATGCATTCATGTCATTTATCAATATGTCTGAAAAAAAACGCAAGCCAGATCATGTCATTAGAAAAGTCGAAAAGTAGAATGTTGTGAAGTGTTTAGGATTGATTACCACAGTGTGTAACTCACTAAAACACAAATAGATCATATGAATCATGTGTGTATGATTTGGCAACAAAATCACATTTTTATAAATAAGTGTATAGTAAGCAGAATATCATTTTGCAATAGGGCAGGGGTGTTCTGTTAATTGAGTGTATGGTTGTATTAACTGTGTGTAGTGTTTTGAAAAAACGGGCACAGTTTTTTAAAATTGAGCTTAAGCAATTGTAAAAAACTGTAATTGGCACACAAAACTACACACTGATGGTGAAAACAGCTTTTGGTTTCTCTGTGCATAAGGTGTCAGTTTGAGGTCATACACAGGGATCCAGCCCAACACAGCGATTTAAAGTATGGATGTTCATTTACACATATCAATACAAACTCAAAGTGTTTTTTCCAAGTGAAAACACAAGAAATTATACAATAATTTAACTGCAAAAAAAAAACAGTCTACATTTTGTCGTCACTCTGTGTCTGGCCACAAAAGTTCGGCAACAGCAAATGCAATGTCTTCTAGTCAAAGGCACTGACAAAAAAAATCTCTTGGAGTGCAGTATCAAGGCCTGACATGATGCCCGATCAATGCGATGGAGTGCCATCACTAGGGTTGTGTGTGTGCTCTGACTGTCATACCAACAAGCCTGGCTCTTTGGCATTGTGGTCAAAGTGCATGTTTGGTACCCTGGAGACCTGGGTTCAAAGCTGGGTGGGGTGACTTTTCTCCCCTTCCCTACAGTATCCCTGTATGGGATGCTCCATTGCCTGTAGAATGGTTATGCATTGATGCGGATGATGGTGATAGACCTTCCAGCACAAGGCAGAGAAATTGAATGATGAACAACAGCTTTGGTTCTTATAGCTGCACACATAGTTATATTACCACCATGTTGTCCAATAATGTTCCTGCCAAGTCTCCTCATGAAAGTGAGGTTGACACCTGCCTCATCGTATTGCATCCTTTCATGAGAGTGGGCTGAATTCGTCTAAACGCACGAAAGGATCAATGTTTCAGCGAGAGCTAGGCAAAGATAGTCCTTGCAAAATAAACAACATATCAACGTAAATTCCTGTTCAAGCTAGCGTTTAGTTCAATAAAGTGGTGCCAGCGCAAAACATTGTTCAATATGCATGCTCTTGGCCAAGTTGCAAAAACACGTTTTTCATATTGTGTGCTTACCTCCTCTCCAGGTAACAAGCTCGGGTGAACTAGACACGACTGTGACCATAATGCATGCCACAGAAGCTATATATGTATAATTTTTCACCACAAAAACTTTAGATTAAAGAATTCTTATTTCACTTACCGCTTGTGGAGTGGTGGTTGATCTTATTGACGGAAAGGATTCAGGCTTTATCAACAACTTTGTCGCGAAACCACTGTTGTAGGCTCCCAAATTAGCGAAGTCACTGTCTTTAAAATGCTTGGCACACACAACTAACGAACTGGGATGTGATGCTGGTTGTGGCCCAAAAAATAAATTCCAGCCATTTCTTCCTCACATCTTCATTCTTGGGCAGGTGGTACATAGGAACTGTTTTGCTGCCGCAAACAAAACAGGAGCGTGCTTGTTCTGCCATGATGCAAATTCGCTGTCTTTCACTCACCTAGTTTCTGTCCATTGTTCTTCCTCTGGGATGAGCCCATAGGATGAGCCTGTGGGCATACCATACATGGCTCTGGGCGAGGCGTACGACCTGGTGACGTAGCTAGGTTTGGCCAGCTCTGGTTCGCTCGTATGTCTGCGTATGCACCACTCTATTGAACTAAACACTTCCCTCGAAGTTTTCCCATCCCATCCCTGCCCATGAGTCAATTTGCCACGACATCACCTTGAATATTGGCGCTGTCACTGTTGCCCCGAACAACGTGGCTAGGAACCTAGATGTCGTATTAGAAGACCGGCTATCGTATCGTGTCGCATTAGAAGACCAGCTAAGACCGGCTATCTCTGAACACATTTCTTCCGTAGTGAGGTCATGTCGCTATGCATTATACAATATTAGAAAAATCAGACCGTACCTGACCCAATATGCTGCACAGCTGCTAATACAGGCGTCAATTACCTCTTGTCTCGATTACTGTAATTTTCTCCGAGTCGGTCTACCTGCTAACTTACGTCTGCCCCTATTTTAAGTTTCGCTGATTGGAAGCTTCCGTACGTGCTCCACACTGACGCCAGTACAATAGGATTGGGTGCAGTATTGTATCAGATTCAGGATGGTCAAACGCGCGTTGTTGCCTATGCAAGTTGTGGACTCTCTAAGAGTGAGCAAAATTTTCCTGCACATAAGTTAGAATTTCTTGCCCTTAAATGGGCCATCACTGAGAAATTTCATGATTATTTGTATGGTGCAAATTTCAAATCCTCCAACAGTACAGTAGGGCAGCTATGCACCAAATGCCAGAGGATGCTCAGGTGGTCAAGAGGTTCTGCTAGACACACAGGAAGCTTAGGTTCTGTTTTAACTCCAACCAAGGAGCAACTTTTTTGACGATCTTTTAGACTGAGGTGGCTTTCTTTAGTTTGAAAAGACTGAGCAGATTCCAAGGCTGTTTGGCATGTTTTTAATAGAGGTAGACTAACTTTTGGTGTGGGGTCTTCATCTGGATTCTTGTACTGGAATATGATGTGTGTTGTGCCATGCAGTGTTCGTCCATCCTTTGTGTACTCTTGGAAGTCAAGGTTGTCAAATGCAAACTGTGTGAATCGTCCAACCTTCAGGTTCATTGGTATGAAGGCACCATCCCTAGTTGTCTGCTCTTCAACTGCCATTGCCATTGACACAGTCGACTTGCTTCTGGTTTCCTTAAAGGGCCACTTGCAAGTTAAGCACTACTCTCGACCATTGTTAATATCAATGATGAAATATCAAAATCGTAAAATTATACAGACATTCAACATCACGATAAAAAGTTTTTTCAGTGAAAGTGTTAACAACCAACGACAACGCCCAAAACGGGGCGTGGTCTGGTGTGACGTAGGAAGAGGGAAACAATATCACGTTCCGTCAACTGAAATTATTGAAAATGGAGGAGGACAGGCGAGGAGACCAAACATTTGATGGCCCCCAGCCATATAATTATGAGCCTAAGAGGAGGGAGAGGAGACAGGGCAATGGGCTGGGTGATCGCGGCAGGAATGATGGTCAAAGAAGGGAGGTAGAGCTGTGGAGCCTAGTTAATAAGTGGCGAATTGGCCAAAATAGCTGTTGAGTAGTAGCATTGTCGCTAATGCTATTTGTTTACCTCTGGGCTACTTGTCCTCATATGAATAAAATAAATACACTTTATTGGTCTGTACGTTGTGTTAATTTTGAGTAAATAGGCCGTTACCTTTTTAGGCCCAACATTTTGTCTCACTAAATGCAAAAGGCACAATTTATTTCTGTGACGGTCGTCATTGCAGCATCCTAGCTAAATTAAGGCCCTTCCAGACGACAGAATCTCATCACGTTTAATCTATAAAACATGCTTAATTTGGGCAGTTATACTCTTTCATACACGATGTGATAAACCAACCATCAAAACTTCACAGTAATAGTGGCTACTAAAATTATTTTTGACAGACTGACGACGTGACAGCATTAACAGATAGTTATGCAATGGATCAATTACTAATGGTAGTGTACATTGGTCAAACGTTTCGTTATAGGTGTTCTTGCGGACACTGCGAGGCTATGCCATCTGCGGAGGAGAGCATGTGCTGTAGGGAGTTAGAGGCGTACTGGTCTCTGGTACAGCAGCTAGTGCCGTTCAGCAACATAAGCTGCCTGACGCAACACCCCGGCTTCGATGCTTGTTGCTTGAACCCCTTCTCGCTGCAAGTTGCCTACCTTGCATTTCGCCAGGAATATGGTCCACTTCAAGCCAGCAGACCAGAGTAGGTTCAGTCATTTTCAGTCCAACAACAGCTTATGCCCATAAATTACTAGTGTGCTACAATGAATACTATGTAGGTAATCCACTAAAAACAAATCAATAATTGTATTTATATAATAGTGGCATTAGCGGTCATTTACCCATATACAGTACTAAAGGCCTACTACAGTGGGTCAAAATGAACACCAGCAGCTATTTGAAGTCAAACATTTACCACATAGTTTAATTTCCATTCAAAGTGTAACATCAATTAAGAATGTTACTTCGTAACATACAATCTTCGTAACATAATCACTTTCTTAATACTACCTGACCTTTTCCATTAAAATTTCCTACTCTAGGCAGTTCCGATACACAGCATACCGGCAGGTTGTCAGGTGGGCATATGGAATTCTAGGCAGGGAGGTGAGGAAGACAATACCTGCTTGCGTGGTGGCTACAATCAGGAAGCAATATTCAGAGGGACAGGCATATAGAGGATTCCAATGGCCCCATTTGGAAGAAAATCATTAATCAATAATAAACACAATCATACAGCATCTTGGTGTATAGGTTTTTAATAATATAGATCACAGTGAGTTAAACCGCGAAAGATGAAGGCGGATTGCCTCTTCCTTTGAAATTGTGTGTTGTGTAAGGGGACCAGGTGCAGCTGCGGACACTGTAGCACTTTCCTCTTGAAGGGCTCTGGGAGAAGTTTCATACCTCTCTTTCAGCGAGGTCATGAGGGCAGCTGCATATTCTTTTTAAGAGAAAAACAAAACATTCAGGAATCACATGATGAAATCATATGAAATAGATGACAAGAATTATAATGATAAATCAATAAAATCAATGAAATAGATAACGACAAGAATTATAATAATAACTGTATTTGTATAGCACAATTCATACAAGATATACAATTATATACAATTCAATAAGACTAAAAGTGGAGGGATATATATATATATATATATATATATATATATAGGCCTCGTCATATATATATACACATATGAGAAGGATAGAAGACAGCGGTAAGAGATCATACAGTGCTCTATTTGGACCCCAGTGATAACAGGGATGAGGGAAAAACTCATTATAATAAATAATATTAATATTATTTAAAACATGCTCACCATAGGATGGCTTCTCCATGATGGGCCGGACCACCCACCCACCTCTGCGGAACCGGGGATAGCGCACAGAGTAGCGGGCTTCACCACGGCTGGTTTCAGCAATCTGGCGTTCACCATTTGCGTTATAATGTAACGCTGCCAAGAGAAGCCTGAGTAAATTAATGTAGATATTAGATTTCAAACATGTTTTCCAGTACACATTAGCTGTTGATAATTCATTATTTCATAATAATAAAAATGTACCTGCAGTACATTCCAACATAAGAAAAGCTGGTGTGTTTTGGAGCAAAGCGGAGGATGAGAGAGTGGAAGGCCTCTAGGGAGTATGTTTGATGTTGTGGTGACAACTGGCGAATGTCTTTTACCAGTGCTCCTCTTGTAGTCACGGCCTCAAGCTTAATAGCTGCTGTTGATCCTCAAATGAAAGAGATACTTATTCAATTTACAAGTGATGATTCATTCATTCATTCAGTATTCATTCAACTGACGATACTCTTGAGATGAAACCATGAGGGGAGGAAAAAGCATGTTTTAAACTTAAGTCCTACAGTTGAGAAATGTTCTCTTACTTGCTTGATTTTTAAGTATGTCCCTTTTTGATAAACAATGTGTCCCTTGGATTCCCCGTAACAAGAGCAGCAAATGGTGAAAAGGGCCATCAGCTGGGTCAGGCCAACCATGACTTTGTCAGGCACACTAGAGTAAGAGAAGAAAAATCCGCATTAATGCAGGCTACAATAATTTGTAAACACACAGTTAAGAATTAGACAATAGCAGTTTTTGTTTATTTTTACTTTTGGTCACTGGGAGATTCCAGTGTTGGCTCATCCTCATGGTCATCCTCCTCAGAGCTCTCGCTGCTCATCTCCTCATCTGAATTCCATGACTCGTCGTGGTCCATGTTATCCGCCTCGTCTTCACTTGGGATAGTGGACTGTGGTGTCGATGCCCTTTGCTCAGTCCCTTCAGTCTGCGTTTCAGCACTCACCATCAGCGGCTTTAGGCCTACTTGTACAGCTAAAATCACAATAATATTAAAACCTTTACCTTATACGGTCTGAAAATTCCTACAAACCATCATTTTGATTCAAAAAATGAAATGTTTGGCTGAGTAACTGGTAAAGGCAGTGACAAACTGAGTAAAAGTTTATGCAGGAGGACATGCACCTAAGTTCCATTACCTGCTGAACGTTGGAGACATCTGATGTTGCACTGGGATCCATTGTCGACCAGCCTTGCATCAAGTGACACGAGATCAGAATCTTCAAACTCCGATCCTTCTTTACAAACAGCAGACTCAGCAAAAACCTGAAAGCACATAAATCACAAGATAGGAGACAGTATTAGCGGTAGCTTGGCCTTGGCAACGTGTTTTTTTTTAATCTTGAACTGAATACATTGTAGTAGTCTACCTCCACAATAGTGTGGGAAATACCCCAGCTGTCGTTAATCATAAGAGATAATGTCTGATAATGTGTTAAATTACAGTCAGACGTAATCTGTAATTATTTGCTTGCGTTACAACAGAACAAAACAAAAAAACATCGTCCAACACCTACTACAACCTAATACAATGTTACAAGTAGGCGCGAGCTAGTTACAAGATGTAGCACTAGGCTAGGCGCAAGTAGCCTGACAAGCAAGACCTCTAAGGCGCGAGAGGAATTGGAACGAAAATGCGGCATATCTGTCGCCTCAGGGTAAATAAATCCCGCCGAAAGTCCCCAAAAAGAAAACTGAAGTGGAAATGTTAAAATATGATACATTGACTGTATATAAGATACTACCAAACGTCGTAATCGTTTTGAATAAAGTTGTAGTAAACATTGGGACACAGCCCTCAGCATTTTCCTTAAAATTTCATAACATCCACTCGTCATCACACTTCACATTTATGGTAACATAAACTGGCGTTGTCGCGTTGACTAATTAATAGGTTAAAAAGAAAACTGAGGATTTGACATTTTACTGACGACAAAACGTAGTGTCACATAATTTATGGCCAGGGTAACAGGTAGACTAGACAGCATCGAACGGTTGGCTTGCCTAGCTAGCTTTACTAAGACCACTTCGATAGGACATCGAAAACATTTGTGTTGTTTAACATACCAAGTCAATCTCATGAACGCGTGGAGTTTAAAACAATAAAGCTGTAAAGTGGGACTTACTCGGCTTAGCTCGCGTTTCCAATGCAATGTCTGCCGGCCAGTGGCAAATCCTGCGGCGTTGGCTCCATCACTTCCCTGGCCGCTGGCTCCAGCCTTCTGCTCCCGTTGAGTTGAGTCAGTGTGGACAGTAGGAACAGCGTCCTTTATCAGCCTCACCCGATCCTTACACCGAAAACCCATACTCAACTCCATGAGGTCCCCAGACTCATAACAATCGGTGGTGAAATGAGCTCCACATATCACAGAGTTCGCGGTCACAGACGAGGCTGTAAACTCGGCCCTCTTTACCTGGACAAAACGAACCCAAGCCCGAAAACGTTTGGTCTTCCTGCTCGGGAAGAAATGGACTCGGTGTCCAGACAGAGAGGTGTTCGTACACCCACCACAAACACAATAGTTAACCATCACTACTCGCAACAACAACTATATCACAACAACTCGCTATTCAAAAACTCCGCAGATATCCCTCAACTCGAACTCCGACGAGCAGTAGTTTATATAGTCTAGAGGAATTCCCGAATCCCTCTTGCTACGTCATAGAACCTTACAACCGCGGGAAAGAGATAGTTCAATTTTGTTACAAAACGGTACCTTTTAATCTATTTTTCGGATGATGGGGATGGTGGATCGTGGCCATTTTTTCACAGACCTTTTTAAATTTATTTATAACCAATTCTAAATGTAAATTTCATCATAGAAAAAAACTTGCAAGTGGCCCTTTAAGGATGTGCAAAGCTGTCCCAACGTGTTTTGGTGTTGGGATTTTGGCAATTGCATTGCAGATATCCTGGGCAAGGTTGAGAACTTGTTCTTTCTAGCTGCAGTGACGGGTCTTCAGCCATACTTCCAGGCATCTGGTGACTTCCACTAGCTTGAGCCATTCTGGCTTGTCTTGCTTCTTTCAGGGCCTCCTTACGTTGGTCCTGGAGCTCTTTCCGTATTCTCTTTGCAGTGTTGTAGAAAGAGACTATGGTGTCATCTGGGGCCTGATTTATAAAACGTTCTTACGCACAGATTTGATCTTAGAGTGTTCGTACGAACGAATTCACGTCAAAGTACAGATTTATAAAAAACATCTTTGACGTGGGAAAGTACTTATTTCCACGTCAGGTTCCAGCTTGGCGTACGACCATTTCCTTGTGGTTATGCCTGGTATTGCAGATATTTTCCGATGCACGGGCTAGGAATTTCATTAAAAAAGACAATCTCGCCTCTTTCACTGTAATATGATTATGATTAGGCTGATATAAGCAGAAGTACCCTACCAATACTTATAAAATATATATTTCGATTATATATATCGATTCCCATACAGTGCCCAGGAACAGCAAGAAGTGAAGGAGGATTTCCTGCGTAAAACAGGGTTCCCAAATGTGATCGGTGCGATAGACTGCACCCACGTTGCCATACGAGCTCGACATGTGAACGAGTATATGTATGTCAACAGGAAAAACTTCCACTCCATAAATGTGCAGCTCATTTATGATGCTCGTATGGCAATCTTGAATGCTGTTGCGCGCTGGCCAGCGTCAACGCACGATTCCTTCATTGTGCGTAATTGTAGTGTTGGAAAGTTTAAAATGTCGCCCAATTTATTTGCTTTTTTAGAAGGAACATGAGGTTAAATTAATAATTTCTGTCAACGGGAGACCGAGGTTATCCTTTGAAGAAATGGCTGCTCACCCCGATTGCGCACACGGAGACAGCCGAGGAGGCCCACTTTAACACTAAACATGCCCGTGCGCGGTCGGTAGTGGAGCCCAGCATCGGCATGCTGAAGGGAAGGGAATTTTTTTTCTTGCGTGCCTAGTTGGCATTGTCACAGAGAGTTTTTGCTTTGAGGATGAGCTCATTTTATATGTTAATTCATTAAACAGGGGCGTTTTGAGGGCGGAGCATTCAGCTGCACACAATTCCACGATCATTTGTGATTTATAACCGAATGATTGGCGTACGCATGGATTTCGTGCGTACGTTCGTTTTCTCTGAATCGCACTTACGATCAAATCAGAAAAGTTCTTAGATAAAATCAAGGAAGGTTTCTACGCAAGTCTTTATAAATGAGGCCCCTGGTGTCAACTCATCATCACTTTCTTCTTCATACTCTGCCTCTTCAGTTTTCTCCTTAAGTTCCTTTAACTTTGACAGCATGCAGCCAACATTCAATTCTGCTGAGCAAATCAGACTAGAACATCCTTTTTGCGGCACAACCATTATTTTACAATTACTACCTACTTCATAGTGCCTTCTAAGGCCAATCAAAGACTGAGATCTGTAAGAGGTAACATTGTGAACTCCATGGCTTTTCAAGTATTTACGGAACTCATCCCTCAAAGCAGTAACAAAGAATATGGCATTGTCTTTGAAAAGGGGCTCCTCTATCCGAGATATGAGTTGGTTCAGTGCAGCGTCATATGGAGTGGTGGCAATACTAGTCTTGTTCTGCGACTGAAGTCGCTTTGTCAGGTAGTTGGTCATGCATTCCTTGTGATACCGGAAGTCCTCAGCAATCATATCAGTACACTTGTTTCCATCAGGACCATGGATCTTGTGTAGCATCTCTTCATCTTCAAGAATGTTTGCTTTTGTCTATACTGCATTCTGTCTGTCGTAAGTGGCAATCAAAATAAGGGATCTATTGCCCCTGGTTGTGCGTGCTCTTCCACAAATGAAGCACTCTTCCTTGTGTTTGGTTGGCTGTGGCATTGACATCCGTGTTTTTTTAGACCTGCTGCTGTCTGGCTCACGATTAAGCTCGGCTTCAAATAAAGTGCTTTCTGGCTTTTCAGCTTTTTTCCTCTTCTGGTCAACAGTTTTACGGTTTGTGTATTTTGCACGACATTGTGTGTGTCACAAAGGATTCCTCCCCAGAAAGTCACATTCAGGTTGCAGGTCACTGTCAAGTCTGTATGAGACATTGTCCTTTCTGTTGGTTACAGCATATATGAGGGAAGGGTAGCCTTGATTTGTCAGATTCTGAAGAGGACCAGCACCACTATCTGTTTTCTGACATATTACGCAAGCAGCATAGTTGGTACTGAGCAGCTTTCTCTCCAGCTGTTTGTTTGAAAACTCAGGCTCCATCCTGTACTCTTTACTCTGTGGTCTCCTCTCTAATCCTCTCCACTTTTCTCCTCTTTTACTCCTCTCCACTATTCTCCTTTCCCTCTTCTCTCTGATTCAGTCAACTCGTATAGAGTTCTTCAGTCTGCCTGTCTGTCCTGGTCAATTCACTCTTTCTTCCTCCACACTCTCTCTTGTTCAGTCCACCACTGTCCTCTTTACTTTTTTCTCCTCCTTTCACTCACATCTTCTGTTCAATCCTCCACTCTCCTCTATTCTCAACTCCTCTTTACTGTCCCTTTCAATCCTATACACTAGAAGATAAAACAGCCATATATAACACCCCCCCCCCCCCCCCAAAGGCAGAGAGACATGGTGCTTCTGTGCATGGCACCTTCTCAGCAAGCAAGGCCACCTGCAGTTCACTTAGGGGGCACCCCAATGTGCCGATTGCAGCGATATGACACACGGAGCTTTTTATTTTATTGTATTTTTTTTCCCTAAGCGCTCGTGGCGCCCCCCACAAAATGGCGCCCCGGGCAGCTGCCCTGTTCGCCCGTGCCTAAAACCGCTACTGTAAACATGTATTATATGTGTTTTAAATGGCTATTACAAGTTAATGCATTGAATATTTACTTTACATACTTTAATACTTTAGCTAAAATGATTTCAATCTTTATATCCATAACCCTAAATATCATGCTAACCGCTAGCCTTAGCATGCTAAGCTAATCGCTAAGATATAATAATAATAATAATAATAATAATAATAATAACCTTTACTTGTATAGCACAGTTCATACATACAAGATGCAGCTCAAAGTGCATGATGCTAAATATCCAGTGTGCCTTTCGGAATTTTGAGAGTAGCATAAAATTCTATTGTGGTTCTGGGCCTGTTGATTGCTAGCCTGGGCACGCCCATACTTCCTGTGCCGCTGCATTTGAATTTCGCTTGCAAAGTCAGTCTGGCCAAGCTCCCATTCAACACCGTTTCTACATTAACAGAGAAACTGGGACCAATGAAAATCTAGCATTTCAAAAAGGAAATGACGCGGTAGTTTAGCGACCGGAAATCTACCTCAGTCACTGTCAACATGGCGAACGTGGAGCAACGGCAAGATTTCAATGCAGCTGTAGCTGCTGTTTTGGAAGATCGGTGAACATGTTAGCCAACGAAGTCTACAAAGAAAATCTCCTTGGCATTGTTGTCGACAAGGTTCATCTGACTTATAAATGGTAAGTGTTGCCAAGTCAAACCAGTTTACAGTATGTAAATAGCAGAACAACACAGTAATATCTTGCAAAGTTGTGGAGCTATTTCATTGACAAAATAGCTGCACGTTACATTGTCAGCGATAGCATATGGAATTTCGAGCTTTTGTGCCGTTACGTTTTTGTTTACTCATATGCACGTTACTATTCTCTGTCTTATACATGGACAATAATGTGATTGGTCGAAGCTTTGTCCAGTAGCAAACACAGGCATTTCACACACGTGGGTTAAGCCCGCCCTCTGAGAAATGGGTTTACAACACAGCTTGGCCAGACCAATGTTTGCAGAGCATTGATAAGTCGCGTTAGCCAGGCTAGTTGATTGCCATCAAGTAGTGAAATCATCACAGATCCATTAATTTTGGATGGATTTTTATATTTTTTTCTGTGGAATGAGTATACTGTTTGCTGAAAAGGATGGCATATTGGCTGATGTCATATCTTGGGGGAGTAGTTGATTAGTAGTGAGGTAAAGATGACAATATTGGGAAAAAGTCAGAAAACGCCTAATTTTTTTGCATTAAAATGAGCCAAAATCATGTAGAAATGTATTTTAAGAACTATGTTTTCACTGAATGTTGTCACCACATATGTTATTTGTATCTGGAATGCATTTATTGTCAGCTTACCCAACCCACTGAGGATTTCGGGAAATTTTTAATTTTTCGAACTTTTCTATCAAAAAATGAGCGGTACATACACTAAAATGGCCAAAAAAAAATTCGCGATATTTCTGACAGAGCACACCCTCCAATTATTAGTCCTTACACCGTGTCCTAATTGAACGCGATGCGAGCGACAGCGACCGTCAAAATACATTCCATTCCATTATTTTCCGTTGGACTGTCCTAACTGAATGCGATGCGACATCGCGCGACAGTAAGCGTTGCGACGCGACGTTTTGAAAGAGGTTTTGTCGCTTGGTCTGTTTCTATTTTTGTCGCGTCGCATCGCATCGGAGCAACAATAATGGATGAGTCGAGGTTAATTGAATTGGTGGAATTAAGGCCTTATCTTTTTGACCCGTCAACCAAACAGTATAAAGACCTTAATAAGGCTGCCAAGGGCTGGAAGGAGATCGCCGGGGAGCTGAACATTTCAGGTAATAAGTAGTTTTGTTTGTTTGTTTAAGTATTAATGGCACAAGATGACTCTTCCTACAGCCTACATTTTAAGCAGTGTTTCTAATCTAAATTTGTGTTTATTTTACCAAATCAGGTCAAAATAGGCCTATCTTGTCTGTTCAGCCTGAACACACAAAGTGTTGAACTAACACTGTGTGTTAATTTTTCATATTTACAAGTGAGATCCAACGTAGGCTTATCCTGATATTCTGCCCTAGCGATGAGTAGGCTAAATAACAATGCTAGACAGATATAGCGAACGATTGACAGTTGCTGTCAATGATTCACTGAACATACATACAATATATACGGGTGAGCAGAACCGTAACACCCTGAATATAACACACAATGGTATTACCTTAACTCATTAATAAGAGCATCTTTAATATGAAGCGTAACAAGATTGATAGCAAGCTAACAACTTGTATAGCTAGTGAGCACGCGCATGTTAACTTTTTTTTACCTTTTCTTTAAAACTAAATCAATTTCATTTGCTTGTCAGTATCAACAGAGATAGCCTACACATTTTAAGTGTAGATATTCAAACAGATAGCAAAACAAAACTTACGGACATATCTACTACAGATCTACTCCAAGGATCGGCGAACACACAGCACAGCATAGTTTGAAAACCAAATGAACCTTTCTCTGCAAATATTATCATGACCAGTAGATGGCGAAACAACACAACTGCATAGAGAGAAACTAAGGAAACTGATTAAACTGTGAATTAAAGTCACAAAAATTACACCAAAGCCATAACACCTGAAAAATGATGTATCCTCATGAAATGTGTTTTAAAATTTGCTTTTCGTCTTTTCTAACAGATCCAAACATTTGTAAAAATAAATGTAAGTCACTGAGAGACACATTTAATCGAGTAAGGAAAAATAAAGCAGCAAGTGGGTCGGCGGCAGGGAAGAACCGGTGGAGGCACTTTGGGGCACTGAGCTTCCTGCTTCCACACCTCAAGCAGCGAAGGTAGGTTTATGTACAGTTTATTCAAATACCAATGATGTTGTGTGTGTGTGTGTCTGTGTCTGTGTGTGTGTGTGTGTGTGTGTGTGTGTGTGTGTATATATGTGGTCTTCTGCTTTACATGTCAAATGTGAGAACATCACCGTTTTCTACTTGCAGTTCCTCAAGTAACCTAATTCATGAGGAAGAGAATGAGGATGGAGAGGAAGAGGAAGACGAAGAGGAAGTTGATGTGGAATGTGATGAAGATGTGGATGTGGAAGAGGATGGAGATAAAACAGAGGATGATGGAATGGAGAGAGAGGCAAGGGGAACCAGCAGGGAGGAAAGAGGGCATACATACTCTTCAAAAAGAAGACGGGCAGAAGCATTAAAAAAGAAACCTTCCACGGATGACCTGTATGCTATTTTACAGCAACCCATGACACCAGATGACCCAGACGAATTGTTTTTACTAAGTTTACTCCCGGATCTAAAGAAAGTAGTACATAATAAGGGGCAGCTGAAATTGCAGCTTATGTCAACCATTTTAAATTGGGAAAACCAAAATTTTCACCCTAACACTCTCCCACCCACCCAGCCGTACCAATCCCCCTATATGCATACCACCCAGTCCACCCCATACAATTACACATATTAAAAAAAAATAAAAAATAAAAAACTTGTATTGAATTGTCCTTTCCACTTACCTCAGTGTTATCACCACCTAAAGCTAAAGATTTTATCCATTAAATGTCTTACCAATTGTTTCTTGGAGCAAGAATAAGAAGTGACCACCTGACTTTTTTGGTGCCTTGCAGTCAACCACTTAAGCCATAATTAGGTCATGGACAAGTTGTATTCAAACTGAAATGACTTCATTTCCACAATACATGGGTAAACAGTTCAAAACATTTTATTTAACACAACCACACTGCATTTTCACACACACACACACACACACACACTTAATACTCTGTGAAATATTGCACAAATTTGTCCCGGATGGTGAGAGCTGCCTGACCACCTCTGTTGGGGTGAGCTGCTGCCACATGGGAGTGGGGAAAGTGGACACCCTGCCATGGAAGGCTGCATTCTGCATCTCCAGGCCGAGAAAGAAAATTGTGCAGAATGCAGGCTGCCATAATTAGGGTGTCCACTTTCTCCACTCCCATGTGGATCGGACGGAGGAAAATCCTCCACCTCGCTGCTAAGATGCCAAATGCCTTCTCAACAGACATCCTCGCCCTTGATAACCTGTAATTAAATTTTTGCCGGTCTCTGGGAAGATTACGGCCACCGTAGGGTTTTAGGAGGTAGGATTTCAGGGGAAATGCGGCATCTGCCACAATGACATGGGCATGTCACCAAGAAACGCTGCCCCTGGCAGGGGCTTTGGTGGTGGGATATTGAGGGTTTGGTTCTCCAGCTCCCTGGCCAGGGCAGAGTTTCTGAAGACCCCACCGTCACTTGTGCGGCCAAAGTCTCCGACTTGCACTGCCAGGAACCTGTACTGCGCGTCCACAAGGGCCAGCAAAACCAGGGAGAATGATCCTTTATAATTATAAAAAAGGCTCCCACTTCCAGGAGGCGCAACTATATTAATATGCTTGCCATCCAAGGCATCTAGACAATTGGGGAAGTCCCACTTCTCCCAGAAGTCCTGGGATACTTTTTCCCAGGTCTCTCTGGTTGGTCTTGGGAGGAAGCGGCTTATCATTCGTTTCCTTATGGCCTTGGTGGTGAGATGGATGCAGTCAGAGACCGTCTGCACTCCTACTCTGTAATCGTAGGCCATAGAGTGCATCGAGTCTCCTGATGCCAAGTATCTACAATGGAAAAGAGAAATGTAGTTTTGAACATTCCCAGTTGTAAAAAATTATGTGAAAATGTATTCTTTGTGTCTCTTACCTAATAGTGATGGCCAACCTTTGCTTGGCCTCAATTGGTTCCCGGAAATTAGTGTGTTGTTTACTTATGTCTGGGCCCACAAATGACAGCACCTCCTCTAACTGCGTCGCCGACATCCTAAAATAATTATGGAAGCGCTTTCCATCCAGCTCCAGCTCTTTGCAAAGGTTGTAATAAGCACCCTGCTGCTTACGGGCCTTATTTAATGGGTGGACCCACTCTCTAGATTTTGTTTTTAAGAGCAGAAGTGCAGCCACCTTTCTCCTTATCTCTTGTCTTCGGCGATAGGGTCCTGAGATAGATAGATAGATAGATAGATAGATAGATAGATGGATAGATGGATAGATAGATAGATAGATAGATAGATAGATAGATAGCATTTGCTTATGGTCACAATTGGTTTACTGGATTATGGATTATATGCCATGGTTACTGTCAAAGTAGGCAAGCCTAGGCCAGGTTGAGGGTAGCTGTTATTGTGTTAATCTGTTATTATGACAATATTACATGACTAGGCCATCTTATATTATATGAATTTGATGTCGTGAGTATAACTATAACTACTACAACTACTGTAGTGAAAAAAAAAGTCCCTGCTACTGTAGGCCTACTGGCTATATCGCGTCTGATTGGGGACCGGCCTTTTTAACCACACCCCCTAGTTACACAAAGAGTCTATGGTTACAGGTAGCCTATGAAACCAATTGCATTACTGGTCTATGATCAACAGATAGTTTGATATTGACGTCGTATTTTTACAAGCATAACTTACCCATTTCTTCAGCTGACTGTCTCCTCTTCTATGTGGTCGCAAAAAATACCGTTGCCATTTGAAAGGATAAATACACACGCGATTACGGAACATGACGTAACAAACGAAGGCAGTGAGGACATGGAAAATGTGCAGTGCGACGCGATGCAGCGTCGGTCGGTCGCATCGCGTTCAATTAGGACACGGTGTTAGGGTCAAAGTCAATAAAAAAAACACAAATAAAAAGTATGGCAGACCATGCCAGGTTCAACCCATTTTATTGAGCTTTTGAGACTTTGGCTCCCTGACTATACCTGTGCGATCAAACCATTGCAAATGGTCCAGAACGCTGCAGCGCGACTGGTTTTCAACCAACCCAAAAGGACATGTTACCCCACTCTTCAGCAATCTGCACTGGTTGCCAGTAGCTGCCAGAATTAAACATAAGGCTCTAACACTAGCCTACAAAGTCATTTTAGGTTCTGCCCCTGCTTATCTTAATGTCTTACTAAAGGCTCACGTCCCGTCCAGGGCGTTGCGATCCGCTCACACAAATCGTCTATCTGTACCCTCGCCTCTCACAAAGCAAGGTCACTCTAAACTCTTCCCTCTGGTTGTCCACAAATGGTGGAATGACCTACCAGTTGCGACAAGAACAGCAACATCCCTCCCTACCTTTAAAAAACTTGTAAAAACCCTTCTCTTCCGAGAGTGCTTCCCTTCCTAACAAAACTAACAATCACTAAACCAACTCTCTCTTTCTCTATCCCTATGTGGAAGTACATATGTCTGTAGTGTCCCTGCCCCGGGAAACTTCAGACACATGCACCTCCCAGTATGTATAAAGGTTGTCTGCTTACTCTGTGTCCCTTTACACCGCTGTTTGCTTGTGTGCTCCTTTTTTTGTAAGTCGCCAAATGCAATGTAATAATGCAATGTAATGTAATGTATTTCTATAGTAGGTTGACCCTTCAATGACCAGTGAACACATCACATCTTGGAGTGCTGCATGCATATACTGCTTGTTGTGACCCACCACATTGTAAATAGAGCTACTCAAAGTGGTTTTTAGCGGAAGGAGGCCTTTAATAGTTTTAGAAATTGTGCTACAAGAATCACTGTTAGTGTTTAATTCAGAAAAAAACTGTAAATTTACATTAGGCGAGTTATACATGATTTTATGTTAAATTAACAGTACCTTTTAGAGAGACAGTTTCCATCTATAACCTTAAAACCTTATACGTCTCGATACCATGCCTTATAACCCAGGTCGCCATGTTGGCGTGTTCACATCAAACCCGCCCCGGCCAAAAGTGTAGGGTCTGAGACGTGTTGATTGCCATGTCATTTGGACATGCCAACCCAAGTCAGCCAATGTAAAAGGTACAGGCGCCCCGGTAACTTTGGTTAAAAATTGTGGGTTTGTCTGCAGTGTGAAAGCATTTCTTGACAATTATCCAGAGCGACTTTATTTTTTAGGTACAAGGACAGTCCCCCTGGAGCAATGTGGGGTTAGATGACCAAACGTGTGCTTTGAGAGTTTCTCATAAATTGCCTGTTAGAAGCTACTTTTAGCCTTAACATTCTTTGTGAATATGGACCCTCACCCTTATTCCAAGCCCCTCCAAACCTGGGAGCCTTTTGCCAAATCTGTATTTCCTTTTGAAATGTGGGTTTCATTTGGGACACATATATCAATCTTTTTCATTTCTGCACAAATGCCTGTCTTGAGGGACATAAAAATACAAATAAGCTTATTACACAATTAGTAGATCCAAGTCGTAGCTCTGTTAGGTACTTGTCTATTATCTGGGAGTACTGGTATGAGTCCCTTCATTAGCTCTTTTTTTTATTTTATTTTTATGTTGTACGTATATGAATGTGAATTGTATTGTATATTTGTTATGTATATTTGAATTGTATTGTATAATTGTTGTTTGTATTGTGTTTCCCCTGTGGGCCTTGAGCCTGTAATAAAGTTTTATATATAACTGCTAAGGAGCAGTGCAGCACTGCATCTCGGTCTCTGCTCCCATCCTGTGCAACTCACATAAAAGTTCCACACATAGCTACCCCCCCTCCTCACCCCACTTCACCCAACCCTCCACCACCTCACTATGTGTGAATGCCTGACATCTATATATAAACACAGACCTGTAGTTTTTTTTAGCACTATTTTACGAGCAGGGTTGTCACCAACCAGAGGACTGCAACAGAGGGCTGCTGCAAGGCACACACTTCAGTGAACCAGGGCCAGAAATGAGATGCATTATTACAGAAACTCCCACAATCCAAAAAAGTAGTGAGGCGAAGAAAGAAGGAAATAAATAAGGGAAGGGGGGGGGGTTCTCATGGTTTTACAGACAACATCAGGTTTGGTTTCTGACATAAGACAGAGATTTATACAACCTCAAGTATTAAGTTCTATACACAGAGCACAGCTATTGTAGATAAGGTCTTTTTAATATATTAACACCATTATAGTCTACAGTACATTCCCCCAAAGTACATTCCTTCCTCAAAAGAAGTTTCCCAGGAATAGCAGCCTTTACTCATCTTGCCTCTGACATGTCAGTGCTGCTAAAACAGTGCATCAGTCTTTTCTGTTTTCCTGCATTCTTACATATTCCTCAACTGGCTAAGCACTTCAAACTACAGTGTGTGTATTAGAAGTGCTATACTAATACTACTACTACTACTACTACTAATAGTAATAATAATAATAATAATAATAATAATAATAATGATGATAATAATAATAACTAGAAAAGCACTCAGAGAGCGCAGACCTCCGCCAAGGCAGCTTAAGTCTCCACCTTATTGTCATTCTCACCTTAAGACATTAAAATACATTAATCATGTTAAAACATTTTATTACTGGTGTAATAGTTAACTAGTGGGTTTGTTCACTCATGCTCACACGAACTTGGTTGGCTCTTCGGTGCAGGAAAGTACTTTATCTAATTTCCACTGCCAACATGAACTACTGGGCTGCTCACCACTACCGCTCTAACTGTCCTCTGTCTTTCACTGAACCCTCTAACCAAAAACTCAACAACTCCTTGACCCGCAACAGGAGCCTCATTTCCGTACCAACCTATATTCCCTCCTTTCAAAATAAAAGTCTCTGTAGATTCCATGCTACACTGGTAACTTCACTGAATAAAAAAATCCTGGATCCAGATGGTTATCCGGATCACTACCCAAATCAAATCAGTTCTAAATTAGGCCACTTCTGACCTATCCTGAAAATTTCATCAAAATCCATCCATAACTTTTCGAGTTATGTTGTTCACAAACAAACAGACAAACAGACAAACATAACCTCCTTGGCAGAGGTAATAATAATAATAATAATAATAATAAGAAGAAGAAGAAGAAGAAGAAGAATAGTAAGTCATAGTAGTAGTAGTAGTGGAAAAATCTTATCCACAGGTCAAGTTGCCATGCCTGTTTATTAAAAAGTGCAATGGCCAACTCCAGCTCAATGTTTTTGCAATATATTTGTGGCAGCCAGCTGTGACATCAAACTGCAGTGATTATCCTTTAGTTAGGCCCGAGACTTGTACTTTGTGATAAGCTATAACCTGTGACTTTTTAAGGTATCTTGACAGAGAAACTTCACACTGACACAGTGGATTGCTCTTGAAGGAACCACACTAGCGGTCAAAAGTTTTAGAACACCCTAATTTTTAACAGTTATTTATTGCAATTCAAGTAGTGAAAGTTCAATGAATACCCTGAAATGGTACAAAGGTAAGTACTGAACAGCCAGAGGTAAAAAAAAAATTGGTTACCTAAAAAAATAACGAAAAAAAGTGTACATTTTAGAATTATACAAAAAAGGCCTTTTTCAGGGAACACAAAGTTGGTTACCTGATCAGCAGCAATGAAGGTTAAATCAGCCTTGACAGCTAGTGCTACTAATTCCTATAGGTGTTCCAACTTTTCTTGATTACTTACAACACCCAATGTTGGTATAAAAGCAGTGTTAAAACACACACTGTGGTACCAGTCCCTCAGGAGCATCAGGTGAACAGTATTGTACTGCAGAAAGTAGTAATGCTACAAAAATGACAAGAAAGGGGCAATTAACATTGATAGAGAGACAGACCATCATAACACTTTTGCAAAAGAAAGTCAAGGTGTTAGTGAGTACAGTTTTCTTCACCATCAAAAGGCACTCAAAAACTGGGGGAAACTGACAGGAAGTGGTCTGGCAGACCCAAAGCCACAACTGAATCAGAGAACATGTCTCTAAGATTTAACAAATTGTGTGATAGGCAGCTCACAGGACAACTTCAAGCAACCAATATGACTACCAATATGGCTACAGCGCAACCTACAGCAACCTACAAATGACACAACTTCTGCAACAAACTTTGGAAGAACTTTCTGAAGAATATTTGATTTCTCTTGCAGAACGAATGCCATGAGTATGCTCAGGTGGCTACTTTGATAA
Organism: Setipinna tenuifilis; assembly: GCA_030347295.1. Classification (NCBI taxonomy): domain Eukaryota; kingdom Metazoa; phylum Chordata; class Actinopteri; order Clupeiformes; family Engraulidae; genus Setipinna; species Setipinna tenuifilis. The sequence continues at coordinate 35,255,544 of CM059266.1, read as the reverse complement.
GTCAAAAGTTTAGAATACATTTTGGTTTATAAATTGATTTCATGATTTTTTTTCAACTTAAATTGCTTATTTGTTCTGTGCATTCATTTAGATAGAGTGTAATGACACAATAAACTGATTTTTTATGACCAGTAGTGTTATATCAAAAGTGAGTACACCCCTAACATTTTTGTACTTTTTTTATTATATATTTCCATGGGAGAAGTCTAAAGATATAATACTTTTCTAGAATGTAAAGTAGGCAGTGTACAGCTTAATAAAAAAAAGTATGCAAATGTTAGGGGTGTACTCACTTCTGTGACATACTGTATATATATATATATATATATATATATATATATATATATACTGTATATGTGCTGCTCTCAACATTGCACATTATTGTCTATTACCTGTCCATCTACACAGTCAAAATAAGAGCCCCATTGTAACAATTGAGGGCATATTACATACATGTCTACATCCCCATGTTAATAATTCCCTCTCGTGTGACCTGCAGAGCCTGTCATCCACAAGCCGACAGAGTCACGAGTTCACACAGTACTTTCAAGTTCCTGACGGAGACATGGCTTTCCCGTACATCTGGAGCTGAAACGATTCTAGTGGAAGCCTCTCCCCCTGATCACAACTTTTTGTTCACCACGAGGGAAGGTAAACAGGGAGGAGTGATTGCAACGATATTCCCCAACTACTTCGTCTGCACAGAGTGTAATTTTGGTGTTTCTCAGACTTTTGAACACTTGCCTTTTGTTATCAGAGAGAGTGGTCACATTCTGGTTTTATCTATATACAGACCCCCTAAATTTAATCCAGATTTTATATCTGAATTCTCTGTGCTACTGTCGCTTGCCATTCTTAAGCATGACAGTGTAATTGTACTGGGTGATTTTAATTTGCTACAAACGCAGCGTTTGCTCCCAGCTGCAAATGACCACATAAATCTCCCAAAAAATCATTTAATCCTGGTCTCTTTACCTCCAATTTCTGACTTACATTGTGACACTGTCACTGTTAAACCATGTAAAAGAACATTTCGCCCTAGAAAAATACCAACAACAATATGCCAACTCGCAAGGGTTCGAGGTCTTATCTGCCACTTGAACGCACGAAGTCTAGCCCCTAAACTAGACGAAATTAAAATCTTGCTTCAACAGTCTAAAGCCCATGTAATGGCAATCTCTGAAACATGGCTAACACCCAACATTCCAGGGGCCGGATTCACAAAGCTTTCTTAAGAAAAAAAAAGTTCTTAAGTGGTACTTTTCTCTTAACTTTTGTCTTAGGATAAAACTTAAGAAGATTCCATATTCTCCAATAAAATTCTTAAGTTTTTTCTTAACTTTCTTCTTATCTTTTATCTTAAGAACAATGTTAAGAACATTTGATATTCTTGAAAGCTTAGTTCTTAAGATTCTTCTTAGTATTTTTCTTATCTTTAAGACAACCCTTCACCATATCTTACCACAGCCACATAGAGAAGGTAAGCCTCTATTTATTTTAACAAATGTCTACGGAATTATAAACTATATTAAATAATTAAATAAATAAATAAAATAAAATAATAATAGACATGTTTTTGTAATTTAAGTTTGCCATCAATGTTTTTGTACATGTATTATTAGTTATATTATGCAGGCTACATACATTGACTCCAACTGACAGTTAAGTTAGGCCTTCTTATGATGGGCCTTCACACCATGTTTAGCTCATAGGCTGAGTTGATGTAGGCTATACCTTACATTAAATGTACCCTACAGTAATGTGATATGCAGACAATAGTTCATGAATCCAGGGTGTATTTAAGTTAATAATTTAATCATGGTAATTTTATGATGTTTGGATCAGTCATTTCATTTCATTAAAGTCTAGGCCTATGTGTGTGGATCATTTATTAATGCAGACATTGACTGACTGTTAATGCCTATGTACAGAACACTGATTTCTGTATTTGTTCCTTCTAATTTCTAGATGGAGATGTTATGGATTGCGCATAGGGAGGCACATCCACAGAGGCCTCTCAGAGATAGATTAGATCCCCTCAGACTGCCTGACCATGTTTTAGTGAGGCAGTACAGGCTCCCTAGGCCTGCAATTATATTTCTAATTCGCCTATTGGCCCCCGATCTCGAGCGACGCACTAAGCGTTCAGCACCTCTGCCTGTAGCCTTACAGGTAATGTTGGCCCTACGTTTTTTTGCTTCGGGGACTTTTCAAATGGTGCTAGGGGGTACATTGGGAGTCAGCCAGTCGTCAGTGAGTCGGGTTGTAAGAGGTGTGGCAACTGCTTTATGTAGGAGGGTGGGAATGTTTATCAAGTTCCCCATGACTGCTGCACAATGCATCACCACCAAGCAGCAGTTTGCGGAAATTGAAGGGTTCCCAAATGTGCTGGGGGCAGTTGATGGGACCCACATCGCAATTAAAGTAAGTGGTTTTTTTTTTTTGTCTGTTTACTTTGTTTTGTATTTACAAAATGTATAATCTTGTCTTGTATTTCACATTTAAGATTGTTTTTCATTTACAAAATATTTCTAGGCACCACATGAAGATGAGGAAATTTATGTAAATAGAAAAAGTGTGCATTCCATAAATGTCCAAGTCATCTGTGATGCAACTCTGCGGGTTACCGACCTTGTGGTGAAGTGGCCAGGGAGCACCCATGACTCATTCATGTTAATGAATTCTGGAACAGGGGTCAAATTCAATGAAGGGCAGATGCAAGATGGGTGGTTACTAGGTATGGAATTACACAAGATACATTTTCAAGATATACTTAATGTGTTGTTATTTAAAAGCAATTTTGTAATAGGCCTTCATGTCATACCGGTAGGTGACAGTGGCTACCCCCTGAGACCATGGCTGATGACACCGATTATCCACCCAGCTACAGAGGCAGAGCGGCGCTACACCCGTGCTCAGTGCAAGACCCGGAGTGTAGTGGAGAGGTGCATTGGTGTGGTGAAGTCGCGATTCCGATGTATTGACCGGTCTGGTGGAGTGCTACAATATACCCCTGAAAGGGCATGCAAAATAATAGCATGTGCCTTCATCCTACACAATTTGTGCATGATGTTCCGCGTGCCACTACCCAACATTCCCCCAAATGACCATGACGGAGAGGAAGAGGATGGCCTAAATGACCCTGCCCCTGCCCCATGCCAGTCGGGGATCCAAGTTAGGCAGGATCTCATCCAACGAAGATTCAATTTATAATCTACAAATACACAATAAATCCAATACATACAAATCAATATGTGCATCATTGTTAATTTATTTTAAAATTCTCTTTTTTTTAGTTCCAATTTCGCCTTTGCGATCTCTAATTTTTGTCTCTCAATTTGTAGCAATTCCTCCTGCACTCTCCGTAGTGCAGACAGTTCCCTCAGGATCTGCCCTTGCATTGCGACCATTTCGTCTGTCGCAGTCCTTCCAGTAAATCCAACCCCAATGTCCCCCAGTAGGCCTGAAAGGGACAGGGCATCCTCAGGCTTCTGAAACAACATGTAAAAGAAAATTATGAGTTATGTATGATTGTGACAGAAAATAATACACATGACACAGATCAGTGAAATGCATTTGTTGCACCGCTTGTGAACTTACTTCTTGTTCCTCAGAGCTGGGTAACTAGGGAATGGTTGACAGTAACACTGAAGGCATTGGGTCTGGAGAGGGCACGTTGTACAGTGTCAGGACCGCAGTATCTGTAACAGATTCAAGGACATTACTGAGCATGGCAGATATGCCTGTGTGAAAACAACTGTGTTGTAATGTGTTGCAACCTGAAGCAATTTTGCAGCAGTAGCCTTGGCATATTGCAATAGAACTAATATTTTAAATACAAAAATATTACAATATGGTATTACAGGATATGTAAATACAGCACTAAAATAAGCTAGGCCTATATGGGTCTAGGCATACTGCAATTCTTTATGAGAAGTTGACTATGTTCTTGCCCAAATCTTATTCGTTCATGGACATAATGAAATACACAATGTCATGGACTATATTAAAAGGTAAACATCACTGGGTAGCCGATTGGTAGGCTAGTATGTGTCACAACATCTGTGCTTGTGGTGTATGGGCACTGGGCAGGAGACGTGTTTTAAGACTGTGTGAAGAAACAACACGTCTTTATACATTGTAACAAGACATCGGAATGAAAACGTAGCCAAGTTACATCCACTGAGTGAGTGGCTCATTGTGGCTACTGAGAAGGGTGTAAACGGCTACTGGCTAGCTGTGTTAGCATACCTTCATTATTTTCGATGTCGCCGGTGTCCACTCCTCCCGGCTCTCCTTCCACGGCCCTTTCCCCAATAACAGATAATATCTTTTCTTCTAGCGCATCGAGCTGTATTGTAGTCACCCCCTTTCCCGTTGCCCTCATTTCCCTGGCCCTTTCCGCCCCCTTCTTTTTGACTTGGGACTTAATGTCCGCCCACTTTTTTTTGACAGCTTCGGCGTCCCTCGAAAACCCTCCTACCGCCGACACCGATTCGGCGACCCTCGCCCAGCCCCTCTTTTTATTTTCCGCAGTCACCCCTACGTTGTCAAACTTCCCAAGCAGTAGTTTCCTCCTTGTAGCCACCTCCTCGACTAAAACTTCCATCTCTTGCTTGGTAAAGTTTTTGCTCCTCTTAGTCTCCATCTTCTTTTTTTACGTTATGCCAAACGTTTAAGTCTCGTGTACGTTTCCCCCAACAAAGAACGTTCTTTTAAGAAGTTCTTAAGTCATTTAGATTCGTAGTCAGATTCGTTTCTTTCAATAGACAATTACACTCTGTGTCGCAAAGACCGCACCGATAAAATTGGTGGCAGAGTTGCTATCTACATACACCAGAAATATGCGCACTCAATCTTAAAGTTCGAAACGGAGTCAGAGTCATTACAAATATTATTAAAATTAACATCGCAACATGTGATTACAATGTAATGTTCGTTCTCAGAGCGCGCTGACTCGTGACTGGTCGCTATTTTAACGTTTACTTTAAATATACCTTCAAAATAAGATACAGATGCGCCAGATACATTTATAAATAACATTTTATTTTCATTCCTTCAACATTCAACAATATTTCAACATTCCGACGTTCAAACATAACGTCAAATCAATGGGACCCTTGCGCTTGTTTCTCTGCAATGAGACAGCCCCATCTGGGAGTGATAGAAGACATTGACACCCGAAGTGTGTTGCTTATGCGTAGTCTACTCCGTTGTTTTGTTTTTGTTGCTGTCACTGCAGAAAACCCCGCTTCACAAAGATAGGATGTTGGAAATGGCAACAGGGTTTTCACTGTTGTGGCGGCGATCTCAGGGTATTCTGCCATGACTTTAATCCAGAACACCGGCAGAGTTGATGTCTCAAACAGTCTTTTAAGGCCGCCGTCATTTGCGATCTCCAACAGTTGGTCTTCTTCTTGCACAGACATGCAGAGTTCAGCTGGCTTGTTGACGAATGGGTCACGGATCCATTCCTTGCCAGTTCGTGGGTCTTTTGCGGTTGGGAAGTAGCGCTCGAACTCCTTCAACAGCAAAGACAGGTGATCGTGCACCAGTATATACCAGAATATGTCGCACAGGTACGACAGTTTTGTGACCCAATCCTCGTCACTGAAATGCGCTGCCAGCGGTGACTTCTTTTCTGAGAGAAATCTTTGCAGCGGCTCTCGTAATTCAAACACTCTGGCCAGTAATTTCCCTCGGGATAACCATCTTATTTCTTGCGCGGCCCGGTAGCAATTGCTCCGCGGCCCGGTACCGGTCTGCGGCCCGGTGGTTGTGGACCACTGCTCTATAGAATTGCGTAAGGCAAAGACTGCTTATTTCAAGGATCAAATTACTCAAGCTGCCTCAAACCCTAAAACACTATGGCAGACACTCAAGACTATCACAGGAGACTATGCAAAGAAAAACAATACACATTCTCAAATTTCTTTAAATGGTACACTTATTTCTGATTCAGAAAAGATTGCAAGGGCTTTCAATGACTACTTTGTCACATCTGTGAATGAACTTGCATCAAAATTTGCTACTCCTTCTCATCCTACCTCTATGTTCTCCCAAATTCCTGAGCAGTTCTCCTTTGCTGAGATCTCACAAGGTGAGCTGCTTAAAGTAGTAAATTCCTTGAAAAACTCCCACTCTTCTGACATCTATGGTCTAAATACTAGCTTTCTGATTACTCATGTTAACACCTTTATACCTCTTTTCCATCACCTTATAAATCGCTGTATTAGGCTCTCTATCTTTCCTTCTTGTTGGAAAACTGCCCAAATTATTCCAATTTTTAAATCTGATGATCCTACTAGCATATCAAACTATAGACCCATAGCAATTCTTCCAGTAATGTCCAAATTACTTGAAAAATTCTTTGCAATCAATTAAGTTTTTATCTTGAGAATGGTAACTGGCTCAATGACTCCCAACATGGTTTTCGTGCCAAGCGATCAACTATGACTGCACTATTATTATTTACAGAACACATAAGACACTCGTTAAACAAAGGACATATCACTGGTGCCATTTTTTTGATTTTCGTAAAACTTTTGACACTGTAAATCATCAGATCTTGTTGAACAAACATATGTCATTTCAGTTATCTTCCTCTGTGATTTCAATGTTATCTTCATATCTTACAAATAGGACACAAGTTGTTAAGATTGGTCCTGCAACATCTGACCCTTTAGAGTGTAATATGGGAGTCCCCCAAGGTAGTATACTTGGTCCTTTACTTTTCCTGTTGTATATAAATGACCTTCCCTGCATATGCAAATTTTCAAACTGTTTGTTGTATGCCGATGATACTGTTATTTTTCTTTCTGACCCTGATCCTAACGTTATTAATTTAAAATTATCTTCTGATCTCCAGCATCTTCATGATTGGCTAGAAGCAAATCATCTAACCATCAATATAAAGAAAACTGAATACATGTATTTTCATTCTCAAAGGAAAAGCTTCTCCACTCATGACCCCATTACCCTCTCCAATCAAAACCTTATGTCCACAAAAACATATAAATATCTTGGTGTGACCTTGGATTCTCATCTTTCTTATAGAGAACACACTACTAAGTTAGCAAACAAACTCAATCAGAGGCTTTATGTTTATAATAAAATCAGACCATATTTGTCACTCTCAGTATCAAACACATACCTGCATGCTATTATTCTTTCAACACTATCTTACTGTATTCCTATCTGGTCACTTACTACAAAGGAAATCACTGAACCAATAGCTAGGTTATATTATAGAGCATTCAAGATCCACCACAAACTCCCTAGTTGGACACACCACTGTACTGCACTCACCCACTCAAATGCTCTCACTTTTCAGAATTACATCAACACTCATGCCATGACATTTTTCTTTCAGTTACAATCAAACTGTCCCATAACTAGTCTTGCTGTGTTTATGCCAACATTAAATTTGCAATTGAGGCGGACAGGCCTTTAGAAATACCTATGGGCAACGGTCTTTCTTTTACACTTACACCAAAACATGGAATGATATCCCTCACCACACTAGAATAATCTCAAACATCACCCACTTCAAAAAAGACTATACATCTCTCTTGTTAAACAGTCATATCTGCAATCACTAAATCATTTCCTTATGGTCATACTGACACTTCTAATTTTAATTTTTTTATGTCTTGTAAAACTGTGTTGTACCTGTCTTCACTTTTGTATTTGTTTTAAGCTGTCGCAGTTGTTGTGGTCTTGTGGTGTCTACTTATATCAGTCTGGTATCTATGTCCTGTACATTTGTTGTTTTATGTGCTGCAAAACAGGAACCTGCTAAAAATCAGCTTAAGCTGAGTCAGGCCCTTTAAACTGTAACTGCTTGTTACTTTTACATTTTCCTGTATAATAAATGAACTGAACTGAACTGAATAACATGTAAACAGTCTGAAGTTCAAAGTGGTTGCAATTGTATCTACCTTGTACTGTTGTAAGATCCTCTGTGTGAGTGTGCCTTCTGGAAGGGAAGACGTCTATACTGACTGGCATGGCACACAGCCAATGAACTGATGGATTGCTTTTTTTGTCATGTTACTGAGTAGAGGGCATCAGGGCAGTATCCAGGAGAAGGAGGGAACCACTGTCTCTGTCTGTATACCACTTTATGAAAGGGAAGCATTACAATTTCTATATTCTATTGGCCTGACATTTTTAGAGTACTTGTAGACTGGATTTGGCATTTGCCCATTCCTTGCCATTCCTTGCCCAGGTTTAGAGCCAGATGCCATCCCTGGATGAGAAAATTAGATATTACGTAATTTTATAACTTTATCATACAAGGCTTTACGTCTCTGATGATACCTGGAGAGATCCGGCCCTGATCTGTTTATGTGTTAGCTGACGTATAGACAGACTGCAGAATTTTCAATTCCATTAAGTTCCGATCTGACCTTGGCAATGTACTGTGTGGACATAGTCACCAATTTCTTATATGTTATGCATTGCTCTGGCTGGTCTGGAATGAGTTAAGGCCCTTTGTGAAAAAGAGGGCCTAGAGGGCCTCAGTTATAATGAGGTAAAGGAGGACAATTTTAAAAATCAGTATATAGGTAAGATTGGGATTACTGTAATACTTGGGTAATCAGAAGGCTTTTGGGGGAGTGTGTGTAATTCAGAGGTGGTGTCAGAGGCTAATCAGAAGACTTTAAATTACAATATTAAAGCTGTTGCACCAACCTGTGTTAAAAAAAGAAAGAAAGAATAAAAAAAGTGTCCTGCATGCGCATTGGAGGACATGAAGTCACACAAAGCGAGCGTACTCCGTGTTTACGGAAGTAAAAAATGGATGCTAGCAGTGAGTATCTGGCAATTCTAAAGTTGCTGTCCTACCGGAGCCAGCACATGTACAACATATGTGTGTAAGGAGGAGATTAGGAAGGAGAAGAACAAGGTTTTTGGCAATGGCATTTTGTTGGGCAGTGGCAGCAACGTCCATACACAGGAATGTGTGGGTGCAGTGTCTCAGCCAAGAGTGGCGGAATTGTTATGTGAGTTGCTTCACTGACACAGAGTTCATTTCAAAAACCGCCCATATAGACCTATCCCCCCAAATATGAATTAATTCAGAAACCTCGCTTTTCCTCCATTGACTCTCTGCATTATCGTCTGCCATGGTCGCTTCCACCTACTTCAGCACAGGGATCCGTTTCCCAAAACCGTCGTTGCTAACTTCCTTAGCAACTTCGTTTGGTTTGAACGCTGGACTAACGACACTGCTGTTTCTCAACAGCATCATTCATACTAGGCAACTAACAATGTTTACAACAACATGTAAACATTTGCAGCCGTTTGCAGTCAGTGATGCATTGTGGGATGGAAATGTTGCATGATGGTTACAAATTGCGTCAGACTTACCAGAAAGGTGTGAGGATGTCACCAAAATGTGACAATGTAAAAACATGCGGGAGTAAGACGCATGTAGACGAATGTACACAAATCGTGCAAGCGCTGGCAGTAGCTTCCACACAACTGCAAGTGGCCAGCTAACGCCTCCGTGGTGATGCAACTTTGCCCTCATTGGTTTAAATTCACTGAGCATGTGTGTGTCTGTGCACGTGTGTTGTGCGGCGCTCCCCCTCTGAACTTCTCATCTAATGTACATTATTTAAATCCAGTTTGAACACATATCTTTTTTCTTTTTCTGGGTTTATCTGATGCTGTCAAGCTCACTCATTTATTTATTTAGATGTTTGTTAATCTCATTTTTGTTTTATTGCCTTGTGTCAGTAGGCTATGTCTATTAATGGGCTTTGCGTTATGATTTTGCTGTCTTATTTTTCATCTTTGTGTTGTGAAGCACTTTGGGGTATCTCTGTTGTTTTGTTTAAATGTGCTATTAAAAAAAAGACTCGACTTGACATGAAGTCTCAGTGCACCCTACTACAATCCCCACTTCTACAAACTTCACATAGGAGGCACGCCATGCCTTGATGTTACTATTGTTGGACACCAGAGAAACCACTGCAAAACATATTTGCCTTGATGAGAAATCTGTTTGTCACTGTCTTGTAAGAAACGTTTATCTGAAATAGTGCTAAAAATGACATCACACATTATGCGACGGCTAGTGAGTTTCTGTCTCACAGGAGGAAATTTAGCGTACTGTTTGAATAACAAGACATACCCATAATCATGCTCGTTCACTCTTCTGTTCATGTCAGGGAAACATTTCCAGCCGTATTTCCAGCAAAATAAGCACCAGAATTGGTATTTGTTTGTAAAAGGAATTGTAATCTTCGTGGATTTTGATGTTCGATGCAAATGAAGCCCAAAGAAAGTGGCTAACATAAGCTATACACTTCAGGTCAGTATGGACGTGCTAACTAGCTAGCACCCTTGACATGGTAACTTGCAAGACTACCTGGAACGAAAGTTAGTAGAGTACCCAAATACAGTATTAGCCTTCCACTCCAGTACATGTGATTGCAACCATAACGGTAGAAAAACACTCTTTACAAAAATGATCGTATGCTGTCTGATTTGTATTTGAGCTTCTACTCATCAATTTATCATATTTGGGTTAGTTGGCCCACATCACTCGACGTCAGCAGGAGTTTGTGCAGTTGACCGAAGTGGACACGTGACCAAGCGAAATTTTGAAAAATTGCAAAAAATTGCTTCATCCAGTCCCATTGAAAACGATACTATCCCTCAGTCCATTTCTTCTACTGTCTATGGTTTGGATCTGTCGTTAGACCATTGTTTATGTCTGTTTATGTACTCGTACATCTTGCTCGTCACCTTTGGCCTTCTTGGGTCGGATTAGGCACCATTCAAAGCTTTACTGCCACCCACTGCATGAATGATTTTACTTTAATTCACTTCATTTTCGTCCTGGCACTTGCCAAATCACCCCACAACACACCAAAAGTTGTTGCAAAATGTTGTTGGACCATTTAAGTCATTTAGCGTTCGGAGAGTATTCGGATGCATGACAGAAACGACACCACGACAAACTAATCGTTTGAACGACACAACTTAACGATGCAACTTCTGATGGATCGTTCAGACTTTGTTGTTGGGAAACACCTGCATTGCCGATCCATCGGACTAACGTTGTTATAAACATCGTTAGTTGTATAGTATGATGTTGGGAAACAGCAGTGTCGTTAGTCCATCATTCAAACCAACGAAGTTGCTAAGGAAGTAAGCAACGATGGTTTTGGGAAACGGACCCCAGATGTGTAGTTGTTGATGTGTAGTTCAGATGAACGCAACCTAGCCGTTCAGACTGAAATCGCATGTCAAAAGATCAGCTACAGGTCGCATATGTCATGGTGTTCTGTTGGGGTTTTTCTGGCAGTGCTGTGTTTTAACTTTGTTTTCTCCTGATTCCTGATCACGTTATTAGTTTCAATTATTCTCTCTACCCTGAAGTCCTGTCTGTCCAGTCCTGTCTTTGTCCCTGTTACCCTGAACCTGTTAATAAAAGGCCTTTTGGGGCTACGCCACACATTTGGGTCCTCTCCTGTTCTGTCTGCTTCCCTGTTTCCTGGTTCCTAGCCTAGTCAGCCGTGACAGAACGAACCGACCAGACATGGACCCAGCGGGCATGGCCCAGAGGCCTGCTCCTACCCCGGACCCTGTACCTGCTGCCGAGGTCGGCTTCGGACCTTGCACCTGCCGCCGAGGGCGGCTTCGGACCCTGCACCTGCCGCCGAGGGCGGCTTCGGACCCTGCACCTGCAGCCGAGGGCGGCTTCGGACCCTGACCCTGCGGCCGATGACGGCCTCCTGGCCCCTGACCCCGTGGCCGATGGCGGCCTTCTAGTTCCCTGACCCCGTGGCCGATGGCGGCCTTCTAGTTCCCTGACCCCTTGGCCGATGGCGGCCTTCCAGTTCCCTGACCCCTTGGCCGATGGCGGCCTTTCAGTTCCCTGACCCCTTGGCCGATGGCGGCCTTCCAGTTCCCTGACCCCTTGGCCGATGCCGGCCTTTCAGTTCCCTGACCCCTTGGCCAATGGCGGCCTTCTAGTTCCCTTACCCCTTGGCCGATGGCGGCCTTCTAGTTCCCTGACCCCTTGGCCAATGGCGGCCTTCTGACCCTGTGGCCGATGGCGGCCTTCTGACCCTGACCCTGCCTGTCTGTCCGCCTGTCTGTCCATCCGTCTGCTTGTCTGCCTGTCTGTCTGTCCGCCTGTCGGTCCATCTGTCTGTCTGCCTGTCTGTCCGCCTGTCTGTCTGTTGGTCCGTCTGTCTGTCTGCCTGTCTGTCTGTCTACCTGTCTGATCTGCCTGTCTACCTGCATGTCTGTCTGCCTGCCTGCCTGTCTGTCTGTTGATCTGTCTGCCTGTCTGCCTGTCGGTCTGTCTGCATGCTGGTCTGTCTGTCGGTCTGTCTGCCTCCCTCCCTTTTCTTGCCTTTTTTTTGGGGGGACTTCTGGGGCCGTCCCTTGGCCGTCACGGTTTATCTGGCAGTGCTGTGTTTTTCCTTTGTTTTCTCCTGATCACGTTATTAGTTTCAATTATTCTCCCGACTCTGTCTTGTTCTTGTTAGTCTTATTTCCTGTTTTCCTGCCTATTCTCAGTTTCGAGTCTAGTCCCAGTGTTTGCCAGTATCTTGTCGTGTTTTGTATCCCGGTTCTTGTCCTGCCTGTGCCTTGTCTCCTGTCCTGTTCTGTCAGTCCTGCCTCCAGTATTTTCCGTGTTCTGCTTGGACTGATTTCACGGCTTCAACCCGGACCGGTACCTCGACTACGCCTTAGTCTTCTGCCACGGCTACGACATGGACCACGTCCCCGACTACGCTCCGGTCTCCAGCCACGGCTACCGATCTGGCTCGCCGGCGACGACTAGACTACCGCCGGCTCAGGCGGTAGAGCGCCAGACTCTGGTCCCCAGAGTCGTGGGTTTGATCCATACGCAACCCTCAGCTGCACTGAGCAAGTGACTGTGATCCCCAGAGTCGTGGGTTCGAGTCCCACGTTACCCGGCATACGTTCTCAAGCGAGCACCACCGTGTTCTGTCTGCCCTGTTCTGTTTACCTTTCCTTGTCCTTGTTCCCCTGAATGACTATGTTCCTGTTACCCTGAAGTCCTGTCTTTGTCCCTGTTACCCTGAACCTGTCAATAAAAGGCCTTTTGGGGCTATGCCACGCAATTGGGTCCTCTCCTGTTCTGTCTGTTTGCCTGTTTCCTGGTTCCTAGCCTAGTCAGCCGTGACAGCATAGGGGCGAAAAAATCGGATTTCACTTCAGTCTGCACCCTGAACGTAGCCTAAGAGTAGTGAAGTAAGCAAGTGAAGTAACCATTCAATTCAGAAGCAAATCATGCAAAAGCAAACATGAGCAGTATAACAAAACAAAACAGCTTATTTCATTTTAGTCCCCTACAGTATTTCTCCATTAGAAGAAGATGACAAGCAGGTCAAAACTGCTGTATGCCTGTCTGAAAACTCACCCGCTGGTTATTTACAGCAGCAACACAAAAGCAAGTAGGCCAACAGTGTGTGCCTAAAGGTTTTAGAGTGGAAAAATAATAGGATACAATAGCAGAGGTAGCGCAGCATAGTGTTTATGTTTTAGGTCTCTGTCTAACACACCTGGTGAATTGTCTCTGCATCACGGCCCTTTGTGCTTCATGTTTTGCCTAGGCAGTGATCTCAAGGCCCACCCATGATCTCAATCCTGGTGCTGCCTCTGTTGTAATTAGCTGTGGGTGTGAAAGGGTACATTATAAGAGTCTATATTTACGATAAATAATGGATAGTAAAAGTGATCAATTGTGGTTTTGAATGTTAAGGACTGTACTCACAGATGTGAGCTGGAGTTTTTTGGTTTATGTTTAGGCAGACACCATCAGTGTAAAGGTGCAGTAATTTGTTTTCTAAAGAAGTTAACTCTTTGCATATTTGAAAAAATGTGCCCTAAAATGCAAATTAAGCCAGGCTGGTTTGACACCATTCTGTTCCTATGTGAGCAAGAGATTTTATTTGATTTGATTTACTGGCACAATTATGGACTCCTCTTCCCCTCCCTGTTTGACTTGATATGCCTGCGTGTGTCACAACAGTGTAACTACCGCTGTGCCTGTCAAATAATAATAAAATAAATATTAAATAATAAAAATACAAATATATATGGAGAGCACAATTTATACAAGATGTAGCTCAAAGTGCTTTAACAGTTTGGCAGGAAAACACAAGACAGAATTTGTTGCCGCTTGGTAGCGCCGGGAAAGAGGAAATTAATTCGGCGCTGTGGACAGTTCATGCTACTGTCCCTACGGGTGACAGGGGTGAGGAAAATCATTGCATTGGATTATGATAATAAAGTATAATAAAGTAACAGAATCACCTTCTCAATTGCAATAGGGGGTTGCCTAGTAACGGGGACGCTGGCAAGTTTAACGCCGCTCCGTCGGGCTTGTTTTTGTTTGGTATTTTTGATGTTTTTGGCGAATACACAGAATATTTTGTTGGGTTTTCATTTGTAATAGTTTAACTAAGTTTGGCGGTTGTATATAGTCAGTTTTTCTTTTTTGATGGTGCGCCAGTTTTTCTTTTTTGCGTGGTTTGCCTTGCGACTGGTGTGCTTTTGAGGTTGGTGGACGCCAGAGAGGTTTGGCTGTTCGACGTTGGTGTGGCTCGTTGGGACCTGACGACTTTGAGTCTTCGGATCACTCTGTTTTTTTTGAGCGGAACTGGGAGATGGCCCGTGCCGGGCAGACCGCCCGTGGGTCTACTGGAGGAGAAGCGCCAGGGAGGCAGCTGGCTGCCGGGGCAGCCGGGAGGAGCGCGCCTTCCGCCGGTGGAGTCAAGAGACCCCATCGCTGCAGGCCCGGTACCGTAGCTCTGAGAGAAATTCGACGCTACCAGAAGTCCACTGAGCTGCTGATCCGCAAGCTGCCCTTCCAGCGCCTGGTGCGTGAGATTGCTCAGGACTTCAGGACCGATCTGCGTTTCCAGAGCGCTGCCATTGGCGCCCTTCAGGAGTCTAGCGAGGCATACCTGGTTTTATCCAGCTGGCTCGCAGGATAAGGGGCGAGAGGACCTAAACCCGCCAGCCAGCCTCTGGGCCCTCTACGGAGGATGCTGGATATTATATTTTACACGATTGTGGACATTTTTATTTCTTGTACCTATTTTCTCTTCCTTCCTTCATATGTTTAATTGTATTTTATTTTAAAATTTCTGTAAAGCACATTGAACTGCATTGATGTATGAAATGCGCTATAGAAATAAATCTGACTTGACTTGACTTGACTTAATAAAAGCATGGATTGATAAGCACTGATTCAGTAATCATGCCCACCGCAAAACATATTTATATAGCTAACATATTGCAAGAAAATATCAGTGTTATATTTTAAGTATATGTGTATGTGACAGGCCCTCCCACCTCTGGTCCCACACCCATGACATTTTGCCTGTTCTGTTTACCTGAATCCTGTTTGTGCTTTTTTTTTCACTTCAACTTGATTTTGTTTTTGGAATTCAACATTTTTATCATTGAAAGTGGGCATGGACAGGTGATTTTAATGGAAGAGATTCCACTGAATTTAAGGAAAATGAATTTGCTTTTTTAAAGCCCCTCTGTGTCATTTTTCCAAGTTGTCTATTAACAATTTCTCCCATCTAGCGGTGAGGTGGTACAGTCAAATCAAGTCAAGTGAAGTTTATTTGTATAGCACATTTCATACACAGAGGCAGTTCAATGTGCTTAACAAAAATAAAAGCAAAGGATAATATAAAGGCATGTAGGATAAAAGATAAAATAAGTGTAAAATATGTATGAGATAAATAAAAGACATAGAGAAAAGCAGAAAACAATAGGTAAACATAAAAGATAAAAGATGTAAAATAATACATTAATTAAAGGTAAATCACTAGCGGAAAGCATCTGAGAACAGTTTGGTCTTAAGTCTAGATTTGAAACTTCCAACAGTAGGAGCATTTTAACTGCATATCAGCTGAAAGCTGCTTCACCACATTTTGTTGTGACAGCAGGTTTTACCAACAGATGTTTCTGCTGTGATCTTAAAGACCTAGTTGGTACGTATAGCAAGAACATATCCAATAAGTATTTTGGTCCCAACCCATTTCATGTTTTAAACACAAGAAGCAATGCCTTAAAGTCAATTCTATAACTTACTGGGAGCCAGAGCAGGGACCTTAAAATTGGAGTAATGTGTTCAGTTCTTTTTGCTTTTGTAAGAACCCTTGCTGCTGCATTTTGGATCAGTTGAAGCTGTTTGATGGTCTTTTTAGGAAGGCCAGTGAAAAGGCCATTGCAGTAATCTACCCTGCTGGAAATAAAGGCATGTACAGGTTTTTCTAGATCTTGTTTTGACATAAGACCTCTAAGTTTGGTAATGTTTTTAGGTGATAAAATGCATATTTAATGATTGCTTTCATGTGACTGTTGAAAGTTAGTTCACTGTCAATAAAGCCACCAAGGTTTTTAATAGTATCTTTTGCTTTAAGCCCTTTAGTCTCAATAGCAGTGGTGATCCCAAGTCTTTCTTCCTTTTTCCCCAAATATAATTACTTCAGTTTTGTCTGCGTTCAGCTAAAGAAAATTGTTGGACATCCAGTTGTTTATTTGGTCAATACACCTGTAGAGACCCAAGCGGGGCATAGTCATTAGGTGATAGAGCTAAGTACATTTTAGTGTCATCAGCATAGCTTTGTCCAAGTGGGAGCATATAGAGATATAGAATAGTAATGGACCAAGGATTGACCCCTGAGGGACACCACAGGTCAAGGACACAGGTGTCGATGTATAGTTTCCAATAGCAACAAAGAAACTCCTTAGTATTATTTTAACCAATTGATAACTATACCAGTGAAGCTTACCCAATGTTCAAGTCGATGTAGTAGTATGTAGTATGGAGTGATCAACAGCGTCAAAAGCAGCGCTAAGATCCAGTAACACAAAGATTGATGTTTGGCCAGCATCAGAGTTAAGACGTATATCATTTATAACTTTAATCAGAGGTGGTTCAGTGCTGTGATTGGCACGGAAACCTGACTGAAACTTATCAAAGCAATTATTTGATGTCAGAAAGGCAGTTAATTGATTAAAGACTATTTTTTCAATTATTTCCCTGATAAAAGGTAAATTGGATATGGGCCTGTAGTTGTTAAGCACTGAAACATCAAGGTTATTGTTTTCGAGTAAAGGTTTTACAACTGCTTTTTTCAAAGAGGAAGGAAAAATGCCAGTCTGTAGTGATGTATTTATAATCTGAAGTACATCTGTTGATATTAGGTGAAGAACCGATTTGAAAAAGGTTGTCGGAAAAATGCCTAGTTCAGATGTGGATGAACTGAGATTCTACAGTTTTTTCAAGGGTATCATAATTAATCAAGCTAAATGTTAGCATTGAGCTGAGGTCCCCTCTCACTACAGCCATTGGTTCCAGATTTTGAGCTATTTGCAATTGAGAAGCTATATTCAGTATATTTTATCAATTTTGCCTTTGAAAAAAGATGCAAAGTCGTTGCATTAATTAACTGAGAGAAACTCATGAGGCAATTGTGATGACAGGTTTGTTAATGTCTCAACAGTAGAAAATAGCACACGGACATTGTTGACATTGCTATTTATGATGTCTTGTATCATACAGAAAGTGGTATAACAATGTTAGAAGACGGGGAAACAAAAGCTTTCAAATCAAAGGAAACCATTAGTCATAAATTAATTAGGGTTAATTGTAAATAAACTGCAGAACATTGCTATACATTTGTGCCTGTTTGCGTACTAAAACATTAAAATACATGGCTATACAGGCTATACATGTTTCAGCTCTTCTGCCAGTTGAGCTCGTCTCTCTGGCACAGCAGCAGGTGCATCTGTGTTCAAAGCGTTGTGTGCCCCTAAAATAGCTTTTCAGCAATGTGCAACTGACAATAAAACAAGGTTTTTGTTGGTCAACGGCGAATTTGGTTTTTGCATCCTCATAATAGCATCTGGTGCGCTTTGCACAAGACCACACCTCTTCTTTTTGCTGACACACCCGTGGGGGCGCAGTGTCATTTGCTATCAAGACAACATGATTTTTTGCCTGAAAAAAGGAGCGATGCGCTGGCACAGAATAGTAATGACAGCATGCGTATGCCACGAATGCACAATGCAACGCGGCATGATAGGGCCTATAGGCTTGTTCTGAATATGAGGGGACATACAAACATCAAAAAACACAGAAATGATCAGAAAAGGCCATAGTATAGTGCAAACAATTAAATATTGTTCTTTAGCCTGCACCTTTTCTCAGTCCTGATTTCCTTCTATGGTAACCGAGAGCAGAACATGCATGATATAAAGATAAATCATGGAGATGTCATGTCTGGGTTACAAGGCACCATAAAACTAGCCTGGCTAACGTGACTTATCAATGCTCTGCGAACATTGGTCTGGCCAAGCTGTGTTGTAAACCCATTTCTCAGAGGGCGGGCTTAACCCACGTGTGTGAAATGCCTGTGTTTGCTACTGGACGAAGCTTCGACCAATCACATTAGTGTATAAGACAGAGAATAGTAACGTGCATATGAGTAAACAAAAACGTAACTGCACAAAAGCTCGAAATTCCATATGCTATCGCTGACAATGTAACATGCAGCTATTTTGTCAATGAAATAGCTCCACAACTTTGCAAGATATTACTGTGTTGTTCTGCTATTTACATACTGTAAACTGGGTTGACTTGGCAACACTTACCATTTATAAGTCAGATGGACCTCGTCGACAACAATGCCAAGGAGATTTTCTTTGTAGACTTTGTTGGCTAACATGTTCATCCATCTTCCAAAACAGCAGCTACAGCTGCATTGAAATCTTGCCACTGCTCCACGTTCGCTATGTTGACAGTGACTGAGGTAGATTTCCGGTCGCTAAACTACCGCGTCATTGCCTTTTTGAAATGCTAGATTTTCATTGGTCCCAGTTTCTCTGTTAATGTAGAAACAGTGTTGAATGGGAGCTTGGCCAGACTGACTTTGCAAGCGAAATTCAAATGCAGCGGCACAGGAAGTATGGGCGTGCCCAGGCTACCATAAAACACTATAATGAGATGATATTATGATGATATGATATCTCATATGTTATGATATCTCATAATATCAGGTACAAAACGATAAAATTGTTATTGTTTTCTCATCATGGATATCATACGACCGTTTTATTTGACATAAAGAGAACGCAAGCTTGAAAAATTCCTTCCAAGTTAGCATCCCATTAGGCTTTGCTTGATAGCAGGCAATGGCAAAAAAAGACAGATAACATCAGCCTTTCTGCACTTTTCCTACCAGTTTGCAGAACTGCTATGTTATGTGTTGGCGAACATACACCATACACAGTAGCCTGGCTAATGCGACTTATCAATGCTCTGCGAACATTGGTCTGGCCAAGCTGTGTTGTAAACCCATTTCTCAGAGGGCGGGCTTAACCCACGTGTGTGAAATGCCTGTGTTTGCTACTGGACGAAGCTTCGACCAATCACACTAGTGTCCATGTATAAGACAGAGAATAGTAACGTGCATATGAGTAAACAAAAACGTAACTGCACAAAAGCTCGAAATTCCATATGCTATCGCTGACAATATAACGTGCAGCTATTTTGTCAGTGAAATAGCTCCACAACTTTGCAAGATATTACTGTTGTTCTGCTATTTACATACTGTAAACTGGGTTGACTTGGCAACACTTACCATTTATAAGTCAGATGACCTCGTCGACAACAATGCCAAGGAGATTTTCTTTGTAGACTTCGTTGGCTAACATGTTCATCCATCTTCCAAAACAGCAGCTACAGCTGCATTGAAATCTTGCCGTTGCTCCACGTTCGCCATGTTGACAGTGACTGAGGTAGATTTCCGGTCACTAAACTACCGCGTCATTGCTTTTTTGAAATGCTAGATTTTCATTGGTCCCAGTTTCTCTGTTAATGTAGAAACGGTGTAGAATGGGAGCTTGGCCAGACTGACTTTGCAAGCGAAATTCAAATGCAGCGGCACAGGAAGTATGGACGTGCCCAGGCTACATACACAGTACTATAATGGTCCAACATGCTTACTTGTCATTACTTGCCTGCTTGCTGCCTTACCAGTCCACTACACCTGATCACCAATCACCTGCCACACCCACTCGCACTCATTCTGCCAGCCAGCACACCTGTTCTCACTCTCCATTTACAATCTGCACCTGTCTCTGGTTACTCTAATCCGGACCTGGGCATTCTACGGCCCGCGGGCCACATGCGGCCCTTTGTGTGCTCCTATGCGGCCCGCGAAGCAATTTTAAAATGACATAATAAATGAGGGAAATCCCCCATAATCTGAGTGCAATATAATCGTGCGACTATTATTTTGAAAGCGGTGCATACATGCATACGTGCGATCTTTGCGTCACTCAACCACACCGCAACATGTGAGGAGGGATAGGTCTGTGGGAGAGCCAATAGGCTTCTACTAGCCTTAGTTGCTGTCAGTAAGTAATAAGCACGCCGAGCTGTATTCTCGCGGGTGAAGCATGTCGGCTAAAAAGAGAAAAGTTGATAAGGAATGTCGTGTTTTCAACCAAACATGGACTGCCAAGTATTTATTTACAGAAGTTCAGGGTAAAGCTGTCTGCTTAGTTTGTGGGACTCACGTTGCTGTTCTTAAAGATTTCAATCTGAATCGCCATTTCACCATCAGGCATGAGGAGAAGTACAAGCATCTAACGGACGAAGAGCGGGCACGAGAGGCTGGGACGTTGCTAACAAAACTGCACTCCCAGCAAGCAGTTTTCTCAGAAGTCTCACGCCAACAGAGATGCTACCGTGAGGACAAGCTTTGTGCTTGCTCACAAAATCGCCCGTAGAAGTAAGCCGTTTTCCGACGGAGAGTTCATTAAGGAGTGCTTGGTGGACTCTGCTGCACTGATGTGTCCAGAAAAAAGGGTTTGTTTGAAAACTTAGCACTCTCCCGGCGCACTGTGACGAGACGGGTTGAGGACATTGCTGAAAACTTGGAGCTTCAGCTGAAGGGAAAAGCTGCTGAATTCGATTGTTTTTCTCTAGCTTTGGACGAGAGCTGCGATGTACGTGACACTGCCCAGCTACTCATCTTCTTACGGGGGATAACGAAAACATTCCAAGTCACAGAGGAGCTGGCATCGATGCAGTCAATGAAAGGAACGACCACTGGTGAGGACTTGTTCACAGAGGTAACGGCATGCTTGGACAAATTAGGTTTGCAATGGGACAAATTGACAGGTGTAACAACGGATGGTTGTCCGAATCTGACGGGGAAAAACGTTGGACTTTTAAAGAGAATGCAGGACAAAGTAAGCGAAGTCAACCCCCAGCAGAAGTTGTCATTCTTGCATTGCATTATTTATACACCAAGAGGTGCTTTGTAAGACTGTGCTGAAAATGAGCCATGTCATGGATGTTGTAACTAAAGTAGTCAACTTCATCAGAGCAAGAGCATTAAACCACAGGCAATTTGTTGCACTGTTGGAGGAAAAAGAGAGTGAACATGGTGACGTTAGCTACCACTGCGCTGTGAGGTGGCTCAGCCTCGGAAAAGTGCTGAAAAGTTTTTGGGATCTTAGGGAACAGATTCAGACTTTCTGTGCAACGAAGGGACGTGACATTACCGAGCTAACAGATGACGAGTGGGTGGCAGACCTCGGATTCGCCGTGGACGTCACTGCCCTAATGAACGATCTAAATGTCAAACTGCAGGCCAAGGGACTGTTTGTGCATGAGATGTACAGCGCGGTGAAAGCTTTCATGAGAAAATTACAGCTTCTCTCAAGTCAGGTGGAGGAGAACGTGTTGACTCACTTGCCAACACTAAACGCAGCAAGAAGATCGGCAGATCCCCTCCACAAATACTCAGCGATGTTGGATGCACTGCACTGTGAGTTTTCCAGGCGATTTCAAGACTTCAAAAATCTTGACGGTGAAATGCAGCTGGTCTCCTCTCCCTTCAACTGCATCGTGGAGAATGCACCGAGTGAGGTTCAAATGGAACTTATCGACCTGCAGACGGACTCTCTCCTTGCAGACCACTTTAAGTCAGTGCCCCTACTGAACTTTTACTCCTCCCTCAACGAGGAGAGCTTTCCACACCTGAGGAGGCATGCTCAGAGGATTCTAGTCCTGTTCAGATCAACCTACGTCTGTGAATAGACATTCTCCGTGATGAAGTTTAACAAATCTAAACACAGGTCCTCCATCACAGACGAGCACTTGTCAGCTGTCCTTCGCATAGCAACCTCAGATATAGAGCCAGATTTCAATGCTCTAGTTCAGGCCCAGAGCCGACTGGATTATTCTCACTGAAGAGGGGAAATGAAATGGGGAAATTTGCCCAAGTAATAATGAAAAATTGCATATAATAAATACATGTAAATAATATGTCACACCGATTTAATGACTGGTTTTGTTTTCTTCTTTATATGAAACCTACACCACAATTCCACATAATCTATGGATATAAGGTTAATATGTATTGGCATGAATTAAGTATGGTGGATTCAGGTAAATTGGGCCATACATTGTTGCAACATTATTTATTTGCTTTAAGTCATTTGGATGTCATGATATTTCTGTAATGAATGAATGAATCTTTATCCATCACATATGTCAGATTCACATAAGACCCATGTGACAGGTGGGACATTATACATTTGAGACACTCCATTTCATCTAAAAACAATAAGAAATACTATTCAAATAGATTATTAAGTGTGTATTGAAAAATGTAAACAATTAGGAAGGAGTCAACACGCCCTCTGGTGGCACCAGGAGACATATTAACTGCATTGGGAACAAACAATTTCATGTATAGTTTTTTTTTATTTGGCATTTGGTAGGCTACACTAACACCCCCGGAACAGGTGGGCCGGTGTACCGTGTATGCTGTGGCCCTCTGACATAACTTTGGTTTCTCATGTGGCCCCTTGTGAAAAATAATTGCCCACCCCTGCTAATCGCTTCTCTGTAATTTAAACCCCAGTTCTTGTGTCTCTCATTGTCAGATTGTCTTCATGACAAATGGTGTTCCTGCACATTACCCTTGTAATTCTGACTCCAAAGTCTGAAACCAAATAGCTGTACATTAGAAGCACCAAGATTGATGTTGGTATTGTTGGATCATATATTGGAATATGGAAATGTCATGTCTTGTAAGAAAAGTCTGTCTGAAATTATGTAAAAAATGACACAACAAATTAAGTGATGACTAGTGACTTTCTGTTGCACAGGAGAAAATTTACCGTACTGTTTCCTCCTGTTACTCCTGCTCATTTAGCTTTCTGTTCATCTCGGGGAAATATTTCCAGCAACATTTCTCACAAAGGTAGCATTGTTTGTATTTTTTTGTAAGAAGGATCGTTATATTTATGGATCTTTACCATTCAGTGCAAGTGAAGCCCAAAGAAAGATGGCTAAGCTAAGCTACATCCTAGCCTTGTATGTACATGTTAACTAGCTAGCTCCCTCGACATGCTAGCTTGTAAGATTGTCTGGAAACAAAATTAGTAGAAGATTAATCAAGTCCCGAAGTACAATATTATCCTTTCACTTAAGTTGGACTGTAACTTGGCGTGATTGTACTCATGATGATGGTAAAAATATATTCATTAAGAAAATTATTGTATGCCGTCTGATTTGTGATTGAGCATCTACTAGTCAGTTTGGGTTTGTTGGCTAACATCAGCAGGGTGGGTCTTGAGCGGGCACAGTAGCCTGGTGACCAATTTGAAAAGTCGAAAATCTGACTTCATCCGGTCATTGAAAACAACGCCATCCCTCAGTCCATTTCTTCTGCTGTCTATAGTTCAGTCGCTTCAAAAAGTTCAGGAATGCCCAACGTTATGCACATGAATCAGTCCAACGTGTTTCCATACAAGGGTAGTGTGTAGCTTAGTCATCTTTCCTTGGGCACCAAAGGTTAAAGATCCATACATATAACGATCCCTCTTACAAAAAAATACAAACTCAATGCTACCTTTGTGGGAAAAGTTGCTGGAAATGTTTCCTCGACATGAACAGAAAACGAAACAGGCACGAGTATGGCTATGGCTTGTTATCCAAACAGCATGGTACATTTCTGGAGGTGGAGGATTAACGGTCGGATGCCTCCCATAAAAAAAAATGGGGTAAAGAATGACTTTCTCTTTTCTCTGAATGCCACCTGCCATGCGCAAACAATTCAAACGCTACTAGAATGAGATCGTAGCGTACAGTGGGTGCTAGTTCGTCTTGCACGCTTTCACGCGTGATTCACGCAGGATTTTTTCAGGAAACTGTGAGAAGCTGCATTGTACCCAAACAGCCACCAGGTGGCACTTGGGTGCTCTGCCTTTATAACACAATGATTGGTGAAGTGGCCTATTGTATTTATACCAGTGATGGGCGGTTAGGCTGAAGCACATATTTAAATGTCCATGACCACTTCCATGACCACTTGTCCATGACTACTTTTCTGTCAGACCTCGATTGTTATGACTTAAATGTTCCCTATGTACACAACCTTGAAGGGGTGCGCTGCTGTAATGCACGGGTCCATGTACTGTATGAAAGACCCGCGCCCGACCAATGTTTTTAAATAACCCACCCGCAACTCGGACCGCAAAAAAATAAATAGGAAATTTTACTCCTTTACTTACTTTATTTCGATTGAATGATGATGTGTTGTGAGTGTGCTGCGAATGCTGCTGACTTGTGAGTGTGATGTGTGAAATTACACAAGCAATACAACATAAATTCAATAAATTCAATGTGCACATTCAGTGAAAGGATTATGATTGAGTAAACAACACCTGGTTATATAAAAATGGTTATTACTGCTTCTGGTTACATTTAAGGGTTTTCAGTGTTTGTATAATTTATTTTCATACATTTACAGTAGGTTAAGTTGTAAGGATGAGCGGAGAGAACGACATCCTGCCTAGACTAGGCTACTGATAATGAGATTCTGGGAATAGCCCAAACAAGTAATGCGTGGGTCGACCCAAAGCCCGCAGGTCGGGCGGTGCAGATTGTTTTTTTAGGAGGAAAATGCACGTTGTGGGCGGACCCATCTTTTAACAAATACCTTACAGCCTGGACTAGCGGTCATTTACAACAAAGTGCAACGAGTAAAACATGATGTAGCCTAATTGCATTTCCCCCTCTCTCCCTCTCACACAAGTTCAGGGAGTAACTGTGTAATAGAGTGTGCCGAGCAGATGGAGTAGTCAGCCAAAATGATGAGCAGAATTCAGGAAAATATATTGCAAAAATAATTTCTATTTTATTGTTAACCGGCAAATGTTTTTGAAAGAGACCAACAAAACAGATGAAAAGACAAACAAAAAAAAAAACACAGGGTCAGGAAAGCCCACGGTTCTAGGCTATTGAACTCACTCACAGTCACAGATCTGCACAAAGCGAATATTGCGTCCTCTCCCTACAGAGACAGTCTCTCAAATGAGCTGCGCAGCGTGCATTTATGGAACAACGTCACAGTCACATTGATTTTAAAAAATCAATCAACTCAATTAGACATGCTCTTACATTTTTAAACATTTTCCCAAACATGTTTTAGTGGATTTTAACACTAGTCAGTTCTTACATGTGACAATGTTTTCAGAAAAATCAGTCCATTGAATGACCTACTTTGCCGCGCACCGCAGATGTAACCTATAAAACAGGTGTCTGACCAACACTCTGGTTTGGTCCTGCCTTCCGAAGACTACCACAGGTAAGATGGCTACAAACATTTACTCACGATGTGAAACTTGAGCACAAAAAGATTCTGATGTTATTTGTGCTCACTTAAGGAACCGTTACACTGCTGCAATTTACCACAGAAGTGAATAAACATTTACATGGAATTAAATCTGTCGTGTAGCGTCTTTTGTTCGGGTTCCCAAACATGTGTCAAACAATCATGGTGCAACATACCCATATTAAACATAACAGAGTAGTTACAAAACCCACAGCAATTATATGCCCCACACATATGTAACCGGGGTGCAACTGCAGACCCCAGCAGACAAGGTAACCCAACTACACCACCCCGTAGGGACAAGTAAAGTCTTCGCCAAAGGGCAACACCTCCAACACCTCAGTATGTACTGGCATACAAGTTCAAAGAAATAAAGGCAGCAGAGAATCATAGCTCAAGTCCAAAGAAAGTTTATTTTATAATGATTGACTAGATGTGAAGCAGGCTGAAAGCTGAAGCAGAGTGGTTTGTGCAAAAATATATATGTTTTATTATAATGCATTAAAATACAAATGAAGCTCATATGACAGTAGATTTCAAAGACAAGTATTATATAGCTCACTAGGCCTACCAGCAGGGGGAGTAGCCAGGGGCAGACCACTGGGAGCGCAGAGGACCCAAGGAGACAACCCAAAACCTGTGGTGAGATTCACACGCACACTCGCACAGCAAGCCGGATTCAAACACACACAGCAAAGAATTGTGCACAGCAAACATGCGTAAAAAAGGGTGAACACTACAAAGAAGCCCACTAAGCATGCAGTGAACTAAGGGCTAACGGCGGATACCAGGAAGACCCCGCACTCCTCTGGACCTGGCAATACCTGTGGTAGAACCAAAAATAACACAAAAGGGCTGGACTACGAAAAAGGAAGTACAAATCAACACAGTTGGTTAAACACAAACAAAACGAGTATTCAATCTCCTCGCGCTGCCACTCATGGGGAAACAGAGTCGGTGCAGCAGACAAACACAATAAACAAGTGTGGAAGCCTTAAAGCACAAATAAACTAAACAGCAACAACAAGGCAAAGCAAAGCAGCAGTAGCGCAACGCCACATGAGTCTTCCCTAGAAAAGGAACGAAATCATTAGGCCGAGGCATACATCACCACCTATCAACAACAATGATAGCCCACATTACCTTGCCTCGGTACTAATGACACCAACGTTCCGCACTAGGGTCTCGCTGGGTCATGTTGAGTGCTCCTACCAACAAAACCCAAAAGGAAAAATTAAGACCAACGCAACAGGGAGCATAAAACACTTACAGGGTAAAACGCACCTGCACAAAGAGTAGGCTGGCTTGATGTAACGGAGACCCGCAGAGCATGCGCGGGACTCAAGCCACAAACACCTATAAAGTAAAATGAATGAATAAGTAAAAAGTCAAACTCAATGAAAGCGCAGTGTGCACCAAAGGCCTTGTTCACCTGCTAGCAACCCAGGGTCTAGAGCCAGGTTAATCCAAGAAGTTGGCTGTGCGTTACCCGCAAATAATGATGCTCTTATAAAGCCACTACCACTTACTGCAAAGTGGAAGCAGGTGCGCTACGTTAACCTGTGCTTAGACTGTGGAGGCGGGGCACCCGGCTACACATACAACACAGATTGTCTTTTTAATGTCCGTTGGCACGGTGGTTCATTACAAGCGGGGAAATCACTAGGCCCGTTCGAGTAACACACCGGTCTGTCTACGTCTGTCTAACTTCGGCTACATGCGTCAGCAAGAACTCCGCCTCGCAGCATGGGCGGGTGTTTAAAAGGCGGCGGTCAAGTCGGACACAAGTCTTTTGTTTACACCACCTGATCTTCGTAGTAGATGGTGGAGAAGTCATGTGCTGTGCGTGAGGGACAAGAAGGAAGCGGGCGGTTGTAGTAGGGTGCATTGAGACTTCAAGTCAAGTCGAGTCGTTTTTTTAATAGCACATTTAAACAAAACAACAGAGATGTCCCAAAGTGCTGCACAACACAAGGATGAAAAATAACATGGCAAAACCATAACCCAAAGATCATTAATAGGTATAGCCTACTGACACAAAGCAATACAATAAAAACGAGATTAACAAATACATAAATAAATAAAAGATTGAGCTTGACAGCATCAGATACACGCCCCAGAACAAGCTAAAAAGAGAGAGAAAAGATATGTCTTCAAACTGGACTAAAATAACGTACATATAAGATGAGAAGTTCCGTGACAGAGCGCTACACAACATCCGTGTCCAGACGTCAATGAACTTTAAACCAACCAGGGCAAAGTTGCGTCACCACGGAGGCGTTAGTTAGACGATTGTAGCCGCGGAAAAAGCAACTGCAAGCGGCTGCACGTTTTGTCTACAGACGGCTACAAGCGGCTACATCACATGGGTTTTTAGGTCATCTGACCTTGTGACGTTTTTGTGACAGCGCCACGCCTTTCTGGCAACTCTGACACAAAGTCTAACCATAATGCAACATTTTCAGCCCACAATGCATCGCTGACTACAGGCGGCTACAGCCGTCTGTAGACGTTTACCCTTATCCAAACACGGCTACTGTTTAAGTGGCAGACACGTTGCGCTCTGTCACAAACTGAGTGACATTTTTATTGCGGTGAACATGTGGAAAAAACTTCAACGTTATTTAAATAGCACTTCACAATGGGAAATTCCAGCAAGCAGTGGTATAATAATGAACTATTTTCTTTTAACTTTACAATACATTCGGGTTTATTTGACATTTTCCAGCTTTTGTTTAGTGGGTTGAGACGTAGCGTAGCTGCTTTTTTTGTCTCATGACTAAACATTCCCGGTGTTAGCGCGGTACATGTTCCATAATATGGCCAACTTCTAATGCAAATATCTTACAGTTGTGCTGTCCAAGCTCAGCGAAACTCAATCGGTTTGTAGAAATGACTATTATACTGCTGCTCAACTTGTTAAACTTTGAAGTCATGCATGCGGTTTTAACAAGGAAAACGAGATGACATGAATTTGTTTTTTAAACATTTTGACAGCTGTATTATCACTATCTCTGCACATCGATTTAGTTTCACGGCTACTATATACTGTTAAGTTTTAAACTTATATTATATTAATATATAAATTAAATGCTAAGCACGAGTCAATGACTTGACTGAAGGAAAAGTATATGTTTTCATCAAGTATAAGTGTAAGTGTTAGTATAAATGTACTTGGTCTTAGACTTTGTTTAGAAGTTTCAGTATAAGCCAAGTATAGGCTACTTTACTATACTATTCTATAAATATATAAAGTATAGTTTATAGAAGTCAACTTCAAGTATATTTCCAGTATACATATAGTAAACTTTAATACACTTCTTTTTGCTAAGGGTATGCCAAGAACATAAATGAAAATAACTCATACAACTACTGTTTTTTATCTAGTTATTTATTTTTGGTTACAAAGGTGTACAATTTTCTTTTACCCTTTTCTACAAGGAAGCACTTTAGTTCTCAGTTTACAGTTATACATGAAAATGTGCACTTTTTCCTTTTATTTTCTCTAGTAAGGAAGTATTTGATTTCATTGGTCTTTGTTTTTCTTTGGATGTTTTAAAATATATCAAACTTGTTTTCAACATTATGTCTTCTGATTTTGTAAATGCATCACACTCTTGTGTACATACAGTTTGAGTAAACTTTAAGAGTACTTTAAGGAGTATATTTCAAGTATATAAATAGTAAGCTACAAGTACTATGCCAAGCAAACTTAAAGTATTACAACAAGTAAACCAGGAAAATAGTGTGAAAAAAAGTGTACTGAATGTGGCAGTCATGGGCTAGCGGCTAAGGAGCTGGACCTTCAGCCAAAAGGTCAGAGGTTCAATTCCCCACACTGACAGGTGGGTGGAGGGAGTGAATGGCCAGCTCCCTCCTCCATCCTCCCCTGTGACTGAGGTACCCTGAGCATGGTCACATGGGTGATGGGTTAAAAACAGAGGCTGAATTTCATTATGTGTGATCAGAATGAGAAATGGGAATCTCTTTACTTTATAATAAACTTTAAGTATACTAGAGGGATATACCAAGTATGTTGATAATATATAGATGAGTGTACATCTTGTATATTTTAAAGTGTACTTTTGTAAACTTAAAATTAACTTTAAAATATACTTAAAGAATACTTTTATAAACTTAAAGTGTTCCAATTTACAGTTTTTCTCAGTCGCTTTGGTGCTTTTCTCAGATCAGAAAGTAAATTCTCATAACTATTAGTTCAACCTCCAAAACATTTAGTCATTTGTGCACCTCATAATAGCAATTTCTCCTTCCTCTGAACAAATTGCAAATGCTTTTGGACATGTGTCAGTTGCTTTTATACAATACAATGTTGTTTTTTAACATTATCATTTGCTTATGTCATGTCAGTCAAAATGAACTATACTTGTGGATGCTGAATAGTCATTCCCAATAAAACTAATAGTCTTAGTTTTATTGCTTGAGTCATTACATACAAAATTGTTGAACTAGTTATCAAATTCTGTCAAGCACATTTTATACCTTTCTTTATATTTTTTTTTGCTGGAATTGTGTCCTAAATTGACCAGGTGCTCTCAGGTGAACTTCAGCTTTCACTCACAATGAGGTGTGTGAAGGATTACAGTTTTTCCCAGTCGCTTTTCTCACATCACTATTTACATTTGCATAGCAGTTAGTGCATTTCTCAAAACAGTTAGTGCAAACTGCAAAACCTCCTACTGGTCAGAGGGTGCAACCAAATGTTGGAAGAACCACTGTGAATTCAATCATTCAAAAATGTTGTAGGGATATAAGTTTGAAAAAAAATCAAAGTGCTGTCATAGAGGATAACAATGTATTTGTCAATATTGAATCTCTGTCAATTGCAACAATTGACAGAGTGCTCAAGAGAAATGAAATGTGCATGAAACAATTGTGCAAAGTGCCATTTGAAAGGAACAGTGAAAGACTAAAGGAAATCCATCACCCGTATGTACAGGTAAAACATGTCTTCTATGTGTACTCTAATGTTCAGCACTGTAAACTGTCTGCTCTGCTGCAGCAGAGTCATGCAGAGGGTGGATTTGTCACTCCAGGAGATACTTTTCTCGCTGCATTGCAAGGGTTGATATACATTGTTATGTAGATGAAAATATGTGGCCAGACAGGCAGGAACGTCTGGATGTGCCAGAATGATTTACCTATTTTCAGTTATAATACATACTGTTATGTTGTTCACATTTGTGCACAGCTCTACTATAAGTGTGTTTCTTATGTTTGTTCTAAATAAGTGACTGTAGTGTATTTTTCTTTTGCACAATGCTGTAGAATTGCAAAGAGCATATACAGTAAAAATGTGAAATGTACGTATTCAGTGTCTTGTACTCACTCCCCTAACTACAGCAACGTGTAACTTGCAACTAAAATCGCTGTACAGGTAGTGTATAGTGCTGTCTTGAGCATTTTCAGGTAGTGTCAATGAGTTCTAACCTTTTTTTCTGCATTGGAACACACTGAGAGAAGTTACTGTCATAATGAAAACATGACAAACCCATTTGACTATCTTGTTCATAAACAAGATAAAAAGACTTCTCATTTTGATGACACTGGCAGTTTCATTGACATGAATACTTGCTTTTGAGGAATGGACTATCCATTTTGAGCAAGTTACATGCTTTTGCAGGTTATCCACTAGGTTTTGCAGTTTGCACTAACTGTTTTGAGAAATGCACTAACTGCTGCGCAAATGTTAATAGTGTTGTGAGAAAAGTACCAAAGCGACTGAGAAAAACTGTAAGAACATGTATTGAAATTCAACTCTTGATTCAACTTCATTCAGATTAACCTTGACTTGAACAAATACCTTAACAATACTAACTCATAATACAAAAAAAATCACAGAGTATGCGCTGTGGAAGAGCTGTGTCCTGGCGCTTTGCGTGCACCTGTGAAATGCACGCAATCTGTGCATGTGTATTTATGTGTGTGTGTTTGTGTTTATGTATGTTTCTGTGTGTGTGTGTGTTTACAGCTGACAATTCACTCCTTTTCCCTCCCTTCCTCTCTCTCTCTCCACACTTACCTGTTGTCATCTGTAGTCTGTCTGTTTCCATAGCATAGAAGCTAGTGCAGTGAAGAACTTAGCAACATAATAAAACACCAGGAAGTAAAAGCGAGCAAGGCCCTGAGCCACTCCTCTCATCCCTCTGCTCTACCTCAGCCCTGCTGGAAAGAGCGATAGTGATAGCCTGTCCAAAACCAGCCCCTCATATTACATCGCATTTCGTAGAGGAGGTCCGGCTGTGGTTCCATTGACATGGTTGTTTCAGGCAGCATCTTGCAGGGCCAATTAGTAAATAGAGGGAGTGTTCGTGACCAATGACGTTGGCTTTGTGTACTACATTTGAGTTTTAGTGTGTAAGCAGGATTATAGCCACACTAATTGCATGTCATGACAAGAGTTAGCGACAGATCCAATTGTTTTAAACTTCAGCAGAATCTACACCTCCAGGAAGAAAACATTTCTCAGTACAGCACAGCCAAACCCTCTCTACGAAATGCAGTGTAGTACGAGGGGCTGGCTTTGACCAGGCTACGTCAGTGACCTCCTCTTCTTGCTTTGTGTTTGTGGGTGTGTGTGTGTGCATTAGCGTGCGTGTGTGGGGATGTGTGTGCATGTGTGTCGAGTGGGAAACCCGATCCAAGTACTAGCTGACAGCACTGAAGATGATAATCCTCTCACGGAATCACCGGAGAAGGTTTCTTCAAGCAATTCATCTCCCTTATTTCATTTTTCCTTAACACCTGCCCCTCCTCTACCATGCCTCCACACAACAGGCACATATTTATGCTAGTGTAGGCCAGAGGCAGGAAAAAGCAGACAGACTGGTTCAATACCTCTGCACCCAATCCAACCACAAAAAGTAAGACAGTCCTCCAGGTGAACTCAGATTCACCTGGAACCCCCTTAAATTTCCCAACCCATGTCAGATTTTTTTCAG
Organism: Setipinna tenuifilis; assembly: GCA_030347295.1. Classification (NCBI taxonomy): domain Eukaryota; kingdom Metazoa; phylum Chordata; class Actinopteri; order Clupeiformes; family Engraulidae; genus Setipinna; species Setipinna tenuifilis. The sequence continues at coordinate 35,222,858 of CM059266.1, read as the reverse complement.
TCAAATAGGGATTCCATGGTACAGAGTAACCTTTTACAGACAAGCCCTTTGGTTGGGTCAGTGGCCTTTATAATATAATATACTGGTTAGCTTACTGTTATTATGACTTCTGGTAGTGTAGCATTAGTGTGGTCACTAATAAAAGTAAAATTAAAGAAACTCCTCCAAGAGCATTCATGCAATTGTTCAAAAATTTGGTTTACATCATCTGCAGTCCATGCCTTGAATAGCCTAATTCTTAATCATTCTCATAAATTCTTAGAACATTTGAAGTGCCAGGATCTTGGGTTGAAAAAATGATCGCATCATTACACCAAACTCTGTAAGCACATTTGTTTTGTATAATTTGTTCCATTGGGGTTGCTATAACAGCCATTTCATTCTATAGGGGCACTATAATTCCCTTTGTGATGAACTTCACAGCACACTGCAGCAGGCATTCCATGTGCATCTAGTTAGTAACATGACCTGAATCTACCCATACGTCCTTATTTCTGGGAGGTTCCTGAGGTGAGTGAAAAGCTTTTTACCTATGACATAACATCATCTTCAATAGCATGTATACAGTATATCACAAAAGTGAGTACATCCCTAACATTTTTGTACTTTTTTTATTATATCTTTCCATGGGAGAAGTCTAAAGATATCATATTTTTCTACAACGTAAAGTAGGCAGTGTACAGCTTATATAACAGTGCAAATTTGCTGTTCCCTCAAAAAAACTCAACACACAATCATTAATGTCTAAACCACTGGCAACAAAAGTGAGTACACCCCTAAGTGAAATTGCCCAAATTGTGTCCAAAGTGTCAATATTTTGTGTGGCCACCATTATTGTCCAGCACTGCCTGGAGTGGGCATGGGCATGGAGTTCACTAGAGCGTCACAAGTTGTCACTGGAATCCTCTTCCACTCCTACATGACGACATCACAGAGCTGACCTTGAGTTTGACACCTTGAGCTCCTCCACTTCCATTTGAGGATGCCCCACAGATGCTGAATTGGGTTCAGGTCTGGGGACATGCTAGGCCAGTCCATCACCTTCACCCTCACCCAAGGTGTGGTCATCTTGGAGGTGTGCTTGGGGTCGTTACCATGTTGAAATACCGCCCTGCGGTCCAGTTTCAAAGGGGGGGCATCATGCTCTGCTTCAGTATGGCACAGTACATATTGGCATTCATGGTTCCCTTAATAAAGTGTAGGTCCCCAGTGCCGGCAGCACTCATACAGCCCCAAACCATGACACTTCCTCCACCATGCTTGACTGTTAGCAGGACACAGTTGTCTTTGTAATCCTCACCTGGTTGCTGCAACACACACCTGACACCATCTGAGCCAAATAAGTTTATTTTGGTCTCATCAGACCACAGGACATGGTTCCAGTAATCCATGCCCTTAGTATGTTTGTCTTCAGCAAACTATTTGCGGGCTGTCTTGCGCATCATCTTCAGAAGAGGCTTCCTTCTGGGACGACAGCCATGCAGACCAGTTTAATGCAGTGTGCAGTGTATGGTCTGTGCGGCCCCTGTGGCGGCCCTGTGGCGTATGGCTGTGCACTGACCCCTTCAACCTCTGCAGCAATGCTGGCAGCACTCCTACGCTTATTTTGAAGACACAGCCTCCGGATATAATGCTGAGCACATGCACTCAACTTCTTTGGTCGACCATGGCGAGGCTTGTTCTTAATAGAGCCTGTCCTCTTGAAGCGCTGTATGGTCTTGGCCACTGTGCTGCAGCTCAGTTTCAGGGTGTTGGCAATCTTCTTATAACCTAGGCCATCTTCATGTAAAGCAACAATTTTCTTTTTTAAATCCTCAGAGCGTTGAACTTCCAATGACCAGTATGAGAGAGTGTAAGAGTGATAACCCCAAATTTAACACAACTTCTACCCATTTACTAGCCTGGGCACGCCCATACTTCCTTTAACGCTGCATTTCAATTTCGCCTTGAAAGTCAGTCTGGCCAAGCTGCCTGTCTACACCGTTTCTACATTAACAGAGAAACTGAGACCAATGAAAATCTAGCATTTCAAAAAGGTAATGACGCGGTAGTTCAGCGACCGGAAATCTACCTCAGTCACTGTCAACATGGCGAACGTGGAGCAATGGAAAGAGTTAGTGCAGCTGTAGCTGCTGTTTTGGAAGAATTAAAAGGGAACTTATCTCTGGAAATAGAGCAAAGGTTAGCCCTTGAATCATTTATTGCAGGAAAGGACGTTTTCGCAATGCTACCGACCGGCTTCGGTAAAAGTTTGATTTATCAATTAGCCCTGCTGGTAGCCAAGTCAATGGGGCTTTGCAAGAACCCTGCCGTTGTGGTCATTTCGCATACGTCAGAGGACAGAGGAGTGTGATTGGTTGAATCTTCGTCCAGTAGCAAACAGGCATTTGAAAGAGGCGGGTTAAGCCCGCCCTCTGAGAAATGGGTTTACAACACAGCTTGGCCAGACCAATGTTCGCAGAGCATTGATAAGTCGCGCTAGCCAGGCTACCCATTTACACCTGAGACCTTGTAACACTAATGGATCACATGACACCAGGGAGTAAAAATGGCTAATTGGGCAAAATTTGGACATTTTCACGTAGGGGTGTACTCACTTTTGTTGACAGTGGTTTAGACATTAATGGTTGTGTGTTGAGTTATTTTGAGGGAACAGCAAATTTGCACTGTTATATAAGCTGTACACTGCCTACTTTACGTTGTAGAAAAGTATTATATCTTTAGACTTCTCCCATGGAAAGATATAATAGAAAAAGTACAAAAATGTTAGGGGTGTACTCACTTTTGTGACATACTGTATATGTAGGACTGTTGGTATCTGTGTGTGTGTACACGCACGTGTGCAAGAGCACTAATAGTCTTTCTCTCTCTATCCTTTTGTGTGTGTGATCTATTTTTGACCATGTGTGTATGTAAGTGGTATTTTTAGGCATTTCTGTGATTGTATGACAATGTAACTGATCATGGGCGATGTGGTAGCCTGACCCGTCCCACAGAGGACCACTGGGGTCATGGTAATTGGCCATGGTACTGTTTGTGCCCCAGGTGATTAGATTTGGGGCAGATGAGAGAGACATGCATTACATGAGTATATACTGTTACTGCAAACAAGCACAAATACAGACACAGACATACACACACACACACACACACAGACACACAGTGAAAGAGAGAGACAGAGATAGACACACACACACAAAACACACATGTACACACACATACACACACACGCACGCAATTCATCTATGTATGCACCAAGAATCTGTATTTTTCAGGGGTTTTCTACATATCTTCTTTCTCCTCCTCCGTCTCTTTCTCTCTCTCCTATTTCCTTCTTTTACATTCTCTTCAGGAAAACATAACCACTCATGGGCTTACATTTATTTAAAGGTATTTCTAGATCCGGACAAGAGTAATTATATTTTACTAGAAGTGTGAGTAATAACTCCAATATCACCAACTTACGGAGTGGCACATACTGTAGATCCCATTGATGCAGTGCTCATGAATAAGCAGTGAAGAGAGTAGGTTGAGCTACTGGATAGAGGAAAACAGTGTATCTTTGTTTCTCCTTTTTCATGAAGGATCCTGATGGAAACTGGCTGCATGTTTTCTTTTTTCACCCCATTTTCTGTTCTTCACATTATTGCAGCTTGAACTATCCCCATGAGAGGGCAAGGTCCCCGAACCAGTGTAAAGTTTAGTGAAAGGGCTCACATTCTGGAACTTCTGATCCAGAAAATTAATAGAGAAACATTGCTTCTAAATTCCTCACATACCCAAGGATTATTCAAAATCCTTTCACTGTCACTATGAGGAAGAAGAACTGATGCAACGACTCAGAAGAGATGGGGATTATCCATCGTCAGTTTGGCAACAAAATCCCTTGTGTCACTTTCCCCTAAGACAAATTAGAAATCCTTGTTGCAAAGCCACAAGGCGTCAGAACAGAGATATGTTCCTCTGTGGTTCACTATATATCACTATTGTGTGTCTCTCTCCCTTCCCCTCCAGCTCCTTTTCCCACCCATTTGAGCTCCTTAACTAATGAGTTTTATCGATTTTTGCCTGAGCTCCTGGCTGATTGCAATGCCACTGAATGTCTCTGACTGGCTCCCCATAAACATCCAGGGAACACACATCCGGGTGGCCTGTGCCTGCTCTTTCAGCACAGACATACTGCTGCTAATAAGAGACATGCAGTCTGAAAAACCTCTGGAGCAGAGGCGATTGCTCTAAGACAACGAGGGAATTGCTGCCTCCCCAAAAAATCTAGGGATGGCGAAAACTAAAAATATTCTTGAATCTTGACTGACCACGGAGCCTCATTAGCCGGTTGAAACCGGTTTACCGATTGGGTTAAAGTATGCTATTTGAAATAATAGCCATTTCGAACCGGGCCTGCCGCCTGCAATTTCGTAATTCTGCTTATCACACTGCCACTCTGCCTCCATCTCTCTCTCTCTCTCTCTCTCACACACACACACACACACACACACAAACGCCCCGCCGCCGTCTTTCTACTAACGCCTAACAAACGTTTGCTAGGTTATCAGAGTAGCACTGACTATAGGCTGCAATACACTGCCATGGCAGAACATGGCATGGGGATTATGACATCACTCGAGAGTTCTATTCCTGAACATTCCACATTTAAAAAATGGCAGTTGGTCCAGGTGCAACTGCCACAGTATTGTCTGCCTCTCTTTCACCATTTTTAAACTGTCCTGCCTCAAACAGTTTAAGTAGTTGCCGCATGAAAATTACACAGGTCACAGTCAGATCCCAGTCCTCTCTTACAAAGTTTAAATCAAGTTTATAGGTTAAGCGGTTGAGTTTTAATCATTCAAAAACGAGTGGAGGTTATATATTAGAGTGAGGGCAGAGCTCATTCTAGCTGCTAGAGTGGAGCAGTGTACTGTGACATCATCAGCCTGAACATTCAACCATTAATTTTCAATGGGCCAAAAAGTTGCAGAAAAACGACAATAGCGAACGACAAGGGGTACAGTACATAGAATTGTAGGCGGTCATGTCAAAACCGGGCCGGTCGTTTTAGAGTTGGAACGGTGTCTCTATCTCGAAAGCCTGAGGACTAGTAAGGTATGCAAAATCTGGGTGAAAATTTTTTTGTTAAAAAATCAGGAGAATAAAAGGGGGGATAACAACTCTGCAAGCACACTTAATTACACACCTGCACTTAACAAGGGCACTGAATTTAGCTCACCACTTGCCCCTTTAAGAGCAAGTAACAAGTATGAATGGCATAACCTGTTCATTTTAAAACCTACAGATATCAATGTAAAATGGCCAAGCATCCCATGTACTGTAAAATAGACTAAAACTTAAAAAAATGGTAGGACCTTGTTGGCTCAAATATATCTTGACTTAATGTGGCGGGATGTGCACCGGCATCTGTACCGTTTCCACGAAATAAGCGTGTGTTGATTACCTGGCAGGTGAGGTGCGTATTTAAAGGGGTGTACCCAGACGCAGTGTCTTTCGGGGAGAGTACTGCGGGTGTTGCCGTGGCATGGAAGGCCGGGAGCTGTTGCGTGGTAAGTGTAAGTCTGTTGAAATGGAATTTTGCTTGTTTCGTAACAGCGTTTCTTAGCATGTGAATGTCTGTGTTTGTAGTGCAGTCCGACCTTCGTTGTGATTCGGTGTTCCGGTGTGGGAACTATAGGCAACTGGCTAGCTTGGGTGGTGGCTAGCTGGGAGAGTTTGTCAAGGAGAGCAGGTAAGCTACTGTATCATAGGACTCGGTTGGCGTTTGGAGTTTGTCTGGTCATTATCTAAACACTTTCCATGGTTTTGGTTCGGCAGCAGAAGTGGGAAATATGGAGCGCGCGGCTCATGACTGATAACGGCCTTGTGAGCAGCTTCTGGATTAATGGTATGTATTGTGCCTGCACCTTACCGTTAACATGGGCCATTCCCGCACTTAAGTAGTAAATAACGTAGTGCCATTCTCGTTCATTTAACAGTTCCGCTGACATCTGGAATGGTGATTCCTGACCCCTACGGCTTCAGTGGCTGCTGTTTTTTTTTTGTATGGTGCAAGCAAGCAGGAGTATCACTGCCTCTACGAGCTCCGCCAGCTCCTGCTGTGGTGCCGTGCATATGCATTGCGTCGTCAGTGCCTGCTCACCCATTTATTTGTTTCTTGTAATTTATTTTTGCGGGTTTATGTGTGGCGATACTGCCTTGCCACCCCTCCTGACATTATTGTTACTTTGTATTTTCATTCTGACCCCCTACAGCTACTGTTGCCATTGTGTGACAAATTGGTTTGCGCAAAGGTGTGTGCATCATGTGCAGAACTATTGGCTCCACTTTTTATTAAGCTGCACACACCATAGCTTCCATGAGGGGTTGTTAAGTGTTCTGGTTCTAGTACTCCCAGTTATGTGCTCATCATCTAACTAGTGGCAGAGTTGTTGTATATGCACCTCTAACTGGAAGTCATTGTAATTCCCTTATTGTGTCTCCCTCTCTTCCTTTCTCCCCTTTCTCTCTTTCTCTCTCTTCTGGAACAGGATGTGTACGACCAAGGGCGCGTACTGCTGGCCTCCTGGGTGGTGGATTCCCCTCACTATTTCCTTTGCTGTGAGCACACGTGGTGGTTTGATTTTCTTATTATTTGTTTGGTTTGTTGTGTATTGCTGTGATTTTCTTTTTTATACCCTTTTGGGTGTAGTGTGTAGTGTGTTTTGAGTTTCTTTTATTACTTTCCTCTGGCCAGCGTGGGCTGCTTGAGTGTTGTGCCACCTATACTGTCCCACTAGTCTCCCCAGTAGGCACAGACCTAACCTGGTGCCTAGACTCCTTATTGGTGGCGCGCTGCGGCCCGCGCATTACGGTGTGTGTGAGTGCGTGTGTGTGTGGGGTGGTTTTACATGTATGAGGGACATTCTGGGTTCTGTACAATATCAATTTGTATTTTAAATAAATATTATTGTTGGTGAATCATACTCCTCTTGCCTCAGAGTGTCAGTGAATCTGCGTGTCTTATGTTATGGTTGCAATTTATTATCCCTGTGTTTAATTAAATTCTTTGCTCTGGGGAAATGGCCCTCGGGGCTGGCGTAGTCGGTAAGGTAAAGGTAAAGTAGTTGGTGTGGGCCTTGGCTCCAGGTTACATAGTAGGCCGGTTACAACTATCCTAAAGAGTATCCAAGTAGTTGGTGTGGACTATCTGACGTGCTGCCTGTTGATTGTTTGTCTGTGTCAATTATATGTTTAATGTATTTTGCCAAAATAATAAAAGGTTTGTCGTACTTTGAGAGTTATATTTATCACTCATTAAATGGCTGATTCAGTGAACATGGCATTAAATCACATTGTATCTTACGTATCACTAGCGACTCCGCATTCTCTGCTTACAAGGCTGAAACCTTGAGGAGGATGGTGAGAAAAGTCTTTTTACAGACTTTTCCATGGTTGCTAGATTGCTAGGTTGCTAGATGCCGGGCCATGGCTGGTGGATGGAGCTGCACTGGAGAAAGTGGTGGTGGAGCCCTGCCATTTGTACTTCATGGAGATGGCTTCACAGCCCTCTGAAAACATCTCCATAAACCTCCGGAAAGCCTCCTTATTTGCTGTTATTGGGGAGGTCTTTTGACCTCACCAGCCTGACTTTCCTTCATCATTGAGGCAACCAGGTACCCCCCATACCCCAGGGCATTCTCTAACACCCACTTGAAAGTCTGTCCCTTGAAGTTGCCAAACTGCTGCATATGGCAACCCAGCACACAGGTGTTGTTGTTTGGGTGGAGGCCCTGTGCCACTGCCGCTTCCCTGGCCGACTTCAACACCTCCTCTGGGGACAACGCGGATGTCCACGTCTGACCCATGCTTCTGGCCTTGCATCGGTCCGCATCCTGTGTGTTCCTCAGGTTGATGGTACCATCAGCCTTCTTGTGAAACACTGGCTGCATGTCTGTCAAAAAAAGAAAGCCAGTTAAATGTTAGAAATGACACAAAGAATCCCCTACATACAAACAGACACACACATACACAGAGTGGAACATGTATTCCTCTTCTGTCTTATCCTACAGATTGCCCTAACCTAAATAAAATACACATAAACATAAAATAGCCTGGTGCTATGATATACACACAGGCGCACACACACATACAAACAAAGAGTGATCACACATAGCTACTTCTCACTATCCTCACACAGTTTTCCACTCAGTAACATAAAATAGCCTAGTGCTATGACATACATACACACACAGATACAAACAGAGTCATCACACAAAGGTATTCCTTAGGGCTGTAACGATATTGCATCGAATCGAGACACCGCGGTGCGCAGGCCCACGATGTTGTATCGCGAAAGACAAGACAGAACCACGAAATGCCCTTCAAGGTTCTTTTTTTTTTGTATGAATAAAAACGAATTGGGTGAACTATATGGACTGCTTATATCACGGCATATTAGGTAACTAGAAAGAAGCAACGAAGAAGAAGAACTGAAGCTGAAGAACTGAAGAACTGTTTCGCCTCGCCGGAGTTCAGAGTTCAGAGTTCACGGTTCAGTAGCTAGCTTTACGCGTAGAGCCCCTGTCTGCTCCGGTGACTGCATCTCCCAAAACAATAAGGATTGCGTCAGGTTAAGAAATGTCTACATTCCTGGACCTTCGAGTTTAGGCTTACCCGACAGATACGGTAAGATAAAATAACTTCATGAATCATCCTCCCTGCTTTATTTCGTTGTGGAACGATGCAGGTGGAAAAACCTGACGCGCAAGCTTTACCAGTCATTGTAGAGCCTAGCAAAACTGCTGTACAAAGTTATCATAGTAGTCCTATGTCTGTAATTATCGTATATTCACATTCACTTTAGAACTTACATCACTGAAATCCGAGATGGATAACTCTAGCTCTGACTCGGAGTTGACGCATAACGCCACTGCCTCCTCCAAAGTGAATAACCGGCGTCTTTTCGGCGCAGTCATTTTCTTGTTCTGGCTAGCTTTTCTGAGGTAAATGCAATAACAATATCTGCTACAAAATAAGATCGAGTGAATTGACAGTAATGTAAACAAACAAAGTGTAAACAAACATGGTCAATTGCCTACTTTAGCCAGCTATGAATATGCGCACGAACACAGAATTAGTCTGAGCCACAGCCAAGGGGACAGCGCTTAAAACATGACAATATCTCAAAATAATTTCATATAAACATATACATTTTAATACACAAATACGTTCTTTATACTCTCATTGACTGGTGTGATTTGTATTTATAGTTCAGCAACGTCAGTTTTCGCAGTTACAGGTGTATTTTGTTGTCGGGCGCAATGGGAGAATATACAACGGGCGTTAAAGGGCGCTATGGTGGTTATTGGGTTAATAAAATAAAAAATAAAATCATGGTTTTTTAAAAATAAATAAATAATAATATCGTGGGGTGTATCGAATCGTGGGTCAAATATCGTGATGCGTATCGAATCGTGAGTTAGGTGTATCGTTACAGCCCTAGTATTCCTCAATATCCTCACACAGCTTTCCCCTCAGTAAAATAAAACAGCCTAGTGCTATGACATATAGAGACACAGATACAAACAAAAAGTGATCACACAAAGGTATTCCTCACTATCTAGATAAGAACAACATTCCATTTGTTGACTTGCTTTAATGGACGGTAGCAGTGAAATGACAATAAATAAACATGTCATGAGCATCTTCAACAAATGCTGTCAGGCTTTACATAAACAAGTCACACTTCCTGTTTACCTGTGTTACGGTATAAAGAGTTGTAGTGCAACATCCTCTATATCCCCCCAAGCCTTTAACACCCGTAAACAAAGGCTGATAACCAAGAGAGGCACAAAGTGCAACAGTCCCTGTCCAACACACAGGTAGTACAATAACAATAGCAATAACAACAGCCATGCAAAGAGCGTGCAAAATGCCCTGTCTAATACGGAGTACTGCAATAACAATAGCAAACAGCCAAACAAAATATGTTATGCCCAAAGAATTAAGGCTACAAATCCATCAAGGCATCAGACCCACTAAAGGTTACCCCACAACATAGTCCTTGTGCCAGGCAGGCACGCTGGGCGTCCTGGCGGAACGACGTAAGCCCATCGACGGAGGCACCTCGAGTGAAGAAGGCGTGGCAGCAGCAGGGGCCATGGGAGTTGGCGGTGGTGTAACAGGGGTGCCTAGGGCTGAGGTAAGTGGCGCAGCAGGGAGGGGGTGCCCGCCGTGCCGGGAAGGGGTGGTGGGAGGCGGTGGGGGCCGGAGGGGGGGCTGATCATTGCGAACAGGGAGGAACAGGGAGGACCCTGCCCGAGCCATCAATCTTGACCATGTATTGATCATGTTGGCGCACCTCCACGACACTGCCTGTTCTGTCCCACTTGTTGGGGTGAGGTCCTGTCTGGTTCTGCACGTGCAAAAGGTCCCCCACTCTGAGGGGCGGGAGGCATTTGGTGTGCTCCGCCCAATTGTCAGCTGCACGGACGTGGCGCTTGCGAAGGGCCTCCTCTCTCGCTGTAAGTGTCTCACGCCATGAAGTATGGGGTCTGTACCTCCCAGGGGGAATCGGGATGAAATCCCGTATTGGTCGTCCTAAAACGCACATGGCAGGAGAGATCTTCGTGTCAGGGTCGGGCATGTTGCGGTAGTGCAGTACCGCCCTCTGCACAGAATCAGTGTCTAGTTCCCCTTTCGGCCCCATGTTGTCTGTGATGAGTCGCTTCATCGTTTTGACACCAATTTCAGCACGGCAGTTGCTGTGGGGGAAGGCCACAGATGCGAGGCGGTGGTGTACGCCCCATCTGTGCAGAAAGGATCTGATTTCAGCGGAAGTGAACTCTGGCCCCCCATCTGATGCCAGTGTAACAGTGCCGAGAGGTAAGCACTCTACTTTAGCAAATTCAGATTTACACCAGGGTTGAAAAGAATACAGAAGAGCAGAGACGTGGGTACCAAGATATACGATACTTTATTTCTTTTCAACAATTATGACACTGTCTTAAAATACCGGTATAACAATATTTTCCCCCAACACACACACACACACACACACACCCACAATTCACAAACCACAACCTCTGGCAATGCTTCCCCCTAGTGGAGGCGGTCCCAATTCGCAGCCCAAAGTAACTGTGCTGAAATCAAAAGGTTAGAAATAAACCACAGCAAAACCAAACTGAAAATAAAGTCAGTCAAAGTAAAGCACACAATATAAGAAAATGCCAACTGAAAATAAAGTTAATCAAAGTAAAGCACACAAGATAAGAACATGCAAAGCAAATCAAACACAAAATTGCAGCACAGCAGATTTCGCTACTTAAGGAATTTCCCCACTATTGACCGAAGTCACCAGAGGCATACAAGCCAAATAATCAGGACAGACAAAACGAAAATAAACACAAACACATAAAATATAGGTCATGCACTAAAACGGCAAGCGAGCAACCCCAGCAGCGTCATGCACCATGCCCCAGCAGCGAAGCCCAACATTAAAGCAGCCAAGCAGCGTCAGAGCAGGCAAATTGGAATAGGCTACATACAAGGTGCAGGGCAGACCAGATGACAAAACGGTGAGGACACGGGATGCTCGTACGAGGACAAAACGGCACCACCCGGCTCGAGTAGCCGACAGTAGTCACGAACGGCAGCAACGCCAACGAGGCCTTCAATGGGCGGATTGTCTCACGGTTTATGCTGCAGAACGATTAGTGGGCACGTCGGAGGGAGAGGAGAGCCGTACTGATGGGCAGTTCGCAACAATCAGCAAAGGCGTGTAGCTGATGGCGAGGCAAATTCCCTCCGAGGCGAAAGCAGTGAGGAATGCCAGAACAAAGCCGCTGGCTGAGTTTCTTCCTCTGAGCAAAGCAAGGAGCATCTGCATAGCCTTCCGGCTTTATGCGGATGCGTCTTACGTTCGGCCAATTACATGGCCAGGTGAAGGACGACTAAAGGGACCGTCACTAAAGTTCGGTGTCATAACAAAAGGCACAACGGAGAGATGCAGATATAGTGCCGATTAACACATTTAACAGCACTACTGCTACACCAGCTCCTGAGGCGTCCTGTATGTGGCGAAGGCCTGTCGCAGGTGGCATATAAGGTCGGCGGCGCCACCCATTGACCTGGTGATGATTGGCCAGTTATAGTAACGGTCCACAATGACAAGGTAGTGCACGCACAGTCATTCCGAGTAGCAAGGATGTCAGCCGACATGCCCGGCCAAAAGACGGATGATTCTGCCCGAGCGGTCATCATGGAGACGCCCTGGTGAGCGGCATGCAGGGCGGCCAGCACCTTACTGCGGAGGGAGGGTGGTGTGACCACTCTGTCTCTGTACAGGACCACCCCATCAGCTGACGTTATGTCCTCACGGTACTGGGAGAAGCCACGGATTGCCACAGGCATCCCCAACCTCGACTCGGGGAAGCCATCCGCCGGCATCTCCTCCAGCACCCGCATGTCATCGTCGCTGCTGGTGGCCTCCCTGACGCGGTCCCACGTCACGGACTGCAGTGCCTCAAGGCCTGCGGCGCACCAGGTCAGGTCACCATCCCCAATGTCGCTATCTACAGGCACTGTCTGTGGGACCAGTGGGTTGGACGGGCGTTTTATCTACTTGTTGCACATGTCGTCGTACAGATGGTGGGCTGGGGGCAGTGTGCATATTTTGTTGTTGGCGCCGTCCATGGTGAGCGTACATAATTCGCCGAACACCGCCGTCTGCTGTTCGTCGCCGCCGTCTGTCCGTCTCCTCTGGTGGGGGTCTGGGTGAGCGGCCGCCCAGGCAGACCTTGTCGAGGTGATTTTGGCGGCCGCATTTCCAGCACGACTTGCCATACGCAGAACATTCTGTGCGCCGGGCGCACCACTGTGGTGTTTTGCCATGGCCCGCCCCGCCGCAGTAGATGCAGTTCCCCTCAGGCTTCCTCTTCCTCCTTCTTGGGCCCCCTTTTGCGTGGAGGTCCTGCCGCTTTTATCATCGATATGAGCTGCTGATTGAGTCTGCCTTGAGAGTCAAGCAGGCATGAGGCTGAGCGCTTTCCTGACTCTTTGGCTTCGATGTATTCTATCATGTCCTTTAATGGCATATTCTGATTTTTCTCGCCAAGCAAGTCAAGCTGTATGTCTTGGTCTGCTATGCCTCGGGCAATCACATCGCGCAATATGATGGGCTCTTCGTGTCCCTGTCGCATGTTGAATAGAGCCACCCGAGCCACCATTGTGTTCTCTGCACGCATGGCGAGGGCCTTAATGGCTGAGAGGATGTCTTTCTTGTCACTGTCCACAAGGCTCCTGCCTGCTGCGTGGGTGCGGTCCTTTTTTAGATCCTCCTCGCAGCACTCGAGCAGTTGTGTGACGACGTCGGAGCCGGCCAATTTAGTGCCCCTCTTGTATTCACTCCAGCGGGTTAGGAAGTACGACCATGTCTCGGCCATCCCTGCCAGCGCGATGGAGGGTCGCTTGAGTTTCTCCGCCTTCGCATTCACGTGTGGTTCTCTGGGGGCTGCAGCGGTATGGACGGTGGCATGAATAGTTAGCATTGCCGCCAGCACAGCCGCCTCTGCGTGCGTAGCCTCATAATCACAGTCCTCGATAGGGCAGCGTACACTCATTTTTTATCTGACTCTTATGGGTTTATATCGTACCCTATTCACTTTGTGCAGTGCACTCATAAACTGTACAGTTCAACGGTGAACGGTTAGCAGTTGGTCAACACTTGCCATTCGCCCACTTGTTCGTCTGCATTCTCGTCTGATGTCGGCGATCTCCGTTCGATGTTTGTTTATAGATAAAAACAACATTCCATTTGTTCATTTGCTTTAATGGACGCTAGCAGTGAAATGACAATAAATGAAACATGTCATGAGCATCTTCAACGAATGCTGTCAGGCTTTACATAAACAAGTCACACTTCCTGTCTACCTGTGTTACGGTATAAAGAGTTGTAGTGCAACATCCTCTACTACACAGTTTTCCCCTCAGTAAAATAAAATAGCTTAGTGCCATGACATATAGACACACACATAAAAAAGTGATCACACACAGCTATTCCTAATATAATAGCACTAAGCGCTAAACGCTAAGAACTAATAGAATAGTGATATGACACACACATGTCATGACATTGGTAATAAAAATATGAAATTAAAGAGGAGACTTACCAAAAGCAAGATGAGGTACTCTCCAGCAAATCCGAAAAGAAGAAGCTCCGAGATGAAGTGTTCTCCGGGATAAGTAATTCAAATCTGAGCCATCTTTAAAATCCCGCTGCTACTGGGGGTATGACATCCCATGGCTATTATGCCTTGAACTAGACGATGGGCCATTACCTGTCTATTGAAAGTGTCGATGGGTCATCACCTGTCTATTAAAATGTCCCAAGGTTTCCAAGGCGCCCATTACAGCAGAAGTGGGCACCCATTGTACATTTCTCGAACTAGAGGATGGACCATCACGTAGCTGAGCAGCCACTTATCCCCTGTCTATTGAAAGTGGCGATCGCCTATCTCTACCACTGACTGTATATAATATCTCTACAAAGTCCCACTGTGTCCAAGGCGCATACTCTGTGATTACCGTTGTCCACTTCATATGCCAATCCAAGTATGAAGGCACAGAAATACATGAAAAGGTAACATTGGGGTTATATCACTGAGTTTGCTTTGGTGTGCATGAAACTTGGCAAACACAAATAATACATTTATAATAAAGAAGTGAAAGTCCCTGCTGTATCCGGGTCAATGGACGTCGTTCAATACATGTTGCGGCAAATTCGTTCGACATTGGTCAATTCTTGGTAGCAACTCAAGTCGACATTAGTCAATTCGTGGTAGCAACTGGAGCCGTCCGTTGGTCAATTTGTGGTAGCAACTCGTGCCGACATTGGTCAATTCTTGGTAATTCTTGGTAGCAACTCGAACTGACATTGGTCAAATCGTGGTAGGTCTAGCTCGACTCACGGTCGACAGTGAGTGCCATTGCACCACACTAACATTTAGTGGCCTTAGTTATTTTTACATGCAGATGTACAGTATGTCACAAAAGTGAGTACACCCCTAACATTTTTGTACTTTTTATTATATCTTTCCATGGGAGAGGTCTAAAGATATAATACTTTTCTACAACGTAAAACAGGCAGTGTACAGCTTATATAACAGTGCAAATTTGCTGTTCCCTCAAAATAACTCAACACACAACCATTAATGTTTAAACCACTGGCAACAAAAGTGAGTACACCCCTAAGTGAAAATGTCCAAATTGTGCCCAATTAGCCATTTTTCCTCCCTGGTGTCATGTGATCCATTAGTGTTACAAGGTCTCAAGTGTAAATGGGTAGAAGTTGTATTAAATTTGGTGTTATCACTCTCAGGAGGGGTTAACACAAGCATCTGTAGATCTGGGATGCGTTTCCCAAACAACGACAGATGTTAGCATTTAACCACCGTTGTCCGATGTAGGTTCAAACAACACAACAGTCCAATTCCGACTGAAACTCTCCAACTACCTACATACAACGGAAGTCTGAACTATATTAGTTTGGACTTCTGTCGTTGAAACTGCAAAGTATCCAGATGTGTCGGAAGTGCTCGGAGAGTATTCGGATGCATTCGTTGCGGGAGATGACAGAAACGACACAACGACAGTAAGGCAACAAAAACGTAGCCTTATTTAAATTAAGACGGTATGTATGATAACTTCAGCAACTTAGGAAGATGTTCCCCAACACAATCATGTCCCTTACTCATTAAAAAGCAGTGACTGAATTTGTAATGATATGATCGTGTATTGCATTTATGCTACCCTACATAAATCTACATATAAATAGAACTAAGGCCACTGAAAGTTCATGTTGTGCAATGGTTGAGTGGTTAGCTTGTCAACCCACTATGCAGGTTTGAATCCTGCTAAACGCTAATCAATTTGAAACACATGGAATGATCTGTGAGATAATGGAATGACTTGATTGTGGATCCGTGATCATACTCTACATCACAGTATTAAAAACGATCTGTAAGATCAGCAAATAACTTTAATAATCCAACAACATTTTGCAACAACTTTTGGTGTCTTGTGGGGTGAATTTTCTATCTTGGTAGCTTGCTACATGTTCTTGCTACTTGCTAACAAAAGCACTAACAATATCAATATGCCTTCAAATATGGAATTGAAACAATCTATTGACAAATTGATTGTGGAAGTTTCCGCTGTTAAAGAAGAACAGGCGGTGATTCTGGAACTTGTAAAGAAACTAGAAGAGATGCAGGAGCAAATCAAAAGAAAGAACGAGGAAATTGTGGCGTTGGAAACAAGGACTTCAGCTTTGGAAAATCGAGTGGCTGACCTAGAATACCTGGAGCAATACAGTCAAATGAATGATGTTATTATAACAGGACTGAACATTAAGCCAAGGTCATACGCGAGGGCATTGGAACTTGATGGAAACGGCGACTCGATCTCCGAGGAGAAAGATGCTAGCTCCACGGAACAACAGGTAGCTACGTTCATGCAGGCAAATGGAATTACAATTGATGTGAACAACATAGAGGTGTGCCACACTTTGCCTAAGAAAAAGGCCAGCAGGTCTGACAACAATTGAGTAACTCATTCTAGGCCCAGGCACACAGAGAAAAGCGTATTGGTGAGATTCGTCAACAGGAAACACAAGACGGAATTGCTGAAACAAGGAAAGAAACTAAAAGGAACGAACGCATATATGAATGACCACTTCACAAAACGAAATGCGGACATAGCCAAAAAAGCACGGGAACTGAGGAAGGAGAAGAAAATTCAGCAGACATGGACATGGAACTGCAAGGTGTTCATCAAACTAAACGGGACTCCGGAGGACGCCAAGGTATTGGTGATTAAAAGCATCGAGGAGTTGGACGTGTATGATGAACCAAGGTAAACGCGACCACATTCCCAACCATGACACTCACGGTTTCACAAGACTTAACAGATAAGTCTCTTGACAAAATCCAGCTCATCAGAGAACATGACCGTGTAATGCGCAATACGCAGAACACCATTCATATGACTTGGAGAATGATATAGACCCGGGCAATAACTTTTTTCTCGAGGTTAAGGAAAACTGTTTTTACTATACTGGTGATCAATTAAATCAGTGCATTGCCAAGGAGGGCAAAACATCAATAGGCCTAATTCGTTTCAACAGCAGAAGTTTAAATAAAAACTTAAAGGACATAAAGGATTACCTGGATACTTTTACACAACCTTTCAACATTATTGCAATATCAGAAACCTGGATGAATAGTGGGGAAGTGAAGGACTTTGAAATGGACGGTTATGAACTGGTACATGTAAATAGGAAAAATAAGGGTGGTGGTGGAGTAGCTATCTACGTGGAAAATGGCCTGAAATTTAAAGTATTGGAGGATATGACAACTATGGTTGACAATTTACTTGAATGTTTGACCATTGAAGTCTGCATGGAAAGAAGTAAAAATATAATCTTAAGCTGTATATATAGAGCACCTGGGACAAGTATTGAATGGTTTGCGGAATGGGTTGAATGTATGTTTGCAAGTAAGAGTAATAAGACTGTTTTCATTTGCGGGGACTTTAATATTGACTTGTTAAATCCTAATAGAGTTAAAACTATAGATGACTTCATAGACACAATGTATAGCATGAGTCTACTACCAAAAATGACTAGGCCCAGCAGAGTCACAACACACTCAGCTACACTGATTGATAACATATTTACGAATGATCTTGAAAATGAAACTTTGACTGGGCTATTGATTAGCGATATTACAGATCATTTGCCAGTTTTCCTGATTATAAAAGGAAGACATAGGAATAATATCACAAATAGACCTAAACAGTATAAAAGAACGCGTTCCGAAGAATCCATTAATCTATTTAAAGAGGATTTGTTAAACCAGACTTGGGAAATAATATATGGTAATGATGATGTTAACAGTGCGTATGATAGCTTTATGAAGATATTTTGTAAATTATATGATAAACATTGTCCAGTGATAAGTATAAGAAAACATAACATTGATCCTTGGATTACAAAAGGAATTGTAAATGCTTGTAAAAAGAAAAACAATCTTTACAAAGAGTTCCTAAGAGTAAGAACAAAAGAAGCAGAAAATAAATACAAAATATATAAAAATAAATTGACTTATATTATAAGGACAAACAAAAAGGACCATTATAAGAAAGTACTTAATGATAACAAGAACAATGTAAAAGGGATATGGGATACATTAAATAATATCTTAAGGAATGGACGCTCATCGATAAATTATCCCCAGCACTTTATTTACAATGTGTTACGTTCCAAGAAAACACGACATGTACAACTTCTTGCTTGGCTTCGACTGAACTTTTATTTCCTCAACCCCCAAAACCCCTGCGCCACCTATGGTGGCCTTCCCATGCCAAAACACGCACTTCGCAAAAGTCAACCTAATTGACTAACATTTATAACTGTAATGGTAGGCATATTTTACTAAATAAGAACACAACATTTCCCCCCCCTCTCCCAAAACTCAAACATGGAAAGTGGTGTCAAAGTCTCCGAAGCGCTCAGGGCGCGTACGGGCCCTGACAGGGCGTGGCTCAGGAGCAACGGGCCCCCGCGGTGAGGCCGGAGGGGAGGCTGGCCTGTGAGCTGCTGTTACTGCTTCCCGAGCAGCTGGTACGGCTTCCATGGGAGGTGCAGTGGCCGGATCTGGCACCGGAGGGGCCAGCTCAGCTGCTGGGTTGACCTGCTCCGTTGGCCCAGGAGCTGGGTTGCCTTGCACTGCCCTTGTTAGCTGAGGTTGCTGGAGAGGGGGTGGCAGTCTGCGCAGGCAGCTAGCATGCCAACGGGAGCCATCAGCCAATTGAAATGAGGCTGGGCCAAGCTGCCGACTGACTTGGTATGGGGATGACCAGAACGATGACAGCTTGTTAGCTCTTTGGGGCCGGCGGGCTCGAACCCAGTCTGAAACTCTGATGTCAGGCCACTTGGTCTTGTGCCTGCTGTCAAATTTGTGCTTCATGGAACGCTGTTGTCTTTTGACATGGGACTTGACTGCCGCTGGGCGTGGCCGCGGGCTCGCGGCCATTGGTGGGCGGAGCCTTGACAGGGGAAGCACAAGCTCTCTTGTCAGCATTAGTGCAGCAGGGGAGACCCCTGTGGTCGAGTGGGCAGTTGCTCTTTAGTGGAGGAGGGTCTGTGACAGTGCAGCGGTGAGGGAGTATCCCTCTGACATGTGGGCGCGCAGACCATTTTTCAGGGATTGATTGAATCGCTCCACCCCCCCATTGGCCTGGGGGTGATAGACGGAGGTACGAATGTGAGTGACACCACTGTTGGCAAGAAAGGAGGTGAATTCTGAGGACAGGAACTGAGGCCCGTTGTCAGTGGTAATTTGGCGAGGCAGGCCCCAACGGGAGAACAGGTGGTCGAGGAAGCTGATCACAGCGGCGGAGGTAACTGTACCCATGGGAGCCACCTCAGGCCACTTGGAATGCAGGTCATAGACCACCACCAGGAACCTCTGGTGGTGTGGTACGTTTGGCAGTTCTCCACAGATATCCAGCTGTAAGTGGTCCCAAGGTGCAGATGGCCAGGGTGTCGGTTGTAGTGGGGCAGGAGTGGGTGGCCCAGTCTTGCCACTGACGAGGCATGCGGCACAGGAGCGGATGAGGCCCTCCAGGTCGCGGTCAATGGCAGGCCACCACACCAATTCCCGGCACCTTTGTTTGGCTTTGACAATGCCTAAGTGTCCCTGATGTGCCATCTGTAAGACACACCCTCTGAGGGACGCTGGGATGACAGCACATAAGCCACGGGCGATGCAGGCCTCACCCCAGCATGACAGTTCATGCCTTACCCTATAGTATGGCTCCAGCTCTTGTGGGACATTGGCAGGCCATCCCTGTCTGATGTAGTCGCGAAGACTGCTGAAGATGGGCTCTGCTGCTGAGGCAGACTCCAGGTCCTGGAGGGAGACTGTGTCTTTCAGTGATGAATGGACCAGATGCACGACGTCCTCCTCATCCTCCAGAAAGACGGCAGAGCAGTGGGTGGCGTCGTTGTCCTCCTCTGGGCAGGGAGCAGAGCAGTGGGCGGCAGTCGGGCGAGAGAGGAAATCTGCCACTACGTTGGACCTGCCAGGCATGAATTGAAGTTCGAAGTCATACTGCTGCAGGCGGTCTGACCACCTGTGGAGGCGGAGGGGCCTGTGTCCCCCACCTGATGTTGACATGAGGGCTGTCAGCGCCTGGTGGTCTGTCCGAAGGGTAAAAGACCGTCCGTATAGGTATAAATGCCACCGTTCACACGCCCAGATGCATGCGAGGGCCTCTCTTTTACCCACTGAGTATTTCTGTTCGGTGGGGCTGAGCGCCCGGGAGGCATACGCAACCGGCTTCTCCACGCCATCATGAATCTGTGAGAGGACGGCGCCCAGGGCGACAGCTGAGGCGTCACAGGTAACGAACGTAGGGCACTCCAGCTGGAAATGTGCCAGGACGGGAGATGTCGTGAGGAGTCGCTTCAGTTCATCAAACGCAGCCTGGCAGTCTGGTGTCCAGATCCAGGGGGCATCATGCTTGAGGAGCAGTCTCAGCGGGGCTGTGACGGTGGAGTACTCTGGCAAGAAACGCATGTAGTAGGCTGTCATGCCCAGGAATGAAGCCACTTGTGAGGCCGATGTTGGGGCGGGCACCGCGGTGATGGCAGCTACGTTGGACTGGAGAGGGGAAATGCCCTCTGCCGACACATGAAAACCGACAAAGTCAATGGTGGCAGCGGCGAACACACACTTCTCCGCGTTCAGGGTCACATGGTGGCGGCTGAGAGAGGCAAAAACCCGCTCCAGATGGTCGTTGTGTGTAGCCATGTCCGGTCCATGCACGACAATGTCATCCAGAAATGCCACAGTGCCGGGGCAGCTGGCCAGGATCGTGGACATAATCTTCTGAAAGCAACTGGGAGCCGAACTGAGCCCAAAAGCCATTCTTGTGTAACGGTACAGTCCAGTATGGGTGATAAAAGCTGTCAAGTCTCGTCTGTCTGGGTGGAGAGGGATTTGTAGGTAGCCTTGGTGTAAGTCCAACTTGGAAAAAACCTTTGAGCCATAGAAGTGAGTGGTGAGTTCTTCTGTTGTTGGAAGTGGGTACTTGTCAGGCACCACTGCCTTGTTGACCTGGCGGAGGTCGACGCAGACCCTCAGTGCACCGGACTTCTTCTTTGGGATGACGAGGTTGGAAACCCATGGGGAGGCATCAATGGGTTCTATGATGCCCTCGGCCTGGAGGTGCTGGAGTTCCTGCGTAACGCCGTCCCGAAGTGCCAGGGGAACACGGCGAAGGGGCTGAACCACAGGAGGCACAGTGTAGTTCAGGAGCGGTTTGTGTGTGAATGCGGTTAGGCACCCAAGGCCATCGAAGAGATCAGGCCGGATTTGTTGCCAAGTGGATGTCACCTGCAGTATCCGTGTTCCACTGTTGTCATGCAGCGTAAAGCCCAGGCTGAGGAAAAGGTCCAGGCCCATGATGTTCTCGCCGCGGCGTGTGATGTGGAATGGGAAGTGATCCACGGATGCAGAGCCGTAGCGGACAAGGAGGTTAAGTAGGCCGACAACATCGATTTTGCTACGACCATAACCGCAGAGAGCAGTGGAGGGGGGCAGCAGCTGTCTGTTTGGGAAGAGTAGCTTACATGTGTCAGCATTTAGCAGTGACACCTTGGCCCCTGTGTCGAGGAGCAGGGGGATACAACAGCCACCCAGGTCTACAGGGCACCTGGAGAATGTCACTGGGTGAGGGCCTATTGTGCGCACCGGCACCACAGGGTCATGTGACTGTCCAGAGTAGTCTGCTGGAGCTGAACGGCACCATTTAGCAAAGTGGTTGGGTTTCTGACAGCGCCTGCATGTTTGGCCCCTTGCAGGGCAATCCTGGGCTCTCGTAGCATGGTGGTTGGAGCCACAATTTCCACAGCGCCTCTGCTGGCGCGTTTGTTGAGGACGTGCGACCTGGACAGCATCAGGCTCTGCTGGGAGTTCTAGCTGTACTGGCTGTACTGGCTGTTCTGAAGGGACTGTAGGCCTGTTGTCCATAAAGTTCTTATGAGGCTTGCCTTCTGCTATTTTAGCAACACATGCAGTGGCTGTCTCAATTTGCAAAGCAAGTGTCAGTGCAGCCGTTAGCATCAGTGTGTCATCTTTAAGCAACAACTCCTCCTGAACTCTAGGATTAGCGGTTTTCTCAATGAGCTGGTCACGAATGAGTTCATCGCGCATGGCGCCAAAATTACAATGTTGCGCTAGGGCTTTCAAATCAGCAACAAACTCCCTAGCAGACTCACCAGGGCGTTGCCATCTTTGCCTGAATTCCAGCCGACGGAAAAGAACGTTCTGTGACTTTTGAAAATGTCCATCCAGTGCCGTGATAGTAGCAACGTAAGTGTCCAGAGTACCATCCAGTGTATTGAAAATCCTGTTCCCCTCCGCTCCCAGCAAGTGTAGGAGGATAGCACGCTTCCTCACGCTGGATGCATTGTCTAGTCCAGTCGCTAATAAATATTGTTGAAAAGACCGTTTCCACTGCTTCCATGGAATGACGGGTTCTCCGGGCAGAGGAAGAAAGCTGTCTGGAGGTGACAGGTTGAAAACGGCAGTATTATCGGCCATCCTCGTCGCCAATGTTACGTTCCAAGAAAACACGACATGTACAACTTCTTGCTTGGCATCGACTGAACTTTTATTTCCTCAACCCCCAAAAATCCTGCGCCACGTATGGTGGCCTTCCCATGCCAAAACACGCACTTCGCAAAAGTCAACCTAATTGACTAACATTTATAACTGTAATGGTAGGCATATTTTACTAAATAAGAACACAACACAATGGTAAGG
Source organism: Setipinna tenuifilis (assembly GCA_030347295.1). NCBI lineage: Eukaryota > Metazoa > Chordata > Actinopteri > Clupeiformes > Engraulidae > Setipinna > Setipinna tenuifilis. The sequence continues at coordinate 35,199,978 of CM059266.1, read as the reverse complement.
AGAATTATAATATACAGGATGTGGTTGAGGGTTTTAATGCCTTTTTTGTTAATGTGGGTCCTGCTCTTACCCACCCACTTTATTTGGCGTCAAAGATTTTAAAATTTGTAGATCTTGTAGACCAAACAGTGCAATTTATGTACAATGCAAAAAATAAAAAGCTGCCTGGTAACATACAGCAATTGTTTAACTTAGAAGAAGTGCATTATAATTTAAAAAGGGCACTTAATTTCAAAAGGATTAGAAACAGAACAACAAAGAGAGGTTTCAGTGTGTCAGTTTGTGAAGTTAAGATGTGGAATGCATTGAATGTAGAGTTAAAAAAATGTCAAAGTATGTATCAATTTAAGAAAAGGTATAAACAGATAGTATTTCAGCGATACTTGAGTGAAGATATGTTGTGATGATTGCTTTTGTTTATTTATTGGTTTTGGTGACAACATGTATATGTAAAAGTAGACCATTTGTTTTTGAATGGAGGTGTGTAGTATGTTTATTGTATTATATTTTGGATTGCGCAGGGGTGGGATTTAATAAGCTAGGCTTCTTCCCACTCCTTTTCAGTTGTGTCTAGGTTAATCATTTTAAATGGCATTTTGTTTCACAATTTTGTTTTGTTTTGCTTTTGTTGACTTGGTTTGTTAAATTGTACTCACAGCATCTGAAATAAATAAATAACAAATAACAAATCTTCCTTTTACATGATCTGGCAAGTACCATTGCGAAAATGAAGTGACTTAAAGTAAAATCATTCATGCAGTGGGTGGCGGTAAAGCATTGAATGGTGCCTAATCCGACCCAAGAAGGCCAAAGGTGACGAGCAAGACGTCACGTGTACAGAAACCGACATAAACAATGGTCTAACGACAGGTCCATGCTAATCGTTCGAACGACACAGTTTAACAATGGAACTTCCGATGGATCGCCCAGACTTTGCTGTTAGGAAACACCTGTGTCCTCGAACGATCCATCGGACTAACGTTGTTGTAAACATTGTTAGTTGTGTCGTTTGAACGATGCTGTTGGGAAACAGCAGTGTCGTTAGTCCATCGTTCAAACCTACGAAGTTGCTCAGGAAGTTAGCAACGATGGTTTTGGGACACGCACCCCTGTGCAGTGTCAGCATACAAACAATAGCAAACAGGAAAGAGTCAACAATAGAAGTTTTGGTAACACTTCCTAATAAGGGGGCACAATAAACAGAAAAGTAGCCATTACCTAAGACTTTAGTAAGGGTTGTTAGTTATTACCTATTTGTCTAATTGGCATTATTTGAATATTGCTAAATTGTTTAATAACCAGGGCTAATTTATCATCTGCAGCCTGCATGATATTTGAGATTAGCTGTTCGTGCTTACCGAACACTCAAAACATAAGCTGGATACACTCCCGTGCAAATCACTGTACTGTAGGCCCGTTTGAGTATGGCTCAATGGTTGATCATAAGCCACAGATCCACTAAAAGACAAACATAAGGAGAACCAACTGTGCAAGAGTGCAGCACAGAAAAGTCTAGCGCACAAAGAAAGCAGACCACTTCCCTGGCTCCGCTGTACCTCAAACAAAGCACTGTTTGTCGGCTTCCAGCATTTGAAAGGGAAAGCCACCTGTATCGCCTAATCATGCTAATTAGCTCCAGGGGCGCGGAACGAAGTACTTTGCTATGCCCGCTAGGAATGTATAATTGACCAATACACTTAAAACTTTAAACTTTAACAATCAATTAAACACGAAGGGACATAAACCATGTAGCCTAAACCTTACCAAACAGAAAAAAGAAAAGATCTCAAGGATTACAGAAGATGTAACAAAATATATGCTTTATCAGCAGCCAACAAACGTGCACCTGTAGGGTACAAGAACCTCACTTAAGAATTAGCTACCACATCTCAGGTTTCCCTGGAACTGATAACGGCTACTTGACGTAAGCAAATCAGACAAAAAGTATAGACCAAGCAGAAGTGCGTACAACAATGACACTGCACTAATAAACATTGCCCATGGCTGGCTAAATGGTTGTAGAATAGCCTACACGATAAGGTGAGTTTTATTGATGTGTCTAGCCTGTATTTGTGAAGAAATACCTTCCTGGCATTACTTGGGATTGGCAGGTTGTGATTTCTGTAAATACATTATTTCCACGGAGGCAACATGTTTGTCAGAAGATGGGTTCTAGTCTGGTAAACCAGCCCCTTGTACTTCACTTTGTTTTGTACAGAGGGTCTGGCGCAGGTCTCATTGAAATGGCTGTCTGTAGTAGGGATGCACCGATGTGAAAATTTCGGCCGATATCAATATCCGATATACATATCTGCAGTCACTGCCGATATCAATATTTGCCGATATCGATATATGTAGAGAAAAAAAGTTTTCTGTAGTGTCACAAATTTAGTACAGACCAAAAAAAACACTGTACATTTGAAAAGCACAACAGTGCTCTTTATTTAAAGGAAGGCTCACTGTAAAACTCACATTAGCACATTTTTTGGTCACAGTTTTGAATAAGCAAGTGCAAAACTTATGCTGTAATATCAGCAAATACAAAGAACACGAGTAAAAAGTAAAATATATTCTTTGTAGAGCAATAAGAGCAACACATAGCTATATTTAGCTGTAGAAGGTGCAAACGGTAAAAAAAAGACATAGTTAAATGTATGAAATAAAGAATATTAATAATAATAATAAACAAAGGATTGCAGTCTGTTTTCCACTTTCAAACTTACAGCATACTTAATATCATGCTGTCCATTCCAAAACACTTAACAATTCCACAAAAAAAAAAAAAAGACTGTGCTTACTGTGGAGGGATAAGCATTTTTTTCTAAACAAAAGCAAAGTTCATCTTAACAAAGAGAAGCATTTCTGCTTTCTCACAAAGGATACGGTTTCTCTTGTCATCAACCACATCTGAAGCAGCAGAAAACAGGCGTTCACTGTCAACACTTGTGGGTGGAGCAGAGAGGTACTTGCGTGCTGCTAGGGCCAGGTCAGGGTATTGGGCACAGTTGGATGCCCAATAATGCAATGGGTCCTGATCTCTGGGAATGTGGGGCTCACTCAGATAGCCATGAACCTATAGGAATACAAAAATAGGAGTCTGCAACCCAGGCCACAAGTCAACCTCAAGGGGGAGGTGTACACCAAAGCACCCCAATTAGTAGTTTGACATAGTAGTTTAAAATAAAATTTGTTTAAACATCATACTGTAAGTCATCTCCCATTTTTCGTCCACAATATGTGACATTATTCTAATGTTAATAACATGAGCAAGGGTTATATATTTAATAAATGTTTGTGTCCGGAATTACCTGCACTGATGTGCTGGGCTTGGTTGGCTGGTCTTCTTCCATGTGTGGAGGGGCATTCTCCTCAAGGATCTCATCATACATGGCCAGAAGTGACGATCCTCCTGTGGCCTCATCATCTGTACGGCGGCGTTGTGCTTGTGGTTCATACATTGTCTCTCTAGCAGGGGCACTGTTGTTTGGCGTTATGATGTCCACTTGCCTCTGATGTCCACTTGCCTCTGAAGCATGCTTATTGCCTGCATTTTGGTATCCACGTCGAAATAGCGATCTTTATAACGTGGATCGAGGATAGTTGCCAAGTAGTACAGTGGCTCAGTGAACACATTTTGGAACCGATCACTCACAGCTTCAAGTAGAGCGCTCTTCGTTGTGCGGACCCCGCTATCTGCCTCCGTTTCTTTGCTCAGCAAACGTTTCAGTGCCACAACAGATGGTGTCACGTCAGCAGTACTCGACGAATGTGAACTTATCTGTTTGGTCAACTCTTCGAATGGGGCGAGTAGTGTTACTAGCTTCTCAATCAGCCCCCACTGACGAACAGTGAGAGATGCTCCAGCAGGCAACGCATGTTCTGTTGCGAACACAGCCAGTGCGTGCTTGTTCTCCAGCAGACTTTTCATCATATAGAATGTGCTGTTCCACCTGGTTGCGACGTCTTGTATTAGCATCTTCTGCTTCAAGACCAGGTCGTTCTGTATGACTTTCAGTCGATCGTTGGAAAGCGTGGAATGCTTGAAGTGTCCGACTATTTTTCTTCCGATAGCCAAACAATCAGACACACAACGCTGGCTTAACACGCCATCATGTATTGCTAGCTGCAATGTATGGGCCATGCAGACCAGGCTTTTAATCCCACATTCGTCCATGGCCTTTTGCATGTTGCGAGCATTGTCACGAAGCACGACGTGCACGTTGTCTTTCTGTATTTTCCATTTGTCGAACATTCCGTTAAACGCGCTGGCGATTGCAACCCCTGTATGGGAACCACTTAATTTCTGTGCATGCAAAACTGCTCTTTTTAACTCAAAGTTCTTGTCGATCCATTGAGCAGTAAGACTTAACATACTCATCTGACTTGAGTCGCAACTCCAGATGTCGGTTGTAAAGCTAATGTCAGTCCCATGACTTTGCAACATCTCCTCGACGTGAGTGACAATCGTTTCATACAATGCAGGGAGGGAAACATCAGAAAAGAAACGCCGACTTGGCATTTCATAGCGGGGCTCAAGAAAATCCACCAACTCACAAAAACCTTTGTCGTCTACCATTGAAAAGGGTTGATTGTCGAGTGCCATCATCGCCATTATCTTGCTCGTGATTGCCTTGTGCCTTTTACTGTCCCGGGGAAACTTCTTTTGTTTGTCGAATGCTTGTTGTAGTGTGCTACCGACTGTGTCTGAGTCTGTTGTTGACTGCGTTCTTTTTTTACTTGCCTTGGCCTTTTCCTCATACTCTTTGTACACGCCGTCGGCACCATGGTGGTTCTTCAAATGAGTGATCATATTGCTGGTGTTGAATGATTTTACACGGGATCCTCCGCGCAATACGCTGCTCTGGCATATATTGCATACTGCAGCACGAACATCGTCTTGAGACACTTTAAAAAACTGCCAAATGACGGACATATTCAACTTTCTCCGGGCAACATAGCAGTGTTTCTGCTACACCTGTAGAGTGTGCCTAGCTGTTATCACGTGATGTGCTGTGTCCGCGCAAATCTGAACAGGTCCCCCCATCCCCCGCCCTCTCTCCTCTCCCACAAAGCACATCTCAGTGGAGAGACACGCAGACAGTGACCCAACTAACTGTAGCGGTTTAACTCTGCAAATTGTTGACATCGGCCAGAATTTGTTGACATCGGACCGATGCAGATAAGTTAAAAAACGTGACATATCGGCCGATATATATCGGTTGGCAGATATATCGTGCATCACTAGTCTGTAGGCAGAATCCTGCCTCGCCAATCAGCAGAGAGAGGGAGTGTTTGTGAGCGATGACTTTAACTGTGTCCACTACATTTCACTTGTAGTCTATTTGTGAATGTAGATCGGCAATGGTACTGCAGAAAAAAAGTAATCAAGGCCATTAAGTCTGTTGTGGCAACACTTCGGAATATTGAGGAAATAAAGTCGGAGCGAGAACAATGTTTAAGGAGTTTCATTTGTGGAAGAGATATTGTGGCCCTACTCCCCATTGGGTTTGGGAAAAGTTTAATCCTCCAGTTTATTTGTTAGTCCGTTAGTTTTCGGAAAGCTTCGTAACTTCCTTTACAATCCTGCGCATTGCATATGTCACGATTAGACGTTAATGACTGGGTTTCGTTTTAAGTCCACACCTCCAGGAAGAAAAACGTTTTTCAATACAGCACAGCCAGAACCTCTATACAAAACGGGGTGAAGTATGAGCAGCTGGTTTACCAGGATAAATAACTTCACCATGCTCTGCAACAATATTACACACAGTGCAAAATAGTTCGCCTGCACTTTCGCGAAATCATTCATTCTCAATCATTATCAGTGGTTGAACAAAACAGACCTTCAGTAACAAGTTTTTAGAAATTAGAATAACTTCAATTTAATAAGCAGTACAAAATTCCGGCATTTGTGAACATGTGTTTGCTGTAACTAAGGGCAGAGTTGTAAGTTGCATGTGAGCTGATTTGAAGAAAGAACTTCTATAGTAGCGCACGTTGTTAGTTCAACAACAAATCTTTCTTCAAAGCAAGACCATCATCCAGACATAAACATTTTCTGAATGCATGTGAATGTATGTGTGAGTTCCTTAGGATATTCACACACGTCAGGCCAAACAACATAAATGCCTCAGAAATGCATAGATGGTAGAAATCTCTCCGTCTTATCCCAAATTCTCCGCCATTTTCTGCTTCTGTTTTAACCGGTTCTAACCATAGACTGTAGAAGTGTCCAGTGTCCAACAATGTCAACATCAAGGTATGGCGTGCTTCCTATGTAAAGTTATTTCATGTCAAAGCGACGCTAAGATCAATTGATGTCTATATAATGCTAAAGGCTACTGGGCCCTTTCCAGGTTTTTTTTTGCCCCATGGGTGTTTCAATGTCCGCGTCTATTCCTGCCCCCTTAGTTCAGCCAGAAAGACTCAGAGAAAGGCAAATGATTGCCTCAGTCTTTAGACATAGGTGAGCGGCCATTTACCAGGATAACAGTGCAGGAGGTGAAGTGGAGGGAGAACAAGCCACCATGCAGAGAAGGAATGAGCCTGAGCAAAACAGAGAGGGTGATGGGGAGACGAGTGTCCGATACTCTAGGGAGGGATTTGGCAATGGCTTTCAGGAGGAGGCGTACAGAGGTATGGGAAAACAGGGTAGGGGAAACCAGGGTCGTGACGGCGACATAGTAATGAAACCCGGCCAGCAGTGAAGAGATAGATGCAAGTTGAAAGTTGAAGACCAGAAGAGCTCAGAGATTGGAGATGGACAGGTATATTGTGCAAGGAACGATAAGGTGAACAGCGACCAAGTGGAACTATATGCTTCAAGGGCCGGGCCGTGAGGCCTCTAGACATGTATCGGTTGACGGAGTCGGATTCCGACTCGCAGACGGGCACCGGCGATTGAATTCCTGGAACAGAAACCGGAGAGAGTCAGCGACAATGTTACATTGATCATTGGGATACATTCGGCCTTAACATAAAGTTAAATGAGACTGGCTGCCAAGTCAGCCAGCGGAGCAGAAACGTAAGCTGTTGTGGCCAATTTCATGTCATTAATGAAGTTCTCGTTTCAGTCAATTATCCTGAATGACGCACGACTCCAAATGAGGATCCACCTGCTGAAATGGGCGTGGCCCACTTGGGATTCCCTAGAATAACGGAGCCGTGGACGCGCAGTGAGAGAGCGCGCACAACAGAGACTGCCATCTTGCCATTGTTCCCATTCCCCTTTCCCCGCGCACTTAGAAATTGTAAAGTTTAATAGGCAATAAAAAAAGAACAAAAAGAAGGAAACTCTCTCCTGGAAATCCTTTACTTGCACTCTACATAAGCAGAGCGGGGAGTGTGAGAGGGCATGATGAAATTCAGACGGGTCGTGGCAGAGGCTACAGACATGAGAAAATGACAGTTATAAATACACACAACCAGGTTGAAATTATGAAATTGTGAACACCATCACGGATGGACAAGTGGCGCCCTTCGCTATCTGAGTGCGTTCTTACGGGTTGGGACTTAAATAATAGAGGCGGACAGAGTTTGTGCAAAATCCTGCAGCATGATACTGTGCACTGCACGGGACGCGACCACCCGCACCGGCCACCGAAATGGTGCACTAGAGCTTAGTGACCAGACTGACCAATCCAGGCGGGTGTTAAAGAGGGCAATGTACGAAGCGACTTGGGGTACAAGGATTCATGATGGTCGTGAGACAGCGGGCCCCATGATATTCACTAAAATCGGCCATCATAGCCAGATACAATCCAGTTCTTGCCATCTGTTGGGGAAACTCCTGGTGCAGCACGCCAAATGCGATAGCGAATTCACCAGATGACGGGCTACACTGCGGCCTGGGGTCAGAGGACTGGAGGAAAACGGACACATCGGGGTGAACACGGCAGCGTCTGTAGCGGAGCTGGCTAAGAGGAGTGGAAAAGGATGAAGCGCATCCGCCATCTCAGAAGGGAAAGCACTGGTCCTTCCGGGGTTGCTCCGGGAATCTTCGATGGCGTCAACTCTGGAGCTCGGGAATTTCACTGTCTGTGAGGTCACAGATGACCAGAGCAGGCTGTAACTGAGAAGTGATGGGGCGGGAGAACCCAGCGTAATTGGCAGAGGTAGCAGGGAGACTTGCGCTTCCTCTTTCTTCCTGCTTGCGGATGTGGAGCAGGGGCGGATGGTGGTTCATTCGCCACAAGGTTTCCTTCAGCTCGAGGGATCAAGGCATTTTACGATGCAGAGGCGGTCGACCAAAGGCCTGATAAAGCTTGATGAATATGATAACTGCACGGGGAAGAAGCAGGGGAAGAAGGAATAATATCCTCGTCAGATTCCAACTTCGAAATTTGCCAAAGAGAGCTACCACGTCATGACGGTTGCAACGCACAGACTTCGATAACGCCGGTACCTGAAGCAGCGGAGAAGGTGAGTTAGATAAGTCATTATAAAGCAGGTGGCGGCCCCTGATTAGCTGAAGGCAAAGTGCGCTTCCATGATAGCTTCCTGGCAGAACTTTCGCAGGCTTACATTTCTCACGTCCTGCTACAATGTTGATGGCATCAGACTTACACTAAATGGCATCTGAATGACACTAAAAATATATTAGTTATCAAGCAAGGTGTACTCAAAAAAATCTACTCCAGTGCAATTAAAATGTCTGAATTTGCTCAGAAAGCTAATACATGTAATGTTTGGTCAATTAAATACCAGGTTTTAAGTATTAAATACACAATGTTAATGAGTTGCTAGAACTGTTTGGGTTTACAGTGTGGGCTTAAAATGAAAGGTACAAGGTGCCACTTATTGGTTAAATAAATAAATAAAAAGTGCTGCACTGTGACGGGCAATGTTGGTTGTGCCAGTTTTGTGGCTATCAAATCTATAAATAGCATCTCGCAGAAAGTACACATGACGAAGCCATCACTATAGCAAAGTTTATCTGGCCCACTGCTGGGCCACTACTTTTTTGCGAGTGTCTGGCAGTTGGCCTAATTCTGGCTTGATGCAAGGCCCAGAAGTGGCCCACTTACTGAAAACGTACAGTTATTGTTAGTGTTGGTCCAGTGCTGGCCCACATACTGTGAAATGACTGTCATTGTTTCTGTTGGCCCAGTGCTGGCCCAGATACGTTAATGTAATAGCTGAGTGCTGGCTGAATGCTGGCTGGGTCCCCAGGCCTGTACTGGTCCAAATGCTGTGAAATGACTCTCATTTTTTCTGTTGGCCCAGTGCTTGCCCAGCTACATTAATTTGATAGCTGAGTGCTGGCTGTGTGCTGGCTGGGTCCCCGGGCCTGTACTGGCCCACATACTGTAAAATGACTCTCATTGTTTCTGTCGGCCCAGTGCTGGCCCAGATAGATTAATGTGATAGCTGAGTGCTGGCTGGGTCCCCAGGCCTGTACTGTCCCACATACTAATAGCTGATAGCCAAGTCCTGCATGACTTTCATGTCAAATCTCACATTTCACTTCAAATTATATACTGCTGTAATTATGTATATGACAAATGAAATGAATGAAACTTTGAACATTGATAAGTATTTCCTAATCCACCAATCAGTGTGACCCAAAAGCTGTCAAAGCCACCAAAAAGGCAGAGATTCTTATTCATTAAAATTATTTGAACATTTATTTATCAACACCACATGACCAAATAGAAACAAATATAAAGGAACAAATAGAAGAAAGACACACATAGACACACACACACCACCAACAGCAACAACAACAACAAACATTATATGACAAAGACAAACCGCAAAGATGACAACAGAAAACTGAACACACACAAACACACACACACACACACACACACTCTCCATCTCTTCATGAGAGCCTCCACCTCTGCCTGACTGGCACCACTTGTGAGAGGATTTTTCCTTACAGCAGCTTGGGTATAAATGGACAGATGGAAAGACACATGGACAATAAATAAATACAGTACATAATGTCTTTACTGGTATGTACACACTTACAATTTAGTATGTGGTGGAGCTTTAGTTTGGAGAGGGGCATTTTGCCATTCACCCCTCTCCAATTCAGCTGCCTCACAAGTCCATTGGTGAGGACCTTTTTAAGGACCCGCCATCCACAGTCCTTCAAATCAGTGCCCCCCACTAATCCAAGGTAACTGATCTACAACAGAAGTAGAGAAGTTATTAGTTATGTAACAGTATAGGTTTTGTTGCTTCCACATGCACTCTGCTATTCATGTTCTGATGGTGAAGTGGCCCAATACTGCCCCCATAGGTAGAACTTTCTGGCACCCCTCTCCCTCAGTTTTTAAAGAGTGTGCCAGCGGTAAGTTCAATGTAAACACTGTGCGTGGATATATTTAATTATCTATGTCTGAGTTAACGTTCTAAATCAACACTGACTGATCGATTATGTCTGTCTCTTCGTAGATACTGTCAGTGAACTTTGTATTGATTTTAATATTGATTTGAACATGCTTTATCGAAGTTTTGAGATCACGTGTGAATAGCTAATTTCATTTAAATCTCCCCATTAACATCTTGTGTATGTAGACCCGTACTGCCCTGCTGAATCCCAACGTGACTCTGTTTTGCCCAGGTACATGAGCAGTTAATGTTTTGATTCTTTTTATATTTGTTATTAATATGTTGTTAGGGTCCCCAACGTGACTCTGTTTTGCCAAGGGAAATAAATCTGCTGCACGGTCCCATGTCTCCTGTCCTCATCTTTACATCAAAAAAACACAACGCAGATTCGTGAGGGGTTACAGTTACATAAATTCCATTATTGAATTTTTGATAAGGTACTATTGAAGTGCTTGATGACACGTTTGGAAGGTGGGCAGCGGGGGGTGGAAAGTGGGGGTGGGGTGTGACTTGCACTATGGTTGAATGCATTGTGCATAATTTCTGTGAAAAATTATGTCCTAGATCTCTTGTTTGACGCTGTTTTCTGTAAGCTATAACAGGTCTAGTGGTTGAACGACTGGTTTTTCCAGTGTCAATAAGGCACCTCTGATTGGGCAAATTCGCTGTCTTTCGCTCACCTAGCTTCTGTCCACCAATCCTTTGGGATGTCGGCTTGCCATACATGGCTCTGGGCGGGGCTTACGACCTAGTGAAGTAGATAGGTTTAGCATGCTCTGATCCGCTTTTTTTGGTTAGCTCGACCCTTCAATGACCAGTAAAACCATGAGGGTCGAATTTCACGTTGTGGAATGCTGCATGCATATACTGCTTGGTGTGACCCACCACATTGTAAATAGAGCTACTAAAAGTGGTTTTTGATGGAAGGACCCGTTTAATTATTTTGTGGAAGGCAAAATAATCAAATAGAATGGATATACAGAGAGGGTAAAATATTCTGTACATACATCCATTTTCGGGGCCTTTAGCATCAGACTGCAGGTCTGATCTATTTTCCACCTCCTTGGCCTTCCACCAGCCCTCATCATAATTTTCTGTAAAAAAAAGGGGCATCCCACCGCTTCCAGGTGCCCTCAGCAGGCTGACAAAATGTTATGGCCACCTTCAGGGCCTTGCAGTGGAGCTGGTCGGGCCATGAACAGTATCCCCCCTCAGCCCAGGAGGTGGGGACTAGTCCACCTCTTGCCTCCCAGTGAACTCTACAACAGAGTAGTATATCTATGGGAAAAGCATATTAAAAGTTAACATGCAATATAAACACTGTTATAAATACTTGTAACTGTAACTATCTGTATAACTCTAACTATTTATATAAATGTGAATACACAGAATGGTGAGTAAAAATAAGGCCTGTTTAGTTGAAAGCCCACTAACCACATCAAGGTATAGGCCCATGAGTGAGATGTTAGACAGTAGGCAAGTTAGTGTAAAGCATTTTTTTTAATGTTCTTGTTTTTGTTAAGCATGTGACTTAAACTTTGCTGTCTTTGTTGTTTTCTGTTTAACACAGAAAGCAAACTTTGTCTTCCTGCTGGCTGGATACCAGCATTGCCACTTGTGGACCAGCAATGGATCTCCAAGGCCCTCTTTAAGTGGTCGAGGACTGAACAGCCACAGCTTGATTTCACCAAGATGGACAGGATGTGGTGGTACCACCCACAGCCAGCACTTAATCCCACTGGCATCCCACCAATGGGAGCAGAGGTACTTTGGCCACCCTTTGTTCCTTTGGAAGCTCTGGCGTGTGAGGCTTCTCTGCCCCCATGGGGATTGTGGAAGAGAAGAGCTGACGTCTGCAGGGCTCCACCAGAGGGCACGCCAGGTGGTTGGAGTCACAGACACCTATTTCATGGTGGCTGAGTCCCTGACCTGCAAGGGATGCAAGAGGCAGGTGATCAGCTGGAGCCACAACATTGTCAGCCAGCTGGACGTCGGCCATTGGACCCAGTTCCCCTGCATACTCAACTCCAAGCTGGCGTGCGATATGCAGGTTGTGAGACATTGTGAGGGGCTTGGGGAACAGCAGCAGCCAGCTACAGAAGCAGCTGGAGGAGCAGCATGCAGAGGTCTGGCTGCAGAGACAGCTCCAGTTCCTGACTGACTGCAGTGGCATCACACAGGCTGTGTCGGCAGGGCTGGTTGCTCCTGTGGCCATTGGCGCTATGCCTGTGATGCTGCCTGTGCCAAAGCACAGGTGGCTGATGCAGGTGTATGAGATAAAGGCTTCAATCACCTCCCTTTTTGGTCGGGTCCTGAAGATCGACCCAACCAAGAAGATTGTGAAGAAGCTCGCGGGGGAGAGCCGCTGCACATCAACCTGGGCCACTAATGTTGGAAACGAGCATGGCCAGGTCATCATGTCCGTGCTGACTGCCAGTGAGGGGTATGGTCTCGGCAGGATGATCAGTGGCCTCATCTGCCGCTACAAGGATGCTGGAGTGCCACCTTCTGAGGTTCTCTATGTTGACCGGGATTGCTGTGGCTCCACACATCTGCATGCCATGCTCAGAGCATGGAACCACATGCAGATTCACCTTGACGTGTGGCACTTCATGCAAAGGATTACTGTTGGGTGCACCACTGATTCCCACTCTCTATGCTGTCTGCTTCAACAACCTGAGCCAGTACATCTTTATGTGGGATGAGGATGACGTGCGTGCCCTGATGGAGGCCAAGTGTGCTGAGCTGGCCCAGAAACACCTCCACCCCTCCAAGCCCACTGACGTGATGCGCCATGTGTCCAGGGCAGAAATGGCACTGCACTGCCGGCGGACCACCAGGAGCGCTGAAGAGATGGAGGCCCTCATCAGCCAGCTTCTGGTGGCCTACGAGGGAGAGAGGGGGTTCAACACTCTCGGGGTGCCCCTCATTAATAAGGAACGGGTGGCAGAAATTTGGAAGGGGCAGAAGAAGCACCTTGGCTGCCTACAAGACCCCCCTGGTGTGCAGCTGTACATGCAAACAGGGACCCTGAAGAAGGGTGGGCACCTTCTGCCCACTTACAGATGTGCCAGGGGATCAACGTCACTGGAGAGTTTCCACCTCCATATGAACAGGTTCATCCCAGGTAAATTCTCAACATGAGTGGAATCAAAATTAAAAATATATTTTATATTATATATTATAATTATTATTATTATATTATAAATTAATTATATATTACGACTATATAATAATTATTCTATGTAATTATGGCATTTTATATATTCATCTAAAAATTTCTCTCTTTAGGAACCTTGGCAAGTGACACGTTCTTCCAGGCCTATCTGGTGGATGGCCTCGCTCGGTGGAATGAGGACCAGTGTATGGCAGCAAAGGGGAAGGCGGCACCACACTCCTACAGTGGGCTTCTGCGACATGCAGTGAACCAGCTCGCTGAGAAGGTTGTGGGACTCAAGCTGGTGGATTACACACCGCCACAGAAATACACGGGTATGCTTTCTTTGTGTCTGAAAAAACAGACACAAAGACTGGGTGTGCTTTGGAGGATTAGTCACCCAGTCAGACTGGGTGTGCTTTGGAGGATTATAAACACACCTTGGCTGCCATGGAAAGCGAAGAGGTGACTGTGGCTGAGGATGAGGGCTATGATGAGCCAGAACAGGAGTTTGAGGATTTCTCTGTCCCCATCCCTGAAGCCCCTGAAGCCCCTCCCCTCACTGTCCTTGGTGCAGCACCTCCACCTTCCACCCTGCTTGCTGCAGCGTCACCACCCCCTGCAGCACCTCCGGCCTCCGCAGCACCTCCAGCCTCCACAGTACCTCCACCCTCCGCCCTGCTTGCTGCAGCGCCGCCACCCTCCACAGCAGCTACAGCCTCTGCAGCATCCCCACCCCCACCCTGCTTGCTGCTGCGCCGCCACTCTCCACAGCACCTTCGGCCTCCCCATTGCCATCTCTTGCTGTGAGGCAACTATGGGGTACTATGCTTACTACTCCGTGCTTCCACACGTGACACAGTGCTTCCACTTGCTGAACGTCCTGGACCTTCATCTGCTGGCTCTGATGTAAGATTTCACTTTTTATACAACTATTAAAAAAAATTACCAAAATATATTGTGCTTTGCTAAGTCTTTATCACTGTTTCATACATTTAGACCTCTGTTGGGCCGGACAACATCCCTGGCTACGCAGCAGTCCAGGCACTGGCACGCTGCCTTGTGGGTCTCAGGGACCATGGTCTTGCTCTGTCAGAATAGGAGGCTAGGAATATTGTGGTCCTTTGGGATGCCCTGTCAGCTTATGACAAGGGAAACCCAAGCTATCCTGCGCGTCATCGGGACACCCTGACCAAGGGCCGCTTTAGGGCGACAAAGACGATAGTCGCGCCAGGGGTGGAGTCTACCAAACGGTATGTTCCTTTGATTATTTCTACCTTTGTTTAGTGTATAACTAGTGTGACTGTAATTGTGATTGTGATGTTTTGTTCTGTGCTCATTTGTCAGGAGTTTTGTTGGGTCACACGTTCCAGCCCAGTGGCCAGACTGCAACCGGCTGGTGGAGGCCATCTTTATCCAGCTCTGCATAGCCATCTCTGGGCGGAAGAAGTCTCCTGAGAGGAAAAGTGAGAGCCGATGGACTCAGGTTATCCATGCCTATGGTAACATCCGTCAGTGCATTTTAAATAATGCATTAGTGATGGAGGAGACCACCATCCAGCTGCCCGAGGTGAACACAGCGACTTTGGCACAGTGGTGAGTAAATATATATAGTGTGACTAACAAAGTAACAACTTTATTTTTGAGATTTTTTTTATTAACATTCTCTTTTGTTAATATTTTCATTCAGGTACAATAAACGCAATAAGAAGCAGGAGACAGCAGTGCTGCAGCAAGGCATTCTTTTGCCTCAGGCTCCACTGGCAGGACCAGTACAGCAAAAGTCCAGCACTACGCAGGAGGCTGTCCAGGCTGTGGATGCCGGCGAGAACCCACACATTTGCGCTTCCGGCAAACACAGCTGGCACAGCAAAGGTGAAGAGGAGGCTGGCATTTTTAATACCGGGTCCAGGTCCACCCCCCCCTGCCAGCTGGGCCTCTGGTCGTCAGGCCTTCACCAGCTGCACCTCTGCCAGCCTGTGCAGAGGGTCCCACCACCTCCACACCAAGGCCCATTGCTCCATCAACTCTCCTCTGGATAACTCAGTCAGCTGCACCACAGTGTCCCACCACCTCTGCACCCGGGTTCATGGCACCAGCACTGCCACTCCTGTGCCTTACACCACTCAGGTGCACAGGAAGAGGAAGGAGGAGAGGGAAAAGGCAGGCATCCACAGCCGCAAATACATTAAAAAAACGGATGTGGTGGTGTGTAAGAGCTGCCATAAGGACCGGAGGCTTCCAGGGCACCAGCAGTACTTCAGCAACTGGTACTGTGAGGAGACAGCCACCGAGCCTTTCGCTGAATGGAGGGAGCGCCTTGAAGCCAAAGGGTATGGCAAAATTAAAGGGCAACCACCTTCAGCTGCTGCACCTCCAGCTGCTGCAGCGCAAGCACCTCCAGCTGCTGCGCCTTCACTCTCTGCAGCGCCTCAGGCTGTAGGACACACAGTCTCTACCTCAGCAGCTCCCCCACCTGCTGCTCAGAAGGACAAGGGGGGAGAGTGTTAATAGTGTAAATCAGTGGTTCCCAACCTTTTTTTTCAGGGACCCATATTTTTACCATTGTAATCTTTGGTGACCCCCCCAACTCCCAGCCGTCCTCCCCCCCCACCAAATTGAACATCAGTAGGCCTATGTGCATTCCTTTTTAGACTTTATTACATTGCCAGCTTCAAAAACACAGATCAATAAGAAAAATACAAAACACTTTGAAATTAGGCTTCCAGCCTATAATTAGGCTTAACGGGCCAAATACAAGCAACATAGCCTACTTCCAAATAAAACACTATAGAATTCAACATAAATTGAACATCAGTACATTTATCTTTAGATTTATCTTTAGATTTGTCTTTGGATTTTATTACATTGCCTGCTTCAAAAACACAGATCCATAAGAAAAACACTTTGATATTAGGCCTCCATCCTAGAAATTAGGCTTAATAGGCAAAATACTTCCAAATAAAACACAAGAATTCAACATAGATTCAATTGAACATAAATTGAGCATCAGTACAGTATGTAGGCCTAGGCCTACATGTCTCTCTAGAATTTATTACATTACCTGCTTCAAAAACAGATAAGAAAAATAATTTGAAATTAGGCTTCCAGCCTAGAAATTAGTCTTAATAAAGGCCAAATAAAAGCAATATACTTCCAGATAAAACACAAAATGAAGAATAACTTGTAATATTACCACACAGAGAACACAGAAAAAAATATAATTTTAGCAATTCCAAGTTGTTGTCGTGTGTGTGTGTGTGCGTGTGTGTGTGTGTGTGTGTGTGTGTGTGTGTGTGTGTGTGCGTGTGTTTAATCTCGTTTTCACCCGTGCAGGCAAGCTTTTAATGAGAGCTCTGCCACTGAATTTCCTGAGCCAGTGATTCAATGTCTGGTGTGACTTTGGTAACAGCCAAACGAAAGTCGCTGTGCACATCCAGTCTGTTGCGTGCCTTTGTTTTGATGGTGACCAAAGCACTGAAAGCCGTCTCGGACAGGTACGTCGTGGCGAATGCCAAGATGAATCTGGTAATCGCATGATTAGCAAGCCTAGGAGCGACCCCAGGTCCTTTGGCCAACCAAAACTGCCTGAATCCATGTTCGTCGTAGAACCGCTTGCAGACAGAACTGGACTTAATATCCATGAGCTCATCCTCAGCCTGGAGATGCTCCACATCTTCTTCTTTTGCGAGAAACGGGTCCGTCACCCATGCGTCTTTTGAAACGTGTTCCTCAATGTCCGAAAAGCGAGAGCGCATCTCTTCTTGGAGTTGATCCATGTGACAGGCAAATTGTCTGGTCAAATCATCACTTAACATCCCGCCCGATTGTTGTTGTAGCAAAGGAAAGTGTTGCAGGTCCCCCTTTCCCAGTTTATTGCGTCGGTACTCCACTTTGCGCACAAACGCATCCACTGTTTCTTTGCACTCAATGACAGTGCCATCTCCAGCCTGCATACGTTTGTTTGTTTCGTTGTACAGACTGAATATATCAGCAAGGTATGCGGTCTTGATTAGAAACTCGTCTGTCATTTCATCTGCTAATTTCTGGTTGTGGTCGGCCAAGAATTGCCGTATTTGGTTTCTCAGTTCCATGAATCGCGTCAGCACTTTCCCCCGGGAAAGCCAGCGAACTTCAGTGTGAAGTAACAGTGTTTGATGCGTCTCGTCCTCACACAGCTGTGCAAAGATTCTTCTGTTGACCGGACGGGCTTTTATAAAGTTCACTATTTTGACCACAGTCTTTAATGTTTCGTGCAGGTCTTCGCAGAGATGTTTGCCTGCTAATGCGTGTCTGTGAATCATGCAGTGAAACACTAAGCAGTGCGGGGCCTTCTCTTTCAAACGGCTGTTAAAACCCTTATTTTTCCCCATCATTGACGCAGCTCCATCAGTGCAGCATGCCACTATGTTTTTGTAGGGAACGTTGTGGCCTGTGAGGTACGTGTCAACGGCACTGAATATATCCTCCCCTCTTGTGGTAGATTTGAGATTGACAGACGTAAGGATGTCTTGCTTTACCTCTGTCTCCTCAATGTATTGGACGTAAACGATGAGGATTGCTTCCTCGGACACAGTGGTTGTTTCATCCAGCTGGATGGAAAATGGACCGGTCTTCAGCTTTTCGACGAGTGTCTTCTCAACGTTTCCTGCCATTCTGTCGATTCTGTCTTTCACTGTGTTGTTGGACAGCGGAATAGTCTTTAATTTGTTAGCCACCTGCGGCCCACACATTCTCTCGACCATTTTAATGCAGGCAGGTTTAATCAGTGTCTCGCCAATGGTGTGTGGCTTTTTGTCTTTGGCGATGAGAAGAGAACATTCAAGAGATGCAATCGTTGCCAACCTGTTGTCGCTGCCAGCCCTCAACAGGCTGTCTCTAATGTTCTGTGGCCTATTGGCGATAAGGAGCTCCTTTTTTCGTAGAAAAAACTCCCTCGGTTTTCCCACGGTCTCTGGGTGTTTTGTGGTCTGGTGCCGTTTAAGCTTGCAGGGCTTCAAACTT
This sequence comes from Setipinna tenuifilis, assembly GCA_030347295.1. Lineage (NCBI taxonomy): Eukaryota > Metazoa > Chordata > Actinopteri > Clupeiformes > Engraulidae > Setipinna > Setipinna tenuifilis. The sequence continues at coordinate 35,181,479 of CM059266.1, read as the reverse complement.
TCGTTAGCCAGCTTTTCACGACAAAAAATACACTCTCCTCGTATGTTGTCCATCGCGTCTATGAAGCCATAGTCTAAAAAACTTTCCTGATACCCCCTCTTTCTTTTTTTCATAAATTCCCCCGCAGTCTCTCCTACCTGCGACGTAGCCATCTTTCACCCAAGCTCAGTAAGTTGCTAGGCAACGGCGGCTTCACGAGAGGCTGTTACGTGATGTGCCGTTTCCTTCGAAAAATCATTTGTCACTTTAGTTAGACTACTTTAAACAGAATAAATGTTTAATGTTGCACTTCAATGTTGTTGTTTTCATATATTAATAAAATGCTTTGTCATTTATTTATAATAGTTATTAAATTATGATTAGGCTATTAAATTAGACCCCTCAAAATCAAGAGGGCCTCGCGACCCCCGGTGGATCTTTGGCGACCCCATTCTGGGGTCGCGACCCATAGGTTGGGAACCAACGGTGTAAATAATGTAAATGATGTAAATAAAAAAATGTATTGTTCATTTTGCTTCCTGTGTGATTCTGTTTATTTACATGTACATACATGTATGGCCTACATATAATATACACACACAAACACAGGTTAAATATCATTAGTACTTTTATACATTTTCTAATATGGCCATTGACTTAATTTATTGAAAGCTAAGTGTCTTAAAACATAGAGAATCTGGAGCCACTCCTACATTTTAAGAAAAATGGTAGAACCTGACACCACCCCTAAATTATTACAGAAAAGGTAGGTATGGTAATGAATAAGAAAGCATTTTGCAGCAGTATACCAGCATACATTGCTACATTACTATTGTAAGTTGGTTTGACCATTTCCTATCAATATATCAGTCTTTCCAAGTTAGCAAAGAATCTGGAGCTACTCCTGAATTGTTACAGAAATTGTAGGTATAAGAATGGTAATAAATAAGAAAGTATGGTGATGAATAAGAAAGTATATTGTTGCAATATACCAACATACATTGCTATATTACTATTTTAAGATCAATCGAACATTTCCTATCAATATCACGTGTAGCGGCCTCCTATGCCTTAGCTGGAGGCGCTTTGACGGGAGCTTTAAAAGTTAGACTATAGTTCAGACGCGCGTTCTTATTTCTCCGTGAGTTTATTTTCTCCAAAGTGTTTACATAGGGTTACATATTCTAACTAAGGAACTAAGGAAATTACCAGAAATAAGTCGAAATCAAAGCGGTCAAAAAACTGTTTCCCTTCCTACTCCCGCCATCAGAAATTCAAAGCAATTACTGAGCCACCTGTGCTCCGGTTACATAGGCGAGAGCAGGGAGGAGCCATCAGTGCCCAACTATGCCAAAACACCGGTGCAGTACCCAAATACATAATAAATGTAGTCCATATTGCTAAACTAAATAATAATTATCCACATATAGTAATAGAAATAACTAAATCATCAGTATCATAAATAACTAAGTCACCATTATCACCATAATGTCACAGTCATCACCATGAAGTGATGTAAAAGCTGAATGGCTCCAACATCCCGGCCCCTAATTGTCTACTCTCTGACAATTACATTAATAAACATGGAGCCAGAGTAGAATTCAAACTTTTAGAGTCCATAAACAAAACACTATCATAGTCCTGGTTTTCAGCAAAACAAAGTCCCTTGTTTTTTTGTTTTTTTTTGTTTTCAAGGCAAGATTATCAAAAATGCAAAAAGCAAAGTATTTTCCTCAAAAGGGGCAAAAGTATATTCCTCAAAAAGGGGAAAAGTATATTCCTTAAAAAAGGCAAAAATACGAAAAACTTTAAAAAGTGGAAAAAGAGGGGTCAGCCCTCCAGAAGAAGGCACAGCTTTGTGATTGGTCTTTCCAGAATGTTACTTGCTGTTCGTATCTTGACCCGTCGAACATGTCCTCTACTGTCTGGGATGATTTCTGTTATTCTTCCCATTGGCCAGGAGTTACGTGGTGATGTTTCATCCATAATTAAGACAATGTCATCTGGCTTGAGATTCCTCCTCACCACATTCCATTTATGTCTTTCTTGCAGTAGAGGAAGATACTCTTTGACCCAGCGCTTCCAGAACAAGTCAGCTAAGTATTGGATCTGTCTCCACCTTCGTTTAGTATAGCAGTCATCCTTTGTAAACACTCCCGGGGGCAGCAGGGGTTTTCCTTTAAGTTGGAGCAGATGGTTTGGTGTAAGAGGCTCTGGGTCACTCACGTCGTTGGAGACTACAGTGAGGGGTCTATCATTTAGGATCGTCTCTATCTCACAGAAAACCGTCTGCAGGCTCTCTTCATCCAGCACTTGCTGCCTGACTGTGGAGTAGAGGACTCTTTTGATGGTTCTGATGAGTCTCTCCCATGCGCCACCATGGTGAGGCCCAAAGGGAGGATTAAAAGACCATTTGATTCCTTCATTTGATAGGCCTTGCTGGATCTTGTTGTGATTCAGACCCGCAAGTGCCTCTCTTAACTCACGTTCTGCGGCTACAAAGTTTGTGCCATTATCAGACATCATCTCCTTGACCTGGCCCCTTCTACACATGAATCTTCTGATAGCAGCAATGCAAGAGTCCGTGTCCAAGGAGTGTGCCAGTTCTAAGTGGACAGCTCTGCTTACAAGGCAGGTGAACAAGACTCCATACCTTTTAACCTTTGCTCTGCCTCTCTTTGCCTCGATAGGGCCGAAGTAATCAACCCCCACGTAGGTAAAGGGAGGGTGGTCTGGTATGGTGCGGTTCAAAGGCAGGTCTGCCATCTTTTGTACAGCAGGTGGAGAGTGCCAACGACGACAGAAGACACATTTTCCTATGGTATGCCGTGTAGCCAGGTTGGCTCGAAGTATCCAGTATTTCTGGCGGAGTTCGGCTAACGTCTGATTTCGTCCACCATGACCTGTTGAGATGTGAGCATGTCTTATGAGTAGTTTGGTTACATGGCAGGCTTTAGGCAGAATGGCAGGGTGTTTGAACTCTTTCGGCATCGCTGTTTTGCTCAATCTACCACCTACTCGTAGCACTCCGTCATCAATGATGGGGTCAAGTTTGTGCAGTCTGCTGGACTTCTTGACAGGTGCTTGTCCTTTCTCCAGTATTGAGATCTCCTCTGGGAAGTGATACTTCTGAACATACTGAAGCAGAGTCTTTTCAGCGTGTTCAAGGTCCTCGACTGACAGATTTTGGTAGGTAAGTATGCCTTTTCCGGTGTTGTGTGTCTGTTGGTCGTAGACTGACATTTCCTTTCTTTTCCTGCTTAACTGTTTTAACAGGTCTTTGAATTGCAGCATCCTAGCAGTAGCTCTCTTCAAGCGGTTCCAAGAGGAGAAGTGCCGTATGAACTTGATGACTGGATCGCACATTTCATCTGCTGCTGCACTGAAGACTGCAACAGTCCTTTTGATTTCCAGGTCATCATCAGAAAGAGAGAGCGTTGTCTCATGAAGTTTTGGCCAAGATTGTTGAGGCTGCTTTAGAAAGTCAGGTCCATTAAACCATTGTTCACACTTCAGAAAGGCCTCAGTAGTCATGCCGTGTGAGGCGTCATCCGCAGGGTTGAGACTGCTGGTTACATAGCGCCATTGAGACTTTTCAGAGAGGTCTCTGATGGTGGTCACTCTGTTGGCTACGTATGTCTGAAAGCGGCTGGTGTCATTCCGGATGTATTTTATGACTGCAGTGCTGTCCGTCCAATAGACTGGTGCCTCAAGAGTAAGCTCCAGTTCTCTCTCCAACATGTTGTTGAGTCGCACTGCCAAGACTGCTGCTGCCAGCTCTAATCTGGGAATGGTGATGGGCTTCAGTGGTGCGACCCGTCCTTTGCCCATCATGAATGCCACATGGGTGAGACCTTCAGAGTCTGTAAACCTCAAGTAGCTCACTGTGCCATACCCCAGCTCGCTGGCGTCACAGAAATGGTGCAGCTGTGCTTGGCATACTTTGGCAAAGTCTTTGGGTATGTAGCATCTGCTGATGTTCAGGTCTTCCAGTTGCTCTAGCGCTCCAAGCCAGGTCTCCCATTTCTTGGCAAAGGAGACTGGAATCTCTGAGTCCCAGCCTAGCTGGGCTCTGCACAGTTCTTGGATGATTCTCTTCTAGGCGTAGTTGGCGCAACTAGGTGAGGATACTGCACCGAATAGATGTACCACCATCCTGTACTCGGCTAGAGGCTGATGGATATTGCCATTAGGCCACCACAGGAATCGCAAGAAGTCTGCATCATTACTGGGCACTCGGACTTGATGGAACATGCCTTCGATATCAGCCATCATGGCCACCTGCTCCTGTCTGAACCTGAGGAGAACCCCCAGGAGAGTGTTGGTCAGGTCAGGGCCTTGGAGTAATTGGAGGTTCAACGAGGTACCCTGAAACGATGCAGTGCAGTCAAATACGACTCTGATCTTTTTCTTTTTCTTATGGTAGACCGCATGGTGCGGTATGTAAAAAAGCCTGCCATCACGCCTAGACAGTTGTTCATCAGGCACCTTCTCAGCATATCCTTTGTCAAGCATTGCATTCATGAAGGTGGTGTACTCTGTTCGAAACTCTTCATTCTTCATGAGCTTTCTCCTTAAGCTAGCAGCCCGTAGGTCAGCCACAGGTTTATTGTTAGGCATGTAAATGTTGTCATCACGGAATGGTAGCCTCATTTCATAATGTCCATCTTTCTTTGTGGTGGATTCATCCGCAATTTGTAGGAATTTCTTGTCTTCGAAAGAGGGCTCTGCCTGCTCCTGGCATGTCCTCTCTGGGAAGTCATGGTTGAACTGTCTGATGAGAATCTCCTCCAATCTTGCCACAGAAATCCTGTTTGAGGAGACACATTGATGACCATGTTCATCCGTGGGTGCCCCACCAGTCAGTGGACCGTTGATGAGCCATCCTAAGCGGGTCTTCACAGCGAAAGGCCCGTCTCCTTGGCTGTGTATGACACTCCAAGGCTCTAGCGCCCATGGGGCATTAGCTCCGATCAACAGACCAATGTCTGCATTGATGGTGGGAAGTTGAACATCTTTCAGGTAAGGCCACCTTTGTATATCCTCTTCTGTGGCAATGTTTCCGTGGCTGACTGGGATACGGTCCTGTGTAAAGACCTCAGGCAGTTGTCTGAAACTGAACTCATTGTAGCTGCTCACCTCCAGCCCTTTTATCCACAGTGTGCTTATAACCCTTTCCTGTCCCATTGTTCGAAGCAGGATTTCTGTCCTTCTGCCTTGTATATGAAGATCCTCCATCAGCTTTGGTGTGCAGAAGGATGCAGAACTACCTGGGTCCAGGAAGGCGTAGGTAAGTATGGTTTTGTTGTTTTTAATGGATTTGACTCTTACAGGTACGATAGCAAGTTTGCACTCTGACACCCCGGCCCCAGTATCCTCAGGCATGGTGCCTGGATTGGTGTTGACTGTGCATGCAGATTGCGTAATAGGGCTGCTTGAGCTGGTGGCCTGTGCTGATGTAGCCGACTTCCATGGGCCTTCAATATGCAGTAGTGTCGGATGTTTTTTGTGACATATCTGGCAGGTCAGGCGCCTATTGCATGTACTGCTGACATGGCCTTTGAGGAGACAGGCAAAGCACATTCCATTATTCCTCAGAAAGTCAATCTTTTCTGTGTGTGGTTGTAGCGCCATCTGGTGGCAAGATTCCATGACGTGGTCTCCTTTGCAGAAAAAACATGGATTGTTATAGGCTATGCGTTGGCGATTCTGTGGCTGAGGGAGGCGCTGTGATGTACTGTCAGTTGTGCTTCCCCCTGCTTGGGTTGTCCCGGACGCCACTGGCATGACTGTAGTTGCAAAGCTTTTCTTTGGTGGAGGTCTATTTTGCCCAGTTGTTTTAGCTGCTGAGTCCTGAATAGTTCCAAAGACGGGGTCTAATAGTACCTTCGCTTGTTTTTCAAGGAATTCCACCATATGCTGGAATCTGGCACGACGTTTTGTTTGTTCCTGAATGCCACATGCTTTTGTTCTCCATCGTTCCCTCAGCTTATATGGCAGCTTTGACAAAATTAACTTTAGATTAGAAGGTGTGTCAAGTTCTGTCATGTCAGGCAGGCTGTTAATGATATTGCAACAGCTTCTCAAGTATAACGCATAGCTGTGCAGTTCTTTGCCATTGTCAGCCTTTAAAGCATTCCAGTTTAAAGCTTTCTGGATGTATGCTGTGCTGAGGCGATATGGATCTCCGAAATGTTCATCAAGTAGACGCCTTGCCTCTGCATATCCTAATGTTGCATCCATATATAGACAACTTTGGACCAGTTCTTTAGGTTGGCCAGACGTGTACTGCTCAAGGAAGAACAGCCGCTCTTGGTTATTCTCAGTCATTCGTTCGATACGATGCTCAAATGCATTAATGAAAGGTAAGTAGCTGATGAGATCTCCGCTGAAAATAGGCAGTTCTCTAGAGGGAAGAGAGGTCAATTTTTGATGCTGAATAAACAAACTGGCAAAGTCATTTTGAGTGGTATTTTGAGCAGAATTATATGATTGGTTTTGTTGCGCTGGCTGACTGTCAGTCGGCTGTAGGCCTGTCCCAGTATCTTGTGGGGTAGTCGGCTGCCCCATCCTGCGGCTCCTAACTGTAGGCTGATTAATATTCATTATAGCAGGTGCCTGTGGGGGTACTGGTGATTGTTGTAACAGTGTTTGGGTTGTTATTTGTCCATGTGGAGTTCTTGGATATAGTGTTGGCAGTGGTGATGGGGTTTGTGTTGCTGTTTGTCCAGGAGGAGCTTCAGTAGTTATGTTAATGTTTGCAGCAGCTTGAATGGGCATGTTATTTGTTATTATTGTTGTTGTTTTCGGGCGTGTTGTTTGTTCGGCTTCCTCCTTCATGATTCTCTGCAAGGGTGTTTTAGGAATTGTCCTTATGCTTGCAAATTGAACGGGTGATGGCTCTGTCACCACAACTGATTTATCCGTATAATTCGCAGCATAGTCATTCATTGCATCGCCTTGCAGCGCCTGTGAAATAGACAGCTGCAGCTGCTCATTGGACTCCAATTCATAAGACTCATAAACTTGTAACTTTGCTACAGCCACTGCAATTTTTGTGTCATGTTCAGCCATCTCCATTTTTCTTCTAAGTTGCTCATTTTCCTGTTGGAGTCGATGTTGTAAACTCATTCCTTGCCTTTGGGCTTCGAGCGCGGCTCTGTCTGCGGCTGCCTTTGCGCGCAGGAATGACACTGACGAGGCTTTCGACCCAGTCTTTGACCCAGCAGGCTTTGACCCAGCCTTAGACACGCTGTCTTCTGGGTTAACTTCTGGCTGTGCGCCAGGCTGTCCTTTTCTCCACTCATCCATCTCCTTACAAAAACTGTCAAACACTTCCATCTTAGGCGCATACCATTCGTTCTGATCACTTTCCTTATCTTCCTCGGACATTAGCGCTTGAACAAATACATGGGCTTCGTAAAATTCATTCATCGCTCTTCGTAATGCAGCAAGGCTTTCATCAATTGTTTCGACATTTGCATGAGAATCCATCAAATACTTTACATCATTCATTTTCTTTGTACAAAATCCTAGTTTACCGCTGCGGCTCTTAGTTAGAGCCTTCAATGTTTCTTCAGTCATGATTGTTTGTTATGTGTTTGTGCGTATCACTTCGCAATAAGCGTCACTTTCGTAATAATTGTTTTCAGACACTTTCACGATCAATATACAGTACTTCGCAGTCTCACAGTCTATTTTCCGTATTTCAAGTCCATTTGTTTAAAAAACATGAATCACTTCCGTACTGTTATTGTCTGTTCCAAACACTTGTCAAGTCCAGCGGTTCAGGAAATAAACTGTTACTCACGGACCGGAGAGTTGTAGGAGCTTCATTCGCTTTGTCCTTTATGTCCGAGAATTCAAAGCCGACAGTCCGTAATCCATGAAAGTTTTAATCCACAGGAAGTTTTTTGACTTAATGTAGCGGCCTCCTATGCCTTAGCTGGAGGCGCTTTGACGGGAGCTTTAAAAGTTAGACTATAGTTCAGACGCGCGTTCTTATTTCTCCGTGAGTTTATTTTCTCCAAAGTGTTTACATAGGGTTACATATTCTAACTAAGGAACTAAGGAAATTACCAGAAATAAGTCGAAATCAAAGCGGTCAAAAAACTGTTTCCCTTCCTACTCCCGCCATCAGAAATTCAAAGCAATTACTGAGCCACCTGTGCTCCGGTTACATAGGCGAGAGCAGGGAGGAGCCATCAGTGCCCAACTATGCCAAAACACCGGTGCAGTACCCAAATACATAATAAATGTAGTCCATATTGCTAAACTAAATAATAATTATCCACATATAGTAATAGAAATAACTAAATCATCAGTATCATAAATAACTAAGTCACCATTATCACCATAATGTCACAGTCATCACCATGAAGTGATGTAAAAGCTGAATGGCTCCAACATCACGTCTTTCCAAGTTAGACACCTAGTCCAAAATGTTATATTATTAATAGAATTTGTTTTAAATTAATTTCCTGGAAACGAAGTGCATTGTTAACAGTACAGTGTGCTAGGGAATCATACAGACAAATTGCTACATGTTGTGAGAAAATAATGTGCTTTGTCGTCTTTTCTTATATTAATTGTTGACAGTATCATCGTAAAACGTTCCATGGAACAGTTCGCTCGAAGATAATAATAGTCGTATTTCTTTTAGCCAGAGTTCAGACGGTATTCGAACCCGCGTTGTAGAGGGCACATTATGGTCGTATTGTGGTCGCGAACATCAACACATGAGCACCGTCCTCGTGTTTCCTGTATTCCTAGTTCGTGTCTCAGTCCTTGTTTCCTTGTTCGGTTCTTGCTTCGGTTTTTGTCTCTTGCCCGTGTTAACTTAGTTTCCCCCAGTTTCAGTTTTCTGTCTGGGTCTTTCTGTTTTTCTCGTGCAGTCTCGTTTTCGTGTTTTTGCCCGTGTTTGTTTTCTCCCCGTTCTCTCTGTCCGCACCCTTCCCAGTTCCCCTGTGCTCCTCCTGACCTCCACTGGCTCTGACCCGGACCGGCTCATCGACCACGCTTCTCCTGCTGCCCCGATCCTGTTCGCCCCGACGACTCGGCCGTCGCCAGCTCAGGCGGTAGAGCTACCGCCTGCCAACCCCGGAGTCGCGGGTTCAAGCCCCGCTCAGCCCTCCAGTGCCGACTCTCCTCGGGTCCACGGATTACCTCCGCCACCGCCTGCACTGCCCAGCGCCCCCGCACAACCTCCGCCGCTGCACACCACCCCTGGGATCGTGGGTTCGAGCCCCGCTCGACCCACCTTCACTAAGCCCCTTTGGGGCCCTGGACAACTCTCCCATTCCCCCCAACCCTCAATAAAACTCTCTCTGTTGGCACTTGCACTTCGGGTCCGCCTCCCTTGTTCTGTTCTGGTTCCAGCCCTAGACCCTGACAGAACGAACTGACCAAAATGAACCCGAGCAATGTGCCAACGGGCCCGGACTCCCAGCCCGAGGCTCCTCGTCCTTCTGCCATGGACTGGTTGAAGGAATCCGTCCGGATGCACCGGCAGATCGCCAGTGATGTCTCCACCCTGTCCGGAGCCACCACCCAGCTGGTCGCCGGGGTCGAGGCGCTGCGGCAGCAGGGCGTTATCACTGCCCCAGTCGCCTCTGTGGCGTCTCCTCCCCCAGTGAACAGCGGTCCGGAGCCTAGGATCGGCAACCCCGAGCGGTTCGGTGGCAGTTCTGAGGAGGTCGAGGCCTTTATCACCAACTGCCAGCTGACCTTCGACCTCCAGCCCCGGAACTTCGCCACCGAGGCCGCCCGGGTCGCTTACACCATCAACCTCCTGACGGGGAGGGCTCGTCTGTGGGTGACCTCCGAGTACCAGCGGCGCACCTTGGCGTGTTCAAGTTTTGCTCGCTTTGCCGCAGAGCTAAGGAAGGTCTTCGGGCTGGGGTCTGCCGCCTCGGAGGCCTCCCGGGACCTCCTCAGTATCCGCCAGGGCCGGCGTTCAGTGGCTGACTACGCCATTGACTTCCGGACTTTGGCCAATCACAGCTCCTGGAACGCCGAGGCCCTGGTGGAGGTCTTCCTCCATAGTCTGGCTGACTATATAAAGGATGAACTGGTTTCTCATGACACACCCGCCTCCTTGGATGACGCCATTGCCCTGACGAACCGCATAGATAGGCGGGTACAGGCCCCCCGCCACGAAAGGGGCCGCGGCGCTCCTGCAGCCCCCCGACCTGCCAATAGAGGCCCCTCTCCCCCGGGCCCCGCCCGGAAGCCTGGATCTCCTGAGCCCATGGAACTGGGCCGCTCGTCCCTCACTGCCGCAGAGCGTCAGCACCGCCTGTTGGGGGGCCTGTTCCTCTATTGTGGGGGCGAAGGACATTTCGCCCTTGGCTGTCCGCTAAAAGGGCGAGCTCACCGGAGGTAGGAGGCATCCGGCTGAGCTCTGCCACCACCCACGCCTCCAAGACGGGCCAGCCTCTCCTGCAGGTCACCCTGAGGCTCTCGTCCCAAACCCTCGCACTGCCTGCCCTGATAGACTCCGGAGCCGATGCCAACATCATGGACGCTGCCTTTGCCCGCCACCAGGGGGTGCAGTTGACCGCCCTACCGTCCCCTGTGCCGGCCCGGGCCCTGGACGGCCATCTGCTGGGGCAAGTGTCTCACGTCACCGAACCCCTGGAACTGCGGCTCTCGGGCAACCACCTGGAGCGTGTCCGGTTCCATCTGCTGCCCTCCCCGGGGCACCCCATCATCCTCGGCCTGCCATGGCTTCGACGGCACAACCCCCGCATTGACTGGCGCAGTGGGGCGATTCTGGAGTGGGGAGTCGAGTGTCATCAGTCCTGTCTGCAGTCAGCTTCCATCCCTGCCCCTAGTCCTGGCCCTATCTTGGCTCCTGATCTGTCCCATGTCCCGTCCTGCTATCATGACCTCGCTGAGGTCTTCTGTAAGGCCAAGGCCACGTCCCTACCCCCTCACCGTCCCTACGACTGCGCCATTGACCTTGTCCCGGGTTCCACTCCTCCGCGCGGCCGCCTCTACTCTCTCTCGGGTCCTGAAAGGCGGGCCATGGAGGAGTACATCTCGGACTCTTTGGCTGCTGGCATCATCCGCCCCTCCTCGTCCCCCGCCGGAGCGGGGTTCTTCTTCATCGGCAACAAGGACAGATCGCTCCGGCCCTGCATTGACTACCGCGGCCTCAACGATATTACAGTTAAGAACCGGTACCCTCTGCCCCTTCTGTCCACTGCTTTCGAGCTGCTCCAGGGGGCCACGGTATTCTCCAAGCTGGACCTGCGCAATGCCTACCATCTTGTGCACATCCGGGAGGGGGATGAATGGAAGACGGCATTCAACACTCCCACCGGGCATTACGAGTATCTCGTGATGCCCTTTGGCCTTACCAACGCTCCCGCCGTCTTCCAAGGACTGGTCAATGACGTGCTGCGGGACATGCTGGACCGGTTCGTGTTCGTCTACCTCGACGACATCCTGATCTTCTCCCGGTCCCTCGAAGAACACAGGCAGCACGTCAGGCTAGTCCTTCACCGCCTCCTGGAGAACTCCCTGTTCGTCAAGGCTGAAAAGTGCGAGTTCCACGTCAAGACCGTGGCCTTCCTGGGGTACGTGGTGGCAGAGGGAACCATTGCCATGGACCCAGCTAAATTGTCGGCGGTCACGGCCTGGCCCGCGCCCCAGAACCGCAAGCAACTGCAGCAATTTCTGGGGTTCGCTAACTTCTATAGAAGATTTATCAAGAACTATAGCACTATTGCTGCCCCCCTCACGGCCCTGACCAGTACCAAGACCCAGTTCTCCTGGACCTTGGCCGCCGACACTGCCTTCCCTGCCCTTAAGTCCCGGTTCACTTCAGCCCCTATCCTCCAGGTTCCTGTCCCTGCCCGCCAATTTATCGTTGAGGTCGACGCTTCGGATGTCGGGGTCGGGGCGGTCCTGTCCCAACGAGCGGCGGAGGACAACAAGGTGCACCCGTGCGCCTTCTTCTCCCGCCGACTGTCCCCGGCGGAACGTAATTACAACATCGGGGGCCGGGAGCTTTTGGCCGTCAAGCTGGCTCTGGAAGAGTGGCGTCACTGGCTGGAGGGGGCGCCTGTGCCCTTCATAGTGTGGACCGACCATAAGAACTTAGAATACCTGCGCACTGCTAAGAGACTTAATCCTAGACAGTCTAGATGGTCGCTCTTTTTGTCACGTTTCCAATTTTCTCTCTCTTACCGCCCAGGTTCTAAGAATACTAAGCCTGACGCCCTCTCCCGCCAGTTCCAGAGACCCGAGGACGCTTCTGTGGAGCCAGCCACCATCCTTCCCGGCCCCTGCATCGTGGCGGCCCTCACCTGGGACGTAGAGGAACAGGTACTACGGGCCCTCCAGGGCCAGCCGGGCCCGAGTACCTGCCCCGAGGGTAAGCTCTACGTCCCAGAAGCCCTGCGCCCTCGCGTGCTGCAGTGGGGGCATGACTCCCTCCTGGCCTGCCACCCGGGGGCAACCCGCACCAGCCACCTCATAACTCAGAGATTCTGGTGGCCTGCCCTCGAGAGGGAGGTCCGGGAGTATGTGGGGGCCTGTCCGGTCTGCAACCGGAACAAGTCCTCTAATCGCCCCCCTGCCGGCCTTCTCCAGCCCTTGCCTATCCCTTCCCGTCCCTGGTCCCATGTCAGCCTGGACTTTGTTTCTGGACTGCCTGCATCGGAAGGACACACTGTCATCCTCACGATTGTGGACCGATTTAGCAAAATGGCCCATTTTGTCCCTCTCCCCAAGCTCCCTTCAGCCCGTGAGACGGCGCAGGCGGTCCAGCACCATGTTTTCAGGCTGCATGGGATACCCAATGACTTTGTGTCTGACCGTGGCCCCCAGTTCATTTCCTCCTTTTGGAAGGAGTTCTGTCGTCTGTTGGGGGCCACGGTCAGCCTCACCTCGGGGTTCCATCCCCAATCCAACGGCCAGACGGAGCGCACCAATCAGGAGCTGGAGAAGGCCCTCCGATGTATCGCCTCCCAGGATCCCCTCTCGTGGGCCAAACGGCTGGTGTGGGTTGAGTATGCCCACAACTCCCTGGTCTGCTCAGCTACAGGTATGTCCCCCTTCGAATGTGTTTATGGGTATCAGCCTCCCCTATTTCCCTGCCAGGAGGGAGAATCGTCTTGCCCCTCTGCGCTCGCCAACGCACGCCGCTGTCGGAGGACCTGGGCCAGGGCTCGTGCTGCACTCAGGAGGGCTGCCACCTCCTACTCCGCCAGGGCCAACCGCCGCAGGACTCCCGCACCTGCCTACCAAGTAGGCCAGAAGATCTGGCTCTCCGGCCGGGACCTCCCCTTGAGGGTCGAGTCCCGCAAGCTGGCTCCCCGTTTCCTGGGCCCGTTCGTCGTCGAACGGGTCATCAGTCCGGTGGCGGTGCGCCTCAAGCTGCCGGCCTCCATGAAGGTCCATCCCACCTTCCACGTATCACGGATCAAGCCGGTGCGGGTCTCCCCGCACACTCCCCCCGAGCCTCCTCCCCCTGCACCTCGTATGCTGGAGGGGGATCCCATCTACACGGTCCGGCGCCTCCTCCGGTCCCGGCGGCGCGGCCGGGGATTCCACTACCTGGTGGACTGGGAGGGGTACGGTCCAGAGGAAAGGTCCTGGGTTCCCGCTGGCAGGATTCTGGATCGTGTCCTCATAAAGGACTTCCACCGCCTCCACCCAGACCAGCCGGGCCCGCGCCGGGGCCGCCCCAGAGGCGCTCCTCGCTCTGTCCGAGCCCGCCCTCCACCCCTGGAGGACCGCCCTTCGCAGGAGGAGGAGGCTCAACACTCTGACCGGTCGGAGGAGTACTAACCCGCCACCGTCTCCCCTCCACCCACCCGGTTGGTGTCTCCCTTTTTTTTTTTTTTCTCTCTCTCTCTCGTCTTCTTTGGGGTCTTCTGTTTCCGTTCTCTCTCCTTGGGGGACTTCTGGGGCCGTCCCTTGGGGGGGGGGTTCTGTCACGACTCTCTGCCTGAGCCCTGCCTTGTTCACGCTTTCCCCGACACTACCCTCATTATCGTAATTAATCACGCACTCGTTTCCTTGTTTCTCCGACACGCTTCTCATTATTAAATCTTGTCTCGCACTCGTTTCCTTGTTTCCCCGCACTCATTCTATTATCCCCCTCACCTGTGTCCGTGTCTTGTGTAACGCACTTCACCTGCACTTCCTCATTTAAGCCCTCATTCGATTATCACGATCACCTGCACGGCACGACTATTTATACCCTCTGGTTTCAGTTCCCCTCTGTCAGTTCGTCGCTTCACCAAGGTTTGTTCACTGCGGAAAGTTAGACTCTTGACTCTCGTGTTTCCTGTATTCCTAGTTCGTGTCTCAGTCCTTGTTTCCTTGTTCGGTTCTTGCTTCGGTTTTTGTCTCTTGCCCGTGTTAACTTAGTTTCCCCCAGTTTCAGTTTTCTGTCTGGGTCTTTCTGTTTTTCTCGTGCAGTCTCGTTTTCGTGTTTTTGCCCGTGTTTGTTTTCTCCCCATTCTCTCTGTCCGCACCCTTCCCAGTTCCCCTGTGCTCCTCCTGACCTCCACTGGCTCTGACCCGGACCGGCTCATCGACCACGCTTCGCCTGCTGCCCCGATCCTGTTCGCCCCGACGACTCGGCCGTCGCCAGCTCAGGCGGTAGAGCTACCGCCTGCCAACCCCGGAGTCGCTGGTTCAAGCCCCGCTCAGCCCTCCAGTGCCGACTCTCCTCGGGTCCACGGATTACCTCCGCCACCGCCTGCACTGCACCCCAGCGCCCCCGCACAACCTCCGCCGCTGCACACCACCCCTGGGATCGTGGGTTCGAGCCCCGCTCGACCCACCTTCACTAAGCCCCTCTGGGGCCCTGGACAACTCTCCCATTCCCCCCAACCCTCAATAAAACTCTCTCTGTTGGCACTTGCACTTCGGGTCCGCCTCCCTTGTTCTGTTCTGGTTCCAGCCCTAGACCCTGACAGTAAGATCAGCAAATAACTTTAATAATCCAACAACAAGTAAACAAGCATGATTATGGGTATGGCTTGATATTTAAACAGTGTGGTAAATGTCCTCCTGTGCAACAGAACCTCACTAGCCCAGGGCTGCCAACTCTCACACATCTGGTGTGACAGTCACTCTTTCAACCTCAATCTCACGTTCTCACACTGAACAAAGAAATCTCACCAATCTTCTGTGTTGTATTTTTTTTCACTCATGTGCACTAATTTCTGGATTACAATTCAACTCCTGATTGGACCAGAGCTGTGTCTAATGTCTTTCTCTGATTGTTGATTTGCTGGAAACAACGTCATTATGTCAGTGAAGTCCGTCTGCCACAACCCGTTACAACGAGCACCTTTTTATGAGTACTTTCTATACTGTAAATAAACTGCAGATTTTCAAAGTCAAAGTCAGCTTTATTATCAATTTCTTCACATGTACTAAACATACAATGGAATCGAAATTACGTTTCTCACTGTCCCATGCGTAGAAAGGACAGAACAAACATTAAAGTGCAAGACAGGACAACAATTATGTCCACAGGCACCACAACTAATGTTCTAACCTATCCTAAGTGCACAACAGTAGCATCACACCTAATCCCTACAGTAGCCATAAAGAAATAAAGCTAAACACTGTACAGTACAGTGCAGTTAAGTTAGATCAGGTATTAGCAGCAGTAATAAATCAGCAGATATGTAGTTTCTTATGTGGGTTTAGAGCAAGTAGTAAATACTGCAGAAGAGTTTTCAAGAAACGTTTCCACTATTTTTTTAGCCAAAGCAAAATTGTTATGACCAACAGGAGGGTAATGAACCATTCTAAGGGCCCAGTATATAGTAATGTCCTGAATATAAGCACTATGCATCAACCTCAGGTCAGTATTTGATGCAAACAACAAATCAAAATCATGTATTAACTTAATTTGTATATTAACCTCAGTTTATTAACATAACCTATATATACTAACATAACCATAACTCAGATTATGAGTTCACAATAAAGTAGAACAGATGAAATCCCATGTATAGTCCTCACCCATGCATTAACCTCATAGGTTATGACCTTGGTTAATTATCATCAACCATACTTTATTCAGGGGAACTTGAATGAGCGTTCAGCTCTCTTTTAACAATGACCTGATCATAACAATCACATAATAATTAATCAAATAGTCAAAGTAACAGTGAACAAAAATACACTAATTGAAACAAAAAGAAACTTGCCAGACACAAAAAGAAACAACAAAAACACAAAGACATCAAACATTGGAAAATTAACGTAGTCAGTGTAGGTTTAGATGGTAAGAGGTTTGTGGTGGTGGTGGCAGTGGCTACCAGCCAAAATGACCAGTACGCTGCTGCATGAGGATGTTTGAGGAGAAATCCAAAATGACAAAGGTTGGCAACCCTGCTAGCATAATTTGTGACATAATTTTTAGCACAACGTTTCTTACAAGGCAATGACATGACAGATTTCAGATCGAAGCAACTCTCCGAGTGGGCCCATTTACCCATGAGGTTTCAACTTCCACATCAATTCCTGCCCCCTTGGTGTGTGCAATCAAGGTATTTGTTTCCAGTGTGTTTAAATACTGACTAGCTGGTGTGCAGTGATTGTATGCAATATAAGGTATTTTTATCAGTGTGTTTATTCTGTTTAAATTGATCACGTGTGATTATTGTGCAGTACTCGTGCTTGCTTGATGTTTATGCACTGCCTCTCCATTTGTTGCCTTCTGCCCTACATGTTGCTATGTGTTTTTTTTTTTTTTAATTTTAACTTATTTATGTTCAATAAATTTGTTTTTTGATCATCAGCCTTATTATTGTTTCTTCACATGAACAGCCTGCATAAGGGCAATAGACTATAAAGTGGTAAAACTAAATTTCATGTTTTGTAGTACCTCCTACTGGTTACACATTTATAGTAGTGAAATGCTTTTAAGTACCTTCTTTAGTTACATAAGACCACTAGCAATACTCCCAACCCTTAAAGTGAGCTCAGACACTCCCACCCAACTCTACCCACATGATTGCATTCATACATAAAGACAAATGAGAAGATGTCAGACAAACATCACATTGTTGGCACTGCTGTATTTCTGAACTGACTGCATTCATTTTACATGAAAATAAATTTGCTTAGTTTTTCTACAAAAAAGTGGTTGGGAAATTTACATCTGACTGCTTCTCTGATGTGCCTTTATTCTGAGGCTTATATCAGTGGTGACAATGATGCCCATTCTCCCCAATTCATTTTGAGCTCACCTAATTAAGCTCTACCACAGTTGTAACAATATTCACCAAAGGCCTAACGATAAGGGAGTAGATTGATTTCCAGGATCTGAATTTCTCTCCATATTTGTATTGTTTCATCATTTATTTCATCTAAATCAATTATGTGTGATCTATTTATTGTAATAAATCATCGATCCTGATTCAAAGGCAACTAAGCATCCAGTCTTCCATCCCCACCAAAGAACATGACAAAATTCCATGGTGAGTAGAGACTTCTGGTGTAAAGTCAAAATCCAATGAAATATAACTATATAACAAAATAAAAATATAAATCATCCTCTAGTTAGTTCAGCTAAATCACATCTTATGGAACTCCTCATTGTAACTCATCGGTAACAGTAGCTATATTGGGATCTGCCATATTGATCTTTTTTCCCTAAAGGAAGACCACTTTGGTGTACATAAAGATAATTGAATCCTGGTGTGAGTAGAACAGGGTAAAAAGCATAACATACACACAAGGACCATGCCATTACAGTTGGGCTGTCGACTGCTTGTATTTATGACGCAATCCATCTCCCAGGGATATTGCAGAGCTATAAATTTTGCCAAGTGGTGCTCTCGTGTACCAAGAGAGAGCATGTATCTGTGCCTGCAAAACTAGTGGTCAAATGGCTCTACTGTGTGGTTAAGTGTGTATATGTGTGTGTGTATGTGTTTGTGTGTGTGTGTGCTTTGGGTGTAATGCTTAAGGTTCTTTTTGCCCTCCGTATAAGTTCCTGTGGGTTTATTTATTTTCCAAAATTGCTGTAAAGGTTATGTAGCAGATTTTGATGCAATAATCTGCCCACCTTCATTATCAGCATGGTCTGTACCTTTTTCCTTTTTATGTTTTCATATTCCCATGCTTTTCATGGTCTTACTTTCAGCCATGATATTTCACATCACATGTTGTTAGTCTCACGATGCAGTGTGATAGTGCAGTTCATTCAGGAAGTACAGACATGTGGTTCTTAAAAAGCCAAGCCCTTAAATTCTCTGGGGCCATGTTTCTCAGAGGAAACTTATCCAGTCACCCACCCCTAGACAATGTATAGAAGCATTATAATTTGGTTGAGTGTTGAGACTCAATTGTAGACAATATCTATTCTGCAGGACCTTAACGTAGTCATGGCAACTTGAGCAAATGAATGCATTTATATGCAGCCATCATGTGGCAGCACAGCCTGATCACCGTGCCAACACAAGGGCCATGTGAATAATTCACAGGCTGACATGCATGTGAGAGCTGTAGCATAGGTGGGCCATGTTTTGCTACTTCAAGGTCCTCGTCAACTAGCAAAGGCAGTGTGAGATGTGATGGCCTTAAAGCAACACTAAGTAGTTTTTTTTAACCCTAAAATAATGTTTCAAAATCATCTCATTTCATCATTTTAAATTTGCTTTGCTGGCCTCCATGGGCTATAACCACACTATGAGAGACAATTTTGCTTCCAACCTGCGACCGAAGACAAAAACTACTGTTGCTTTAAGGACTCAGTGAACCTTAGACTGAGAAATGAATGCCTTTGCTGCTCTGCTGGACTTGAAACTGCACCCATGGAGACCAGGGTGGAGAAGCAGAATTGACTAATTTCACAGCTTACTGATAACTTGTCATTTTACTAGGGTACAATCTGAAATGGAGCCAACCAACTAATGTGGTTCCCTATCCAACATCAGGCTATGGGAAAAAAGACTTGGGACCGTGACATGCTTCCTATGAGGTATTATTAAATATTACTGTGATTTACTAATATTAATATATATAACTGATAGCACTGTATTCAATTGTGTCACCTTTGCAAAAGTCTAAATAATTACTTATAGTATATGAGGTATTACATGAGTGCCATTACTCATTTTACAGGTTGACTTTTATGTAAAACAAGGGCACAGTCAATAGCACAGAAGAGAAAAAACAGTGTTTCTACATAAAAGAGGCACAGATTTCGTTTTGGCCATTCTTGGACATTTATTAAAGACAACTTTACTCATCATACTTATTGAGCTAGTATCTTTAAACCAAAACCTAAATGGGAGATTGTTTCTCCCAAATAGTAGAAGTCTTTCTTTCTGTTTCCCAAAAATAATTACTTCAGTTTTGTCTGCGTTCAGCTGAAGAAAATTGTTGGACATCCAGTTGTTTATTTGGTCAATACACCTGTAGAGAGACTCAAGCGCGAGCATAGTCATCAGGTGATAGAGCTTAGTAGATTTGAGTGTCATTAGCATAGCTATGATAATTAATTGAGTTGTTCTTGATGATTTGTCCAAGCGGGAGCATATAGAGATTGAATAGTAATGGACCCAGGATTGACCCCTGAGGGACACCTGGTCAAGGACACAGGTTCTGATAGTTTCCAATAGCAACAAAGAAACAACTTTGTTGCAAGTATGATTTTAACCAATCGATAACTATACCAGTGAATCCCGCCCAATGTTCGAGTCGATGTAGTAGTATGGAGTGATCAACAGTGTCAAAAGCAGCACTAAGATCCAGTAACACCAAGACTGATGTTTTGCCAGCATCAGAGTTAAGACGGAAACCTGACTGAAACTTATCAAAGCATTTATTTGATGTCAGAAAGGCAGCTAATTGATTAAAGACTATTTTTTCAATTATTTTCCCGATAAATGGTAAATTGGATATGGTCCTGTAGTTGTTAAGCACTGAAACATCAAGGTTATTCTTGTTGAGTAAAGGTTTTACAACTGCTTTTTTCAAAGAGGAAGGAAAAATGCCACTCTGTAGTGATGTATTTATAATCTGAAGTACATCTGTTGATATTAGGTGAAGAACAGATTTGAAAAAGATTGTCGGCAAAATGTCTAGTTCGGATGTGGATGAACTGAGATTTTGTACAGTTTTTTCAAGAATATCATAATTAATTAAGCTAAATGTTGGCATTGAGCTAAGGTCCCCTCTCACTGGAGCCAATGGTTCCAGATTTTGGGCTATTTGCAATTGAGAAGCTATAGTCAGTCGTATTTTATCAATTTTGCCTTTGAAAAAAGATGCAAAGTCGTTGCATTTATTAACTGAGAGAAACTCAGGAGGCAATTGTGATGATGGGTTTGTTAATGTCTCAACAGTAGAAAATAGCACACGGGCATTGTTGACATTGCTGTTTATGATGTTAGAGAAGTAAGACTGTCTTGCTTTAGAAATTTCCGAATTGTATTTACGGAGCATCTCTTTATGGATTTGATAGTGGATCTGAAGATTAGATTTTCTTTCGGCCTTTCTACACTCTCTCTTTAGCAGTTTAACCATTGGATTCAGTTTCCAAGGTTTTTTTTGCTTGTTAGTGACTCTTTTGAGTTTTAAAGGGGCAATACTATCCATGATCTGTGTCATTTTTGAAGTAAAATTTGTCATTAATTCATCTGGACCGTCTGATGGTTGACTTAGGGGCTGTGAGAGTGCCTGCTCAAAAAGAAGACATGTGTCATTGTTTATGACTCTCCTTCTTACAGTCATAGACTGCTTCTGAATGTGAGGGGCATCAAAGAAAACACAGAAATGATCAGATAAGGCCAAGTCTATAACAGTTGTAGAGACATTAAGACCCTTTGTGATGATAAGGTCAAGGGTATGGCCAAGAGAGTGTGTTGGTCCCTGTACATGCTGTGTTAGGTTGAATGTATCGATCAGTGTGAGTAATTCATTGGCAGAGGTGTTTTCTACATCATCTACATGCAAGTTAAAATCCCCTGATATAATAAGACTGTCAAATTCCAAACAAATGTTCGATAACAGTTCTGCAAACTCCTCCAGAAAAAGTGTTGCAGAGAGTCTTGGTGGTCTGTAGATAGTCAGTAGTAACATACTAGGAGAACACTTAATGAGTGCACTTAAGTACTCAAAGGATGTAAAGTTGCCAAATGTTGTCTGTTTGCACTGAAAAGATGCTTTGAATATGTTTGCTATCCCTCCTCCCCGTCTATTGTGAGTGGTGTGGTTAATGTGTTTATAGCAGTTTCACCTGTGTCTCATTCCCCTAGTCACACCCCTGTCATTACTGAATGTAGTTTCCCCCAGTGCATTCACCTGCTTCTTGTTTTGTGATAATCATCTGCCCATCGTGTTCACTTGTGTCTTGTGCTCTCATTGTCTGTTTGTTTCCCCTATTGTGTTCACCCATGTCCTGTTCTTGCACCTGGGGCCTATTTCACAAAACCAAGATAAGGGATTAAGACGGGTTTACTTGGTCATCCTAGATGACTTTAGCCTTGAAGTCGTTTCACAGAAGAAATCGGATATAAGGTACCATGGGGATTTATACCTTGCAGCTAGCCTGCTCCCGACCAGGCTAAGAACCAGGATTAGTTAATTCTTGCCCCTTATTGGCTCAATGAACTGTCACTCACAGTTGTCAGTGAACCTCAAGTAAAGAGACGCGGCCGGCCAGCCAGCAATGGTGTTAGCCAACTTTTAATGGCCTGTATGAAACACTTTGAATAGGCTAAATAAAACATTTTCTCTGCTGTTTATTATATTTGTTTGATTGCTTATTATTATGCTTTTAATTTCTGAACCAATTGTAATCGAATAGTTTCTTTTATTTATTTCATTAATTGAATGAATACGCAAACCAACTTCACCTGTGTTCTCAATTAAGTCGGTGATCACAGCAGTATATAATGACAGGCTACACACGTACTGCGCACGCGTCTTCTCCATTTCATCGCTCATTCTGGGATCGATCCATGCCGTCTTTTATAGAATGACGTGAACGCGCTCTTAACAGGATTTCTTACACCTGGCTTGGCCTAGCCGCCTCAACTCATCCATGCTCGGCGTTAGTGAAACGTATTCAGCGTGTTTACATAGACAAGGCTAGGTCAAGCCCCGTTTTCGTCACTTATCTTGGATGTGTTTAGTCAGGTTTTGTGAAATAGTCTTTCCTTTGTCTTTTGTTTGTTTGTCTGTTTTGTGTATTTCTGTCTCCTCTCCGCTGTCAGTTTTGTTATCCATTCTGTGATATGGCTGTTCCCTGTTTGCTACCTGTTTCTTTTATCTGTTTCGCTGCCCATACCCTGTTTCTGTTTCCTGTTTGTTGCCTGTTTGCAAGTATTTGGGGGGCAAAGGGGGACCTGCCCCCCCCATTAAAAAAATGAATAAAGCCTTTAACCCATGACCCAATATATATTTATACACAAACTATGCTACAAATGGGGTTTGCGCTCATTGCGCTCAAGCGAGTAGGACGCTTTTTTCGCTTGCTCCTGCTTGACCTTCTCTTTTTTCTCTATTCTCACTGTTTTTATTTGATTTCTCTTCACAAATTTAGCCAGTATAACAAAGGACAGAAAGTGTCAGCTGTTAGTGTTTAGAGTTTACAGTTTAAGTTTAAGTTTAAAAGTTAAACAACACAGCTGGCACAGCAGTTCGCCTTGACTCGCGTCAAATCATAAAGCTATTGAACGTATCATTGTGCATGTTGGAGCAAATGACATTTTTAGAGAACAGCTCAGTGTCAAAGAAGACTTCGAAGAACTTTTCTGTGCCCTAAATGAGCTTGGAATGCAAACGTTTATCAGTGGCCCACTTCCAGCACAGGGAAGCTTTGCATTCTCTCGACTATTTAGTCTAAACACTTGGCTAGCAAAGACATGCTCTTCACTTGGGATGAATTTTATAGACAATTTTAACCTGTTTTGGAATCGCAGAGCATTCTTTAGACCAAATAGCACAGAACTTAGCTGGACTGGGGCCAAAGTCCTGGCTGACCACTATCGCCTCTCTCTCCACCATGCAATCTTTTCTTCACCGACCTTGGGTCAACCTGCTGATAAGCGCTCTGTAGCAGTGCAGACAGAACCAATCATGGTTGATAAAGACTCTGTTGGGGTACAAACTGAAACAGTCATATACATCAACAAACATTCTGGTGAGCCAAAACAATGGCCCTCACAAGCGGGAAAAGAGAAAGGTCCAATCATCTCCTCTGCTGAGACCTTGGATATGCCTCTGGCAGTCGCAACTGCATCTGATACAGTTCCGGGAAATCATCTGACCTCTGACGCACCACCATCCAGCTCCTTGCCACTGCGGGTGCATGATGACAAGGACACTACTGGAGCGACTCACTACCAACTATCTGCGTCAGGCTGCCCCAGACCTCAGCCATCAAATGGAGACTATGAGCACACAGCACCAGATAACACAGGAACATCTTCACCACCCAGCATGACTGACAAATCGCTAACTACCACTGTTTCACCAGAAACCCCTGATTTTATACCATCTCCATTACCACCCCGCCTGCAGTTCCCTGCAAGTATGCGGAGACTGCTGCCAATAGCTAGACTGAGTTTTTCCAGCCAGAGACACTCAAAACAAGCAGAAAACCCCTATGGACAGGCCTTCGTGAGCCCACAACCATCAACTGCATACCCATGCATTACAGCACCCAAAAAGCGCAGGGCACCACCACCCCCTCTGCCGGCAGAAAGATCCCCTGATCAAGCTAACGGCTTGGAATGTGGACAGCTTCAGTGCACTAACAGTGGCAGTAGGGACGACCTCTACTTCTATGAGTGTACTGTCTGATATGCTGTGGGTTTTGAAAACAAGCTGGGACCCAGGATGCCAAGGCCATTCTCTATTCCTGTGCTTACAAGAAGAAGAAGAATTTGTGTGCATCCTGTGAATGGGGTAAACCAGTCTAATCTCCTGCCTGTTCCAAAACAACCTCAGATCACATCAGTGGATATGACCCCTAAGCTCACTGTAAAACTAGCTCTTCTGAATATCAGATCACTTGCTAACAAGTCATTTTTAATTAATGATTTTATTTGCTTACACAAACTTGATTTTTTACTTCTTACTGAAACCTGGCTTGAACAAGCAAACAGCTTTACTACCCTTATCGAATCGGCTCCCCCAAATTTTGATTTAATGAGTGTCACAAGAGATAATAGACGGGGAGGAGGAATAGCAAACATATTCAAAGCATCTTTTCAGTGCAAACAGACAACATTTGGCAACTTTACATCCTTTGAGTACTTAAGTGCACTCATTAAGTGTTCTCCTAGTATGTTACTACTGACTATCTACAGACCACCAAGACTGTCAGCAACACTTTTTCTGGAGGAGTTTGCAGAACTGTTATCGAACATTTGTTTGGAATTTGACAGTCTTATTATATCAGGGGATTTTAACTTGCATGTAGATAATGTAGAAAACACCTCTGCCAATGAGTTACTCACACTGATCGATACATTCAACCTAACACAGCATGTACAGGGACCAACACACTCTCTTGGCCATACCCTTGACCTTGTCATCACAAAGGGTCTTAATGTCTCTACAACTGTTATAGACGTGGCCTTATCTGATCACTTCTGTGTTTTCTTTGATGCTTCTATGTCCCCTCACATTCAGAAGCAGTCTATGACTGTAAGAAGGAGAGTCATAAACAATGACACATGTCTTCTTTTTGAGCAGGCACTCCCACAGCCCCTAAGTCAACCATCGGACTGTGCAGATGAATTAATGACAAATTTTACTTCAAAAATGACACATATTATCAATAGTATTGCCCCTTTAAAACTCAAAAGAGTCACTAACAAGCAAAAAAATCCCTGGAAACTGAATCCAATGGTTAAACTGCTAAAGAGAGAGTGTAGAAAGACCGAGAGAAAATGGCGTAAATCTAATCTTCAGATCCACTATCAAATCCATAAAGAGATGCTCCGTAAATACAATTCGGAAATTTCTAAAGCAAGACAGTCTTACTTCTCTAATATCATAAACAGCAATGTCAACAATGCCCGTGTGCTATTTTCTACTGTTGAGACGTTAACAAACCCATCATCACAGTTGCCTCCTGAGTTTCTCTCAGTTAATAAATGCATCGACTTTGCATCTTTTTTCAAAGGCAAAATTGATAAAATACGACTAAATATAGCTTCTCAATTGCAAATAGCCCAAAATCTGGAACCATTGGCTCCAGTGAGAGGGGACCTTAGCTCAATGGCAACATTTAGCTTAATTAATTATGATATTCTTGCAAAAACTGTACAAAATCTCAGTTCATCCACATCTGAACTAGACATCTTGCCGACAATCTTTTTCAAATCTGTTCTTCACCTAGTATCAGCAGATGTACTTCAGATTATAAATACATCACTACAGACTGGCATTTTTCCTTCCTCTTTGAAAAAAGCAGTTATAAAACCTTTACTCAAAAAGAATAACCTTGATGTTTCAGTGCTTAACAACTACAGGCCCATATCCAATTTACCATTTATCGGGAAAATAATTGAAAAAATAGTCTTTAATCAATTAACTGCCTTTCTGACATCAAATAATTGCTTCGATAAGTTTCAGTCAGTTTTCCGTGCCAATCACAGCACTGAAACAGCTCTGATTAAAGTTATAAATGACATACGTCTTAACTCTGATGCTGGCAAAACATCAGTCTTGGTTCTACTGGATCTTAGTGCTGCTTTTGACACTGTTGATCACTCCGTACTACTACATCGACTCGAACATTGGGTAGGCTTCACTGGCAACGTTTTAAATTGGTTGAAATCATACTTGCAACAAAGGAGTTTCTTTGTTGCTATTGGAAACTATACATCGGCACCTGTGTCCTTGACCTGTGGTGTCCCTCAGGGGTCAATCCTTGGTCCATTACTATTCAATCTCTATATGCTCCCACTTGGACAAATCATCAAGAACAACTCAATTAATTATCATAGCTATGCTGATGACACTCAAATCTACTTAGCTCTATCACCTGATGACTATGCTCCGCTTGAGTCTCTCTACAGGTGTATTGACCAAATAAACAACTGGATGTCCAACAATTTTCTTCAGCTGAACGCAGACAAAACTGAAGTTATTATTTTTGGGGAAAAGAAAGAAAGACTTAGGATCGCCACTGCTCTTGAGACTAAAGGGCTTAAAGCAAAAGATACTGTTAAAAACATTGGTGTCTTTATTGACAGTGAACTAACTTTCAACAGTCACATGAAAGCAATCACTAAATCTGCATTTTATCACCTAAAAAACATTGCCAAACATAGAGGTCTTATGTCAAAACAAGATCTAGAAAAACTTGTACATGCCTTTATTTCCAGTAGGGTAGATTACTGCAATGGCCTTTTCACAGGCCTTCCTAAAAAGACCCTCAAACAGCTTCAGCTGGTCCAAAATGCAGCAGCAAGGGTTCTTACAAAAGCAAGAAGAATTACTCCAATTTTAAGGTCCCGGCACTGGCTCCCAGTAAGTTATAGAATTGACTTTAAGGCATTGCTTCTTGTGTTTAAAACACTAAATGGGTTGGGACCAAAATACTTGTTGGATATGTTCTTGCTATATGTACCAACTAGGTCTTTAAGATCACAGCAGAAAAAGCGTGCTGTAAAACCTGCTGTCACAACAAAATGTGGTGAAGCAGCTTTCAGCTGCTATGCAGTTCAGCTATGGAACCAGCTTCCAGAAGACATTAAAAATGCTCCTACTGTTGGAAGTTTCAAATCTAGACTTAAGACTAAACTGTTCTCAGATGCTTTTTGCCAGTGATTCACATTTAATTAATTTATTATTTTACCTCTTTTATCTTTTATGTTTACCTATTGCTTTACTCTATGTCTTTTACTTATCTTACACATATTTTAAACCTATTTTATCTTTTATCTTGTTTGCTTTTATATTGTCCTTTGCTTTTATTTTTGTTAAGCACATTGAACTGCCTTTGTGTATGAAATGCGATATACAAATAAACTTGACTTGACTTGACTTGACAAAGATTTACAGCCAGTAAATACTAGTGATGGCACTTACGAAACATACGTTTCAACACAGTGCCGAGATCCCGAATCGTAAGTGTTCCGAAACACTGCTTTAAACCTCGTTTCAAAACGTCCGTGTCACGTGACTATGATGACACGAAGGTTTTGTGAGTTTTTCAACTGGGCCGATTGACAAGGTTGGCATCTTATTCCAAACTTAATCTTCCAAAAAGTTGGTAGTTTAGAATTTCTTTTCCATTGTAATTTTCATGTCAATAAACTCCCTATAAAATTGTCCAACTTTCATAAGCAAGTCCTCCTCTGTTGGATTTTGACCTATAGCCTACTCACAACTTCTCACCTCACAAACAGATCATATGGAACAACAACCTCATCACTTTTAAAAAAAATCTATATTTTTTGAAAACTGGGTTTGTAATAACATCTTATTTATTTCTCAGTTAACTAATAATGAAAGTTTTTTCCTTACATATTCCGAATTCCTAAACAAGTTTGCTATTCCAATACAACCTAGAATACAGTATTGTATTTCATGCTATTCCAAATGGTTTTATGAGAATTCTATCTCAAGCTCCCGGTGAGCAGTCATATACAGGCATGCCTACTAATATATTTCTTAATGGTGTAAACATTAGAGATAGAAGTTGTAACAATAAATGGTTAAGACGGATAATACAGATACCTGTTACTCCAAGGTGTAAAAGTTATTGGTTTGGTCTTTTCGCTGACATTGATTTGGATAAGGTTTGGCTTGATCTTCGTGAATATATATTAAATAACAAGTCAAAGAAGTATCTTTTAAAATATTACATTTAATTTACCCCACAAACACAATTTTACAAAGATATAAAACAGATTTAACGAATGTTTTTTTGTGGTGCTGCTTCTGAATCTATTTCTCATTTATTTTATGAATGTTTTTTCTCAAGATTCTTTTGGTATGAGGTTGAGTGTTTGTGTTGTGAAGCTTTGTCCTGTCCTGTCTCCCTTAGTATGAAAGATGTTTTGATTTTTTTTATAAGAGACGACTTGTTGAATCACATGTTTTCATCTTGAATCTTTTTATTGTCCTTGGAAAGTATCACTTCCACAGATGCAAATGGGAGAGGAGGAGGCCCTCAATTGTTGCATTCAAATCCGAACTTACAAGCTACTTAAGATCTCTTGAAGGACTGAACAGCCATAAAGCTAATAGAACTATCATTTTGATGACGACCTTTTTTCATTCCTCTTTTACTTTTAATTAATTTGTATACTCCTTTTTTTCTCTTTCTTCTCTGTTCTATTGTATAATATGTGTTCAAATAAAACAATTAAAAAAACAAACAAACAAAATTGACAAGGTTGGCACCAAATCACACAATGTCACATCTGGATCGGGACTGGGGCCACAAACTTTAAAAGAACCATTATACCGCCATAACCCTCGATAAGAGATATTTTCAGTTACAGCGATATTTTCAGTTTCATTAGTTACATTTAGGCTAGATATAGATTAGATATAGATACAGATTGATAGGCTACAGGTAGTGATAGTTAGGATAGATGGAGCAATAGGCTACATTAATAAAATTAGACAGCATCAGTTAACTCGAGGTAGGTTATACATAGGCTTTATTGTAGGCTAGCTATTTAGGATAAAATAGAAGCTCCACGTAAAAGATCAAGAACATCTGTGGTCTGGGAGCATTTCCATTTGGAAACCCCGAATAAAGTGAGGTGCATGTTATGTTACTGCCCATTAAATTATTGGAAAGACAGGGCTGCATTGTTTCCCAATTTATATAGTATACTGTCAAAAATCTCTTTGTTTCCCTGCAACAAGTGTTCCCTGTGAAAGGATTTTTTCAAGGGCAGGAGATATTGTAAGCAAGAAAAGAAGCAGGCTCAGTCCTAGAACTGCAGAACAAATTATATTTTTAAATAAAACTCTTTCGGATTAGAAAATGTTCAATGTCATTATTATCTTTAATCTTCATTAACATGTAATTCAATAGAAGTCCTTCATCCATATGTGTCCTCCCAACTAGCCTACACATACTCATTCACACTTTGGCCAGGAACCGAACTCTGCACACCGATGTAGTAGTTCAGTGGGCTACAAAGTTCGCCACCACAAATCTTTGTCCATTGTATGCATCTAGATTATCGCGTAGATACGACCACTAGATGGCGCTGTGGAGACAGGTTTCAGATTGTTTCGGAGCCTTGAATCGTCATGGCACAATTGTTTCAACTGTTTCAGTGTTTCACGAAGCCTCGCTCTGCCCACCACTAGTAAATACTCTTTGGTCAACAGGGGTGTAACCCCTTAGACCCACCCTAAATTAATATGCATTAGACAACTGTGGCAAGGCTCTTTGTTACAATTTGGCAGGAATGAGCTCTTTGTTTGACTTGGCGGGAATGAGGAGCCCCTTCCAGGTGTGAACCAGGGATATGACACGTCACACAAAGCTCTAATTGTGAGTTATAAGAATACAAAATAACAGGAATATAAAATAATAATAATAATAAAGAAATGTGAAAATGTAACATAAAAAATGTTATGTACAATGTCCTTATTATTATTCAGATTCCTTCACTCTGCAAGACATCTATTCTAGAAGATTACTTTTAAGGGCCCAAAAGATTTTGGAGGACTCTCATCCTGGAAATTGACTGTTTACAATATCTCACAAAACTGAGTACACCCTTCACATTTCAGCAAAAAAATGTGCTATATCTTTTCAAGGGACAATGCTACAGAAATAAAACTTGGATATGTTTTTGAGTAGTCATTTTACAGTTTGTGTAGCTGTATTACTTTACTGTCCTCTGAAAACAGTTTTATACAGAGGCATTTTTGTCTAAAAAGCAGGGCACAAAAGTGAATACACCCTGAATGATAACTGTACATAGCATTCAACCATGAAAAGCTGCTTGTCCAATTAATCATTTTTGTGGTTTGGTCTGCTCAGCTGGATTATACTAATGGGTGTATCATGTATTAGAGCTATTAATTGTAATGTTTTGGCTATAATTCTCTCATACTACCGACTGGATGTCCAATATGGCTCCTCATGGCAAAAAATTCTGTCTAAGGATTTCAGAAATGGAATTGTTGCTTTACACAATGATGGCCTATGCTATAAAAGATCAGCAACACCATTAAACTGAGCTACAAGATCATGTCCCAGAGTCATTAAGTGGTTTTCCAAAACGGGTCCTACTTGGAACAGGCATTGACAGAATAAATCAAAGAAGTAGGGTCCACACACTCAGAGTGAAATGCAGAAGTTGGCTTAAAAAATAAATGCATGACTGCAGCCAGCATTGCTGCGGAGGTTGCAGAAGTTGGAGGTCACCGTCTTAGAGCTGAAATAATATGCCGCTCAGTGCAACAACCCAGTCTGCATGATCATGTTCTTATAAAGCTTGATGACACAAAAGCCTGAAAAAAACTGTTTGCTGAAAACATGCAGTCCACAAGCATGAATTCCTAAAAACCATGCCCTGTGGTCTGACTAGAATAAGATAACCTTGTTTGGCTTTAATGGTGTCAGACGTGTGGCAACAGCCTGTTGAACACTACCTATGCTAAGCCTTAAGGTTTGGGGCTGCTTTAATGCTGCCATCACTGGTTACGGTAGGCAAATTGGTAAGGGTCCAGTGAGGGGATAGGCAGTTCTTGAGGTGTGCCAGGACTAACTACTTAAAGCACTTTATAGTGATGGGTGTGAGTAGTAGTAGCTACAGGTAAGGGTGGTAGTCATTCAGGCAGGTTGGAGAGGAGTGTTTTGGCACTGGCACTATAGAGGTAGTCTTGGACAGGTTGAAGATATCAGTGAAGACCCCAGTGATCTGCTCAGCACATGCTCTGAGCACACATCCATAAGTGCCATGAGGTCCAGCAACCTTACATGGGTTGATTCCGCTCAGTGCATTATGAACGTCTGTGGGTGTGAGTGTAAGGATGTAATGGTCAACAATGTGTTCAGTTTCAGCAGCTTTTCCAAATTGTCCTTGTTAAAACGGGCATAAGAGTCATTTAGTTTGTCAAGGAAGGACATGTTAATGACTTTTTGCCCTTTAATTGCTGTGCTTGTAATGCATTGGGGTTGGGGTTGTGCTGTAGCCCTGTGTTACATGCTTTTAGCAGCAGTGCACGTCCCTGGTTATCAATGGCTTTTGATTAGGATACGTAACAATTGTGGTGTTGATGTATTCCAATACTGAATGGGTGTAGAAGTCAATGTATGACAGCCACAGGTAGCATGAGAGGAAAATCTACTCCAGTCCTTGTCTTTACATTACATTTACATTACATTACACTTAGCAGATGCTTTTATCCAAACTGACTTAAAAAAGGACATACAAAGCTAACAGAGGTGTAGAGAAACACAGAATAAACAGACTACCCTCATACATGCAAGGAGATACATGTGCCTTAAGTACGTTTCCCAGAGCAGGGACACTACAGACACACATACCCCCTACACACTCAGACTTATACAAGCACGAGGCACCTAGGGAAAAGAGTTGGTTAGTAGTAGTTAGTTTTGTTAGGAAGGGAAGCAGTCTCAGAAAAGAAGGGTCTTTACAAGATTTTTAAAGGTGGAGACAGTTTGCTCTGCATGGGGCATGAGCCTTAAGTATGACTTTCAGATAGGCAGGGAGAGATCCTGATGTGATTTTGTAGGCTAGAGTCAAAGCCTTGTGTTGAATTCTGGCAGCCACCAGGAGCCAATGCAGGTTGCTGAAGAGTGGAGTGACGTGACCTTTTGGGTTAATTTAAAAACCAGTTGTTTTGCTGCTTTCTGAACAGTTTGCAATGGTTTGATTGCACAAGCAGGTAGGCTGGCCAGGAGGGAGTTGGAGTAATTGAGGAAGAGGTCAGTTTTGTAAGTCAGTTTGGATAAAAGCATCTGCTAAGTGTAATGTAATGTAATGTAAATGTAATGTAAAGACACGGACTGGAGTAGGTTTTCCTCTCATGCTACCTGTGGCTGTCATACATTGACTTCTACACCCATTCAGTATTGGAATACATCAACACCACAATTGTTACGTATCCTAATCAAAAGTCATTGAGTCATTTTTATCCAGACAAATTACTTATAGACTTACTGGTACTATGTTCAGACACATCAGCTGCAACTATAACTATAATGTTTTATTGAATGTGCTTCTGTATACAATGAGGATCCTCTGTTATGTCCTGTGGAAATGCTCTGGGTCCCGCATGGGCTACCCCTACGGGGTAGATGTGGGCTAAGTATGGGCAAGCCCACAGTGGGCTTGCCCGCAGGTAGCCCTAAGTGGGGCCCCAAAGGGAAAAACAACTGTGGGTCCCACATGGGCTACCCCATTAGGGACCCATTAGGGATTACTATGGGTTTTCCCTGCCCGCACTCCCCTACAGTAAACCCACACTTTCCCACTGTGGGCCCACATGGGCATGTTTGCTGGGAAATTGGCCCTTTTATTTCCCGCTGCGGGCGCAGCACTGTAGCGCCCCGGCCAATTATATCACATTCTATATTTGTTTACCCTTGTGCTATTGGACCACCATTCGAAACTACCTGCCAATCACAGCACGTCTTACCTGACTGCTACGTCAAGAGAACTAGCTTGGAGAGAAATATTATTAGTGTTAGAGCGGAATTTCAAGATGGCAAGTATGACAACAGTGAAGGAAAATGTGGTGGCTTCATTGAAGCAGTATCCATTCATTCGCTGCCACCCACAACAACACTACAGATCTACAGGAATGCACAGAGAATGTCATTGCCCACCCTATCTCAAAATGCATTGATGATGTCACAGACACCAGGACCATCACTGTTTGGGCCAACCAAAAGCCATGGCTCACAGGGGAGGTCTACAGGTTGCTGAGGGTAAGGAAGTCTGCCTTCAGAACCAGAGATGAGGTGGGCCTTAGCATAGACATATAAACATAGACGCCCCATTGAGCTGGTGGCCCATTGCTGGGATACGTCAGTGTGTCTGCCATATTGGATGTGGCAAATCTACCCGTAAACAAGTGGAAGTAAATGGACCGAACTTCATAAAGCACCTTTCTACAAAGATATTTAACTCGATGCCTTTTATTTACCCATTCAGACACACACTTATATATTTGGGGAAAACTTTTACTGTGATGGTTATAAATAGTGTGCGAAATACCCGTTAATATTTCCTCAACATGCAGCAGGCCTATACTAGAATCAATCAAACTGGCTGCTGGATTTCCTGACAGGAAGACCACAGGCAGTGTGGGTCAGCAGCAATACCTTCAGCACCGTCACACTGAACACGGGGGCTCCCCAAGGATGTGTGCTGAGCCCCCTCCTCTTCACTTCACGGAAGAGAGGCTATGTGCATCTCTGCTGTCTTTGAAGTGGGAGTATATTTCATGTGTGTGATCCTTTTTTTGCTTTCCTGATGCCCCAGGACAGGTTGGCTGTCGCTGTTCTTAGGCCAGCTTCATCTCCAGCTCTGAAGGTGTTGTCTCTGGCCCTCAGTAGCCTGTGGACGTTCCCTGTCAACCATGGCTTCCGGTTGGCCCGAGTGATGATACTTTTTGTGTGTGTCACATCATTTGCTAATGTAGAAGGTCACATTGTCTGTGTACTCCTCAATGTCTATGTGGTTGTTGTAAATGGCAGCTTGTTTAAACATGTCCCAGTCTGTTGTTTCGAAGCAATCCTGAAGAGCAGAGGAGGCCCCCTCTGGCCACACCCTCACCTCCTTCAAGACCGGTTTGGCGAGGAGTGTAAACAAGGTCCAATATGTTATTCCGTCTTGTCGGAACATGCTGGTAAAATAAAATCAAGATAAACTCCCTCGGCAGGTAGAAAAGGTGACACTTTATGATCATAAACTCCACCAGAGTTAAACAGTGTTTGCATCACGAATGTAAACACAGACCCCACCGCCACAAGTTTTACCTCCGTCTACGAGGGCCCTGTCAGCTCAATAGCATGTTGGATGTTCCAGTTGTATGGTAGAGTTGGGAATGTTGTCATTTAGGCCATGTTTCGGTGAAAGTAAACGCACAGCAGTTACTCACTGTTCAGTTCGCTGACCTTAGTAGTCGAATGTGATCCATCTTGTTGTCCAGTGACCCTACTTAATATAACTCTTCCTTGTCTTTGCGCACTGCTTTCGGTGCCTCTTCCCTGGGGTAGGCATGGCAGGCGAGTCCTGTGCAGTGGCTGCTGGCTGGTGTAGTAGTCCCAGCTCTTCCAGCATCTCAGATTTTGTTGTTCTGAATCTCCAACAGTTCATGTCGACTGTACTTATGTTTCGACGTACACTGACAAGAAAAATATTCGGACAAACACATTTTAAATGGATAAAACGCTGCATAATCATGAGAGCAAGAGGCCACTGCGACTGCTCACGCCACACTCCGGAAGTAGAGTGCGCAAAGCCCTCTGCATTGCGGGTGATCCCACCCACTCATCCAACATCCTCTTTAGTCTGCTGCCATGAGGAAGGAGACTGAGGACCAGCAGACTGAAAGACAGCTTCATCCACCAAGCTGTCAGGATGCTGAACTCTCTCCCTGCCCTGCCCTGCCCTGCCCTGCCCTTACCTCCCTCCCCCCTCTGACCCCCACACACACCACTTCCCTCTCCCGTTGTTCTTAGTGTACGTGTTCCAGTCTGGTGAAACTTACCTAAGGCACATCTCTCTCCTCTCAAGAAACATCAAAGACACAACTCTCTCCTGTGGAGTTTCTCCCACTGCTCCACAGTCATTTCAATGTACACTTCTTTTGCACTACAACTAATGACACTACTGCTATTACAATACACATTGTGTGTTTTATTTATTTGTACTGTATTTTATATAAGCCTTATTGTACTCTTTGCTATGTTTATATTATGTTTTGTCATCATGTTTTATTGTCATGTTTATAAGATGTTTAATGTTCACTGTGGGGAGCGTTGCAATTTCAAATCCTGTGTGCAACCTGTACATATGGCTCTTGACAAAAAAGCTGACTTTGACTTTGATCATCTTTTACTCTTTACAGTGATTTGAAGAATGGCAGTTTTAGCGGTGAATACATTAACTGGTTTAGTGCCAATTTTCCTTCTCTGAAAATATTCATTTGCATATGCAAACCTGTCAGTGTCAAGCTGAGATGATTGACTGATGTGTGGATAGACATGAGGTTTCACTGAAGATTACATTTGGCATTACAGAGGAGTGTGATCCATGATCATGCTTACTGCATAGGCTCTCTCCATCAACTTTGTTTTCTTAAAGCTATGAAGTTTCAGGCACATAAGCTTTGAGACATTTTCATTGTGCTTATGATATAATATTTCGATCAGCTCTGTTGAAGGAAATGTATTCTTTTACCATGTTTTTTTTAACCTGTGAATGCGTCAACACAACATTGTAACTGATGAAGCTTCTTTTTGCCAAACATCATACTGAGTGAGCACATTTTCTGATACAGTAAATCTATAACTGTAATGCATGGTGAAATGTATGGAAAAGAATATAAGGTTTATTAATTGTGAAAAAAAAGTTATGGTTCAAATCACTACATCACTGGCAGAAATGAATGTAGCAAACAAGGTGAAAGGGGATGACTGGAAGAAGGAAAATAGTCCGGTATGTGTTTATGTCTTTGTGATATTGCTCCTTCCTTCCTGTTTCAGTCTAATTCTGTTCTTATGTCAATAATAAAGAGCCCCGATTCCTAACTGAGGTGGCCAATTCTTGACAAGAGAAAGATTGTGACATGTGACAGTGCCCTGTGCAAAGACATAGGCCCTTGAAGGTGTGTGTGTGTGTGTGTGTGTGTGTGTGTGTGTGTGTGTGTGTGTGTGTGTGTGTGTGTGTGTGCGTGTGTGCATGGGTATGTGTGTGTGTGTGTGTGTGTGTATGTGTGTGTGGGTGTGTTTAAGACTGTGGCACATGGCTGCTAGAAATTAGCCCTGATAGGGAAATAGGAGAGGTTTTTTAGGAGAGCTGAGGTTTTAGGAAGCCATGACCGACTATGTGTACAAGACAAATCTAAGTTGCCTCTCCTTCAGAGGGTTTAACACTGTAGGAAGAATGGGGGAGAGGGCAGAAGAGAGCAGAGCTCTGGCTGGCATTATTGTGAAAGTTCTGCTGAATGTTGCTGACAGAAAAGATATAAATGATATGTAGCAGCTCTTGTCAGGTAACTATAAATCATCATATTAGTAGAATAGCTAAGGTTAGGATAGAGCTTAGCTGGTTGTTTTTCCAAGATGTATATATTTTTAAAGGGACAACTGAAATCCTTTGTCTTTCCAGTGCATGTATCTTATCTAAGAACAGGGAATAGAAAAAGAGCATGTAAACAGAACAGAGCAGTATGAGAGAGCAGGAAAGCATCACAAAAGGCCTCTCAGTATGCTTGCTATCCAACAGGCATCTACAGCTCAATTCAGAATCTCACACATAGAAGTCCTTGGCAGTCAGACCTCAAAGTTCAGCATGTTCGCTAACTCAACACTGTGTAAAAAAAAACAACAAAAAATGAAGCACATTGATCTAAAAGGCATTGGTTGTACAGTGACATGCATAGGAGACAGAGCATGAATTGCACCACAAAAAAGTAAAATAAAATAAATAAGAGGAAAATAGAAAGATTGTATCAGCCATCACACCTGCTCTCACTCTCCACTCATTGCCTATGCCTCCTGCTCCTTGTTACCTGCTTACCTACTCTCCTGTATTTTAACCCCAGGCTTTCTGACATTCAGGGTCAGATCCTCTTTGAGTATAGTATTCCTGTTCATTGGCTCTTCTTGTCTAATCCCCTGTTAACAATCCTGATTGACCCTATGTCTGCTCTCCTTTCCTGTTAACCCGACCTGCCTCCTGTGTTCGACCACAAACTCTGCCTGTCTGTTTTTGTGCTTCTGCTTGTTAAGGAGCTTCTAAATAAAATGCATCTTTAATCAATAGCTGCATAATTAACCAAGTTGTAATCATATCTGCTGAAGTTATGAGATTTTAAATTTGAGATCTTTAAATTATGAGCTCTCACATTTATTTACAAGCAGCATCTTAAGCCATTGCTACAGCTGGCAGGTTTGGCGAAATCATGTTTTTTAAATCTAAAGGCATGAATCCCATCCCTAACACAGCTTGAAAACTGCACAGCATGAATATACCCTATAATTTACCAATGAGGTGTCTTCCTCGATCCCTCATCTCCCATCACACACACACACACACACAC
Organism: Setipinna tenuifilis; assembly: GCA_030347295.1. Taxonomy (NCBI): domain Eukaryota; kingdom Metazoa; phylum Chordata; class Actinopteri; order Clupeiformes; family Engraulidae; genus Setipinna; species Setipinna tenuifilis. The sequence continues at coordinate 35,144,267 of CM059266.1, read as the reverse complement.
ACACACACACACACACACACACACACACACACACACACACAAATACCATTGCTGCACCAGTTGGTAATTGGAAGAGAGCATATGAATTTGTCTTTTTATGCTATGGTAGACAGGTGGAGGCAGCACCCTAACAGCATTGATTTTACACCCTGTCTCTGCCAGTAAGGCCTCTCCTGTGTCTCACACTCCTCATATCACCACAACTCTGCTGTTGTCATCCTTCCCTGGAATGTAAAAGAGCCTGTGTTTGAGGAGGCTTTGATAATAGCCTTGATGTCTAGTTTAATGATGTCATTGTATGTCTGGGTGATGGTAAATGCATTGCTTACCCTCCAACCCTTCACTGTTTCCTTTGTTTTTTTATTCTACCCTTTCTCACACTTGGTTTTCGATAAGAAACTTACTGTATATTTGACAAGGGAAATTTGACCTTTCTTCACATTGTGAACTAAAAGCCCTTTGTGGCAGCTTGTCTATAACTTAACTTGATTTCCCTACCCTCTTTGGCTAGTGTGTGTGTGTGCGTGTGTGTGTGTTCATTTGACCATTTTCAATGTTCATTTTTTGTGAATATGTGCATCCTGACTTTTTGCACCAACTGTATGGGTCTTTAATCGCTCCTCTTCTTCCTGCACTACCCACTGCTGAGCCCTGACAGTGCTGCTGGGTGCAGAGGCATGGCTGACAGGTGTGGAAAGGGGAACCGGGAGCTGGGGATGCAAGCTGGGGAGAGTGCTAGGGCAAGCCATATGCCTGACAGATTTATGGTGTTTCCTTCCAGAGGTGTCAACATGAATGATCCTGCAGCCTTGGTCCATCCTACGAGGTGACTACAGCATGCAATCTGAGAGATGAGAGGAGGGAAGAGGAGAGGAACTGCCATAAACAGTTGAACCTGTCCGGCAGACTGAGCTCTGTGTAGTAGTGTGTGTGTGGGTGCCTGTGTGTGGGTGTGGAAAAGTGGGACGCTACACCTGGATGAATTTAAATTTCCTTTAGTACCACAATCAGGATGCTGCAGTCTCATTTGTGAAGTGACTTTTTTTCTCTTTCTCCCGCTGTCTGAAAAGAAAGATCCAAGTCTGTTTCAGTCTCCTGAGCTCTGCAATCAATCATTGGGCACCTGCTGCTACTGGTGCCGTTGGCTCTGATCCAAGTGAGCACCGTCTGAGCACCGACACAAGCAATCCAATGAGTAAAGGGAAATTCGATTGAATCGATCCCTTTCGACTGAAGTAGAATTCCATGTCTGGCAAATAGAGTAGAAAAGGTGACAAAATCAGAATGCACATTTACTGAGACAACAGTGAGAGCTATGAATGAGCAAAGTCTGATGTTTTTTTCATGCAATCAGAGATTGGTTCACAAATGAGAGACCAGAATTCCTAAAATATGTTGTACACCCACTCTCACTACCTATTTGTTGTTGCCACAGACACTCAATCAGAACAGACTGACAAGGGAACAGGATGAGTGTGTCAAAAACACACACACATATGTCCTCTGTTTTCCTTCCTTTCCATCCTCTTTTTTTACTTTTTGTCCTCTATGTCCCGCTTCTTTTAAATATGGCTAATTAACATGACAAAATAGTCCAAGAGCTGAAGTATGAATGCGGTGCATTGTCATTCCTCCTCTATCTGCATTTTTGTCTATTATTTTCTGCAGGCATGTGTCTAGTCAAACTGGAACTATTTCAGGTCTTGGGTGACCCTTAACTCATGTGATGCAGACCGGGTATTACTTGGCAAGGGCATTGCACTTCCAGTGTTTCACCACAAAACTTAAATTCAGGAAAATGTGTTCCAGGGTTGTAAATCTCAATTTACCTGTCATGTGTTTCATTTGCAAACAAAGCAAAACACACACTCTCACCTTCTCTTAACTACAGATATGTTACAATGTCTCACAAAAGTGAGTATACCCTTCACATTTCAGCAAACAATGTGCTATATCTTTTTAAGGCACAGTACTACACAAAACCTGGGTATATTTTTGAGTAGTCAGTGTAAAGCTTGTGTAACAGTAGCGGTTTTCTGCTCTCTGAAAATAACTTAACTTAACACAATCACTTTTGTATACATAGCAGGCCACAAAAGTGGTGTCAAAGTGGTGTCAAAACTGTCAAAATCGATTATTTTGTGTGAGCACCATTGTTATCTAGCACAGCCTTAGTATAAAAATTCACCAGAGCTGCACAGGTTGTTTTGGTGATTCTTTTTCATTGCTCCATGATGGCATTACGGACCTGATGGATGTTAGACACTGATGCTCCTCCACCTCTTGCTTAAGGATGCCCCACAGGTGCTCAAGACAGTTCCGGTCTGGAGACATACTTGGCCACTCCATTACCTTCACTTTCAACTTCTTCAGGAAGGCAGTGGTCATGTTGGAGGTGTAAGGGGTTGTTATCATGTTGAAAAAAACTGTCATGTGTCCCAGTTTTTGAAAGGGGGCATCATGTTCTGCTTCAGAATGCCACAGCACATCCATGGTTCCTTTAATGACCTGCAGTTCCCCAGTGCTGGCAGCATTGAAGCAGCCCCAAACCATGATGCTACCACCACTGGCCTAAATTGTAGGCAAGGCACAATTTTAATGGTACTGTTCAACATATCATGAGCCTGCCACACTGGGGTCAACTTAAGTGTCGTTCAAACGATTAGCTTGGACCTGTCGTTAGAGCATTGTTTATGTCGCTTATGTACACATGACGTCTTGCTCATCACCTTTGGTCTTCTTGGGTTGGATTAGGCGCCATTCAGTGCTTTACCACCACCCACTGCATGAATGATCTTACTTTAATTCACTTCATTTTTGTCCTGGCACTTGCCAGATCATGTAAAAAGAACATAAAAAATACACTCCACAACACACAAAAAACTGTTGCAAAATGTTGTTGGATCATTAAAGTCATTTACTGATCTTACAGATGGTTTTTAATACTGTGATGTAGTATGATCCCGGATCACGGATCCACAATCAAGGTCATTCCATTATCCAACAGATCATTCTACCTGTTTCAAATTGATTACCGTTTAAGCAAGATTCAAACCCATATCTCTCCGAAAAAGAGAGTTGGCCTGCATAGTGGGCTGACAAATTAACCACTCACCCATTGTACCACATCATCTTTTGTAGGATTTAGTTATATTTATATGTAGATCTATGCAGTATAATGAAACATACAATAATATCATACAAACTGATTCAGTCATTGCTTTTACAGTTTTTTATGTTTGCTTACACGCTAAAATCTAAAGTTTTCCACAATAATGAAACCCAATACTCAAATACCAAAACATCGGCTCAGGTAGGCACCACTCTAAGCACATTTTCAGCTTCACACATTTTGCAAAACACTACACACAGCGATTTGCAAAACATTACACACATTTAAATGCCATACACACATGATGCTTTTGTAATGTCACCTTTTTTCCATTTCAAAACACTAGCTACCAAATGACCACACACTTGCAACCAACTGGTTAAACACAATTGTCATGTGCCAAAACACCAAGGGAAAAAATGCAAAACACAGTAATCATACTTAAACACTGTAAAATAGAAAGCAGGGGCATAACTTTGACTTGAATATGAATGTAAAGTAAAGATTAGAGTGAAGAGGTAAATACTATCACTGCAAGGTACAATGGGAGGAGAGCAGACAGAAAAGACAAGGACTAAATTGATCACATTGGAATGACATTGGTTGACTACCTTGAAAACGCTATGTTGAGACTTGCCACCAAATTAGCCAGACATGATACTTAGAGTAACTTTTTGTCTCCAACAACACTGTGTTTTACTATGTTTGCTGTGAATATGGTTCTTTGAAAAAATGGTTTTCAACATGCAACCATACAACAAGCAAACACTTCAGCATATTGACTGATTTTGGATTACATAAAAGTAAAAAAAATATCTATTGAAATATATTTAGTGAACAGCATTTGTCATGTGTGTAGTGGTCTCGGTATATATTTTTAACTTTACCACAGTTTTAGTGAAGGGGAGGAAAAAAAAAGTTACCCCAGCAGGGTTTGAACCTAGGTCTCCAGGGTACCAAACATGCACTTTGACCACAACACCAAAGAGCCAGACAGTGTGTTATGGTACTCAGAGCACACCCAAAACCCTAATGATGGTCACTCCTGAACTTATCCTTGCATATTTGGACAGAGTACACAACATTGTAACTGCAGTGAACACGAATGAACGCATGCATTACATTGTTGTGTGGGACAATGTGTCCTTTCATAGATCTCCTTTGGTACGAAATTGGTTTCTACAGCATCCACAGTTTACAGTCCTTTTTCTTCCACCATACTCATCTTTTCTAAATCCAATAGAAGAGTGAGTTGAGTCTAGTTACAGGATAAAAAAATAAACATTTTCATTGGTCTGTAGAATTGCTGTCATGTAGTGTCGAATTTGTGAATTGGTGTCATCGGGTGAATTTACTATATTTTACTTTGTCTGTGTAATTTACAAGAGAGCAAATGTTACAATTATTTTGCATTTATTACCACTGTGTCTAACTTATTCCAATACAATCATATGATGTGACTCATGTGTGTGCAATTTGGTGCCAGAATTGCATTTTTATAAATATGTGTACACTTTTGACAAAAGAATAGCATTTTGCAATAGAGCTGGGGTGTTCTGTTAATTGGGTATATGGTTGCATTAACTGTGTGTAGTGTTTTGTCAACATGGGCCCAGTTTTTAAAATTGAGTTTAAGCAACTGTAAAAAACTGTAATGAGTAAGGGACATGATGCTGAAGCTGTCATACATACGGGCTCAAATGAAATGAGGCTACGTTTCTGTTGCTTACTGTCATTGTGTCGTTTCTGTCGTGCCATTTTAGTTTCCTCCCCCACTTTCTATGAGAAGGCTACCCCGTGACAGCGTTCATACAAAAATGCGTGTGTGTGTGAAGTTGTTTTCAGAGGACAGTACATAAACACAAGCTGCTACACAAGCTGTACACTGACTACTGAAAAACATATCCAAGTTTCATTTGTGTAGTATTGTCCCTTGAAAAGATATTGCGTACGCACTTTTTGTATGATACTGTAACATATCTGTAGTTAAGAGAAAGTTAAGAGTGTGTTTTGCTTTGTTTGACAGAAAGCATTTTCACTGTACAGTGAGTGCTTTATAAGGTGGCTTAAGATAACTATAATAGAATGTCTTTTATGGTCACTATACATATGTAGCATAGAATTTACACTATACACATGCACAATAAGATTGAAAGTAACTCACTCTTTAGTTTAGACATGTATATGGGATATTTACAACATAGAATAAAAAATAAAAATAAGCAATCATTAGTGGCGGAAGAGGGGGTGGTGTGAGGTATTGAGTTCTGAGGTAAAAGAGATGAGATGTTCTATAGACAGAGGTTTACATACAGGGTGATATTGCACATTAGTTATACAAGTTGTGAAAGATTACAAACCCCTTCTGTGTTTGCAAACATTGTGATGTTTATTGTGCATGATCGGCAAACTGGAGGGAAAAAAAGAGTCATAGGGCCATTTACTTTAGCCCCTAACAAGCTGTTGTTTGTTGGTGTATTGTTGCGATTGGTTGGTGTGTTGTGCTTTTAATTTTTTGGTGTAGTGTTTACTAACTGCTTCATTGTGATTTCATTTTGAGAATGGTGTTTCTGTTTTGGGAACAGAGTTTGGTTTTGAGCACACGTAAAACCATTTTGAGGGGTGTAGTAGCTTTTGCAACAAGAGTCAGGAGTTTTGGGAAATGCATGTGAGCAATTGGAGTTTGTGTTTACAGTTTTGAGAAAATGGGGCAAGGTTTCAAAAACTGAGTTTTAGCAATTGTGAAAAACTGTAAATTCTACTAAATTCTAGATTAGTATACTTAAAACAAGTTTATGATTAGTATGAATGGCCTGGTAATAAGTTCTTAAGATGCCACATTCTAGATGAAATTCTTAAAATTCTGCAAAATTCTAGATAAATATACTTAAAGAAAGTTACATGATTACAGTTTTTTTCAACTGCTTACACACAAAATCTTTATATAGCACACAATTTCTAATGCCTTTCACTCAAACATCACAACTCCACATCAAATCATCAAACCCATACACACATTCTCAGCCTTGACACAGTTTTCAATTTAGCTATTCACTTGTTTCAAATCAATACACCCAAATCTCTACTTAACACACAGAAATCTAACAGGAAGCAACATGATTTCCTTTTTCAAACACAACCACTCAAAATGCCACACTTATTCATCAGTGCTTTAAATTCTGTCCTCGAATGTGCAAACAATATCTGCTTTACTGAACACCCATGTTTCTATTGTCAACCTCCATACTAAACATTTCTCAGCCCAACCAAAGAATTCTTTGCAACATGGCACTGGAAAATATATGATCATCGCCCGTATGTCTAACTTCCACTTCACCAGGCAATAGAAAAAGCATGTGGTGACATTGATGCTGCCTGTATCCAAGGTTGGATATGTCACACAGGAAGATTCTTTCCTCAGTGTTTGGCAAGAGAAAATATAGCATGCGATACGAATGAAGTATTCTGGCCAGACCCAGCCAGGAGGAGAGATGGACCCTAAACACACACGCAACTAGCTGCCCCCCAGCAATGCCAACCTAGCAGAGCATGCCTACCACATTTTTTGGCTGCTACTGTCATATCACGTCATATGTATAAAATGTTTTTCCATTCATAACCACTAGCTATCGAGCTTTCATACAAGCCATGCCCTGTCTAGTGTGTTTGCTTTAGTATGTCACTTGTCCTTGTTTTGCATATTGTGTAATGTGAATGCACATGTGTATCCTAGGGTGTTTGTCCACGTGTGTGTGTGCACATGTGTGTGAGTATGAATGTGTGTAGCTTCTCATGTCTGTGTGTGTACGCATTGTGTGTGTGGATCAGTGGCGTGCACAGACATTTTGGGGGGCAGGTGCTCAGAGGGGGAAGGGGGGGCACTTTTTGCGCAGATTGAACGTCTGGACTTGACGGCCGCCATTTAACCAACACTTAATGCCCTTGTACAGTTAAAGTATTAATAAGATTCATGGTGCCTTCTTTCTTAACCATTAATTCCAGACCAAACGCTTTATATAGCCTGCAACAGACATCACCACCTCAGTGACGATGACTTAAAGAAAACTAGCCATACCCTCTCTCTAATGATGATTTTGGTGTGGCCTTTAAATTATTATTGTTATTCCCCCTCTTGAATATTCAGTCATAATTGGAAATTTGTGGTCACAAATGTGAGAAACTCTTAACTCGCCGACGAGGTGACACTGACAGTTAAAAATGTTTCAGTAGACTACGTGCACAAGCGGAAGAAAACACTTCCGCGTTCTTAGAAAGTCGGCACAGCCGTTTCCGGTCTGTCTCCTAGTTACATTGTAACCGTCTAGACATAGTAACAGCTGTTCCTGATATCGAGTGGTCATGAATGTTTCTAAAACAAGAAAATTAAATTCCCGTATGGGTCTTAAATTTCTAAAAGCTGAAAACGGCTCAAAAGAGCACTGCTGTGTGCCACTTTGTTCGGCCTCAGGCCGTTATAACACTTCGATTAGTTTTCACCGCTTCCCCAAAGACGCAAGAATTCGGGCTAAGTGGATTCATCAGGTGCGAAGAACTGGGTTTACCGTAACCCAGCATACAAAAGTTTGTAGTCGACACTTTAAGCCCGAAGATATCGTAATATCAGAGAAAGGGAGACGTGTATTGGTAGCAGGCGCTGTGCCTTCGTTGTTTGAGTGGAACAATTATTATATCAAGGAACGACCCGGTGTTTGGGAGCGACGGGCAAGACCACCGAGCCCGGAGCCCAATGTACTTGAAACAGCTGCAGTGGAGCCTTTCGCTATCCCTATGGTCATGGACCATGACTATGGAGCATCTCCAACTGTGTGCGTGGATAGGCAACATTATGAGCAGCTAAAGCAAGAAGTCGATGCACTTCGAGAGCAGCTGAAAACATGCCATCTGTCCAAATTTGGACTCCAGCGGTTTGCCTCTTCTCCAGAAGACATACGATTTTACACCAGGTAATCAGCTTTTACTTTTACTGTGTAGGCTTACGTCATTCTCCTGCTGACAATTGAATCTACAGGAGCTCAGGCTACTATAGCACATTGTTGTCACGTAGTAATGTAACTGGTAAAGAGTACTTCCCTTGTTAGAATAACTACTTCCAAATACTCTTAAAGCCTCTCAACTCTGTAGGTTTACACTCTCAAGTCAATCGATTTGTGATGGTGACTACTATAATATTGAAATAGACTTAATTTTAGTGTAGTGTTGATAACCCCAAACACCACCATTGTTCTTTTAATTTCATTACTATACAGTCGCAGTAATTCTACTCCTTTGCCATTTCCCATTAGATTCCCATCCTACACACACCTGATGGCATTTTGGAGCCTGATTGAATCTGCGACATCAAAAATCATCAGGGTGACCAGCAGAACCAGGAAAGCATGCGCCATGAGTACAGTCACTGAGAGCCCTATGACCAGACCAACTGTAAGTATGCCTACCCAACCTACCTATCATCACATGGACATACACAAGCACACTGAAGTTAAATCTGAACTAAATCCTTACACTTTTTCTCACCCACTAGAAATTTCTGCCAATAGATGAGCTGTTCCTTTTTTTGACGTACCTGTCGACTGGCTGTACTCAAAGGGAACTGTCTCATCGGTTTAACATCCACAGAACAACAGTAGGCCGCATCGTAGTTACTTGGGCCAACTTTCTATACTCCCTGTTGGGCTCTGTTTGTTTTTGGATGACCACCGCAGCTGTTAAGGCCTGTCAACCGCCTGAGTTTGGTGGCAGATATAGTAACACACAAATAATTCTCGACTGCACTGAACTCAGGTGTCAGACACCCTCGTCCCTACTGCTGCAGAGTGAGGTTTTTTCAACCTACAAGTCCCACTGCACCTTCAAGGCCATGGTAGGCATGTCCCCTCATGGAGCCCTTACCTTTGTATCTACCCTTTTTGAGGGCTCCATGAGCGACAAGGAAGTGTTCCGTCAGTCTGGAATTACACCCCTTTTAACCCCTGAGATGGACATCATGGTGGACAAAGGATTCCTGGTGGATGACCTGGTACCTGGCACTGTTCACCGTCCAGCTTTTGTCACTCAGAGGGCCCAGATGCCAGAGGAGGATGTCCTACAAACCCAGTGCATAGCTCGGTTGAGGGTGCATGTAGAAAGGCTGATAAGACGAGTGAAAGAAAACAAATTATTTGACACCACCATCCCTCTCTCCATAACTGGAAGCATCAATCAAATATTTACAGTAGCCTGTCTTCTGTCGAATTTCCAAAATGGGCCCCTAGTGAAGACATGGGCAAATGAAATTTAAAATGGTTTTTATGAATAAATTTGACATTCACAATTGCATTTGGTTATCTGTTTTCAATATAAATAATAATAATTTGCTTTGTCAACAATCTTTCACATACATACTGTAATTTCACAAGAGAATCACAAGAGAGTAAGCTATTTTAATTGCTGGTGGTATTTATTGTATGGGACAGACATTTTACATGCATTTTGCCATGTAAACATAAAAATAAAAACGGTCAATTTTTTCTCTGATGACTTTGCAAACATCATCGTCTCTGTAGATACGCTGGATCAGCAGGTCGTCTTCAGCCGAAACGACAAAATCACACCATGGTAACCCAGTAATAAGCATCTGACCTTTTACCTGCCAATAATATGCGTGTGATTTAGTCAATTCCAAATTACCCGATTTCATTTTAAGGTAAGAACAATCAACATAACTTTTTACATTGGGACATTTTATCTCTATAAGCCCAAATTGGACTGATTCAGATGGATCAAAAATAAGTCCGTCGGGAGACGCCCCCAACCAGGGAGCATCAGGGTGGATTACAAATCCACAGGGGTAGTGGTTGACGCGTTTTATTTGGCAGTATTCCCAAATAGCATCAGCCTCAAGCTCTAGGCCTCGCTGCATTGCTGCTGTCTGACGACTTCCCTGTACAATCCTGTGAGCAAGTCCATCTTCAGACTTCAGACTAACATGACACACTTCTCTGAACCGAGAGGCAGTCAGTCTGGGCCTTCTCAGCTGGTGCCACTCTGTGCAGCTACTCTGCTCTCTTGTAGCAGACTCATATCTACATGCCATGTCCCAGCTGACCTGTAGGCTTTGCATGTGTCGTTGTTCTACCTCAGTGGGGACAAAACTGCAGCCTCTGGCTTCGAGGTTGTATCCCTGAAGAGGTAGAGATGGACGTACTGGGGCAACATGAAAGGAGCGGTCTCTCCTAGATGCACATCTGCAATATGTGACTTACTTGACTCCCTCTGTTGTTGGTTGAGTCTTTGGTTTGGCAGAGAGCACAACCATCCGGTCAACTGGGCCTGGCTTTACACCCTGTTGGACACATATTGGGTTTCAACATATCCCCAAGCAGTGTGTAAAGACAGATGTATATAATAATAATGATAATAATAATAATAATAATAATAATAACCAAAGTTCTAGGCTTGTGCCATTGCTGTTCTCCCTCAGTGCAGCTTAATACAGGGGGAACTGCAGACAAGTTCAGCTGGCTGTAATGCGCTGACTGAAATAACAACGCAACGCAGTGGTTGCAAAGTGCTGCTCCGGCAATACATGAACATCTGTGATGGACTAGCTCTACAGGGTCTGAATCTTTCAGGACCACCTACAAAATAAAATTTGTCTAAATAAATACTCAAGCTTATGTAGGCATGACAATTCACTGAGTACTTTATGAAAGAAAAGGTATAGCATAGAAACTGGATTGTGACCGTCGCGTAACAACAGTTATCTTGATCAGCTGTTTATGTTATTCCTATAGCTTCAACATACACTCAAACTGTGCGCTTTCTCGGATCTCTTCATGGACCTGTGACACTGTGCCCTGACGATAATCTCGCCTGACACCTGATCCTTGTTAGATACTGAGAAAAGTAGAATCAAAATATTTTGACATAGTACAACCCCAGCAAACAAGCCCATGTGGGCCCACAGTGGGGCCACTGCGGGCTATAGTTCGGGCCCACTGTGGGCTGCCCACTGTGGGCCCCATTATCGTCGTGAAATGGTGGGCACATGTGGGCCCCACACTGATGGACCCTGGCGGGGCCCCTGTGGGCAAACCCACAGTTTGGGCAGAGTGTGGGCTTGCCCACATTTTGCTGAGTGGGCCCATTATGGGCCCACAGTGGGGCCATTGCGGGCTATAGTTCAGGCCCACTGTGGGCTGCCCACTGTGGGCCCCATTACCGTTGTAAAATGGTGGGCACATGTGGGCCCCACACTGGTGGACCCTGGCGGGGCCCCTGTGGGCAAACCCACACTACCCTCAGAAACCCCACACCTGCCCACACCCTACCCCCAGTAAACCCACAGCTGCCACCCATACCCCCCACCCCTTAACCCACACCACAGCCCACATGCACCTCTATGCAATACCCATAGCACAAGCTGTTCAGTAATACAATTAAAACAGAAATCATGTAATTATAAATAATTTTATTTGTTTTGATTTTCTGATCTTTGGATCCTGCCTCCATCTTTATCCCTGCCTCCATCTTGCACTGCATCTAAAAGCAATACAACAGAAAAAGGCAAAGATTTTAGTTTTAAGTGTAGCCCTATGAGCATTTAATATCCATCAGTAATAAATAGGTCTTATAATACATAGCATAACTAAATAAAGTTCATAATTAGAGTGGAAAAGGTCTTGATGAAATGTTAAACGGGTTAAGAACGTTTGAGACAGTGGCGGATGCTGGTATTCCAAAGAGGGGAAGCTCACTGCCAACTTAATCATACAATTTGTCCATTTACTTATATGTAAATTCTACCCTTCGTTCCTTCTCTAGAAAATGGTCTGTGACCCTATCACTTAGGCTACTTTCATCGTGCCCCCTAAATGACAGCTCCTGCCTGGCAAGCAATGACGTTGTTACGTCAATGAGGCGATTTAAGAATGCTCGGTTTTGTTTTACATTTGCGTTGTGCTTTGCTACTTGAATGCGAGCACCTTCGTCAAGTGCGTGTTCAACTCTAACTCTGCCGAGGCAACTTAATCTCGCACAGGCATTGACATGTTCGTTGCTCTTTTCGTGCCGTTTATATGCTCGGTCAAAGTTGGACAAATCCTCAAAGCCAAGTTTTGACCAGACACATCCGTGAGCAGACACATCCGTGAGCGGGCTAGTGTAGGTGCGCTAGCGGGCTAGTTCAGGAGAGCTGAACTGAAGTAGCACTAGCACCAACCTAACGAAACGAATTCTAACGAAACGAAATTAAATACGAACAAGAAAATTGTAATAAACCAAAACGGAAATATGTGTGAGTGTGATTTATATACAGTGTAAGAAAAGTATTTTCGCTGAGGAAATGCTAAGAAATTGGTCACTGCTTGACTTACGACTTCGCATGCAACATCCGCGATGGGACTGAGCTCCAGCAGCGTTGGCCATAGGCCATGAGAACAAAGTGGAATGCTAAGTTAACAACACCAACTCAGTTGATTTGTGATAATGGGTCTATTATTAACAAACTGGTGTTTGAAATGAACACGTTTTAAGGCATTTTGTAAACATTTGACCATTACATTTTTTGTACATTTTAGGGGAAGCTGAGCTTCCCTTGCAGTCTTAGAGAAAGCTCCACTGGTTTGAGAGCTTCGATACTCATAGTTTATTACATTGAGAATGGTGATGTCATATTTGGGAACACCTGATGTAATGCAATTTCTGAATGTATTTTCGTTTGGTTAACCAACGAACAGAAACATTATTCTGTTAATGCGAAGAAAGCTTTGGAAAGTATATTTTAATAATAACACACCGGCGAATATCCTATTGGCTATGATTGCAGTTCGAATGAGCCTTTGTCGCTAGCAAAAAAAAAAAAAAGGCTAGTCGCCAGGCGTATGATGTAGGCTAATGGGATCAAACGAACCGTGTTCAATAAGACGTTAGATATACCTTTTAATGTAGCAGCTTTAGTTTTAGTTGTCATAAACATATCTCGTAAAACTACCGTAGTTTTTTTTTTTTTAAAATATATAGTCTTTAGCTTTCTAGTACTGAGAAGGCTACTTACCTTTAATGCCACCAATGTCTTTAATTCCGGAACAGAACGAGCAAATCCTACTCTAAATCTCGACGTAATATTTACACTATTAATTAAATTTCAGCTACTAATAACATTTCAACTAATATTTACAATAAACAAACGCTTTTCTTCTCTATCTGACCGACCGCCACAACTGTCAAACACCAACGAATTCAAGCGGAACGCTATACATTTGTTTAAACCATACAAGCGCGAGGAGATTCCTGGTAGCAGATATGCGCGCGTGGCAGAGTGAAGCCGAATATCGAAGATGTTAACATTAACATTATGGTAATAAATTACAAAATACAGTGCCGTAGCATTCTGGATAAACACTCGAAATAAACAGTTTGTTAAAATAGGTGAAAAAGTGTGTCCTCAGGTTAAATGAGCAGTGTATTATGTACCAGCCGCCACTGTGTAAAATGTAATGTAAACTATAACTATAATGTTTGAATGTTTGCCCGCTTGCCCGCAGGTAGCCCTAGTGGGGTCACAAGGGGAAATAAGCTTTGGGTCCCGCATGGGCTACCCCTATGGGGTAGATGTGGGCTAAGTATGGGCAAGCCCACAGTGGGCTTGCCCGCAGGTAGCCCTAAGTGGGGTCACAAGGGAAAAAAAGCTTTGGGTCCCGCATGGGCTACTAGATGTGGGCTAAGTATGGGCAAGCCCACAGTGGGCTTGCCCGCAGGTAGCCCTAAGTGGGGTCACAAGGGAAAAAAAGCTTTGGGTCCCGCATGGGCTACCCCTACGGGGTAGATGTGGGCTAAGTATGGGCAAGCCCACAGTGGGCTTGCCCGCAGGTAGCCCTAAGTGGGGCCCCAAAGGGAAAAACAACTGTGGGTCCCACATGGGCTACCCCTACGGCGTAGATGTGGGCTAAGTATAGGCAAGCCCACAGTGGGCTTGCCCGCAGGTAGCCCTAAGTGGGGCCCCAAAGGGAAAAACAACTGTGGGTCCCACATGGGCTACCCCATTAGGGACCCATTAGGGATTACTGTGGGTTTGCCCTGCCCGCACTCCCCCACAGTAAACCCACACTTGCCCACTGTGGGCCCACATGGGCATGTTTGCTGGGACAGTACGAAAAGTAAGTAAATCAGATAGCAGCTAGATCTAGCGGAAATGCTACCATCAAAACAACGTAGCTACTTACCCTCATAATTGTGGATATATGAAGAAATGTAAAATTTGAAGCCTTTATTTCTTTTCGAATTTGGTGCCATTGCACAGGAGTCGACAAATCTGTGCACGTCGCTGATTGTAAGACGTGGGAGGTCTTGAAGACAACGGCTAAAAATAGTAGCTGCCATAGTCGCTGTCACCGGAAGCGAAGTTGCCGACTTCTTGTCAAATTCGAACGGTCGTCATGATGATGTGCACAGAGCCCGTTGTGTGATGCGCTGTATGAGCAGGTAACAGCTCGCATATCCAGGCGTCTGACCTGGGAACAGGACCACGCAATGGCAAGATGAAAGATGAAAAAAGAAGGATCATCACCCTAAACGTCACGGTAAAAAAAAAAAAAAAGTGGGAGCTTTAAAATCCTGGTTGAAGTGGACTTTTCTTTCATCATGCACTGTATGACTGACACGTGCTATGCACAACAATAGGCTATTTGCAGGTTGGGAGGGCAAACAACACGGTCTCACTTAATCTGTGTATCAGCGACAGTCTAATAATAATTATAGTTGTAGTTGCTGCTGCATTAGGCCTACCTGGCTGAGCTGGAGAAACGCCGTTCCTGCTACGACTGACAGCTTCCAGTCACTCAGCTGCTATGCTGTTTCAGTTGGCGCCACTTATTGGTCACGCACTGTACCAAAAGACCACTTCAAAATTGCCCTCACTAAATTGTTAATACTACTACTACTACTACTACTAATAATAATAATAATAATAATAAAAATATTTAAAAAAAACACAAAAAAAACGTAGTTTCAAAAGGGCACTTTCATTGATGAGGGGCAAAGGGGCAGGTGCTTCAGCACCACCTAGTGTCTATTTGTGCACACCAGTGGTGTGGATAGTGTGTGTATGCAACTACTCTGTATCTGTTTTGTCCATACTGTGTTCTACTGTAACAGTTTCGTGTACCACCAATTGCTGCAGGTGAAATGTTGTCTCGTCTCACTATGTACTGTGTATCTATTTATTTAGAAAATTACAATAAATATTTTTCGTTCCAAAATTTTTTGTGTTGATTTCCACTTGCATACTACCATATTTTCACTCTTGTATGGCAATATATCAAAACATCCATAAAAACAAAAGTGCCTTAGATTTAGACCAATAGTGTGTGATATACACCGGTATGTAAGGCTATGTAAAATGTGTTTATAACATGAGACAAATGCTTGCTTTTGAGACGTGTTTAGAATATGAATACTGTGCTTCATTTTGCAAAAGATAGGGCACTTTTTGCATTTTGTGTGAACAATAGTTAAATTTGTGTGTAGAGTTTTGAGAAAAGTACATAGAGTTTTGAAAACGTGTGTACAAAGTTGAAAAAAAAACTGTAATATAAATGCCCTGATAATTAACACAAAGATGTTTAATTCTAGACATATGTACTTGAAATCAGTCTTACATTGTCAAATTAAGTAGTTAGTAGTTGCTGAAAACAAGTTGCCTCATCCTAAAATAAATAGGCAGTAATCCAGGAAGGAAGGCCATGTGAATGGCAGAAAGCAGACCAAAGAATTAATTTCCAAACACAAGTAACGTCACAGGGGATGTGTACCAACTCTAACATGCACACTTGTGCTGTGTAATAAGGCACCACAAAGCAGGGTTAACTGTCCACATGTCCTTTCTTTATTTCTTGATGAAGACCGCATTTAAAAAAAAAAGTCCATCAATGTTGATGTGAACCAGGTTTTACTTTGATTCCACATGGAAATTGAGGTGGACATAAACAATAATAACCCAGCAAAGACAGGTTACATTACTTTTCCAAATAAAATTGGAAATGAAAACATTTTAACATGCCCTTAGAGTATTTGGCATTAAAACAGCACTCTCACGGCAAACAAACATTGAGAATTTTTTTTTTAAACCCATTCGTCAAACTGACTAGAAACAAGAACCAGTTGCCTATTAATTCTCTTGCATTATTACAGAAACATTTCAAATGGCCTGTACTACTTCTGAATGAACGACCTCCATTCAGTCATAACCTTTTTGTATGCCGTTGTGGCATTCCGATCATCGATCTCATCATTAAGCACCTCAGTCTGTATGACAGACAAAAGTGTGGCAGTACACTTGGGATATGTTAAGTGAAAGGTGTAGTAGTAGGCCATCAATGCAAGCATACCACTGAAGACGTCTTCCAGGGGACTCACAGGAAATTTACCAATTGCGAGAATGCAGGCACTGCCGTCGTATAGAAGGACTGGAGAGGACAGTGGGCGTTTCTCAAGGTACATGTTGGGATCCTCACTTTCCTGGAGATTGACCAGGAAAAGAGTGAAACAATGTGGACACTACACATAATCCTCACCTCAAGGACATGAATTAGTGCTTCACTGGCACCTCCGAGACATTTTGGTGGTGGTGTTGGTGATGGGAAGAGCGATGGAAATGCTTTCAGAAGGGCAATGGTGAAATCAGCTAGGTAGAAACAATGACAAAACATGAGAGAACTCAATATGCATGAGTTACAGTAATACTCTACTTCATAGGTGTAACATTCAACATAGCAAATTATCGCATGAGGATTACTCCATGCACTTAAGATGTGAACAGATGAATCTGTAGAGACCAGGTAGCCTGGTAAACCGACTAAGTATTCACTTTGTTTAACTTAGTCTGGTATGGCTGAATTGGGAAGCGTTGTCCTCGACTCAGAATTCTGCGGGCCCAATCAGTGAACAGAGGGCGTGTTTGTACATGATGGTTGTCTATTGTATGCGTACAGCATACGTCACGACTAGGTGTCAAGGATTGGCTAGGCAGATCCGGGCAGATCCAATCGTTTTAAATTTCAGCCGAGTCCACGTCTGCAGCAAAGACAACGCTTGTCAATGTGGCCTGTCCAGACTGAGAAATTGACAAATTACAAAGGCGGTTTACCAGGCTTAGAGACCAGGTATGACCCTTGAGTTAAAGGGGGGAAAACACTTTTTTGCATTTGGGACGTTAAAACACATCATTCTATCCACCTTTTTCGCTTTTGGTGCACTGGTGATATTGTTTGAAGCAATATCCACTCGATATCCCGGGGCAATGTAATATCTTTGGAAGTGCACCAAATGCAAAAAAAGTGAAACAGGTTGAATGATGTGTTTTACTTTCCAAATAAGGTCCCAAACGCAAAAAGCTTTTTTCCCCTTTAAACTGTTGCCACATGAGAGTAGCATGGAGGAAACAGCAGGGTTTCCAATCTATACATGTCAGATGCATTGTGCTTATGCAGACATGGGTAGGATTGGGATCTGATAGATGCAAATCATACTACATACCTCCTCGCATATCCACAGGAATGGGGGGCTGTAGGACCTTCTTCCAAAGACCATAGAATTGTACATTGACACAGAAGGTCTCCCATCTTTTCTTGGTGTCATCAATGTATTTTCTGTTGGTGCCACCCAGGATAAGCCCAAGCTCAAGCCTAGGACAAAATTGGGCATATAGCATATTTACTAAATTGGTGAATTTACAGTGGTGACTGCACAATGAAGGAACATGGCTAGCATGCTCATAGCCTGGAAATTTGACTGCCACTGATGAGCAAGGCACCTCAGCCTAAATTGCTCTAGCGAAGACTGGCTCTGATGTAATTCATAGCTGACAACTGTAAGCCGTTTTGGATACAAGTGTCTGTTATATGCAAAAATGTAAACGTGGTGACTGTACTGTGGTCAATGGGAGAGGGCCAACAAGGAAATAGCCACCAAAACAGCAAAAGTCTCAAGTTCAAAATGAAGTTCAGGATCTTTGAAACACGGAAAGGCATCCATAGTCTTCGCTGCCCTGTCTTCTTCCTTTGTTGCATCTGAATCTATGAAGGCACACCTGGCTTCAAACTCCAAGTTGAGAATTTGAGCAACATCAATTTTATTTGGCTTTGAGTTAGTTTTGCTGTACATCACCCGTAAGGTTTTATAGTGCCTTGCTTGTGTTTTGCGGCTGTTCTGGTCTAAACATACAGAGAAAAGGCCAAACATAAGTATGCAAGACATAAAACGACTCTTTACAAGCAAAATCTTACTGTGGTGAAATATTTTAGAACTTATTTATTCCTTCATTGGCATACCTGAACTGAAATCACTGTTGCCATCATCGCTGTCTGGATGTATTACAGTTGAAGCAACGGACACATCGGTTGAAGCTGTTGAAGCATCACTTTCATCATCTGGACTTGATTGAAAGAGAGACCTCTTCGGTACCCCCCATTGTGGCATTTGCCCTTGCCTTTTTCTTGGGAACCTGATGTTTTGCACCCGCTTATACATTTTAGAGTACACAGCTGTGGGAAATATTCGAGTCATTAATCTTTCTTTTCAAGTTCACTTTATTGTCAAAAATCTATGCAACAGGGGTTAACACAGAAGTTTGAAATTGCGTTTCACCAGTCTCCAATGTGTGATTTACAGTTTTTACCAATCATTTTCACACGTTTTGCAGGCCAATGTCCACTTTTGCAAAACTCTTAACACAGTGTGCTGTACCAACATGCGTTTGAGCACATCAATTAACATTTGCTGAAAAATGCGCTACAGCAACCTAACTATAACACACGCTGTCGGTCAATAAGTCTACAATGCCAGTCAATGTACAATAACCTAAAAAATGCAAACAACTTGAAACAAATCACTTAAAATCTAGCCTCTGTCTGACAGTATGGCACGTTACTGATATGTATTGTAAATACACACTTTATCAAACAATCTAAGTGACATTTGTATGTATTCATGCACCTTTGATAATAGATAAATAAAGAGTATAGGCTATACCTATACAGTTTACAAATGAATTACAGTATTTTGTGTAAAGTACCATATGTATTAGAAAATGTTGATGCGAATCACAAGGTGTTTTTCAGTGGATTTTCTATAGTTTGCAAATTTTCTGGATTCTAACTGCAGGACACATTTCAGAACTGAAGATAAATTGTGTCAATCAAATATGCACAATCATACAAACAGAAAACACATCACTCCAGACACACACCAGGATGAACTGTAACATGTGATACCTTCACCCTGTGCTTAACCACATTGTGTTCCACTGCAGGAAAGGTGAACGCCCATTACCTGCATCAATTAGAGTATGTTTCACTGCAAAAGAATGTACATGTAATATGTGTTGTACATGTAAATGTATGTAAATATTAGCCTGGGCCCGCCCATACTGCCTGTGATGCTACATTGAGGGAGACTTGCCAGACCAAGCCCTGTCTACAAGCTTGGTGCGACAGCCAGCCTATAAACATGCAAATGTAACCTCTTTGTTTACCTGTTACGTAACAAGCTATAAAAATGAAAAAATATTATGAAGAAATACACGCGTAACTGTAAAAGTGCTAAATATCAATAATTATTTGTCTAAAAGGTGCCTCAAGCACATTATTTCTTTTTTGTGTGACGAAATGCAAAATGCTGTGCTTTGTTACACTGTATTGTATTGCTTTTAGGTTTTGATCCTAGAGTTAACTCTTTTGATAAGAGTATCCAAATGTCTGCAAATTTAGCTGCAGTTGTACATAATTTTGTTGGTGGTAAACATTAACTGAGAGAAGTATTTATGTATTTTGGTTGAAGTGGTGATTGAACGCAATTGTGTGAAAGCAATGCGAAAGAGAACGTAGTTTGTCTCCCATAGACTTTGGTTCATGCAAATGTGTTAAGAGTTGTGAAAATGTAGACATGGTATTGAGACACGCGTGAAAATGATTGGTAAAAACTGTAACTAACATATAGGTAGGACATAGACAAAAATTTACACACACACATACACACACACACACACACACACACACACACACACACACACACACACACAGAGTACAGTAGGGCAGAAGTCCAATCACTCATAGCAGCAGGAGTACAATCAGTGGACATAGAGTTATATTATTTAAAAGAGAAGAGGCACTTCATAAGACATAAGACATCATTGGCTCTCCCCTCCCATCTCTGGAATCACTACACCACAAAAGAGCATTATGCAGAGCTCACAAAATCGCCTCAGATCCCACTCACCCTGCAAACTATGCATTTCAGCTCCTGCCCTCTGGAAGACGCTATAGGACAATTGCCACCAAAACAACACGCTTCCAAAACAGTTTCATCCCTACTGCCATAAAACTCCTGAACTCCTGCAGATAAACACTGACTGAACATGGACTTGAAATGAAAGCCTGCGAAAGTTCTGCCAGGAAGACTCCAACATCACGGAAGCGCACTTCGCATTCGGCCAATCAGCGGCCGCCACCTGCTTTAAAATGACATACCTAACTCACCTTTTCCGCTGCTTCAGGTACCGGCGTTTTGAAGTCCGTCTTCTCGTTTCGCTGACATGTCGCGGCTACGTTTCGATAATTTCGAAGTTTCTGACTCCGATGAGGATATCGTTCCTCCCTCCCCTGCTCCTTCTCTGCAGCACAGTTCGCGTCTCCTCGCTCTAACCCCTCAGGCTTCCTGGTCCACCGAAGACCTTCGGGCTTTTCTGGAGGTTAGGAATATTCCCGTGGCTAGTGCTACGTCCAGGGAGGACCTTCTCCAGGTATTCGCTTCACTGCCAGACTCCGCATCACTCACCAGCGTCGGAGTAAACTTGGAGGAGGTCGCAACACCATCTGCCCCCGCCCCTCGCACTCAACCAGGGAGAAAGAGGACTTGTAAGTCCTCTCCACCACCTCCGCCCAAGCGTTCAAGGAAGTCCGCCCCTCCTCCACCAAAACCGCCGGGCTCTCCCGTCTCCTCCAGCCCGCCCTTGCCGCTGTCTCAGGCCATCCAAAAGCTCACGGATGTGGTGGAGTCCTTGACCCATAGAGTCGCCGCCATCGAGGATTCTCGGCATATCCCCGGAAGCACCGGCGCACCTCTGGCAGCAACGGCGGATACCATCCACCCCCTTCCGCTTCCTTCTGCCAGCTCAGCGGCGGATGCTGCCGCATTCAACGCCCTCGCCTTCCCCTCAGACGTCTCCGTTCCCCACCTTCCCCACGCCGAAGCTCCATCCACCTCCGCTGGCTTTTCGCTGGCGTCAGCGGTGCCAGCCGTCTCCACCGGCAGGCCATTCCTGCCGCCTGGGATGTCTTCAGTCTCGCACAAAATGAGATCCGACATCTTGCGCGGTAAAGACATCAATCTCGCCTCTCTGCTGCTCCCATCGCCTGTCGGCGATCGGCAGATGGTGGATTGCGGAGACGTGTCCGTCTTCCTAAGAGCCTCCGACCCCAGGCTGCAGCGTAATTTGCCGTTTTGCGAATTCGTTATAGCTTTCGGTATCTATAGGGATGTGCTGTGCCAAGAGTTCCCCGAGCGGCGGGGAGAGATGGATT
Organism: Setipinna tenuifilis; assembly: GCA_030347295.1. Classification (NCBI taxonomy): domain Eukaryota; kingdom Metazoa; phylum Chordata; class Actinopteri; order Clupeiformes; family Engraulidae; genus Setipinna; species Setipinna tenuifilis. The sequence goes on along the minus strand of CM059266.1, from coordinate 35,122,580 downwards.
TATACCTGGCCATGATGGCCGATTTCAACCAGCGCTACGGAGGCACACTCTACTACGAATATCATAAGGCCTTTTCTGCTAAATCCGCCTCGCACATTACACTTTTCAACACCCGCTTGAACTGGTCTATTGTAGACACCGAGCTCCTGGTCCGGCACTTCGGCGGCCAGCGCGCTCTTTCATGCTCAATCTGCGGCTGCCACGGTCACACCGCGGGCCTCTGCCCTAATACTCTGCCCACCTCTAACAACAACTCTAAGTCCGACCCCGTAAGGCCTCCCTCAGATCCTCATGGACATTATTTAGGCGCCCCATACGGGACTGTACTCTGTCATAATTTCAATCATGGTGTTTGTCGTTTCATTAACTGTCGTTTTCTTCACGTCTGTAGCCTCTGTCGCGACCCCCACCCGAGGAGTGTTTGCCCCCGACGCACCCGCCCTGCAAAGTGGGCCAACCCCGCCTCCCTCAAGAAATTATAATCTCACATCCCTCTACACCCGTTAACGTCCCCCTCCTGGCCCAGTACCTCTCTTTTCACAATGACCCCTCTTTCGTTAATTACCTTATCACCGGCTTATCTCAAGGATTTCGGGTGGGCGCTGTCTCTTCACTATCCACATCCTATATAGCAAAAAATCTCCGTTCTGCCCTCTCTGACCCTGTAGCCGTTTCTGAACTCCTAGCCCGCGAAACCAATAAAGGCTATTTAATCGCTCCTTTTCGGTCTCCTCCTTTTTTCCCGTTTAGGGTAAATTCATTAGGGATAGCTACCCGACGCTACTCGGGAAAAAAGCGTCTCATTTTCGACATGTCCTCCCCGCACTCCTCCCAAATAGCTAGCGTCAACGAATGTATCCCACTGACTCCCTTGTCCCTTTTTTACGCTTCAATTGACAACGCTATCCACCTCATTAAATTAGCGGGTCACGGCGCCTGGCTCGCCAAAGCTGACATTACCGACGCCTTTAAAATCATACCCATACATCCCGCCGACTGGCCCCTTTTCGGCGTTAAATGGCAGTCTAAATTTTATTTTGCTGTTAGATTAACCTTCGGGTGCAGGAGTAGCCCTCACATTTTCAATTGCCTATCCGAAGCGCTGTGCTGGATCTTATTAAATGTTCGTCGGGTGCCCTTCGTCCTTCACCTACTGGACGATTTCCTGTTAATCGATTTCCCCTCAAAAAACAATAATGTTCTGGAGACCTTAAAAGGGGTGTTTAGCGAATTAGGTGTGCCATTGTCAGAGAAGAAAACCCTAGGCCCCGCAACTTCTCTGGAATTCCTGGGCATCCAGCTCGACACCATTAAAATGCAAGCTTCCCTCCCCCGTGATAAACTAGACAGGATTAAGTCAATCATCTCACCGTTCCTCTCTCTCCCGACCGTCATCAAACGCGAATTGCTCTCACTGCTCGGCCACCTCAATTTCGCTATGCGTATCATCCCCCAAGGCCGTTCATTCATTTCGCGCCTACTGTCGCTCGCCCACTCCGTGGAACATCTAAGCGACCAGGTGCATCTCGATGACGGTGCTAGATCTGACCTACTGTTCTGGCAGGATTTGCTTCGGTCATGGAATGGCATTTCTTTTTTCTATGACGAGCTCCCCGTGTCATCTTCTGCCTTAGAATTGTATACAGACGCTGCCCCCTCGATCGGTTTCGGTGGTTACTTCCAGGGGCGCTGGTTCGCAGAGGTGTGGCCCGCCCGCTTCCGAGATCTAGCCTCCGGAAAGCTATCCATCGCGCTACACGAAATGTATCCGATCGTGGTGGCTAGTGCGCTGTGGGGTAAAGAATGGTCGCGAAAACGCATTTCCATTCATTGCGACAATGAAGCAGTCGTGGCCATCATTAACAAAGGATGCTCGTCCTGTCCCTTAATCATGTCCTTGCTCCGCAGGCTGACCTGGCAGTCCGTACTCTTCAATTTCATCATTAAGGCCGAATTCATACCCAGTAAAGATAATATTGTCGCTGACTCTCTCTCACGCTTCCGTTTTCAGGAGTTCAGACGCCGCTGCCCGTTCGCGAGCCGGGATCCCACTCCATGCCCACCCCTCCAGGAATTGGTCCTGGACTAGACTCCTTCTCACAAGCTACGTGCTATATGGCTAGAGGGCTCGCGACCTCCACGGTCAGGGCTTACACTTCAACCTGGTCTCTTTTCACCCTATTTTGTCTTTCACACAGCCTACCCACTTTTCCTATCTTAATTTCCACCGTATGTGCCTTTTTGACCTCCAACTTCGATTCACGTCACCTTTCTATTTCTTCTTTACGTAGGATGGTGGCTGGCATACAATTCCATGCTCGTTGTCACGACCCCAGTTTCCCCAGTCTGTTCTCGCACTCCTCTATACGCCTTCTTTTGAAAGGCATCGCTAAAACCCTCCCCAGAGCACCCGATACCCGTCTCCCCATCACTCTCTCCCTCCTACACAGACTTATTCTTTCTCTGCGTCGCGGCCTTTTTTCCCCCTACGTTAACACTCTCCTCGAGGCTGCCTTTCTCATGGCTTTTTACGGTTTCTTGCGGCCTGGTGAATTCACTTCCAAATCCCTAGCTTTTGACTTCACTACAGACCTATGCCTTTCTGACATTCAGTTTTCACCAACATTTTTCTCTATCTTCCTTAAGCACTCTAAATCAGACACTTCGGGTGATGGCGTCACGATCACTATCTTTAAGCTGGGGTCCTCCTTCTGTCCTTATGCCTCTATGCTGCGGTATCTCTCCACGCGCCCACGCACTTCGCATCTTACACCCTTATTTCTTATTAACGGATGCTCGCCTATGTCCAAGGAGTGGTTTAGGGTTCACCTAGGCACGGTGGTGGAAAGCTGCGGTCTCTCTCGCCGCAGTTACACGGGCCATTCCTTTCGCATTGGAGCTGCTACTACCGCAGCTGAAAAAGGAATCGCGGACTCTGCTATCAAACGCCTGGGGAGATGGTCCTCGTCTGCCTTCGACAGCTACATTCGCCCTGATCAGGAGCACATTCTAGACGCTCAAATGTCGCTTTCAACCCAGAACTAAGGTATGATCTTGCCTATTATGTTGGTCGCTCACAATCTAAATACTGGCGGTTGCCACCCTGCATTTATTGCCTGTACCTGCTGCAACTCCTCTTCTTGCCCCACATGCCTCGCTCATCAATGTGTCCGCGCCCCAAGCATGACCGTGCAAGCTTGCACATACTAGCACGACTGCGCATGCTTGCGCTTACTGTACGACTTAGATTGACGGCGCAAGCTTGCGCTTTCCCTACAACAAGCATGTCCGTGCAAGCTTGCGCATACAGTTGAACCATGGTGGCCATCCAGTTTCGCCCAAGCATGACTGTGCAAGCTTGCACATACTAGCAGGACCGCGCATGCTTGCGCATACTGTACGACTTAGATTGACAGTGCATGCTTGCGCTTCCCCTTCACAGCATGACCGCGCATGCTTGCGCACACAGTGGAACCATGGTGGCCATCCAGTTTGCCCAAGTATGACCGTGCAAGCTTGCACATTCTAGCACGACCGCGCATGCTTGCGCTTACTGTACGACTTAGATTGACAGCGCATGCTTGCGCTTCCCCTACAACAGCATGACCGCGCAAGCTTGCGCACACAGCGGAACCGTGGTGGCCATCCAGTTTGCCCAAACATGACTGTGCAAGCTTGCACATACTAACACGACCGCGCATGCTTGCGCATACTGTACGACTTAGCATGACGGCGCAAGCTTGCGCATTACATAATAAAACCAAAAAAAAAAAAAAACCTGGTGGTGGTCATCTTTGCTATGTATTGCCCCCTATTGCCTGCCGCTGAGCCTGCCTGCTCACGGAATCCCGATTACGTACTCGTAAGTAGGTCCCCTCTTGCCAAGTGTTGCTTGAATAAACATGATACTGTGTTAACTCTCCCATTTTCTCCCCCTTCCAGGTAGGTCCTGTCGTCGCCCTCACGGTGGGTCTGTCTAGCTTATCTCATTCCATCTCCTTGGGGGTAAGTCACAATTTTCCAGGTTTGCTTCTCTCGAAGCTAGTTTTAACTTAATTGCCTTATCTTTTGGGGGTGTGTCTCGGTTCCAGTAACACTCCGCAGCAGGATCCGACGGACCCCACAACATTAGACCCGGGCTGATGACTGGACCTCCGCCAAAGACTATCCTCCACTTGTCAACTATTGTTAATTCTCTTATTAAATCCCTTTAAACCTTATGCCTTTCTCTGAGTCTTTCTGGCCGAAATGAAAGCCTGCGAAAGTTCTGCCAGGAAGACTCCAACATCACGGAAGCGCACTTCGCATTCGGCCAATCAGCGGCCGCCACCTGCTTTAAAATGACATACCTAACTCACCTTTTCCGCTGCTTTAGGTACCGGCGTTTTGAAGTCCCCTCCTCCATCCCCACCACCACCAGTTTGGTCCAGTCTACCCGTGCGCCGGGGGGTGTGTCTCGGTTCCAGTAACACTCTGCAGCAGGATCCGACGGACCCCACAACATTAGACCCGGGCTGATGACTGGACCTCCGCCAAAGACTATCCTCCACTTGTCAACTATTGTTAATTCTCTTATTAAATCCCTTTAAACCTTATGCCTTTCTCTGAGTCTTTGTGGCCGAACTGATTTTTTGGATTGTCTGTGTATCTATATGTATGATGTCCATATTTGTCTCCGTCTGTCTTCATGTTGCATGTTTGGAACCTGTACCATGCCGTACTGAAAAGAAATTCCACCTGCTTGCAGTGTGGTCATTAAAGAATCATTCATTCATTCATGGCATGTCTGACGAGTCACGCAGCATGGGGTAATAATCTACAATTTTCTCAGCCACTGCCCGGAGTTCACTCTATCTGGTCTGGACCTGAACCACTGGCACGGAGAATCGCCACCATACTGGTTACAGTGTTCCTTATCAATCACAAATGTGTAGACAGTTAGGGATGCAGCGTTTTTTGGTGTAGAAACCCACCTTACCCCTGACACAGTTAATCATCATTTTCAATGGGTGCACACGGGCGAGCTATGAGACTTCGGTGCAACATTTCACTTTAGTATTTCGTGTATAGCAGCTTTTTGTGTAGCCAAGGTGGGGTAGACATGACAATGTGTGTAGTGGGCCATATTCGAGGCTGTATTGGGGGAGGTGGTGGAAATAGGAATTTTCCATTTGCGCTTGGCAACAGATTTGAACCGAAGAATAGCACTGCAAGCTGCTCTCATTGCAGGTAGTCCAGTCGAACGGGTGCACCAAAAGAAAATGCTAAGAAATGCAGACTTGCAAACTAGTTATTTAGTGCCCGTTTTAACCGGCCTGCATCTGAGAAAGCATTCATGATAGAATCTGGTATTTTGATAAACGGACACTTTCCTCCCTCCATCTTCCAAAATAACTTAGTTCAGACACCCCATTGGTGAAATATGCTGTGCGCGACAGTGTCGACGGAGGCAGAAAGCCAGTCTCAATTTTTCCCTGTTTACATGCAAACGCCAAACCGGAGGTTTTTTTTTCACTTTTGCCTGAGTGGACACCCTAAATCTTTCCCATTGCCATCCTTAAAACGAATGACCCCATTACAATTGTTTAAGTTATATCTGTTGTTTTATTATATCATTAGATGTGTGAATCAAGACCAATTGAATAAATACATTTAGATCACAGTTCACCTTGTTTATACGTTCATTATCGTACTTAATATATTTTTGCGACCAACTTTTGCATTCTAATGCACAAAATGTATTGTGTGTAGTGTTAGAGTTTGATGTTTTGAAGTCAATTCAGTTGCGTTGTGTTTCTCATCAGAAATAGAAGACTGGACTCTTCTTGTTGAATCAGGATCAATGATTTATTATAAATAGATGGAATATAGAGAAAATGAAATAAACTGATTGTAACAAAACAAAGTTTAGAAGACTAAGAGTCTATCTATCCTCTGGTTCTTACAACACTCTTCCACCTTCACCGCAAAGTTCAGGCAGGCTAAGCTTTCTGTAAGATGTTGTCTCTATGCTGGTTCGATCCGTCTTCTTCGGGACAAGACAACGTGAGGTAGATATACTCAGAACACCACTTGTCTAAAACAGTGGAAAATAACTAGAACAGTTTCTATGTCTAGAAGGGCATACTTTGTATGAGCATAGTTCATGGACACTCGTAGTGCTCAGTTTAGGATAGAATCAACATTCTAATAACCCAAATACGTGCATCTACTAGGCCCTGCACCTGCACTCGTTCATGATATCAGTTACTGGCCTGGCGCCAGCTCAGTTTAGTCTAACAGTCTAACACAGACCCTTACTGCACAGAGAGAAAAATCAGGGTACAGTTGAAAGCTATTCATTTGACAGAATACAGAAAATCGTGTAAAATTCTACAATCCTCCCTTTTGATCACAAAAAACGATAGTTAAAGATCACAACAAAATCAAATGAATAGACATATGGCAAATGATCAACAGCTGATGGCATGAGGTCACACACCCAACACTCTTTCTCCCCTTAGCTTTGGCGTACCCATGAGCATTTTTCAAAAACACATTGTCTTTGTGCACTTCATGGTGACTATCATAAACACAGATAACCCCATTAAACACACACAAAGCAAACAGTAAAGCAGTTGTCATGGTAGTTGTCATCTTGGCGCCATAGGAGGGTGTGGGTTGTTGAACTTCTTCCAGAAAACAGCAATAGGATATTAGTCCAAGTTGTACAGTCCAGTTCAGTTCAGTAAAAGAAGGTCTTCCTGTATAAGGTCCTGCACCCAGACATACAGACCTACAGGAAAGAACAAGGCAGTATCAGGTGGGCAAGGTAGTCTCAGTGACATAAAAGAGTAAACATCATCTGTTTAGCTTAATACACACAGGATTGATTTAGCTTATGATTTATTTTATACTTTTTTTATTTTCTTAACTCCAACAGGGTAAAGACGACTCAAAGATGAACCTGACTCAACCCTCTATCTCTTCCCCAAACTTACTCCCGTAAAAACAAAAAATCCCAAGAAAAGCAAAGTCTTCCGTGAAACTTCCTCCCTAGATTGACCTGAATCTAGACAGAACTGTATCGACGGAATTCTTTTAACGTATATTGGCATAGACTGGATTTTTGAGCTCAAGGGGCGTCTACTAATTTACAATGACTAGCATGGATCCATTTTGATTTTCTTTTTACTTTAACAGCAGCGTCTGTGACAAGTAGGATTTCGTACGGTCCTTCCCATTTGGCTTCGAGAGTCAAACGTTGGGGCTTGTGTATCATCACCCATTGTCCAGGCACAAGAGAATGTCCTCCTTCAGGTGGTTCACTTCATGCTTCTCGCACTCTCTTTTCTGCGGTAGAGACGGCCTCTGAGAGTTGTACGCAATAGTTCAACAGAGCGTCAGATACCAAATGTACGTCAGCTTTTCTGAAATCAATCATTCCAGGCAAAGACATTGGTCATCCAGTAATGACTTCATACGGGCTTAGGCCAGTTTCCTTGTTGCTTGTAGCTCTCATACTACACAAGACGGCTGGTAAAGCATCAGGCCATGCAATTCCTTCTTGATGTTTCTTCGCCAGTCTTTCTTTCAAGGTTCGATTGGCCCTTTCAACTTGCCCTGAGGACTGAGGATGGTATGGGCAGTGCAGCTGCCATTGAATCTCCAGCATTCTGCACACCTCTGAACACACAGCTCCAGTAAAGTGGGTTCCTTGATCCGAACAAATCTGATCAGGTACTCCGAAGCTTTGGCAGTGTGTAGAGCAGTTCCTCGTTTCGCTGGCACAGCTTCAATCCATCTTGAGAATTTGTCGACAATGACCAGAACATCTCTATATCCTTTGCAAGGAGGTAGTGTGATGTAGTCTACCTGTAGATGTTTAAACGGACCAGGTGGAGCAGGAGTCTTTAGCATGGGCAACTTGACCCTGCTGTCGTTGTTGTTCTTCATACAGGTTACACATCTCTTTACCACATCTTTGGCTACTGCAGTGAATTTTGGATTCCACCACACCTGTGAGAACCGGTACTTCATTTTCTCCACTCCAACATGTCCTAGAGAATGTATCTGGACTGCCAGGTGATGCAGCAGGACTTCAGGTGCTACTACTTTATCTCCATGTCTCCACACCTCGTCATCGTGGAGTTTCACAGCTTCTTCCATCCAGATCCACTTTTCTCCTGGAGTTGCATTTTTTTGCATTGTTTTGATGTCTGACAATCTCTCTGAAGCTTTTTCGTCATCCTTTTTGACTTGTCGTATGCCATTCTCATCGTCTTTTCCCGAAAAATTTTCATCACCATGTGATCCGTCCGTTTCTATACACTCCCCTCCTCTTTGCGCCGCCATTGCATTGCATTGTCATGACTTCCTCTTCAGGCGCACCGGGTGGAGCAACCATGCCTCTTCAGAGTGGTTTTCCAGGGAAAAGGCCTCTCGCAGCTGTTTCTTCCATTCTTCCACACCAGGGTGCAGCAACTGCTCTGGAGCCTCATCTTCCTCCAGTTCAGCAGATGGCGTTGATGGCTGTTCACCGAGTTGGGCCACCCTTGGGCCAGGTGGGACCTCCTCTCCTTTCCAGCCACACCCACTCTGGAAAACTGCTTCTGCACCTTTCAAGGTCTCACATTCCTCTTGGAGCCTGTTGACTTTAGCAACCTGGTTGTTGAGGCATTCTTCCTGACTCTCGATGATCGCCGCTTGATTGTCCATCACGGCTTTCAGCTTGTTGTTTTCGCTCTGCAAAGTTTTGTTTTCACTCTGCAAAGTCTTATTTAGAGCTTCATCATCCTTTGCTCTCTTACTGTAGCCACTTTCCAGATTGAAGATTTTGTGGCGTCTCAGTTGACTCATTAGAACCATTGCCAATGTAGCTCTATGGCATTTAGCTTTTTGCCATTTTTCAAACACCTTCTGGACTACATCAAATGTCCACATCAGTCCATCAAGAGTTACATTTTCCTCTTTAATTATTCTTTCTTCGAATTTTTCAATTTTGAACTCCTTCTTAATATGCCGAGATAATTCTTTAATCATATCATTCATGATGCGAGCACATGCTTTCTGCTCGGTGGTTTGGTCACATTCATCATCGGAGCAAACGGCTTTTGCTTCAGCCATTGTAATACTATTGTTTTTTTTTTTCACCAAAACTTACAAAAAATATTTAAATAGGGACCAGTTTAGTTATTTAACATACAGTCTTTAACTTTTAATTCTGGATTTTCAAATTACAAGCTTGTTTTTCTCATTCACAGCACATTAACATAGGATATTATCTGTTTTCCTTTCCAGCGAGCCTTAGTGATACTGTCAAGGTCACACTACTCTCTCAGCATTCCTTCCCCACAGGACTGGAATTACAGAGCATAGACACCTCGTAAACTTTTATTGTAGGTTAACCATTTATCCGTCTCCCTGACTGGATTTGCATGCACCCAATAAGTCGGCTAACCATTCATCCGTATACCACAACGGGATTAACACATGCACAAATAGCTGAGTCTCTTCAGGTAAATCACAAGGAAGCGCCTAAATAAACACTGTTGTATTTATCCGCCTTCAATGTACCTAGAATTAAACACTCAAAAGTATTAACACACTTTAGATTGTTTCATTTAGGCTTTACCGTAATTGAAAAAACGCTTAAAATATTTTCGCGTCAGTCATGTCATGCAGGCTGTAAGCGTAGCACACAAGATCAGATTACACCCAATATTTTAAAGCAGTTAACTCTTCAATTATCGCAACATTACCCGTGACTTGCTATCGTATCAGCAGCTGTATACTTTTTAGCGGACGTTTCAGTCCTTGGGAACCCCTTCTTTTAGTTCATATGAACTTAGATGACTTAGGCCTTTTATTTGTCTTATATCATTAATTCCTTGAGCTCAAAAATCAATGACATAGGTACATAAATTATGTCCAGTTTCTATTTAAGTTACTGTTGTTTAAATGCAGCAGTTTTAGTTCTTTATCCTGTGAAAAGTTCAAGAGAATTTGCCCCTCACCCAGTATAGATGAAGAATAGAGAGGCGTCCCCCTCAGCTTCCTCAGCGGGCAGGTCACACCAGGGCACGGAGTGCAGCTCCAGGTCAGAACGCACGCAGCTCTCCCACTGGATATCAGCTCTCCCACTGGCAGTTGTTTGCAGGTCTCGTCGTTTTCAGGGATCCGGGTCACGGCACCATTTGTTAGAGTTTGATGTTTTGAAGTCAATTCAGTTGCGTTGTGTTTCTCATCAGAAATAGAAGACTGGACTCTTCTTGTTGAATCAGGATCAATGATTTATTATAAATAGATGGAATATAGAGAAAATGAAATAAACTGATTGTAACAAAACAAAGTTTAGAAGACTAAGAGTCTATCTATCCTCTGGTTCTTACAACACTCTTCCACCTTCACCGCAAAGTTCAGGCAGGCTAAGCTTTCTGTAAGATGTTGTCTCTATGCTGGTTCGATCCGTCTTCTTCGGGACAAGACAACGTGAGGTAGATATACTCAGAACACCACTTGTCTAAAACAGTGGAAAATAACTAGAACAGTTTCTATGTCTAGAAGGGCATACTTTGTATGAGCATAGTTCATGGACACTCGTAGTGCTCAGTTTAGGATAGAATCAACATTCTAATAACCCAAATACGTGCATCTACTAGGCCCTGCACCTGCACTCGTTCATGATATCAGTTACTGGCCTGGCGCCAGCTCAGTTTAGTCTAGCAGTCTAACACAGACCCTTACTGCACAGAGAGAAAAATCAGGGTACAGTTGAAAGCTATTCATTTGACAGAATACAGAAAATCGTGTAAAATTCTACAGTAGAAAACATCTATGAATATAATATATGTACAAATATATAATAATATTTATCTATAAATAGTTAAAATGCTGAGTATTTAATGAAGTTAGTGATTTACATACTAATAAAAATATTTGTATATTTTTATATATGTTTTTTTAGAGGAGGCATACATCAAGGTTGAAGGCTTTTAGTGACTGCGTGGCAACACGGAAGCGAACACTGGAGCCTCCAGAAACCCCTACCAAACAAGCTAAACTAGGTGGCATGATGGCAGCTGGTGCAGGAAAGTTGACAAGCTTGTGATCAGCTTCATTTGTGATGGTCTTCATCCATTTTCTCTGGTTGAACAACCAGCGTTCAAAGATCTCATAATCCTTAATAAAACTCAATCCTCAATGCCACGGCATTTCCAGACCTACTCTTCGGACCAGAATAGAGGAAGCTGCCAATCAGATGAAGAAGAATTTGATGTCACATCTCAGTAAGGTCAGTTATGTTGGCACCACAACTGATTGTTGAACAGCACACCAACAAAGTTTCCTAGGCATCACAGTTCATTGGATAGATGAGGAAACTTTGGAGAGGCAGTCTGCTGCACTTGCTTGTAAGAGGTTGAAAGGTTCCCACACCTCAGGCTGTGGGCTGTTTGCCATTGCAAACAGTCTCACACTCTGCAGAGGTGAGGATCCCCGCAATGTACAGTACCATCAGGGGTACATGCGAGCTCACCTTTGCTCCTCTTTGCAGGCTGGTGTTTTAACACCCTTCCCCAGCATGGTGAGGAGTGCCTCTGCTGTTCCTGTGCATATCAGAGAGGTGGAAGTGCACTGCTACTGCAGGCGGAGTATGCGGGCAGGTAAGGAAGATGTAGTTACCTGTGGAAGATGTGGTAAGGTCTTCCATCAGGACTGCATCGCTCCTCATGATGGCCCAGTGTATATATGTTATTCGTGCACAGTAATCAGGTCATTAGAACTACATAATTAATAGCTGCCTGTGCATATGTTAAGTTCTCGATAAGTTCTTGTAAATATTTCTCCTTTTGTGTTCTGTTATTTATGTTATTTAAACTGTCTAAATAGTTGTATGTAGTTCATGTACTGTCATCAAATTGTTGTAATTTAATATAATCACATGTTTGAAAGTTTTCTAAGTGATTGTTACAGGTGATGCTTGTTGCTGGTAAGTTCTTGTTTAAGCTTATGCTTTGTGATGAAAGGAGAACATCTTGGTTTTAAATGCAAAATTTAAGATGTTTCACATCCACACAGGCAAAGCAAATTGGTTCAATTTGTTACTCTTGTAAATAAGAAAAACAGAAGATTCATCTCTAATATGCATAACATTTATTCTGTAGCCCTCTAAAATAGCTTAATTTCAATCAATATTCACTAAAACAGTTTCATTTTAATCCATTGTAAGATAGGAGTCAGTTATTCAACATTGTAGTGGTGTTGTCCATGTTGTCCATGTTCAACGAGGAAATGCTGACTAATAGGCTAGTTGTATGTACCCTTACAATTAGGGAGCACACTTTACTCTTAGCCTCCAGGTAAGTTGTCCTGTGTAGTAAGGGTAGCAGGTTTCAGGCATCCTATTAGTCAGCACCAACCGTAAACACAGATATCACTGCAGAAATGTTGAATAACTGAATATTTAATTTTCTGTTTTTCAAAAAAAAAAAAAAAAAAAAAAAAAAAAACCCTCTCTATGGCCTGTACCTTGACGTTGGTGAGAGGGCTTTCCACTAAAACAGGTCTTTTTAACCAACATAGTGTGTGGAACATCAGCTTCTTTACCCCCCTTTACCTCTGTTGGCCATCTAATTAATCATGATGTGGCATCTCCCTACATTATTTTTCACCTTTTCTTTGTGTACATATAAGTGCAAATGTAAATATTTTCTGGGTTTCAGGCGACCAGGTGGTTGTATCCTTTCAGTCCAGCTGCTTCACAAATTTTGACTTTGAAATGTTTTTTTTCATTATGTTTAAATGTTCTTGGGTGTATTTTTTGGATATTATGACCCCACTGAGGTTGTTAGTCTGCCCATTTGTGTGCTCCTGTGTTTGTCCAGCAGTGTGCAGTGTCCGGCTTGCAGTGTGCAGTGTTGCTTCTTGAGTACAGGTGTGGCTCCTAATTGGCACCTGCATAAGAAGGCTGGCTGCTCTCTTTGCTCTTGGGTCTACCACTTGCGAGACGTGGAAAGGGCTCCTGGAGAATTGGTCTGCTGCAGAAAGACTTTCCTACCACCTGAAAGCTTGATGTTTTGCCTTTTGTTAATACCCTTAAACACACTTTAAACCACAATTTTGACTGACTTTTTTCTATACGTTAAATAAAATTTTGCATAATACTACAGGAACATTTTATGTTGTTTGAGCCAGGTGGTTGTAACAGTAACAAAAAAATAAAATAAAATTCTGGTAGACTGTAAGTCTAAATTAAAACAATACTGGCACATGCCTCTAGGGGGAGCTACCTATATAGTTCATCAATGTGAGATGTGAAACCCCGGGCAGAAGTCATGTTCAGTTGTTGCGTGCGTGTGGATGAATAAACGGCAAGAAGCCAAAGAAAATAACACAAGTGTGATCATTGCTACATGGTAGGATATCACACATTTGGCGACGAGGATAAAGGCAGTTTACCAACGAGACACAGAGAACATTGCAAGTGTGGCGAACTCAAGTGAATCGAGCAGTTCGAGTGCAAGTTCAGCGGAGGAAAACGAGGTTTCCCCACCACGACGAGCAGTGATGGCGGCTGTGATCGGCACGGTAACCCCTTTTGATAATTCGACTCAGTCATGGGAAGAATATAGTGAAATGTTGGACTTTTTCTTCGAAGCTAATGCTATTGAAGAGCCAGACAAACGGAAGGCTGTACTGTTGAGTGGAGTTGGTGCAACTACTTACAGCTTGTTGAGAAATTTAGTAAGCCCTGCATTACCGAAAGATAAAACGTACGACCAGCTAACTGCCGAGCTGCAGAAGCACTTCGACCCCAAACCGAGTGAAATTGTGCAAAGATTCAAATTCAATTCGCGCATAAGGAAGAGCAGCGAGTCCATAGCAGAGTATGTGGCTGAATTGAGGAAGTTAGCACTGCACTGTGATTACAAAGACTCATTGGAAGAAATGTTAAGAGACAGACTTGTGTGTGGAGTGAATGATGACCGAATGCAACGGCGACTTTTATCTGAAACGAAACTGACTTTTGCGAAGGCTTTGGAATTATGCCAAGCGATGGAAACCGCATCTAAGGATGTGAGGGAAATGCAAGGGAGGCTAGCAGAGGACACGGCAACGCATGCTCGTGTGCCCAAGACCCAAGTAGGTGTCCACAAAGTATTCCATGAAAAATCTCAGCGCAAATTCCCCAGTTGTTATCGCTGCAAAGGCCAGCACAATGCCGCCGAGTGCAAATTTGCCACCGAGCTGTGTCATAATTGTGGCAAGCGGGGGCACATTAAGAAAGCATGCAGAACAAAGGTGGGCAATGCACAGGTGCAAAAGGCAACAGTTAAAGGGCAAAAGAGTGAAAACAAGGGCCCAGGAAAGGAACAGCGAGCGAATCAACTTAGAGGGGAGGGAGAAAGTGATACAGAAGACATGGGTTTTCACACAATTCATAACATGTCAGATGAGCTGACCAAGGTGGCGCCCATCATGCGCACCATGAATGTCAATGGAATGAATGACATTTGAAGTTGATACAGGCTGTGGAGTCACCATATTGAGTAAACAGCAATATACACAACTGTGGAAGAAAACAGACACAGCAGAATTAAAGCCCTGCTCCTTAAAATTAAAAACATACACAGGAGAGAAGCTAGATGTGCTAGGCATGGCACAAGTGAAGGTGCAACATGAAAACAAAGAAAAGCACTTACCTGTAGTAGTAGTTGGGGGGGAAGGACCAAATCTACTAGGGCGAAGTTGGCTACAAGAACTGGCCATGATTGAACAGTTAGTGAACAAGGTGGAGTCTCAGCCCAAATTACAGCTGGAGGAGATCCTCGAAAGACACGCTGAGGTGTTCAAAGAAGGTTTAGGACAGCTAAAAGGTGTCACTGCAAAGATTAATGTGGACAAAGAGGCCCAACCACGATTCTGCAAACCCCGACCGGTGCCCTATGCAGTCAAGCCACTGGTCGAAAGCGAGCTACAGAGGCTGCTGGACGACAAGATCATTGAGCCAGTGCAGGTTGCAGAATGGGCGGCGCCCATAGTCCCAGTACGAAAGCCGGATGGCTCCATTAGAATATGTGGAGATTACAAACTCACTGTTAATCGCGCATCACGAGTGGATCAGTATCCAATTCCTAAAGTGGAGGACCTCTTCGCACAGTTAAATGGCGGTCGACACTTCACAAAATTAAACATGAGTCACGCTTACCAACAGGTAGTCCTGGAAGAAGAATCACGAAAGTATGTAACCATCAATACACACAAAGGCTTGTACACCTACACACGCTTACCATTTGGAGTAGCTTCCAGTCCTGCTATATTCCAGAGAACTATGGAGGGCATCCTAGGTGGAATTCCGAATGTTGCCATTTATTTGGATGACATCCTGTGTACAGGACCAAATGAGCAAGAACATCTGAAAGCGCTGGAGGAAGTACTTCAACGATTGGAGAAAAGCGGCCTGAGGTTGAAAAGAAGCAAGTGTGCGTTCATGGGAAAAGAGGTGGTGTTCCTAGGCCACAAGATCAATGCCAGTGGTCTACACCTTCTGACAGACAAAGTGGAAGCCATTGCGGAGGCGCCTTAGCCACAAAACGTTACCGAGTTAAAAGCTTACCTAGGCTTATTGAACTATTACCATAGGTTCCTCCCAAAGCTCTCCACGCTGCTGGCACCGCTACATACTTTGTTAAAGAAGGAAGAAAAGTGGTCATGGGGGGTCAAGCAGCAGAAGGCGTTTGAAGAGTCCAAAGCGCTACTTCAGTCCTGTAGTGTGTTAGTGCACTATGACTCAAACAAACCACTAATCCTGGCGTGTGACGCATCACCCTACGGTGTGGGAGCCGTACTCTCTCATCGTATGGAGGATGGCTCAGAGAGACCCATAGGGTTCGTCTCCAGAACTCTCAGTTCAGCCGAAAAAAACTACTCCCAGTTAGACAAGGAGGGCCTTGCAGTAGTATTTGGTGTAAAAAAGTTCCACAAATACCTGTACGGGAGACAGTTCGCTATAGTGACTGACCACAAGCCACTAA
This sequence comes from Setipinna tenuifilis, assembly GCA_030347295.1. Lineage (NCBI taxonomy): Eukaryota > Metazoa > Chordata > Actinopteri > Clupeiformes > Engraulidae > Setipinna > Setipinna tenuifilis. Next base: position 35,106,567 of record CM059266.1, on the reverse strand, counting down.
TTTCACTGTTCAGTGAAATGAGAGCCATACCCCAGATGACATCTCAAAGAATTCAGAGATGGGCCATTACATTAGCAGCGTATGAGTACACCATTGTTTACAAAGCCGGAAAGGACCATACAAATGCTGACGCGATGAGTAGGCTACCCTTGGATGGAGGAAGAGACAGCATGCCTGAGGAGGAGGAGAGAGTGTTGTTGTTTGAAGATGTCGGCGTGCACCTGGTGAACGCACAACAAATAAAGAAGTGGACAGACAAAGACCCTGTTCTTGCAAGAGTGCGAGAATACATCTTGCGAGGATGGCCGAAAGTGAACAGTCCTGAGTTCATTCCTTATGCTAGACGACAGGATGAGCTCAGCACCCAGGAAGGTTGTATCCTGTGGGGAGGACGCGTGGTTGTTCCACCGCCTGGTCGCAAGGCCTTACTGCAACAACTACACCAAGCACACCCTGGCATCACTCGCATGAAAGCGTTGGCGAGGAGCTACATGTGGTGGCCCAATATGGATGCAGAGGTGGAGGCGCTTGTGAAGTCATGTGTGGCATGCCAGGAGAACAGGAACAGTCCTCCAGCGGCCCCACTACATCCCTGGGAAGTTCCTGATAAACCGTGGAGAAGAATTCACATTGATTACGCGGGTCCATGGATGGGAAGAATGTTCCTGATCATAGTTGACGCATACTCAAAGTGGATCGATGCATATTCTGTGAGTAACTCTACTTCTACTGTTACAATTGAATGTCTAAGAAAGAGCTTCAGCCAACATGGCATACCTGAAATCATAGTATCAGATAACGGTACATGTTTTACCAGTGAACAGTTCCAAGAGTTTTCTGAAAATAATGGCATACGTCACATTACGACTGCGCCATACCATCCTTCTTCTAATGGCTTAGGTGAGAGGGCCGTGCAGACGTTCAAGTCACTCATGAAAAAGATGGCAGGAGACTCCATTGAAACGAAAATTTCGCGAGCTCTGTTCAGCTATCGTATAACACCCCAATCTACAACTGGCAAGTCACCAGCTGAGCTGTTGTGTGGTAGGAAGTTGAGGTCAACATTGGACTTAATACATCCAGACTTCAGAAAGAGAGTGCATGACAAACAAGAGAAACAAAAAGGTTATCATGACATGCATGCCAGAGAGAGAATACTGAGAGAGGGAGACTTGGTCTACACCCGCAACTTCGGCTCAGGACCAGCCTGGGTTCCGGGAGAAATAACAGAAAAGACAGGCCCTGTGTCATTCAAGGTGATATTAGGTCATGGACAAGTGGTGAGACGACACATCGACCAAGTTCGTGGTAGGAGCTCCATTCCCCTGCCGATGGCACCAGAGGTGTTGTCTGACACCCCTCCTGAGGAGAGCATCGACGAACCAGCATCACTTCAGGTGATACCTGAGGTAAACGTCTCTGCAGATTCTACTGGCAGCACAGCAGCAGGAGAAACAGTGGAGCAGCCTGAGTCTTCACCTGCAGTTGACTCACCAGCCGTGAGAAGATCTCAGCGAGCTAGGAAAGCTCCAGACTACTTGAAGGACTATACCTAGTTAGTAGTGAGTTCCCCAGCCACAGGACAAGAATGCGTCCTGGAACCTCACTGGGATGCGGTAGTCAACCCAAATCCCTAGTTAAAAAAAAAAAAAAGATGTTATGTGTGTTGTACATGTATAAAAAAAAAAAAAAGAGAAGAAAATTATATGTATGGCACATGTGTTAAAAGAATTTTAAAGTAACCGTGATAGTTAAGGGTTAATTTGAAGTCTAAATTAAAACAATACTGGCACATGCCTCTAGGGGGAGCTACCTATATAGTTCATCGATGTGAGATGTGAAACCCCGGGCAGAAGTCATGTTCAGTTGTTGCGTGCGTGTGGATGAATAAACGGCAAGAAGCCAAAGAAAATAACACAAGTGTGATCATTGCTACATGGTAGGATATCACAAAATAAAAATCCAAATTAGCCTATGTATCAAGAACTCATAAATGTCAGCTTCACAACAACTCTATGTAGCAATCTTTTTTTTTAATGCAAGATGTGTCCAGTATTTTTGGCAAACTGTGTAAGTTAAGTGTTTAATTGTAATGTATTACTCTGTGCAGCTCTGTGCTGTATATCTGTGATGCCTTTAAGTAATTCATTAAGCATATTGCTCTGTGAATTGTGTTTATTGGTTATGTTGCAAATCTGCATGAGGTAAACGGTCTTACGTTGACAAAGATTTTCCTAACGATTTTGTGAAAATTACACACATTGTGATGAGATGAGATTTTGCTTGTATTCTATTCGATTTCATTTTATTATACAAAACGGCGCTGTACATTGTTGTCAACGATACTAAATAATGTTCGTGCCTTAAAAAATCGCAACTGAATTGAACCATCTTTAGATTGTTCTGGCCACACTCAATGCAAACTGAAATGTTTTCGAGCTGTTTAAGATGATAAGACCACCACAAAATGTATATAAATGGGAAAAGGTAGGTTAATTGGCGGTACGTGTGTTATCAAGAAGAATGAAGGAAATCGTCTGCTAAATAGGCCTACTATCTCACTAGCTGCATGTTATAATATGAACTTATTCGCGTAATACAGCTGATATGGACGTCGTTTCGTATTATTAGAAATTACATTATAAGTCTGCTGGTCACGCTTGCTCTCTTGGCGCTCGCTCTCTGAAGTTCCTCATTTAAAAAGCTGTGAGCCTATTCACCTTGACAACGGACACGGAGCTGACGATTCTACAGCTGGTCAGGAAGGTATTATTACGTCATCCGGAACTTTTGGCAAGCCGGAACTTTCTGACCATGACAGGTCAATCAATCAATCAATCAATGCCGTTTATTTGGACCATGTACAGTTATAACATAAATGTTGCCATTTGATGCACCATACCAGAGTTAGCCTTTGGCTAATTTACATCTGTAGTCCATGAAAATAAATATTAATATAAAATAAAACACAATAAAATAGAATAGTAATGTAAAATAATGTACAGCCATGGAAAACATTTGAATACAAACATAGAAACAAAAATAAAACACATAGGGTGAGTTCCCTGTGCCCCCCCACCCCCACCCACATATCCACCCGCACCCACCCACAAAAAAAATAAAATAAATAATAATATTAATAATAAATGAATAAACTGATCTTAAAGAAATAGTCATCATCATAAACAAGGCCTAATGTTTACAGTTTTGACTGTTTTTAAGATAATATTTAAGCTGTGACTTAAAATGGCTGAAGGAAACACAGTTCTTGAGTTCACCTGGTAAAACATTCCATAGTGAAGTGGCTTTAAAGGAAAAAGAGGACTGACCAAATGTTGAACGGTAAGAGGGTATTCTACAGTCAGAAACAGATGCTATTCTAGAAGATCGTATGGATCTAGCAGGACGATGACATACAAACTCCAGAAGACAAGCTGGGGCCAGGCCATGTAGAATCTTGTACACTAGACAGAGGCTTGAAAACTCTCTAAAGTTTTCAAAACTTAATAAATGGTGTTTCTCTAAAATATTACAGTGGTGGTAATGCAGTGGTTTTTTGTCAAGAATTTTTAAAGCTTGTTTATACTGTGATTTTAATGGTCTAATGGTAGATTAATTGGCCTGCCCCAACAGGTGATACAATATGAAATGTGTGAAAAGATGAGACCATGTAAAAATGTTTTGGCTACATCCATAGGCAGTGATGATCTTATATGTCTAAAGTTTGCCAAGTTATATTTAATTGTTTTAGTCATGTTTTTAACATGCTTTTTGAAGTTGAGGTTAGAATCAAGTGTAACGCCAAGATATTTGAATTCGGTGACTATATCAATGGATTCGTGTCTAATTTTAATATTAGCTGTTGGAATCTGTCCCTTTCTTTTAAAGAAAAACATGCCCTTTGTCTTACTGATGTTCAGAGTAAGGCAGGACTGCTCAAGCCATTGGGTCACACCTTGCATAGCATTTGTTAATTTCTCCGCTGCCATCACAGAATTTTTAGCATGGGCATACAGAACAGTGTCATCTGCATATAGCTGTATATCAACTCCATTACAATGTTGTGGCAGGTCATTGATGTACAAACTAAAAAGAAGAGGTCCTAGCACAGATCCTTGCGGCACGCCCATTGTGTTTGTTACATAAGTGGAGTATGCATCTTTGACTCTGACACATTGTACCCTATTTGAGAGATAAGTGGAGAGCCATGTCAGTGTTTGTGTCGACAGATTAAAGTGAGAAAGCTTGGAAATAAGGATATTGTGATTGACCATGTCAAAGGTGCAACTGCCACAGTATTGTCTGTCACCATTTTTAAACTGTCCTGTTTCAAACAGTTTAAGTAGTTGCTGCATGAAAAATACACAGCTCACAGTCAGATCCCAGACCTCTCTTACAAAGTTTAAATCAAGTTTATAGGTTAAACAGTTGAGTGTTGACCATTTAAAACTTCAGACATGCACCCTGACCTGTTTACAGTAAGATGGTGAAATGTATGGCAAAATCCCAAAGACTGTCTGACACCATTTTTAAACAGTTTAAGTAGTTGCCGCATGAAAATTACACGGGTCACAGTCAGATCCCAGACCTCTCTTACAAAGTTTAAATCAAGTGTATAGGTAAAGCAGTTAAGTTTTAATCATTAAAAAGCTGAGTGGAGGTTAGAGTGAGGGCAGAGGTCACTCTGGCTGCTAGAGTGGAGCAGTGTACTGTGACATCATCAGCCTGAACATGCCGCCATTTATTTTCAATGGCGACAAAAAGTTGCAGAAAAACGACAATAGCGGACGAACAACAAGAGGTACGGTATATCGAAATGTATATGGTCATGTCCAAACCCAGGCCGGTCGTTTTAGAGTTGGAACGGTGTCTCTATCTCGAAAGCCTGAGGACTAATAATGTCTTCAAAATCTGGGTGAAATTTTTTTTGTTGAAAAATCAGAATAAACGGGGAGAGAACAATAAGTGTGCTCTGCAAGCAATCACACTTAATTCCTGCTGCGTAGTGTAGCTACGTAGCGCCGGCGAAGCGGAACGTTCTATTTTGAAAATTTTTGGAAATTAAACTTGTGTTAAAAAAACGTATTTTGTCAGGAGTACTAGAACTAGATGCATTCAATTCAGCACTTCAGAATTTTCCTTACTTATCTGTTGATATACGTGATAAGCCTTGCCCTATCAGTGTGACGTGTTTGACTGCAAATGACAATAAATTGAAACAATCGTGTGGGCAGATGTTAATATTTTTTTAAATTTTACCTTTTCTTTTGAGCGATGTGGACAGTGAGTATGTAAAGTTTATTACCAAATTGATTGAGATAGTACAGATAGTACTTTCTCCAATTATTTCTTTACAAACAATATCAAGGCTCAAAATTATAATAGAAGAACACTTAAATCAATTCAAACATATTTTCCCTGAGAGTAATGTAATACCTAAACAACATTACATGTTGCATTTACCAAGTCAAATCAAATCCATTGGTCCCTTGATAAGATGCATGTGCATGTGATTTGAAGCAAAGCACAGTTATTTAAGCAATGGGCTTCAAAATTAAATTTCAAAAATGTTTGTAAGTCACTAGTTAAACACAATTCCTGGAGTGCTGTCAGAATGAAATTGGATGTGAGCATCCTATTTTTGCAAATGAGAGAGAAATGGGGCCTATCTCAGAGGTGATAAATATATAGTATATTCAGGCTACATTTAGAGATTTTTTTGGGCATGGACATTGCAGAAAATGTTGTAGCTGTGAAATGGCTCATCCTTAATGGAAATAAATATATAAGTGGGAAGTCTTTAATTATTACTCACATGGAAGATGTATTTGTATTTGTATTGGTGAAAGGCATTTTTTATGGTCAATTCCTCTTTTTACCTCCGCCAAGGAGGTTATGTTTTCGCCGGTTGTTTGTCTGTTTGTCTGTTTGTGAACAACATAACTCGAAAAGTTATGGATGGATTTTGAATTCAGGATAGGTCAGAAGTGGCCTAACTTAAAACTGATTTGTTTTTGGTGGTGATCCGGATAACCATCTGGATCCAGGAATTTTTTATTCAGTCAAGTTACCAGTGTAGCATGGAATCTACAGTGACTTTTATTTTGAAAGGAGGGAATATAGGTTGGTACGGAAATGAGGCTCCTGTTGCGGTTCAAGGAGTTGTTGAGTTTTTGGTTAGAGGGTTCAGTGAAAGACAGAGGAGAGTTAGAGCGATAGTGGTGAGCAGCCCAGTAATTAATGTTGGCAGTGGAAATTAAGAGGAGCCTGTAAGAGGAATCGTTATCTTTATGGATCTTTACCATTCGATGCAAGTGAAGCCAAGAAAGATGGCTAAGCTAAGCTACACGCTAACAACAGGGAACTCGGAAGAGGATACTAGGTTAAACTGGATACTCTCATGGTGATGATCACTAGTAGACATTTTAATAGGAGAGGTAATATGAGTCACAGTACCTTTTCCATCCAGAGCGGTGACACTGAGAGGACGTTCGAGACAGGTCAAAGGGAGGCGAAGTCTGGAGGCCAAGGAGGAGTCAAGGAAATTCCCTGCTGCACCAGACTCAACGAGAGCCAGCACAGAGTGATGATGATGTTCCCAGGTGATGGTGACAGGAAGTTGCATACAGGTTGTTGAAGCACGGGGAGTGAGCGTCGCCCCAGTCACAGATCTCCCCCTGCTAGACTGGGCTTGGCTTTTTCCCGCAAGTTCGGGACAGTTGGAGCGGAAGTGACCATCCTGGCCACAGTAAAGGCAACAACGTTCCTTCATCCTGCGGTCTCTCTCTGCTTAGGATAGACGGTACCGACCAAGCTGCATGGGTTCCTCTGGGTCATGGGATGGCTGCCGCGGGCCAGGCGGAGGCGTACCAGAGCCGGATGGGAATTCTCGGTGAGGCTGTCGCTCTCGGCGTCGCTCACGTAGCTGGTTGTCAAGGCGGATGGCCTGGTCAATCAGATCTTCCAGATCCTCGACTGGGTCTTTGGCAGCCAGCTCATCCTTGATACATCCGGATAGACTATGGCGGAAGGCTGCCACCAGGGCTTCCATGTTCCATCCGCTCTCTGCAGCAAGGGTGCGGAACAGGACTGCATACTCTGCGACACTGGAGTTACCTTGGCGTAGATGGAAGAGGCGATTAGCAGCATCAGGGCCTCCTACTGGGTGGTCGAACACCCTGCGCATCTCATCGGCGAATCTTGCATAGGTGGTACAAGCTCGCCCCTGTTGTTCCCAGATGGCTGTGCCTTGCCAGTCAGCAGGGTGATGACGTAAGCAATGCGAGAACGGTCAGAGGGGAAAGAGGTGGGTTGCAGTTCAAAGGTAAGTGAGCATTGGTTCAAGAACCCACGACAGTCTTTGGGAGTTCCACCATACCTCTCAGGTGTTGGAAGTCTGGGTTCAGTGAGATGACTTCTGGCTGGCGTTGGGGCCGAGGCTGAAGCAGTGGTGGGTGGTGGGCGTGCAAGGAGAGCAGACATGTTTTGCTGGAGTTCTTGCAGGATCTGTTCATGTCGACTGTAAGCCACTTCCTGTCCACGCAGGCGGTTCTCATGGCGAGATACTGTTGCATCATAGCTGATGAGAGCGGCGTACATTCGTTCAATGTTGGTTGGTGTATCACCGTCGTGCTGGAGTCTCCTCTCTGCTGAGTCTTCATCCATGGCTCAGTCTTGCTGTCAGGCTTCACACAGGAATCGAACCTGGGTTGCTTGTGTAGCAGGCAGAGAAGTTACCGCTAGACCACGGGAGAGGCTCAGATGCAGAGAGGCAAATGCAAGGCGAGATCAGGTGAAAGTGTTTCTTTTTACTGAGTCAGATATGAGGATCACAAAAGGTTTCCAAGCACAGAAGATCATCCAAGCGAGTACCAAGTGTCCATAGCAAATACAAAAAAGTCTCGGTGAGGCTGTCGCTCTCGGCGTCGCTCACGTAGCTGGTTGTCAAGGCAGATGGCCTGGTCAATCAGATCTTCCAGATCCTCGACTGGGTCTTTGGCAGCCAGCTCATCCTTGATACATCCGGATAGACTATGGCGGAAGGCTGCCACCAGGGCTTCCATGTTCCATCCGCTCTCTGCAGCAAGGGTGCGGAACAGGACTGCATACTCTGCGACACTGGAGTTACCTTGGCGTAGATGGAAGAGGCGATTAGCAGCATCAGGGCCTCCTACTGGGTGGTCGAACACCCTGCGCATCTCATCGGCGAATCTTGCATAGGTGGTACAAGCTCGCCCCTGTTGTTCCCAGATGGCCGTGCCTTGCCAGTCAGCAGGGTGATGACGTAAGCAATGCGAGAACGGTCAGAGGGGAAAGAGGTGGGTTGCAGTTCAAAGGTAAGTGAGCATTGGTTCAAGAACCCACGACAGTCTTTGGGAGTTCCACCATACCTCTCAGGTGTTGGAAGTCTGGGTTCAGTGAGATGACTTCTGGCTGGCGTTGGGGCCGAGGCTGAAGCAGTGGTGGGTGGTGGGCGTGCAAGGAGAGCAGACATGTTTTGCTGGAGTTCTTGCAGGATCTGTTCATGTCGACTGTAAGCCACTTCCTGTCCACGCAGGCGGTTCTCATGGCGAGATACTGTTGCATCATAGCTGATGAGAGCGGCGTACATTCGTTCAATGTTGGTTGGTGTATCACCGTCGTGCTGGAGTCTCCTCTCTGCTGAGTCTTCATCCATGGCTCAGTCTTGCTGTCAGGCTTCACACAGGAATCGAACCTGGGTTGCTTGTGTAGCAGGCAGAGAAGTTACCGAGATCAGGTGAAAGTGTTTCTTTTTACTGAGTCAGATATGAGGATCACAAAAGGTTTCCAAGCACAGAAGATCATCCAAGCGAGTACCAAGTGTCCATAGCAAATACAAAAAAGTCTCAAGAGTCAAACATAAAATCAGGAGCACTTACGCGTGTGAGATCACAAGGCTGACAATGCCAAGACTGAGCAACAGGCAATGAACACAGGGCTTTTTTAAAGGAAACACAAACAAGGACCAGGTGTAAGCAGTAATGACCTGGCCAGTAAATTGGGTTCAATTAGCAGACAATCAAAGCACAGTGACTCAGCAAAACAAAAGCAAAAACGAGGCCATCTAGTGGCAACAAGAGTTTATAGCAGTCCAAGACCTAACATGACCTATCTAACTCACCTTTCCGCTGCTTCAGGTACCGGCATTTTCGAAGTCCCCTCCGCCATCCCCACCACCACCAGTTTGGTCCTAGTCTACCTGTGCGCCCGGGGGGTGTCTCTTGGTTCCCGCTACACACCGCGGCAGGATCCGTCGGACCCCTTCACGTTAGATCCGGGCTGATGATTGGACCTCCGCCAAAGAATATTTGCTTCCTGCTAATTATTGCTAAATCTATTATTAAATCCTTTTAAATCATTTGCCTTTCTCTGAGTCTTTCTGGATGAAATGAATTGACGTCCGCTACTTTCAGACCTCCCCGTCAGTTGTTGCAGAGGTTCAGTTCTGCAATGTACGAGTAGACTGTCCATGTGTTTTCCCAGCTGTTCTTGCTAGGCTACTTATCGATGTTCATTTTTAGGCATGATGCACAATTTGCTGTTCTACGTTTTTCAAAACATGATTCCTACTGGCAATGTTAAAAACAAGTCTAACAATTAATTATGCTACAGTATGTTTGTTCAAAGATAAAATATTTTTTTCCTGTTAACATGTCTCCTGAATACTTCATCGCTGTTCATTGACGTCCAGACAATAGCAACAGCAGGCTGAGCTCGGCTGCTTCATGTGGGCAGGTGGGGCAGAGCCCTCCCAAAGATTCCTCCACTAGGAAAACTAGATCCACTCATTAATTGTAAATAAAATGTTGTTTTGTAAATGCAGTGCGAACGAGAATGTTGTTGTGTTTTGTTATGCATTAAGAATTTGTAAGAGAAGTTTGCCGATTTTCTCGCATGTCTGAATCACCTCAACTGTAGCTGTCATTACGTTAAAATCTATTGCTGGGGACAGAGGATTTTGCGCTGCCCCTGAGAAATCCCCCGCTTCCTATCGTTGTCATTCTATGTACCGTAAATCTGTGAGCAGAGAACACTGCTGAAAAAGCGTGGGTTTGAAGACGTCCACGTGGCAGACTTAATGCTGCCCTGAAAAGATCCTTCCTACTGTACGTCAACCTATACCGTGGAGCAATTGGTACCGGGCCGCACAAGAAATAGTCAATATGGAACGTTTCGCCATGAGACAAAAAAAGCAGACGCTACGACTCAACCCGCTAAACAAAAGCTGTACCATATCAGTTAGTGGAAAACTATTACAAAATGACGATGATGGCCCATCACGCATCCACCGCCAAACAGTGATCACTCGACCATTAGCGGGCTATCACTCACCTGAGACTTGTTGCTAGGCGTGTCCAGGACTTCGGTCACCCATCAACCCTTCGGCCGGGTCGTTATGCTATTGTCCTGACCCATTTAGCATATGTATCAGCAGACCCCCCTCCGGTGATCAGCCACCAGTTAAATCTGAGCCCCAACATCGGTTTTCAGAGCAGTACATCGGAGGAGGAATCTGTGGCTCAGGCACCCGCAGCAAAATGAGTAACAAACAGATGTCTTTGGAGAGTTTCTTTGCGAGGGGGGAAAAGACCCAGTGAAAATACAGAAGAAGAGCCTGCTTCCAAGAAAAAGAAAGAGTTTAACAGACAATACCAGGAATCCTACTTGAAATATGATTTTATCTCGGTAGGTGATTCCCACATACCAAGCCCGCTCTGCATAATATGCGGCGAACGGCTCTCTAACGAGGCAATGAAGCCTTCAAAACTGCTTCGCCACTTGGAGATCAAACACCCGGCATTAAAAGACAAGCACCTGGAGTGTTTTGAAAGAAACAAACAGGAACATGAAGGACAGAATAAATCCACATCAGTAAATGTGAATGCACTGAGAGCATCATACTTGGTGGCTAACCGTATTGCTAAGGCTAAAAAGCCATTCACTATTGGTGAAGAACTGATCTTGCTCTCCACTAAAGACATTTGCCGTGAACTTCTAGGAGAGGCTGCTGTTAGAAAGATAGCACAGGTGCCTCTGTCGGCCAGCACCGTTACACGGCGCATTGAGAAAATAGCCGAAGATATTGAAACACAATTGTTGGAAAGGATTAATACGTCACCGTGGTACGCACTGCAGGTTGATGAATCTACAGATATTGACAACAAGGCAATACTAGTGTATGTGCGATATGTTTATCAGGAGGATGTGCATGAGGATATGTTGTGTGCACTACCGTTGCCAACCAACACCACATCCGCAGAACTGTTCAAGGCGCTGGATGGTTATATATCAGGAAAACTGAAATGGCCCTCTTGTGTGGGCATATGCACAGACGGAGCTGCTGCCATGACCAGACGGCTGTCTGGTTTAACTGCGTGCATTAAGGAAGTTGCGCCTGAATGTGAATCTACACATTGTATCATTCACAGGGAAATACTGGCAAGCCGAAAAATGGCACCAGAATTAAAGTGTATTGAATGATGTTAAAGTTATTAACCATGTCAAAGCACAAGCCCTTAACTTGCGCCTGTTTGAGCAGCTTTGTGAGGAGATGGATGCGGAGCACAGACGTCTTCTCCTATACACAGAAATAAGATGGTTATCCCGAGGGAAATTGCTGGCCAGAGTGTTTGAATTACGAGAGCCGCTGCAAAGATTTCTCTCAGAAAAGAAGTCACCACTGGCAGCGCATTTCAGTGACGAGGACTGGGTCGTAAAACTGGCTTACCTGTGCGACATATTCAACCTGCTCAATGAACTCAATGTGTCACTTCAAGGAAAAATGACAACTGTCTTCAAGTTGGCAGATAAAGTAGCTGCATTTAAAGCCAAATTGGATTTGTGGGGACAGCGTGTGAACAGAGGCATATTTGACATGTTTCAAATATTAGCAGGGATTTTGGGTGAAACTGAGCCTGAGCCTTCATTCACCCAACTGGTGCACGATCACCTGTCTTTGCTGTTAAAGGAGTTTGAGTGCTACTTCCAACCACAAAAGACCCATGAACAGGCAAGGAATGGATCCCCGACCCATTCGTCAACAAATCAGGTGAACTCAGCATGTCTGTGCAAGAAGAAGATCAACTGCTGGAGATTGCAAATGACGGCGGCCTTAAAAGTCTGTGTGAGACAGCAACTCGCCCGGTGTTCTGGATCAAAGTCATGGCAGAATACCCTGCAATCGCCACCACAGCAGTGAAAACCCTGTTGCCATTTCCGACATCCTATCTATGTGAAGCAGGGTTTTCTGCAGTGACAGCAACAAAAACAAAACTAGAAAAGCACTCAGAGAGCGCAGACCTCCGCCAAGGCAGCTTAAGTCTCCACCTTATTGTCATTCTCACCTTTAGACATTAAAAGACATTAATCATGTTAAAACATTTTATTACTGGTGTAATAGTTAACTAGTGGGTTCGTTCACTCATGCTCACATGAACTTGGTTGGCTCTTCAGTGCAGGAAAGTACTTTATCTAATTTCCACTGCCAACATGAACTACTGGACTGCTCACCACTACCGCTCTAACTCTCCTCTGTCTTTCACTGAACCCTCTAACCAAAAACTCAACAACTCCTTGACCCGCAACAGGAGCCTCATTTCTGTACCAACCTATATTCGCTGCTTTTAAAATAAAAGTCTCTGTAGATTCCATGCTACACTGGTAACTTCACTGAATAAAAAAATCCTGGATCCAGATGGTTATCCGGATCACCACCAAAATCAAATCAGTTCTAAGTTAGGCCACTTCTGACCTATCCTGAAAATTTCATCAAAATCCATAACTTTTCGAGTTATGTTGTTCACAAACAAACAAACAGACAAACAAACAAACCAACGCCGTCGAAAACATAACCTCCTTGGCGGAGGTAACAACAGAGTAGACTAGGCATAAGCAACACACTTCGGGTGTCAATGTCTTCCATCACTCCCAGATGGGACTGTCTCATTGCAGATAAACAAGCTCAGGGCTTCCATTGATTTGACGTTATGTTTTAACTTTTCTTTATATTCGTATTTGGGTTATCTTATTTTGAAGGAATGTTAAAATATTGTTGAATGTTGAAGGAATGAAAATAAAATTTTATTTATAAATGTATCTGTGGCGCATCTATATCTTATTTTGAATGTATATTTAAAGTAAACGTTACGATAGCGACCAGTCACGAGTCAGAGCGCTCTGAACCAATTTTGCCCTCTGTTCGTGTTTCTGAGGTGACAGTTTTTCCTTTTCCCTTTATTTTGTGTGTAGGCATGGCATGTAGGTTGTGTGTAGGCATGAGGTGCGTGTAGGTGCGCGCATTTTCCCCATCAAGGTTGCTTTTTAAAGATAGTGGCATACGCGCAAAGTTCAGTTTTCCCGTCTAGCAGAAGCAGCAAACACTACAGGGAAGGTCCTTGGGGACGTCAGGCTGTTGTTGAATGCAAACGTCAAACTGCTCTTGGGAAGGAGAAGAGACTTGTTGACGAATATTTGGGGTTTAATAAGAGTGTAAATAAAGTCACGTCACCAGGGCATTGTTAGACCTGAGCATTCAAGGCTTTAGCCCCGGATCTTCTGGGAATAGCCCCGGATCTCTGTGCCATCAAATAATAATAATAATAATAAAAATGATGATGATGATGATGATGATGAAAATAGCCCCGTAGAGGAGACTTGCGTGTGCTTGCATTTTCAACAGCCACAAATGCAACATTTGTAGCCAATGAAACCGCAACAAAATCTGACATGACCATAGGCTATATGGGCAGATTTAGAATCATTTGCACAAATGACGCAAGTTCAAGGTCGGTATTCTTTCTTCTCTATGTGTAGGCATGACAATGTTTATTAAGCTATAGGCTATTTTAATGTCACATTTAGCTGCTGGTGTATGTGGTTCACTTTGGCAGAAGAAACATTCACAGGCTGTCCTATCTTTAATGTAAACCCATAGACTGTATATAAGAACTGGACAAACCCTCTGTGACGTCACGCATAGACTTTCCTACAGCCAAAATGAGGCTTAAATTGAAGTTCTATTTCATGCCTCTTGACCGCCAGAGGCAGCATAGCCAGTGAATGTTATCCTTCGCGTAGCGCAAGTCGAGACTTATACCAACAAAGTAGTCGTGATGACGTACCTCATGCTCAAGAAGCACTGCAGCACGTCATTCGTCCTCTTATTCTTCTCGCCCTTGATTCGAGCATCCCATGCAGGAGTACAGTAAGTTGTTATCGGGCATAACTGTCCCTTCTATCCTCACGACTTGAGTACCCAAGTTAATTACCGAATTACCGGAATCCTGTACGCGGACCCCCCGTGAAGGAATTTATATAAAAAAAAATCGTTAGCACGGTGGCTCTCCCCGTGGCTGACTAGCTAGCTAGCCAACTCGTTAGCCCTGTCACTCGTATTAGCATTGTGTATTCTGTGTATGATTATTGCAGTAAAATAATTATTCTGCCATTGATCTACATTATTGTTATTGCGTCGGGTGTTAGTTTCGGCTTTGCGTTAGTTGGGCTACGATGGAAGTCCTTTCCCTCGCATGTAAAACGTGCTTTGCACCACTCGCATCTGAGGACAGTCATTTAGAATGCCCGTCTTGTCTAGGCATCGCTCACCTCCGCTCAGCTTTGACGGAGCCTTGTCCAAGCTGTGCCGTCCAATCGGCTCAATTCATTGCCATGATCCTAGACTCACAGACAATGTCTGCGTCTTTGACCAGCAAGCGTGTAGCGGACATCGCATCACTACTGTCGCGAGTACGGGTAGGACGAAAAATAAGTTTCAGACTGCTGCTGCGGCTCCAGGGTATGCTCACAGCTGCAGCCCAGATCCTCCCCTTGGGGCTGCTGGAACTCCGGCCTCTACAAATGTGGCTGATTGGCCTCGGCCTCAATGTGGCTTTTCACAGGAGGACACCCGTCCTTATAACAGAACGTTGCATGTCTGCCCTCAGCCCATGGCGGAGGGAGACCTTCTTAACATCAGGTGTTCCTCTTGGTGCAGCACCCACACACAGGGAGATTGTAACTACAGACACCTCTCTTACAGGGTGGGGCGCAGTGTGGCAACACAGAGCAGTCAGTGGGTTGTGGAACAAAGAACGAATGAGCGAACACATCAATCTCCTCGAAATCAGGGCAGTACACCTGGCCCTGAAACACTTTATGCCATGCCTACAGGGACGCCACGTACTCATCAGATCAGACAACATGACGACAGTATACAATATCAACCACCAGGAGGGAACACGATCCCCCACTGCTTTTTACTTGACTCAATGCCTACTGAAGTGGGCCTTCCCCAAGCTGCCATCCCTCAGGGCAGTCCACTTGCCAGGGAGACTGAATTCGGTGGCAGACTCCCTGTCGAGACAATGTCTCGACCCGGGGGAGTGGCGCCTGAACCCACAAGTGGTGCAGCAGGTCTGGGATCGCTTCGGCACGGCAGCGGTGGACTTGTTTGCCAACAAAGAGTCCACACACTGCCAAAAGTGGTTCTCCCTCACACAGGAGCGCGAAGCACTGGGCTTAGACGCCATGGCGCACGACTGGCCGGACAAACTGCTGTATGCCTTTCCACCGATTTCCCTCCTACTGGAGGTGCTACTTCGGATACGCCAGTGCTGTCACCATGTTCTGCTGGTGGCACCGCGATGGCCAGCGAGACCGTGGTTTGCAGTGCTTCATTCCCTGCTGACAGGAACCCCATGGCAACTACCACTCAGAAGGGACCTACTGTCTCAGATGGAGGGCAAAGTTTGGCACCCCTGCCCGGAACGTCTCCAGCTGTGGGTGTGGCCCTTGGGCCCGACAACCTCCTGTTAGAGTTTGATCCAGCGGTCATCAACACCTTAGAGTACGCAAGGGCCCCCTCAACTAGGTTGTTGTACGAAAACCGCTGGAAGTTATTCAATGCATGGTGTGAGACTTTAGGGATTTCCCCCACATGTTGTCCTGTACCCGCTTTGCTTAAGTTTCTACAGAAACTCCTTGATGAGGGTAAATCCCCATCTACCGTGAAAGTCTATGTGGCAGCTATCTCTGCGAGACATGATTAAGTGGAGGGTTCGACTATTGGTGCGCATAGTCTTATCCGTAACTTTCTTAGGGGCACTAGACGCCTCCACCCCTACAGAGCCCCTCGCAGCCCTCAGTGGGACTTGCATCATGTATTAGACTCTCGGTGCCAGGCTCCCTTTGAGCCCCTGGTTGAAGCAGACATGAGATGGGTTTCCTTGAAGACCGTTTTTCGTTAGCTATAGTCTCTGCAAAACGTGTGAGTGAGTTACATGCACTCTCAGTCAGCCCAGATTGTATGAGATGGAGGCCAAATCTATCTGGCGTCACACTATGGCCAAACCCAGCCTTTCTTCCAAAAGTCCTATCTCCATCCTTTATTAACCAATCCATTGAGCTTGTTTCTTATGAGGAACGTATAGGCCTCTGCCCTGTGCGAGCCTTGAGGCATTATGTGTCTAAGACCGAAGCCACGAGACGGTCAGACCAACTGTCACTTATGGAGGTGGTACAATTGGCTCACCTGTATCTAAACAGCGCCTCTCACATTGGGTTTGCGAAGTGATTTCCCTTGCACACAGATCAGCTGATTCCCTGCCACTGGGCAGTGTTATGTGCCACAACACCAGGAGCTTAGCTACCTCATGGGCAGCTCTGAGGGGAACCCCACTATCAGACATTTGTGCAGCAGCAACATGGTCTAGCCCATCAACATTCACCAGGTTTTATAGTGTTAATGTTACATCACCTAAAAGCCTTGGTCCTACCATTCTTTCAATTACACAGCAAGATTGATTGACATACTCGTCCTCATGACAGTGTTGGTATTAGTCATCCACAGGCTATGCCGCCTCTGGCGATCAGGAGGCATGAAATAGAACGCTAGTTACGAATGTAACTGTGGTTCTATGAATGCCGGATGACCGTCAGAGTTTCCAGTCACTCGGACATCGCAACCGCGAGAAGTTTTCCAAGGACGAATGACGTGCTGCAGTGCTTCTTGAGCATGAGGTACGTCATCACGACTACTTTGTTGGTATAAGTCTCGACTTGCGCTACGCGAAGGATAACATTCACAGGCTATGCCGCCTCTGGCGGTCATCCGGCATTCATAGAACCACAGTTACATTCGTAACTAGCGGTTCAGGGCGCCGCCATCTTAACCAATGCGTTCTGCATTCTAAACCCGCCTTCTACCTGACATTCCCTATATGGATAAAAAGGTGGTGCCTAAAGCCTGAAGCGGCCTGAAGACCCGCCCCTACAGGCTAGGCCAGCTCCCGCGAATTACGTAGCGGAGAACTTCTTTCACCGTACACTTGACCGATGTTGACCAGACTGAACTCATCTATTTTGCTGGTAAGTGCTTAAATCCATTATTATTTTCAGTACATGAGTACATTTGATAATCATGCAGTCCGTTTGCTACTATTCAGTGTTTATAGGTTAATGTAGTGAAAGAGCAGTTTTTAGTCATCAGTTATAGTTGCTAAATTATTGTAGGCTATTAGCATAAGTTAGCAATGCATAGCAACCATGTCGTTTATGACTGCTCTAACTGACTACCAAAGATTTTAAAACCTCCCTCAATACTCTGTCACTACTGCTTCAAATTGATACTATGGTTTTCTTATGATTTTGGTCGTTAACGTTGCCCATTTGCACACGATTTAATAAGAGAGGTCTTAACTATAGTGCATGCTTTGTGGCATTATCGGTAACGTGCTCATGACATCTTGACATGGAATTTGTTCTGTTGTCGTGTGATTGAAACCTTTCGACTAACCAACCCGTTTCATCCGTCTTTTTCATTTATAAATCACACTTGAAATGTATATAGAATTTGTAATATATTTATTAAACCAAGAATGTTGAAATAAGACATTTTGATTTGATTCAATTACTATTAATATATAAAAGGGAAAATCTTAATGTCATTGTAAACAAAAGCAGTGCATTAAACATACACTGCAGTCAATGAGCAAAGTGGAAAAAAAAACAGTATGTGGCATGTAAAGCAGGATGAATAAGTATTGAACATGTCAACTTTTTTTTCAGTAGCATATTTTTCATTGGAATATTGACAAGACATTTTGACTAGACAATACATTGATATGTACCCATACATGTAAAAAAAATCAGAACATTTAAGTGAATAAATAAAGTTATGTGTAATACAGTAAAGTGGCAGGTTGGTAAGTATCAAATGCAGCAAGAAAAGCAGTAAGCAAAAGTGATGCACAAGAACATCAAGATAGGAGCAAAGGGCATCTGTGGCCTAATGGAGTCAAGAATAAATGGGCATTGTGTCCTCTACTGTAAGTTGCGTTGAATAAAAGCATGTGATAATTGTAATGTAATTGTATGTCACTACCATAGCTTCCAAAACACTCCATCACTGTATAAAATAAATGTTTAAAGCATATTTAAAGTTTCCAAGACATTTGGACAAGCCATAGCATACTCTAAGCTTGTAGTCTGGTAGGATGTAGAAAACTTGGAGGAGGAGAAATAATAAGATATATATATTAAATATTTGCAACAAAAAGGTTGGTACTGTCCCTGGCATCGGTGGTGATGTCTCGAAGTGCTAACAGCACAGATGAGAGCTCTGGTGTGGAGTCCAGTTCTGTCTCAAGTTAACCCTGAGTCACCTAAAGGAAAACTGATGAGATGTTTGAAATGTTAATTTACAATACTCAAAATGTAATGTGTAAGGCCAGGTTGCCCATTCTTACGTGAATGTAGGCTTGCACTATTTTTTTAATCTTTTTTTTACGTAATTCTAAGCGGAGTCAAGTTTTAGCTACTCAATAAACTTTACAAGCAAGGGTGCTTTAAAGCGTCTCTCTCTCTCGTATTAACACAGTCTATGTTTTTAACACATGTACTTCCTCTTAAGTATAGCACAGATGAAGAACTGAGTCAGTGGACATAATTTGACGGTATTGTCCCTTTTGTCAACCAGGCTTGTCCCAAATTCAGAATTTCAGAATTCAATTCAATTCAGGAAGTGAATTTGAATTGAATTTGAATTGGCTCCACCCCAGGGGATATGGAATTGAATGTGAATTGGAATTACAGGAAGTGGAATTTCAAATTCAGTGCAATTCAAAGAAATTCATTCAAACCACATATCAATAAGAATGTGATTCTTGGCATGTGTTCTTCTTCCATATTGGAATAATTATATATGAAACACAACTAAAGCTATACAGAGACTAATACTAAGCATATATTTATGCTTATATATATTTTTAAGCAATATTTTCATTTTAAACGTCATGGTGTTAATGGTCAAAATTGACCGCCTAAACTACAATAATACATTTATTAAAAATCTGATTTGCATATGTTTTGATTATCTACTGTATTAGACATCCCTTTGAAACATGGCCAAGGTGATTTAAATGTTATTCTACTTTGTTGTATCATTTATAGGCTTTATTTTCCTGATCTTGCACCAATTCGATTCATTAAAATTAAGTTCTAATAATGAAAAAACTAATACAACACAATTAATTCAAATTTCAGTTTTATTCTCAATATAATAACATTGAAAGTAATTAACTTCTCGTCTGCTCATAGACATGTTGATGTTTTAGTTGTAACAACAAAGTAACATTTCCTTGTCACTGTGGAGGTCAACTAGGTCAAGCATCCTCCAGTTAGTGCCATACACACGGTGACCCTCAATGTTTGTCATCTCCAGTATGAAGCCTTGAATTGGATTTGTTATGAACAACTCACTGACAGAATGCCATCTGTGTGGGCGATGGTATATCTGGTAGGCCCTGGTCTCAGGGGAATAATGTTTTCTGTGGTGGCTCTACTTGGAGTAACAGTTGCGGATGGATGCCACATGATATTTCCATTTTTTTTATTGGAAATGGTGTTCCTGCATTTGCCTCTTCTATTTCTATTCTCATCACCATATTCGGCGTCATCATCCTCCTCTGACACATTGTCTTCATTCTCTTCCGTTATCATCAAAAAGTAACTGAAGAGCCTTATCTCTTGTAAATCTCTTGGTCATGTTCATGCTGCATATGCAGTAGATATTAAATTCATAGTGTAATCATAAAAGTCTGTATATAATCTTTGTTAATGGTACTTTCATTATCATGAATTTCTTTGAATTTCAAGGAATTCCAATTCTACTTCCTGCAATTCGAATTTGAATTGCAATTCCACTTCCTGTTTGAATTTCAATTCAAATTCATTTTGAAATTCAGGAATTGAATTTGAATTTGGGGGTCATTCTCAATTCAATTCTGAATTTGGGACAAGCCTGTTGTCAACTTCATTACTAGCTGACGAACCTTAGCAGGCTGTAACTTGCGCTAGCTGTGCGAGCTAAGACTGTATAGAACTTCAAAGACGGCCGAGACAAAATTCAAATCAAACTCTCCTTCAACGCTATTCTACTGACTTTCTACTATAGTCATTCTACTGACCGATTGTAGCAGTCAAATAAGCTTGATAATAGCAGATTGAGTAATATTATGTTGCAGTAGAGTCATTCGGGAACTAGTTTGACACCAGGGTTAACATGCTAACATTTCTGAGGTGATTTCAGGCTACGGGGCTAACAGTGATGCTACATATTAGTAATGATGGCAGATAAACAGTAGTGTAATGTCACTTACCATAAAAATGTAAAGAAACATTCTTTGATGGTCCTTTAGAACAATTAACAGCAACGTCAGACATCCTGGATGTAACATATTATTGAATATGCTAAAAATGATCGTGAAATATCCGATGACAGCCGAGGAGTCGACAGAGTTCTCAGGCTGAGAATCTCAGCCTCTCGTCAGCAGTGGTGGCCGGCTGCTGTCGATCAAACTGACCACGCCCCTAATTATTCATAAAATTAAAACTTAACTGTGCTTAAAGCAAATGAATTCCAAACAAATTCACCCCCCTCAGAGTTGTCATGGACCCCCAAAATATCGAAAGACACTAAAACCATTTTTTGAACCAGGCGGTAAATATGTTTATTTTAGCTGTGAAAATTGACTTTTTAACATGGGAGTCTATGGGAAATTGCATCCTTTTGCAGCCAGCCCCCAAAGGACAAAATAGGTACTGCAGCCTTAGAACGTTCATTTCCGGCTTCATTTTTCAGCCTGGAACGTTGCCGCTTGTGTAAACCTTAAACTACTTGCGCATGCCCTGTACTTCTCAAACTACATCAAAATTGTATGTTAAGAAACCGCTGAACCCTCACAAAAATAACTCAAACGCCTGGGTTATAGCCCCGAATGTTCTACCTACCCTCTGCATGTCACTGATGTATGTCCCAACACTATAATTTCTGACCACGTAGTAACATGTTTGCTTAGCAGTTGACAATTGAGCAATGTGAACAATAACATCTGAAAACGTGAACACCTATGCCTGTCCGATATGTACGGTTGCGAATGTGAGTCCACCTATCGTTCGTCTAGTTATTGGTGGAACTGAGATGAACATGAAAATAGAGCCGTACATGTTTTTTGCCTGTGCCAAATTCATAGACAGTAGAAGAAATTATTGGCCAAATTATTGTTGGGCGGTTTTTTGCTGAAGTGGGTGGGTTTTTGAACGCAATTGGGCCGAAATCACTCAATCCAATCTGGCAACACTGAACACCATCACTCAGTCCATTTCTTCTACTGTCTATGGTTAGTGCACACGTGTGTTTACCGCGGTATCTGGCAAAATGGCAAAAGTTTGGAGTGAGCAGCAGAGCCTTTTATGGGATTTCTTTGAATACAACTGCGAGACGGACAAAAACAAGTGCATCGTGCTGGGGGCAGGTCACAAAATCCCATTAAACTCTAAATATATTTATGGAGTTTGCATAAGGATGCATAAGGATGCTAAGGATGCAAACTAGCTTCTTAGTCAGACAGACAGAACTTCCCCCCCAGCGAGGTAGGATGAAGACTACCATAATTGACTGTTTTCAAGGACGAGGAGTTAGGTCGAGCTGGTCAACACAGGAACACCACAAGCAGTTGTTGGCTGCTGAACACTTTGCTGATGGTAGCTTTGCTGCTACCTTATTACTGACTTATTCAGACACACCAACCCGATATCGAAATTGATGCGTCCTTAAACTGACGCAACACTATGCACTGAAATGCGTCCGATTTTAGACGCATGGTCCATCATGTCACACATGCGCAGTAGGTGATCCTGCTGAATCTGGCTGCCTGGAGCCGCCATTGAAACGACTTGAAAGAGAGACTTCATTAATTCTTCTAAAACAAAACTTTAATGCTGCTCAATATACAACAGTATGTGCCAATAGCACAATAAAGTCTACACTATTCATTGCTGTGCTTTTATGGGCTATTTTACTTATGTCTGCCTTTTGTTTCGCAGCCAAACCAGTCCGCCAAATTAAAAAGACCAGATTCAGCACGGTAGCTATGAAAAATTGCAGGAATATTTTGAGGACCAATATTTGTTAAAACATTCTTATTTTTGGGAGAATATCTACTATGGACTTTTGAAATATAATATACCCATCAGTAGGCTACGCCTAGCTAATAATACCTGTGTGGCGAAAGTCCAGATAAGCTTAAAACAATAGTATTATCAGTAATGATGATGCTGCCTGCATGTCAATATGGCTCTGCAGTGGGCTCTACCCTTACCCGAATCTTCTGCATCAACTGGTAAATTAATTAGATTAATAATATTAATATTTCTTTGCTAATTTGTTTAAATGCACAGCTTTAAGACCACACCAAGCTTTGGTTTTCATACGTCTTCAAACATTTGCTCCTCGTTTCGAAGAGCTCAATGGTAAGCTAGTGTTTATCAAAACACCGTTGGCTTACTACTCAGAAACACGAGAATATGTCGTAGAGTTTACCCCTAAAGATTTAATTTTGAACCTAACTTGAACTAAAGGATAACAGACTGAAAGTTACACCAACTAATGTAGGATTATTATAATGAAGGTAGCCTGCTTAGCATTTTTGCTAATTCACAGATGTGATTGTACAATCGATAATGCGGTATTAAAAAGGTCTGCCAATAAAAGAAAATACGCCATTCTCGCACCTTCGCAAGTGGGACATTTTTAAGCCCCACCTGTTCCCAATGTCCCGGCAAAATAACATTCGCCACGGTTTTACACACCGAATTCATGTAATATTTTCCGTTTACTGCCCAGCATCTGATCCGATTGTTTTACTTTTGATGTAGGTCTATTGATAACTTTGCTTGCTCGTGGCTGTTTGGTCTTGTATGCACTCTCTATGTCAATGAAAAAGAGCATTACTTATGTCTCTTTTCATTCTTTTGTATGCATGTTATACTCGCTAAATTTTGTCCATTCATTCGTAGTTAATATCTCTTTCCAGGTGTCCCAGAACTTCCAAAATTAATGTGGTGTCTGGAAGCGTCTGAGACATGATTGTGACTGTGACCAAG
Organism: Setipinna tenuifilis; assembly: GCA_030347295.1. NCBI lineage: Eukaryota > Metazoa > Chordata > Actinopteri > Clupeiformes > Engraulidae > Setipinna > Setipinna tenuifilis. The sequence continues at coordinate 35,083,107 of CM059266.1, read as the reverse complement.
AGAGGTCAGAAGGGCAAGATCCTCAGGCTGAAAGCATGCATTAACCACAGGTCAGTAGCCAATAGTCTGATTCTAAGCTGTTTCTAACTCGTCTCACAACATCTGCACTCACAAAGCGCATTTGAAGGAAGCACTTTCTTACACAGCGAAGTCTTTGTAAAATGCAAATCAGTTGAACAGAAGTATAAGATAATAAGACAATACTTTAGCAGACTTTAACAGTTTGCACAAGAAAAAAAATGTCTTGCACCACCCTTCTGATGGTCAGACTACACATAAATCAGGCAGAATGTCAGATACAAGAGCATTCAGCTTTAAAAGCATGTATTTACTTGTCAGTGAATTCATGTTTCCCCCGCACTAATCCAATACTGACACAGGAGGAAGTTGGGTGTCGGTGACATGCAACTTTGGGTTATCGTTTACAATTGTGCCAGTCTACTGAGCACAATTCTGAGATTTCGCTCAATATTGGCCTAGATGAAGTGAATAGAGGAAAAATGGTTTAGCCTGGTGAACTACATTCTTTCACTTTGTGTCACTTTGGAGACTCAATAGCCATACATGTACTTTCTTGTGAGCAGATAAGTGTGATGGAGCCAAGAGTAACCCAACTTAGACCCAATTACCCAACCTCCCCACTATTAGTGGGTCACGATGTTACTAGAGTACCCCTAACTCATGCAGGAAAGGTAGTCTGAGGTGAAGAATCAGAGGCACAAGGATTGTTGGTACAAAAATATTTATTTAACGATCTTTTATGTAAATAAAAAAGGTTATGCAGCACACAGAACACTCATACAGCAGGCCCACAGACAGTAACAATAGGACAACTGACAAACTCACAAGGTCCAGCTACTATGACCTGGCTCAGAAGCTTACCAAGATGGATAACTGTATGGATGTTATTCCAAAAAAATATATAAATGTTCACTCTGCAACGAGATATGATAAACACATGCACATCACAGCAAACGCATGCAAAAGAAGGGGTTTCCCCAGTAATCAGAGTCACACAAAAGAAACAAAGGGATTTAGCAATTTACAAACACCACAGCAAACTCATAAAAAGCAAGGGAATAAACACCACTAGGGGGGGTAGGTCTATTGTAAGCAGAGCACCGATAGTAGGCACATGCAAGCCAAACAAAATCCCCAAGCAAAGAAAAGAAAAGGAAAGACAGCGCAAGCAAGCAACCCAAAGCAAACACATACAATTAACAGACAGTTACAATAAGGAAAATAAACATAACCCCAAAATTATAATAGCAAATAATCACATATACACACCAACATACACTCAAAACCCTACAGACACGAACTCCATGCACACAGGCCTACACATGCACCCACAAACACAGCCACCCAAGCCAGTTAGCGCGTAGCAGCACCCATCTAGCAAAACGTCCGTGTCACGTGACTATGATGACACGAAGGTTTTGTGAGTTTTTCAACTGGGCCGATTGACAAGGTTGGCATCTTATTCCAAACTTAATCTTCCAAAAAGTTGGTAGTTTAGAATTTCTTTTCCATTGTAATTTTCATGTCAATAAACTCCCTATAAAATTGTCCAACTTTCATAAGCAAGTCCTCCTCTGTTGGATTTTGACCTATAGCCTACTCACAACTTCTCACCTCACAAACAGATCATATGGAACAACAACCTCATCACTTTTAAAAAAAAATCTATATTTTTTGAAAACTGGGTTTGTAATAACATCTTATTTATTTCTCAGTTAACTAATAATGAAAGTTTTTTCCTTACATATTCCGAATTCCTAAACAAGTTTGCTATTCCAATACAACCTAGAGAATACAGTATTGTATTTCATGCTATTCCAAATGGTTTTATGAGAATTCTATCTCAAGCTCCCGGTGAGCAGTCATATACAGGCATGCCTACTAATATATTTCTTAATGGTGTAAACATTAGAGATAGAAGTTGTAACAATGGTTAAGACGAATAATACAGATACCTGTTACTCCAAGGTGTAAAAGTTATTGGTTTGGTCTTTTCGCTGACATTGATTTGGATAAGGTTTGGCTTGGTCTTCGTGAATATATATTAAATAACAAGTCAAAGAAGTATCTTTTAAAATATTACATTTAATTTACCCCACAAACACAATTTTACAAAGATATAAAACAGATTTAACAAATGTTTTTTTGTGGTGCTGCTTCTGAATCTATTTCTCATTTATTTTATGAATGTTTTTTCTCAAGATTCTTTTGGTATGAGGTTGAGTGTTTGTGTTGTGAAGCTTTGTCCTGTCCTGTCTCCCTTAGTATGAAAGATGTTTTGATTTTTTTTATAAGAGACGACTTGTTGAATCACATGTTTTCATCTTTAATCTTTTTATTGTCCTTGGAAAGTATCACTTCCACAGATGCAAATGGGAGAGGAGGAGGCCCTTAATTGTTGCATTCAAATCCGAACTTACAAGCTACTTAAGATCTCTTGAAGGACTGAACAGCCATAAAGCTAATAGAACTATCATTTTGATGACGACCTTTTTTCATTCCTCTTTTACTTTTAATTAATTTGTATACTCCTTTTTTTTCTCTTTCTTCTCTGTTCTATTGTATAATATGTGTTCAAATAAAACAATTAAAAAAACAAACAAAAAAAATTGACAAGGTTGGCACCAAATCACACAATGTCACATCTGGATCGGGGTTGGGGCCACAAACTTTAAAAGAACCATTATACCGCCATAACCCTCGATAAGAGATATTTTCAGTTACAGCGATATTTTCAGTTTCATTAGTTACATTTAGGCTAGATATAGATTAGATATAGATACAGATTGATAGGCTACAGGTAGTGATAGTTAGGATAGATGGAGCAATAGTCTACATTAATAAAATTAGACAGCATCAGTTAACTCGAGGTAGGTTATACATAGGCTTTATTGTAGGCTAGCTATTTAGGATAAAATAGAAGCTCCACGTAAAAGATCAAGAACATCTGTGGTCTGGGAGCATTTCCATTTGGAAACCCCGAATAAAGTGAGGTGCATGTTATGTTACTGCCCATTAAATTATTGGAAAGACAGGGCTGCATTGTTTCCCAATTTATATAGTATACTGTCAAAAATCTCTTTGTTTCCCTGCAACAAGTGTTCCCTGTGAAAGGATTTTTTCAAGGGCAGGAGATATTGTAAGCAAGAAAAGAAGCAGGCTCAGTCCTAGAACTGCAGAACAAATTATATTTTTAAATAAAACTCTTTCGGATTAGAAAATGTTCAATGTCATTATTATCTTTAATCTTCATTAACATGTAATTCAATAGAAGTCCTTCATCCATATGTGTCCTCCCAACTAGCCTACACATACTCATTCACACTTTGGCCAGGAACCGAACTCTGCACACCGATGTAGTAGTTCAGTGGGCTACAAAGTTCGCCACCACAAATCTTTGTCCATTGTATGCAGTTTTCGTCTAATTATCGCGTAGATACGACCACTAGATGGCGCTGTGGAGACAGGTTTCAGATTGTTTCGGAGCCTTGAATCGTCATGGCACAATTGTTTCAACTGTTTCAGTGTTTCACGAAGCCTCGCTCTGCCCACCACTAAAGTGTAGTGTAATGATTTTCTATGCAACTTGCAGTTCTTCAGGTTTACTTGGCCTGATTAAAAAGAATATGTTTTCAGTTTCATTAAGTCATGTGTGACCTTCACAACCTTAAGTCTATCCCAGGTCAGTAACAATTTAACCAATGGACACCACTCACTATTCCCCAGTGTGGCTATTCAACTGAATGAATGAAACAAGAGGATGTGTACAAAAATACAATATTTTAATGGTAAATGTCCTTGTTTTGTTTATTATGCAATGTGCAAGACATGGTAAGTACATACACTGCAATGTGCAAAAGGCCAAACTGTTAGTCCACTATGCTGTGTGTCAACACCAAATCAAGAAAAATAATAAATTAAATGCACACACTCCAAACAAGAAAATTCATCCCCAGTAGGGGCACACAACAATAAGTGGCGAGGAGGAAGGGGAAAAGACCAGAAGAGTCAGCCAGAGAGGAGGCCCTGTAGGGGGCACCGCGAGATATTACTTAGTTAGAGATGTTACTTGGATATTATTAGTCTTCAGCTCTATACACCACACTCGGGCAGCAAATGCACTAGTAAAACAGAGCAACTAACGGTTCCTACACAACACACTCAAAAGATGACTGTCGCCGTACACTGCACACCAACAAGCTCACCCACCCCCCAGGCTTGTGTGACCAGCACATGCACCAAGCCCAAGTGGCGGGGAATAGTACTAGAACTCACTACACACAGCTAGAACTGGTTGCTACCACACGACACAGGCTTGTATGACCAGCACACTCACCAAGCCCAAGTGGCATAAGTGAAGAAGAGACTTTTGGGCGTTTCTCCACCCTGGCTGGCAAAAGTAAGAACAAAATAAGCCTCGCCAAACAATAAATTCAATAAAAATCAAATAAAGAAAATAAATGATAACCAAGGGAGGAGGTGGTTTTACACATTCAAGACACACCAAATACACAAATATATGTTATTAATATAAATATGCACAAGGGAAAAACAGTGGCTACAATTGGTTCCTGCAATTGACAAACATCTCAATTAATCGTCTGTATCAAGACAGCATACACCGACTACATTTAAACCATGCTCTATATGCAGCTAAACACAGTAGAATGTTAGGATACCTTTTACAGTTTCCACAAACTCATACCATGCAGGTAGAATAAGCTTTCGGCACGTGTAACTACGAAATAAAACATGCATATTCATTACTATAACAGTCATACATTTACGGTTTACATTCACACATAACATTTTATTAAAAACAACATTTACCTTCTTAAAATCCCCACTACACACGCCAGTGGTTGGCTATCCTTTCCACCAAAGGTAACGTGGGTCAGGACACTACAAGTTAAAGCATGCTTGCGGTTAATACATGACCATCGTTAAATATTATGAACTGCCAAGAATATATTTTTAATACCTGTGCTGCTGAATGATTGCTGTTAAGAGACTTCTATCACCGCCAGAACAGCACACAAACTTGTTTAACAGCTGCGAGATAGATGAAACCGAGTAAATCTTCATTCCGTGTCAGTTAACATAACGTAAACAGTGTAAAAAGACGTCTCTTACCCACTCTGCGATATACCCACCAGCCAAAGCTACACGCCGACAGTGCTCTCACCACTGCTGCGTTGTGAGGTTTCAGACAAAGAGTGGGCCCGCGTAACAGCTTAACCTAATCTACCTGCGCTTCCTCATCACGTGAGGCAACTAGATTTCAGGTGACTCGCTAGGTTTCGTGTGTGCCTGCGCTCTGGTGATGTGGCAAATTACGTGCCTTGGCTTCCCACTCCCACCCGTCACATATTCCCCCCACTTTGAAAGGCAACCGTCCCGGTGCCTGTGGCCTTCTAGTTCCATGGTCTAAAGTAACAGTCAGGAATGGGGGTAACTAAGTGGATGGCATTCTGTTGGCCCTCCAGGTGTTGGGATGCTGACCGTGGCAGTCGAAAGGGGTTGGAGTGTTGACCGGCTCGATCTCTTCTGGGACGTCCCACTGGGTCTATTCCATCTGGGACATTTTCAGGAGATTGACTGGACTCCGGTGAAGAACTGGTGTCACCCACTGGACATATGAGGTCATCTTGGGCACCTCCCTCTAGTACTCGGCAGTCTGGTGTTTCCAAGGTGGCGTCTTGTCCAGCCTCAGCAGGGGTTTGTGTTCGTTGCTCATTAGGTACCACCTGGAACCAGGAATCACCTTCTTCCTCTTCATTACTTTCTGGTCCCCTCCTTCCCTCTGATACTCTCAGCCGTGGGGTGGCCACAGGGTCTTCACATGGTGCGTGCTCCTGCCTTGACAAGGACTTCAGTTCTGACCGATGGACATTTAGGTCTGGGCCCAAACCATCTTCAGGGGTGATGTGATACACCTGGTTCTTCTCATCCCAGCATTTCACCACTCTATACACTCTCGGGTCCCACAGGTCTTGAATTTTATGTCGTCCGAGAGGATGGCTTCGTCGACATACCCTCGCCTGCAGTGGAAGTGGGGGTGGGAGCACAATGTGACGTTCTCTGCTAGCTGCTGCCGCTTCCAGACGGCGCCTGGCGTCGGCATACACAGCGGTAAGATGTTCTTTATGGGCATTGACCCAGTCTTCTGGAGATGTATTTCCCGGATCTTCTGTCACCAGGCCCAATAAGAAGTCGACTGGAAGTTGTGGTTTTCGGCCAAACATGAGTTCATACGGCGAGTAGCCTGTCGACTGATGGACTGACGTGTTGTAAGCAAACAGCAAATGTGGCACTGCTTGAGGCCACCTTTTCTTCTTCTCTGGGGACAGAGTACGCAGAAGATCGTGAAAGGTACGATTAAAACGTTCACATTGCCCGTTTCCTTCTGGGTGGTAGGCGGTGGTACGGCTCTTATCTACTCCATACAGCTTGCAGAGGCGTTTAAGTAGTTCTCCCTCGAAGGCACGACCTTGATCTGAGTGGATCCGCTTGGGTACTCCGTATAGGTAGAACCACTTCTCCGTCAGGACCTTGGCTACTGTTTCTGCCTGCTGATTGGCTGTTGGATAAGCTTGAGTAAACTTGGAGAAAACATCAGTTACGATCAAGACATTCTCATGCTTGTCAGAGGCTTTGTCCATGGCTGTAAAGTCAATAGCAATAATCTCCAGAGGGCTGGAAGCCAGCAGATGACCAGCGTATGTGCGGGAGGTAGGCACAACACCCTTGGCCAGTGTGCATCTCTCACATGCCTTACACCAGCGCTCAATGTCTTGACGCATTCTAGGCCAGTAACATCTCTGTCGGATTAGCTCAGTAGTTCTTTCTACGCCTTGATGGCCGTGGTTGTCGTGCAAACTGGTAAGCACTTCCTCATGCAAGGCTGTCGGTAGTAGTAGCTGAAGAGACCTCTCTCGTGCTGGGGGGAGCAGGATTTCCCGATACAAGATGCCATCTTGGTCTCTAAGTCGACGCCACTGCCGAACCAGTTCCAGTACATCTCCTGCCTCCTGTGCCCTCTCTTGCCTGTTTGGTGGTCGGTCTCTCCTCCAGTAGACTAGGAAAGCCCCAATAATTGAGTCTTTTGCCTGGAGTGACCGCAAGTCTGCTGGCAAACGGATAGGGGCTGCGTCTAGTGTGGAGATGACAGCGCTAGGCCCAGACAGCCCTACAGCTTCCCTACCCCTTTGCAGCTCTAGTGGGACCGTGATGCCTGATGTAATAGCAGGCACAGGTGAAGTGGATGGATCGTGCTGACGAGACAAGGCATCTGCATTTCGATTCGCAGTGCCAGGGCGGTATTTCAGCTCAAAGTCAAAAACGGCTAATTGTGAAGCCCATCTTTGTTCGACAGCAGCCAACTTGGCTGTCTGCAAGTGGCTGAGTGGATTGTTGTCAGTATATACCACAAATTTGGCTCCGAGCAAATACTCCCTAAAACGCTCTGTCACAGCCCACTTCAATGCCACAAACTCAAGCTTCATTGAGCTGTAGTTTGACATGTTCTTCTCCGACGGCCGCAGGGTTCTACTGGCAAAGGCAATAGGTCGTCTTTCTCCATTCACTTCTTGGGACAGAACAGCGCCCAAGCCCTGATGACTGGCGTCTATTTCAAGAATGAATGGCCGTGCAAAGTCTGCATACTGGAGTACCGGGGCACTGGCAAGTTCCTGCTTCATAGTCTGGAATGCCTGCTCACATTTATCATCCCAGTGGGCTCCCAGCTTAGCGTTGGCTCTACCAACCTTCTTCCCTCCTCCTTGGATGGCTGACACAAGCTGGTGTAAAGGGCCTGCGTGCCTTGCGAATCCTGCCACAAACCTACGATAATAAGAGGCGAAGCCCAGGAAGGAACGCAATTCAGTCAGGGTAAGAGGGCGCTTCCACTGCAAGACAGTCTGGATCTTATCCGGGTCAGTGGCTACTCCGTGGGCTGATATTACATGGCCAAGGTACTGTACCTTTTCTTTAAAGAAGTGGCATTTGCTCAGTTTGAGTTTCAAGTTATGTTCTTTGAGCCTACTCAAAACTAATTCCAAACGCTGTAAATGCTGTTGAAAAGAGGATGAAAAGATGACTATATCATCCAAATACAACAGTAAGGAAGTAAAGCTTTGGTCACCAAAAATACGTTCCATTAGTCGCTGGAACGTACTTGGTGCGTTGCATAGCCCAAAAGGCATACGGTTGAACTCAAACAATCCGAAAGGTGTACAAAAAGCAGTCTTTTCTTTGTCCTTTTCGGCCATGGGCACTTGGTTGTAACCAGAGGCCAGATCTAGTGTGGAAAATAGCGTAGCCCCACCACTACGATCGGTGATGCATAGGGACTACTACTAGGCCGGGCTATTCCCTTCTCCACCAACTCTTGAACATGGGCCTTGACTTGTGCAAACTGTGATGGGGGCAACCGACGATAGCGTTGCCGTACTGGTGCTGTGTCCATCACTGGTATCTCGTGCTGAACTAAGGAAGTGCATCCTAAGTCCCCATCATGTTCACTGAACACCCCCTGGTACCTCTCTAACAGCCCCTTAGCCTCTTGTTGCTCAGGAAAGGAGAGATTTGGCCATTGTAAAGTTGTGAAATCTATGGGAGCAACGGTTCGGACCTCTGACGTTTGGACAAAAGCCGTTTGGTCTCCATCAATATCGGAGCCAGAGCCAAGATCCACCACATGAAGGTTGCCTAATGTAGTACGAGGGTGGAGCCACTGGTCCTCTGTCCCCACATTAACCACAGGAATGTCCACCTTGCCCTGCGTAATTGGCAATAGGGCTGTAGAGATCAAGAGGTTGCTTGGAAGTCGGCCCTCCCCATAGGGCAGGGGCTCCAGAAAGCAGGAGGTAATTGAGCCAAGGATGGAGCATGTGGCTGGCACAAACTTAAGACACCCCGCAGGTACCCTGAGGGCTGGCCCAGGCTGCACCACTGCTTTCCCAAGATATCCAGAGCCAGACAGACGTTCTAGAACTTGACACTCCGACAGGGCTCGTTTCCATCCGCTGTCTGCAACCTGGACAGGGGGGCAGTGGAACAGATTCTGCCCATGCTCTTTGAAAAGTTCCTGGTAACAACGGCTGATGGCATTCATTCCAAGTAGTCCAGGAATGCATTTCTTCTGTTGGCTCGTAGTGAGGTCGAGCGAGTCCCTCACTACTAACACCCCGATTCTTGGGAGGAACTTGCCCAACACTTCACAGTCCAGTTCAATGTACCCCAAGTAAGGAATGGAAAGCCCATTAGCTGCTTTAAGCTGCAGCCAATCACAGGACTGCATCTTCTCACTGGTCTGTGGCTCTATCTGTTGCCGGAAGAAGCTCTCTGTCACCGTTGTCACCATGGAACCAGTGTCAAGGAGGCAGCGCGTAGATACACCCCCAAGACTAATATCAATAATTGGACAATTTCCTATGAGACGAGTAGTCGTCGACAGGTTTTCATTCTCCTCTGAGCCCAACCAACCCCCTCCCAGTGCCGGGCTCCCAACACCGGAGGGCGCTAGTTTCCCTGCTGTAGCCCACTATTGGCAACTACCCCAGCCTGCTCCCCACTAGGTACACCACCCTGCGTTGTCATAGCCGGTCCCCCTGAGGTTGAAATCCTGCAAAACCGAGCTATATGACCTGCTTTGTTACAGCGCAAGCAGATGGGCTTCCCATCTGCCTGAAATTTGTAAGGTCTAAGCTGAGCAGAGGGGGGTCTATAAGTGGAGCTTTGAGCACCCTGGGATTGTCCCAACTGTGTTAGAATGGCATCTAGCTGGGCTTGCTGTTTGCGGAGGCATTCCTTCAGCTCGATAAACTCAGGGGCAGTGCCAACTGTAACTGCATTTGCATCAGCCTCATAAGAGTTACAGGAATATGCACGGGCTCGTGGTGTTGTCTGTGCACGCCTACTAAGCCAGTCAAGGGCCTCACTACGCACATCCCTGAAACTCAAATGCGGGTTAAGGGAGATTTTATCTAAGAGATCACCCTGAAGTTTATCATCGCGAAGACCTTCAACAAACTGATCACGAAGCACCCGCTCTGATTGTTCTAGACTGTCATCTTTGTCCTGTATGTGCTCCATTAACTCCATTAACACGTGGGAATATTCCCGTACAGATTCACTTTCGAACTGACGTCGGTGATAAAACTGCCGGTATAAGGCATTAACGGACTTGGAACACCTAAAGTTACTTTTCAGGATATCAAAAATTCTCTCAGGATCATTTCGATCGGCGGCGCGGCTAAACTTAATTTCCCGTTTAGCCTCTCCGTCTAACAAGTCATATACAAACAAGGCTTGCTCAAGTTTTGACATAGGACGAGCTGCTAATGACCTACGTACTTCCTCAATCCAATCCTGTACAGACATATTATCCACAGACATTTTCCCAGAAAATCTGGGGCATTTCCGTTCACGGGGAACACATACAAGACGCTCAACTGGAGTTGTACCGGCTACATTACTTAGTGGACCCTGGGTAGCGTCTAAGGATGTAGAAGAACGTTCCCCACCACTAAGGCGCTGGTTGTCAGCTTTCAGCTGATTCACCAGTTCAGTCAATGTCCTAACCTGATCTTCTAGGCTCTGCTCAGAGGACATGATGGCGGTTTCTGGCAGACTCCAAGCCGATGAGCGCTGGTTCCTCTTCCCTGTAACCACTGTTTTTCCCTTTACCCAAGTGCCTTTTAAATAACCACCTCCAAAAAATAAATAAATAAATAAAAAGAGGAGAAAAAAAAATAATGCTAAGAGATTTTTTTTTTTTTTTTTTTTTTTTAATAAATTCACACACAACCTCTTGACCCTGCTCGCAGCGCCAAAATGTGACCTTCACAACCTTAAGTCTATCCCAGGTCAGTAACAATTTAACCAATGGACACCACTCACTATTCCCCAGTGTGGCTATTCAACTGAATGAATGAAACAAGAGGATGTGTACAAAAATACAATATTTTAATGGTAAATGTCCTTGTTTTGTTTATTATGCAATGTGCAAGACATGGTAAGTACATACACTGCAATGTGCAAAAGGCCAAACTGTTAGTCCACTATGCTGTGTGTCAACACCAAATCAAGAAAAATAATAAATTAAATGCACACACTCCAAACAAGAAAATTCATCCCCAGTAGGGGCACACAACAATAAGTGGCGAGGAGGAAGGGGAAAAGACCAGAAGAGTCAGCCAGAGAGGAGGCCCTGTAGGGGGCACCGCGAGATATTACTTAGTTAGAGATGTTACTTGGATATTATTAGTCTTCAGCTCTATACACCACACTCGGGCAGCAAATGCACTAGTAAAACAGAGCAACTAACGGTTCCTACACAACACACTCAAAAGATGACTGTCGCCGTACACTGCACACCAACAAGCTCACCCACCCCCCAGGCTTGTGTGACCAGCACATGCACCAAGCCCAAGTGGCGGGGAATAGTACTAGAACTCACTACACACAGCTAGAACTGGTTGCTACCACACGACACAGGCTTGTATGACCAGCACACTCACCAAGCCCAAGTGGCATAAGTGAAGAAGAGACTTTTGGGCGTTTCTCCACCCTGGCTGGCAAAAGTAAGAACAAAATAAGCCTCGCCAAACAATAAATTCAATAAAAATCAAATAAAGAAAATAAATGATAACCAAGGGAGGAGGTGGTTTTACACATTCAAGACACACCAAATACACAAATATATGTTATTAATATAAATATGCACAAGGGAAAAACAGTGGCTACAATTGGTTCCTGCAATTGACAAACATCTCAATTAATCGTCTGTATCAAGACAGCATACACCGACTACATTTAAACCATGCTCTATATGCAGCTAAACACAGTAGAATGTTAGGATACCTTTTACAGTTTCCACAAACTCATACCATGCAGGTAGAATAAGCTTTCGGCACGTGTAACTACGAAATAAAACATGCATATTCATTACTTTAACAGTCATACATTTACGGTTTACATTCACACATAACATTTTATTAAAAACAACATTTACCTTCTTAAAATCCCCACTACACACGCCAGTGGTTGGCTATCCTTTCCACCAAAGGTAACGTGGGTCAGGACACTACAAGTTAAAGCATGCTTGCGGTTAATACATGACCATCGTTAAATATTATGAACTGCCAAGAATATATTTTTAATACCTGTGCTGCTGAATGATTGCTGTTAAGAGACTTCTATCACCGCCAGAACAGCACACAAACTTGTTTAACAGCTGCGAGATAGATGAAACCGAGTAAATCTTCATTCCGTGTCAGTTAACATAACGTAAACAGTGTAAAAAGACGTCTCTTACCCACTCTGCGATATACCCACCAGCCAAAGCTACACGCCGACAGTGCTCTCACCACTGCTGCGTTGTGAGGTTTCAGACAAAGAGTGGGCCCGCGTAACAGCTTAACCTAATCTACCTGCGCTTCCTCATCACGTGAGGCAACTAGATTTCAGGTGACTCGCTAGGTTTCGTGTGTGCCTGCGCTCTGGTGATGTGGCAAATTACGTGCCTTGGCTTCCCACTCCCACCCGTCACACATGTATATGTTTTGTTTCCATGCAGGTGTAATCTACAAACTGGCCATGTTCTGCACAGTGCTTCTTGAAACATGGCAAATATGTCCTAAACATTAAGTTACAGCCATCTCTTCAACTTCAGACACTAATATAAAGTTGCACACCTCTGCAGTCTGATCTGCAGTGAAAACATGGTGGATAAACTTCATAGACTGCAGGGATGTCAACAAGATGTTCACAGGAGATACACGTGTTTATTACTTATTATTGATGATGATGATGTAATGATGGAGATACTGTTACATGTGTGGTGAAATGGATGTATTGGGTAAAAAGAGTTAGATCAGTTGTTCTCAGAATTGTTCTGCCATTCTCCATTTCTCAATGTAGTCAATTTTCAACCACCGTTTCCCCCATTTAGGTGTTTTTTTGGCTTTTTATTTGCTTGTGTGTAGCTGTTTTAATGTACGTTGTATGGTTATTGTTATAAAAGAAAAACATTACTAAAGATAACTGTAAAGACAAATTTCTTATTTTTTTCTTGTGCCTCACCTCTTTTTCACTCCCATTTCACAAACCTTTGACAGGGTGCGGTTTGCATGTTACTCCCATATTTGGGATAATGTACAACATTTTGTAATGCTATGCCTGAAACAGGCTACTGACAACTATGAATCAAAATGAAATACTGAAAGGCTTCTGAATAGAAAAAAACGAGTAGTCCTAGGGCTTCAATCTGTCTTGTCAAATACAGATAATAGGCATCTCCGCAATAATATCATAATAGGCAATAATATCATCTCTGTGTCTTCATAAGGAGAATATGACCCTTCTTTTCACGTACATTTTGAACAGGCCATTTATAGAATTAAAGGCTATGCATAACTTACTGCAAATTCACCCACTCAGTCCATATTGTGTTTTTATGACCAGTGCGGAAGCTAACAGCACAAGGTCTAACATAATTATTACATCCTGAACGGAAGTTTAAGATCACATCGTCGGTAACATACACAGTTCAGGAGGCAGGTCATCCACAGGCCCCGCACTCACCCCAAGGGTGACACAGAATATCTCCCCATAGGCTACTGCAACGACCTATACACTCCCGTTGAGTTAGACTCACCGCAGTGCATCATGGGATCCACCCATTGCGCTATCCCAGTTCGCTACAATACGTAGACTCACTTGTATTCTAAGAGTCATGATAACTTCAATCTAATTGTTGTTCATTCAACATCCAAAATACCTGCTATTAATTGATATGAACTAACCTATATTTAGGAAATAAACTAAGAACATGATTTTTTCCTATTATAAGTATTGATGGATATATCGCTAACGAATAAGGTGAACACTTTACCTAGTACATATCCCCATCAAAAACATCCTCAGCTGAATATGTACATCAGGACAATCCTTTTTTTATCAAGAGGTTTTTGAAATGCTTTCTACATCTAGATGAACCATCATCTACCACAATATCCAATACTTTTGCATGTGTTGACAACTGACAATTTCAAGATGCACTACCTATTTCAACCTGGAGATGTAGGACATCTTAATATGTTAAACAGTATAGGTTGGAACTGTTTAACTAGATGTTTTCCTAGAACAGCGCAGGCCAAAATGTATTAGCTGTCCACTTCATTCACCCAAATACAATACAGGACAATGTTCTCTGTGGATGGAACGGAAGGAAAACTGTTTGAACAGCACATCCTATATATTTTGTAAAAGCCTATAGCCTTTAAATGTGATGTATCAGTCCACTGTATGACAGTAAAATGCAACATAAACATAACCTGCATAAAGACCTAGGTTCTGTTTTACTTGTCTTTTTGTTGGTGTTCTGTTCTTCTTGATCATCTGTCTGTTGCTCTGTCTGTCACTGTCTGTCAAATGGCACCTCAGGATCCAATGGCCTCTCACGACTTCCAGGCAATTCTTGAGAATGCTCAAAGACTTGCTGATGCCATCCATCCAAAACCAGTAAATGAAAATCTGCTTTTTTCCCCCTGACAAATAACTATCAAAATAATGCTTTAATTTGTTCATTTTTACTGTAGTAATGTTTTTAATTATCAATGCAATCTGCTCTGAAGGCTTGTACACCACACAAAATGTGTGTGTGTTTTTTTTTTACATAGTCCAAGAAAAGGACAGCGCCGAAACCAACAGGTGGGACTGTTAAGTGGAGGCAGAGGAACACTTCTGGCCAAATTGTGCGGAAGTATCCTGCTAAGGCGGCAGGATATTAGAAGTAATAATATTAATTTCCACCTACAAACCCTTCATGCACTCACAAAATCCTGTAAAAAAACATTGCATTATTATGAAATATCAGACAATAACTTGTCTAACTTTTCTACCATCAGAGACAACAATATCTCCAAAAAATGTCGTCCAAGGAAACCCAAAGCCTACACATCTGGGTGTGTTGCAAATTGTTTCATTTATTGCAGTGCTTCAATTTATTGTAACATGTATAATATGTGTTTATTAATTTTAATAATTTTCTGGACTTGTAATTACACAGAGGAAGTAACAGCTCTACAGGAGCTGCTAATGGGCATTCCTGTTCAAGATCTTCAGGATCTTCCTCACAGCATTCCCCAGAGCTGGGCTGAGCGTCAGGCCCAGAGTGCTGATAAGTGGGCTACAGCTAGACCTCAGCTAATTAAAGAAATACTGGAGGCTGAGCATACTGTAAAACAGCTGTGGTGAGGTGCAGGGACTGCTGTTCACGATTGTGTGCCACGTGTGACATGCTGTATCACAACAGCAAATTGCACAACAGGGACTCCATGTTTGAGGGCTATTTCCACCCCTTGGCCCCACACATGGTGGTAGAGGAGGAGGAGGATAGAAGAGGGTTCCGCATCAAACATGGAGGTATGAGGATAAACTTTGTAAGACAATATTGTAATGATACATGGTAGGCCATAAATATGGCATACATTTTAAGTTCTTAACTCCAGTATACATAGTTACAAATAATTACATCTCCTCAATGACTGAGGCTACCACAATTGAAAAGCAAATTAAAGTTCAGTTGTAACTGGGAGTCACATGCGCTTCCACCTCGTTGGTGCTCACGGTCCAGGACACAATGATCAATATTGAGACTTTCGGTCCAACTTTGGACTAAGGAGCAAGACCGGAGCACTCAGTTTGCAATGCTTTTAATGGTGCAGAAACAAAAAGTGACTAACGTTTTGACGGCACTGCGTCTTCTTCAGAGTCAAACAGTCAAATGTCAATGGTGTACAGATTTTAAAGAGTCATGCTTGACGGCATTGGTTCCTGGCCCAAATGGGCGTGTTACATCAATTAACATTTGGGCCAATTCAATTAACATTTGGGCCGTTGAAACGTTAGTCACTTTTTGTTTCTGCATCATTAAAAGCATTGGAAACTGAGTGCTCCGGTCTTGCTCCTTAGTCCAAAGTTGGACTGAAGGTCTCAATATTAAAGTTCAGTTGTATCTCAGTATGTACTATGTATGTAGCTGACAACAATTAAACCAACTTTACTTGACCTGACTACTAGTAATGTCCACTGATGTTTTCCATAACTTCATAATGTCATCTTTTCGTTTCTTTCCTTGCATTGTAGCTCATCTCTTGCCAGTCCAGATGATACAGCAATGCAACTGACACTTTCTGGTACAATACGAAGTGCTTATAATCATGCAAATTACACTTCTTTTTTTAATTTCAGGACGATACCAGCTGTTTTTGCCTGTGCAGAGCTGCAGTAACTGCAGCATGTCATCTACTGTTGGCCTTAGGGAGCTACTGCATGCTGGGTACTGGCCAGCCACCACCATGTACCACACCATTTATGATGTCGATCTGTTAAGGTCATTCAGAGACATTAAACAGCTCGCTCCGGGCCTGTCCAGAAAGGCATTTCTGGGAATGCTGGATGAAAGAACGAAATCATTTGGACGAGTGTCAGATGTCCTTATAGCTGTTTTTGCACAAAAATGACAATGTGTTCTGTGTGTTTTTGTTTCCAGTGGCCACAAGAAACATTTCCGGTGACAATGACGGACATAAACTTTGTACTTACTTGAACTGTTTGGTCCAGCCTAATCCTTACTCTTTAGGAATTACATTATCCCCAACCTTTGGGGGAAAAAGTAATGATATTAAACTACAATAGTATTAAAGAAACCAGATATTTGGCATTGATGTATTAATGCACGTCTTATTAGTAGCAATTTTTGAAAATATTTTCCATTACATTTAGCTGATGCTCTTACCTAGAGTGACTTACAGTTAATTACATACTGGGTACCCCGGAGCAATGTGAGGTTAGATGCCTTGCTCAAGGAATTATAAAGACCTGTGATAAAAGGCGGGTCCCGACGATCTAAGGCTTTACCTGGCATGCAAAGGTACATATATTTATTATTTTGTTTTAAGCATAAAAAACACCTGTTGTTTGACACAATGCCATGCAATGATTTTACTAAGACTGTCAAGAGGGCAGCGGAAGAGGAGAAAAGGCTGAAGGATGACATGACAACTTTCAGCATGGATGACAACATGCTGCAACAGTGGGTTGCAGAGGTGCAGCACATGCCTGATGGTAATGCTCTATTTGTGTTATCCTTGCTTACCACCATACAATTGTTCTTTGTCTATAATTCTTTTTTCCTTTTCACGGTCTACCGCCCCCAAGGTCTGATTGGACTACCACTGCTACCACATTTTTATTGCTATAGCACATACTAATGAAATGGCTTCAGTCTTTGTAGAAATATGAGTTGTATTTGTTTATAGCCTACGTGAAAGAAAATATTGATACCTTACTTTTAGACAGCAACAAAGGCCGCCAAAGAATGAGGCGGAAAATAAGAGAGGACACGGCAGCTTTCTCCTCAGCTGTGGAGGACATGAGGGCAGAGGGGTATGGAGGCCTTCCTACAGTTGAGGAGCTGCTGTCGAAGGACCACATTGCATGGCCATGGGAAACTCATGGGACAAGTAAGAACATGAGCCATGTGGGCTTTATGTTTTCTTTTTAATAATCAGTAAGATGTGATGATCTTGTTGAGATGTTTCATTTTACAGGGTTTCTTTATTTATGTCAGGATCTGATCTCATGGACAAAAAAAAAAATGTTTGACCAGGTCATGCTGGTCAAACGTTTGCACGAGGAGGAAAAGCTGCTGGTCAAAGAAATGGGCCGCCACCTATGCTCCCTCAATGGCCTCGCGCAAACCATTGCTGGGATGTTGGACAGTAAGTTCTTTAATGTATAGATTAGTCCTTACTTCTCAGCTATCAAGGTCTGTATGACAAATACAATAACATTTTTTAAATCTAATAAAAAAAAATTAAATGTGGAAAAAAATGCTATCTCCATGGTGTTTGAGACATAAGGGAATTCTCTACAGCCCCCTGGTAGATTTATTTTGGCGCTACTGGACTATAACAAAGTTTCTCATGTGTACTTCTGTCTTGTGTTCCTTTGTATGAAATGCTATACAAGATAAGATTGTTGTTATTATTATTGTTATTATCATTCTGTTAATTTTTTTTTTTTTTTGCTTTTGTAGATTCTGAGGAAGAAACTGGAAAAAATGGCTTTCTTAAGAGGAAGCAGAGGGCCTGTATGACAAATACAATAACAAGGTCTGTATGACAAATACAATAACATTTTTTAAATCTAATAAAAAAAATTAAATGTGGAAAAAAATGCTATCTCCATGGTGTTTGAGACATAAGGGAATTCTCTACAGCCCCCTGGTAGATTTATTTTGGCGCTACTGGACTATAACAAAGTTTCTCATGTGTACTTCTGTCTTGTGTTCCTTTGTATGAAAGGCTATACAAGATAAGATTGTTGTTATTATTATTGTTATTATCATTCTGTTAATGTTTTTTTTTTTTTTGCTTTTGTAGATTCTGAGGAAGAAACTGGAAAAAATGGCTCTTAAGAGGAAGCAGAGGGAAGTAGAGGGCCATTTAATAAACTCAAAAAAACAGCAGCAGCTGCCCTTTGATGGCCCTACAGATATCCAAGAAAATGAAGATGAGGAAGAGGATGACGATGATGAGGGGGATTATTCTGATGGTGATCTGTAAGAAATGGATTGTTGTTCTCTGCCTCATTTTTTTCCTTTGTCAAATTTATCACCTGCTGAGAAATGCATTAATTGCTGGTAATTGTAGCCCAATTCTTTTTCAAATTGTATTTGTTTTTTATGTTTTATTCAGAGTTGTATAATTATTGTCATCATTTAATCACTTGTTTCTGATTCTTTGTTTATAATTCTTATAAAAATAAATAGATAATTGTTTATAACCTTAATTGGACTATATTCTGACTGCTGAGGCACTGTACCCTGGTGAAGGTCAGCAAGGTCAAGGCGTCAACCCGGTACCAGGACAGCTCATTCCCAAACACCGCACTCTCCCTCATGGAATTTCTTATTGTATGAATCATACAACAAGTACCATAGTGACGCCATACAATTTCCATCTCCCACTCTTACTGTTTGTCCTGATCTGTATCACCAAACATAGGCCTACTCTTAATCCTGACAACCATCATCTTGAAATGTCAGTAAGAATTCATAGAAATAGAATATCCACTCTGTCTTAACAATATATATATTAGATGCATAATCTAGTTCAAACCAAATGAATGGTGCTGCATTCAATAAAATTTGATTTTCAGAACTAACTATGTTTGTGTGATGAAATCCTGTCCTGAATCCATAGAGCCGATCCACTTGCTTTTGTGCAACCTATGGGGGTATAACAGTTGTTTCTGGACCATAACCGCATTCAGAAACAGATGACATATTACGTGCATGTGATTGATCCATTGAGCATGTTTGAGAACAACGTCAGCAACGATGGCGGAATACCAAACTAGCATGTAGGGATGGTAGGTGAACGCCCCAAAATGGTGAAATTATAGCCCAAATATGGTAAGCAGACTCCACACAATTTTGCCCATTCTTACTTGCCAAAATATAACCAGGCTGGCCTGGGGGATGTGCAGGTTCTGATGGAGGAGATGAGGAGAGAAAGAAAGACTGTAGTCCATCAAGGTGTAAATGCAGACAAAAGCATTTCGTCTCACCTGTCTCACAGAAACAAATAAGAGTATAGCTCAATTGTTAATCTGGTTATCTTAAGACATCCCAAAAGAAACTATTTAAAAATTATGCATGAAAATGGCGCCAGGGAGCATTGGTGTACCTCAGTGGCAGTAGTAATATCTACAGTTTAATGATTAGGGCAGTCGCACACCCGCATACTGCTCTCTCTCCCTCATTCTTCTTACGGTATCCCCTTTGCAATTTACACGTACATTATTGAAGGAACTGTAAGGGGCAGTGTGGTGGGAGGTAGAGGGAGTGTGTGGTGAGCAAGGCAGAGTCTCGGTCAGAAGACTGATGTATGGAGGGAGGACACGGAGAGCAGGGTTTCGTACAACGTCAGAGGCCTTTTATTTGTTGGCTCGAAATAGTTCGGCTTGTGCGTTGATGGTATATGCAAGCATGTGTGCTATACAATTAAAAGAGAGAGAACAAATGATATAACATGAGTTACAAACAAAGTAACAAAATAAACCATAATCACAAACACTCAAACAATCATGATAATCATTGATCAAAACTTATAGTCATGATGGTCATGATTAACTAAAATGTGCTACACATAGTAAGCCAGTGCTCAAAATATCAAACAATTCAGGCAACTCAATTCAAGGCGAAACAAACAATTCTCCACATGGCATGGTCAAACAAAGCAAAGAAATCAAACTGGTCTGCATAGTTACCAAAACCACTCTAAATGACCAAAAAGCTTGAAAATAGATAAATCAAACACCATCAAAGAACATCAAAGGAAAGTAACTCACGTTAACTTGAAGACGCACACTCAAACTGGCAATCATGGGGAGAAGGTGCAAAAGGGTGCATGTCGTGTGGAGCTCAAACTTATAACCTTGAGCCCCTGCTTCAGAGCCACAGGGTTTCCCAGCAGGGCGTGGTCAGGCGGCAGGTGCGGCCCTGCCCACCTGAGTGCCAGGTGAATGCACTGCATCACCTCTGCCACACGAGGGAGCAATGCAGGGGGATTTTGTGTAGTGTATTCAGTCAGGGAGTCTTTTTCAATTATATATGAGCAATATCAACAATTATAATAATTCAGAATAGGCTAAAAGTAATTTATACATGCAAGCTGTGTCAATGAAAGACTTACTCAAAGAGCTTAGATTCCTAAGAGGCGAAACTCTGTTGTGTTATGGGAAACAGTCTATAGATGGCGCTGCGGAGCCCCGTTCGCCATTTTGGACTGAAAAGTCACGCCAGCCTAGCCCGCGCTCGAATAACTTCAAGAACGACAGAGGAGAGACAAGATGCCGAGAAAGTGGTCCATGAGAAAGCGGTGTTCTGCAATTAATTGCAACAACTACCAATCTACGTGTGATTTTGCTTTTCATCGGGTCCCAAAGGACCCACAAAGGTAATAACTTTAATATAATTAGACCTCATTAATTTCCATATACAGGGTCCCCGCGGGTCCTTAAAAAGTCTTAAATAGTCTGAAATATTTTTTTTGATTTTCAAGGTCTTAAAATGTCTTGAATTTTAGAATTGAGGTCTTAAATTTCATGTCTTTCCGATCCATCTGGTCTCGTGCTTAATTTTCATTTTAACCACCGCACCATCTGGGGCAGCACCTCGATCTACGTGTTTGAAACTTGCATCACTTAGTGACTGAAGAGGAATGCAATGGATTACGTTTGCGTAGCCTTACTAGCCTAGTTTCAAGCAGCAGAGTGAGAGTCGATTCGCGATGGGAAAGTGTGTGTTTAGTGACAGTTGGTTGGAGGACGAGAGGTATCGGGGATGGCTGATGAAAGTAGAACGTTCATGAAGCAAGGTGTACTGTGTGCCAAAAAACAATACAGCTAGGGACAATGCGTCATAAGCGCTTGATTCCCATGCTAAATCGGAAAAGCACCATGGCGGACAACTACCTTGCCTATAAGTATGTTCACCCCCACTACTGAGCCCAACACGGCCTCTCCATCCACTGAACTTCAGCCTTCAACTTCCACTCAACAACTAGCAGCTTCGCCAGGCAATGCCTTTGGCTGCTTTGCAAATGTAGACACACTCAAGGCCGAAATATTATGGGTGTTACAGACAGTTAGCCGGCACCACTCGTACACATCAAACGAGGACATTCACCTCGTTTTTAAAGCGATGTTCCCGGACTCGCAATGTGCGAGCGCCTTCACATGTGGAAGGGACAAAACCTCCTACATGGCAAGATTTGGTGTGGCCCCATTTGTCAAGAAAGAAGAACACTCCAAGAAAAGAAAATACGTTGAGGACGATCTCGGTCAGCTAAAGAAAAAGAAAAATCTTTTCTCGAAATGTGCTCATCCTTGGAGAAGGATGCAGATAGGCTGGCAGAGCAAGCAGAAAGTTCTGCTGGCAGTAAAATGGCCACACTAATCACAGAATCCAATTGTTTGAGGAAAAGAGCTAAAGATAAACGTAAAGAACGGACCGAGTTGGATGCAGAAATAGAAAAAAAGATTGCAGAATTGACAACTTTCATGAGGGCTTTCACTTTATTTTATTAGAATTTAATTTATTTGAATTATTTTCTTATTAGGATTATCTGACGAATGCCTTTTTCTCCATGTTATTCTGTTTGTAAACTGTTTAGAGTGCATATATTTCATGTGTTGGATTGCCAGGTTGGCCATAATCCAATTGTTCACATCACCGAAAGCTGAACAAGGCACTTTCATTTTTTTCATGCTATTCTGTTTGTAAACTGTTATACAGTGTATATATTTTATTTGATATGCTTCTTATGCATTGGGTTGCCAGGTTGACAATATGTATGCCTACATATCACTGAAAGATGAACAAAGGCACTTTTAAAATAAAAGAATATGTCTTTTTAACAATTGTCTTGATCATAATTCAGTAGGTCTATGCATAGATTATTCATATACTTGCATTTATTCATCCTTTAGAAAAAGGATGACTTTTTTGTCTTTTTTTTTTTTATTCCTATGTGCGGCCAAAATCTAGAAATTACCTGAAATACATGTACATATACAGTTACATCCTGGAAGAAGGAGCAAGACCGGAGCACTTTTTCAGAGAGGCTCGTTTGACTATGAAGAAGACGCAGTGCCGTCGAAACGTCAGTCTTATTGTTTCTGCACCATTAAAAACATAAACGGAGTGCTCCGGTCTTGCCCCTTCTTCCAGAATATTGAACAGTGTCCTGGACTGTGAGCACCAATCGAGGTGAAGCGCATCTGACTCCTAGTTACAGTTATACATCCACCTATACCATGTCAGGATGGAAAATCAGCTCCTGATTTGTGTCCATCTGACGAGTCTTAAGGTCTCTGATGAGCTGTTCAGCCTCACCACACCACTGTGGTGCTCTCTGTATGTATGTTTTGGGTTTTTTTCTGTCGTCATTAGGTCTTAAGTTTTCCTGTCAGAGCACTTGAAAAGGTCTTAAAAGTCTTTAAATTTGCTGCTAAGATATGTGCAGATAGATACCCTGATATAATATGCATGCAGATAATGCTGGTGCTTTGCAGAACTAGGCTGCATGAATGTTAGGCTTGTGCATCTCTGTCAAGTTTACGGTAGAAACTAATAATTGAAGGAATATTAACATAATTGATACGTGTCGAGCTAAGATATAAGTCAATTTATTTTTTTAAGTTGAGAATGTGTGTTTACATCAAGCAGTAACGTGCACATTGTCGTTCAGAAGAATAGCATGCTAAGCGGAGATTTAGCTAACTGCATTGGACTTTACTGCGCAAAGGAATGTTAACATGATTGATACGTGTCGAGCTAAGATATGAGTCAGTTTATTTTTTAAAGTTGAGAATGTGTGTTTACATCAAGCAGTAATCTGCACATTGTCGTTCAGAAGAATAGCATGCTAAGCGGCGATTTAGCTACCTGCATTGGACTTTATTGTGCAAAATAATAAGTGCGTGTGCGCGCGTTTGTGTGTGGCCTGTAATTTGCAGTGGGTCCAGAATCTGAGGAATGCGTCTCTTCGTCCAGTACCCTCAGATCAGCTGCATCGGACTTACAGGGTGTGCAGTGCCCACTTTCACCGCATATTACAGATGAAGGACTTCACCACCTATGTTATCTATGCTCTTTGACTTACTGCTCCTAAATAGATTAATTAGACCAATACTATACTAGACTGACACTAAATTAATACATTCAACAAATACATTCAGGGTCATATACATCGTATGCAGTGTTTGCAGCAGTGCGCGCGTTTGTGTGTGGCCTGTAATTTGCAGTGGGTCCAGAATCTGAGGAATGCGTCCTTTCGTCCAGTACCCTCAGATCAGCTGCATCGGACTTACAGGGTGTGCAGTGCCCACTTTCACAGCATATTACAGATGAAGGACTTCACCACCTATGTTATCTATGCTCTTTGACTTACTGCTCCTAAATAGATTAATTAGACCAATACTATACTAGACTGACACTAAATTAATACATTCAACAAATACATTCAGGGTCATATACATCGTATGCAGTGTTTGCAGCAGTAAGCAGGTAACAGAACTGACCAGTGCATCAGGGCCGTCGTTAGGTATGTAGAACATTCGGGGCTATAGCCCAGAATACCGATCCCCCCCCCCCCCCCCCCCCCCCCCCAAAAAAAAAACAAAAACGCACGAGTGCTGCGGGCTATGCTACGTTTGCTAGTTTTACTATACGATAAGATACATCTTACCTACGTAGCAGCTTTGTTGTGGGCAAATGTTTACTCGTGTTATGTCCATTATTTTAGTTATGTGTCGTTAGTCGCGTTATGTCCAACATTGTAGCAGCTAGCTTTGTAAATCTTATTAGCCTGGGTCGTCATGGCTGGGTCGGCACGGTTTGACCGATATCTTTTGCATTTTTTGCCCAAACAACACGAAACTTGGCACTGCACACACTGGTAACATTATGATGACGCCGTCCAAATTTGAGATAAAGCGGATGAGTGGTTCAAGAGTTATGCGTGGAAGAGACGTTCCTTGCATTAAAAGATAATAATAGAAAGATAGAAGTTGACTACAGCGCCCCCACCTAGCGTAGCGGAAAGGGCCGGGTCTCTGGCCGAATCCGCTTAGACGAACTGCATGTGAACAGGGACCAGGGCCTGAATTTCGTTTTTCAAAATGGGGGGGAATTCCCCCCCTAAATGACTCAAATGGGGGGGATTTAAACAGTTTGGGGGGGGGTTGTCGTTTTTGGGGAACGATTTTTGCGGGCTTAAATCATCATATTAATCTTATTTGATGTCTCTAAATAGGCCCATAGGCCCAGTATTGTCATACAAAGTGCAGGTAAACACAAGTTGTATTACCACCAGCTGTCAAAGATAGAATGTATTGTTCCGTTTCAAATTCAGGGTAGTAAACCACTACATAGATTTTAGTATTAAATTTGTTTTAATCATATACATAGTAGAGGATCCAGCAGGTTTATAGTATGAGTTGCTGTGTCTTATTTTAGAGGTCAGGTCATCTTTTATCCGTGACATTGGCTTTTAACTTACAGAAATCATTCTTCTATTCTCACATTTAATTTCATAAGTCCTGTTTGTCATCTACAATTAAAATACAAGAATGCTTTCAGAATATTATTCAATATGAATGAATTCATACATTTCCTGTCCACATTGTGTTAGCAAAGCAGCCTGGCTGAAATTTATCCCTGCGCTTCAGAGGAGATTTCTCTAAGACTGCAAGGGAAGCTCTGCTTCCCCTAAAATGTAAAAATAAAATTGTAATGGTCAATGTTTACAAAATGCCTTAAAACATGTTCATTTCAAATTGTTAATAATTAATTAATTGTTAATAATAGGCCCATTATCACAAATCAACTGAGTTGGTGTTGTTAACTTAGCATTCCACTTTGTTCTCATGACCTATGGCCAACGCATTTCCTCATAGACGTCCAGCGTCAATGCACTTCAATGGGCCAGCACGGACCCCTAATTTTCTATGCATGGAAACTGGATGGTCATTGGAGAAATGTCATATTTTTTCTCCCGTGAATGGAATGGTGGGCGGAGTTTTGATGGTGTGGACTTCAAGCAGTCCCCGTGTTGATTGGTGAACCTCTGAACCAGTTTCGATTGGCTGGTGTCTTTGATACATAGACTGTCACTTGGCTGCTGGAGCTCAGTCCCATCGCGCATGTTGCATGCTTGTTCATTTCTTACACTGTATATAAATCACACTCACTCTTATTTCCGGTTTGGTTTATTACAATTTTCTTGTTCGTTTTTAATTTCGTTTCGTTAGAATCATACTGTTAGGTAGGTTGGCGCTAGTGCTACTTAACTAGCCCACTAGCTCTCCTGAACTAGCCCGCTAACGCACCTGCACTAGCCCACTAGCAGAGCACTATGGCAGACCATTTTCTAGAGAAGGAGCGAAGGGTAGAATTAACGTAAAAGTAAATGGACAAACTTTATGATTAAGTTGGCAGTGAGCTTCCCCTCTTTGGAATACCAGCATCCGCAACTGCTGCGCTTCTCCTGCACGCTAGCCGTCTCCTCAGAACTGTTAACTGCATCATCACTCACACTATTCCACCTCTGTCAAGAGCAAAGTAAAGCTATCTAGGATCATTAATCAAGCAAGTAAAATAATTGACAAACATCAAACCCAGCTCTCTATATTACACACCCAAGCAGTGCAAAGAAAAGCCAAGCACATCATAGCTGACCCCACCCACTCCCTGTACGAGGTTTTCCAGCTATTACCACACTGTAAACCCAGAAGAGTTAATACAACTCAAAACTTTTGATGTAACTGATTACGTCAATAGTTTTGAGTACATTAACTATACATTTTAATTAAAGTTAACTTTAAAAGTTTAAGTACATGAGCTGTATTCTTTAAGTAAAGTTAGCTTTAAAACTAAGAGTACATAAACTGTGTTCATTAACTTAAGATAGATTTAAATATAAGAGTATATGAACTTTGGCTAACGACAAAGATAAAGCAAGCTATGCAGCAATGACTGCCGGTGTTCTGTCATTCTGTCCTACATTGTCAGAAAATCCTACGGTAGGATGTCTCGACAGACATAATCTGTCAGATTGTCCTACATTGTCAAAGCATCCTACGGTAGGAGGAATGACACTATCAGACACGTCTTTACCATAACATGTTTTAGGATAGGCTACCTACCCAACATTTAAGGATAATGTAGACTTCCGAGTATTATTTTAGCCAACACACGAATGCAGGACGTCATGAAAATTCAAGTTTACCAGCAATTTAGTCTACGTGATACGCAGGTAGTATACCCACCACGCCACCAGTTTGGCGTCTTCTATACACACCTAAATACATGATTTGCGAAATGAAAAGTTGAAAAGTTAAACTGTTTAGGGAAGATATTTTTTGTATTTCAAGACTCGCTCATTTTTTTAAATCAGAATTATATTACATTGTGTGGTTAATATTGAATTTACGTCATTAATCTACCCCGCTTGCTCTGCAAAGTTTTAGTAACAGCTGATGTAGGACAAAATGATGTTTAAATGGCGGGAAATGGAGTATCGTGATCTGCTCATGCGCGCGCATGTGCCGTGGGTGTTTGTAGGATAAAATGATAGGTAGGATAGAATGATAGAACACCGGCTGGACTGCCTATAACAAATTAAATCAAATCCAGATCAGTGTATTAGACGTTTTATTTAAGTAGTGCACCTTCGGAAGTTCTGTTATTAGCACCGATTAAACCTAAAGAGTTTACAAACTTAAATATGTTGGTTGTCAGAAATGGAACTGCAAATCAATACACAGTATTCTGGTGTAGCCTTTTCATAAGGTTCTCAATCATTATCAGTGAGTGAAAACAGACCTTCAGTAACAGTTTTTCAGAAATCAGAATAACTTCAATTTAATAAGCAGTATAAAAAAAACTATTCCGGTGTTCCGCCAGATTTTCCTACTTCCGCGAAACGTCCTACCCACGTTCTACGGTAGGAAGAAATGACAGCTATATCCGCAGAGAGTTCCTACCTTGTCAGAAAGTCCTACCACCCGTGTCCAGTGTCATTTTAAAATTCCTGCTCACTATTTGATCGGGGTTTGATGTGTTTTTTTTCTCTGCAAGTAGGATACGAGGATTGAAATCATGGAATGTGTCCCCAGCAACTAAAATAATACTACTCTCGTTTCAATGCAATTGCGTGTGAAGCTTAATTGTGGATGTGCAGTGCTGATTTAATTTTGCCGTCTTCTTTTTAGATACATGAAATAACGAGTGCAAATGATGACGTGTAAGGTTTGATTGATTGAAAATGACTGAGAATAAAAATAGTATGGTACATTTCTAGGTACAATAGGATTAGGTACATTTCTATATACAGGTAGGCAGGTAGGAGAAATGATCGTCAGAATATGGTAAGGTAGGTAGGTAGGAGTTTCTGACAGTTAATGAACCCGTCAGAATGTGCTTCTTGGCTGCATGATTCAAGCAATTCAAATGACCCCTTTAAAATAGGCCTACTATTCCACATTATGCAGCTAGGTCGTTCCGACAATTGAAATGATCCCGTCAGAATATGCTTCTATGTTGATATGAAGGTAGGCGTTCTGAGAATTAAAATGAACCCAAGGCCTTTATCGTGAACAACTACAAAACAAATGTATTTTTTATTTATTTAGACATTTTTGTACATTTATTATTTTTATATATTTTATTCACAAAAGAGAGACTATTTTATTCACATTTTGCACACTTGAACTCAGACAGAGGGTCGCTGTAGTTAACACAGGTGAAATGGGCCCACCGCAGGCATGTTCCACACTGCACCTACACAGACAAGAGCAGTACAAATGTATAAACAATACAAATCGAATTTATTCTAAAATAAATATTTATTTAGCACTCTCAACTACTTCTACATTTGAAATGATTCTTATAAGATCATCTTTAGCCTACCATTTTTGTCACACTTTCTTCAGTGTCCAGCATGCTGCACACTAAGCAGTAGTCTTCTGCATTGTCTAGGAAGAAGTACAGGAAGAATAAGTAAAAGTGGAGCTGACATGAATGTCGTTGCTCTTGGTAAATTCAGTTATGATTTACGTCTATTTACAGACATACATCCTCAAAAAAACAAAATACCAAATACACAATTATTGTCCAAAATATATCAAGGATGTACGGAGTGGACCATATATATTATCCATGACCGTATGGTGGACAAGGCTTTGGAAAAAAAAAAAAAAACTGGGGGCACAACACAAGCATGATCACACTTACTCCGTTGTTGTAGTAGAGCACAGGCTATCTCCAGTCTGTATGTAGCCACAGCCTCAGCTGTGGTGAGCACGTCTGTAATGACCCCCGTCAAAACGAATTTCTCTGCAAACTAAAATACATCTTTTTTCACATAAATTTGAAAATAACAAGGATTCTCTGTTAATTGCCACCATTCCAAACCAATACCTTCAGCACCAAAACGCCACAGCTGCTGGAGTCTTCTTGATTATTATGTGGCAGAGTGTTCATGTCCCATGACTCTGCTGGCCTCCCCATCATTTTCAGAAAGTTCCTGGTTAAAACAAAATCAGAACCACATTACCATCTACTCACATATGTCCGTCTTGTGACTCTTAATAATAATAATAATAATAATAATAATAATAATATGATAATAATAATAATAATAATCACAAATACCTCCAGTTGCGGAGAACTTTTCGGCCATACATGGCCTCATTACCCAGTGGATCAATCAGCACCAGGGTCCTTGCGGCGAAGTTGACCATCTTAAAAATATATCATAGCAATTCACGTAAGCCGTACAGCATGTAAAAAACAAAGGTCTGCCTAACAATATGTACTGTAAACCAGAGTTGTATAAAGTAGAAGTAGAATTACTGTTTTGGATGTAATTACAACACTGGTAGTATGGTATTATGCAGTTGCAACTGCGTAGTACCGTACTACTTGTGTTGTAATTACATCCAAAACAGTACTTCTACTTCTACTTTATACAACTCTGCTGTAAACACATACCACAATAATCCAATGTGCTGAGACATTCACTGGACACAGCCAACATTTCTCATGTGGAAACGTCATCTGTAGGATGTGTAAAAGCAAGTTATTTACTACGCTTACCTTAAAAATGTATGTGATACTAACTTCATAATACATTCATTACCTTTTTAAGGCTACGGTACACCCCTGAAAATAATGATGAACCCACCACTGCATCCAAATGGAACACAGGAATCTGTTAAAAGCAAATCCATGGAACACGCACGCACGCAGACACACACACACACACACACACAATTTTACAGCATTTAAGGGGGCTTCCCTATTCCCCTGAGCTAATGGTTTTTCAATTTTCTATTTAAATTCCATAACAGTCATCATATGTTTATGCTTGGATTTTATCATGTAGAACAGAAGGTAAAAGCCCCAATATTTTACAGTGATCTATCTCCAAAAAACATGGTTGTATAACAGCATTATCCTGGCTGTATAAAAATAGGTCCATGTATCACAACCTGGAATACATAATTCTTACTTGCCTTGTGTTCCTCAATGGTGCAGTGGAGGTATGCATCAGTTACCTAAAATGTTAGCAAAGGAATGTTAACAGATCCTAATGTACACCATTTTACAAGAAACTAGTACATGTACTTATTAACATGCGTTGGCACAGGTGGTCTCTTACACACTCAATGATAACTTTTATACAAATTTCTTTGACACCATCTAACCATCACTGAACAGTTTTTTGTCAGTCTGGCCCTAGTATAGTGAATTCAGAAAAATACTTTGAACTGAAACTAGTAATTACAACTCTCACCTCATCTGACCTCCACTGGGTACCCTGTAAAGTCCTGAAAGATGTGTCATATAGTTTGTATGGGCCGATGACTGCCTCCACACGCCCATCATCATTGCCCGCCCAAAGCCTTTTTACGAGGTCTCTGGTTGTGGTAGGTGGAGTGCTTGGTGGACTTTTAAGAAGTCCACCCTCAAGTGGGCTCTGGGGTTGGACTGGAGTGGAAGGCGTACATTTTTCAGAAAAATGTATGACTAATGGCCTCACAACAGTTTCTCTCTCAGGCCTCCAGTAAGGTTTTATATTGCACAGCTCTATATTTTTTCTGCGCTTTTTTGGCGTAGGCAGCCATCTGCTTTTCCTGGCTCTGCCTAACGTTTTCCTCAACAGATGTTGCCATGTGCCCTTTAGCCTCATTTTCTGTAGCACAGAACTGACTGTAGTCCATCTCCTCTGCCAGTCCAATCGTTGAAAGCTATAATTGTTGTTAACAATATCAACATAAAGATGACATCCATTACTTTATAGTATATGCAAAAGCATTTTGGACAACACATGATTGTGTACAGTAATGCATATTTGGCATGGTAGCTGGCTTTGGTCTTGGGGTGACATAAGTGGAGATCATGTGTAATGATGTCCACTCACATCCCCTATGGGTATAATAGAGGGCTACGCCTAAGGTAGGACAGCCATCAATCACTCCACAGGCTACTCAACAACTATATATCTAGCCTAACAAACAGCATTTAATTACATCTCACCAATATTCCAAACACTCACCGGTAACTCAGTGGGCACCTCAGATGGGAATCTTGCTTCCCTTCCATACATTAATTGAAAGGGACTATACTTTGTGGTACTGTGCACTTTCGAGCGTATAGAAAAAAGCGTGGCATCCAAAAAAACATCCCAGTTGCTCTGCTGGTCATTGACCAATTTCCTGAGCGCTCTAAATACAGGCACAGTAAACGCACAAAAGAAATAAATCATTTCCAACGCACAATAGTAAAACAATACAGAAGTGGTATTTATACAACATACAAGGTCAAGGGAGTGTTCATATAACATACAAGGTCAAGGGAAGGTTTGTAAGTCAGTGAAGATTTGTATAAATAGGATCCAGTTTTTGAAAACAGTACTTGTACTAACAGTACTAACATGTATTTTTCTCAAAACAAAGACAAACGCTTTTTCAATGCAAAACAACTTAGAATCAAGGACATAGACAATAGCATATAGCACAGTAGGGGGAAATCAGGACTGTTCTTACAGCATTGCCTGAACAGGGACTTGAACCCTGGACCCTCAGATTGAAAATCTGACACTCTACAGACTGAGCTATCCAGGCTGCACTGTATGTTATGTTATTGTGTGTCCGTGATTGTAAGTCACTTTGGGTTTAAAAAGCGTCTGCCAAATGCAGTGTAATGCAACCAACGAACGCCAGTTTTGCTGCTTGGAAGGGGATAAAAGTGAGTGAAACATCGATGACTGGTGGTCCCCAGCTGATGACCCGTTCCTGCCCATAGGTGTGTAGGGGAGCACACTTGCATAGAGTGCACTGGGTGAGGTGCGTCAGGCAGAAATGCCCAGCAGGCATACCAACATCCTGTATCTTCAAAAAATAGCCTTTCATACAAATGCACAGATGCATAAACAAATATGTAGTCAAGGAAACATGGCAGCGTTACAAAGTTACATTGCAGTTTTGCCTACCAGAGGTAAAGCTTTCACTGTTCAGCTGTTTGTATCTCATTAAATTGTGCAACATAGTGTTGCATTGCATTGCATTGTGAAGACGCTGTGATGCCCCACTTGCTTTCACATTGTAGCGAACCATTCTACTCTATCAAATCGTTCCCAGGGGGGCAAACGATACACATTTAGTTTGAAAAAACCTAGGTGAAAGCGCCCTTAAAATGCTGCCTGAGGGGTGTAGAGGGGAATTTAGAAAAAACATTTTAAACCGTGATACCTACAGGAATTGGGCCAAATATTTTTTTGAAAACCATTGTAGAATTTTACATGATTTTCTGTATTCTGTCAAATAAATAGCTTTAAAATGTACCCTGATTTTCTCTCTGTGCAGTGAGGGTCTGTGTCCAGACTTCTATCTTAACCAACAAAAAACACAACGCAACCTAAAGGTGATTAGGGACTTTGGGTGTAAAGTCAAAATCCACCAAAAATATAACACCATATATTGATTTTACACCTAAAATATAGCACAAACCTCTTGGTGTTGTCATTTGTTTTTTCATCCAAGCCATTGGTCTGTGGATGATATGCTGCTGTCACAGACCTCTCAATTTGCAGCACTTTGCAAAGCGATGTATTGAGCTTAAAGACAAAGAATTATTAAGTAACACCCAGACAAAGATATGCTTGGCTCAGATTTCCCAAACAAGACCCATTTCTGATTTGTGGGCTTACTTCATTGACAAATTCTCGGCCTTGGTCAGACAAGAGCCTTTTGGGGCAGCCATGCCTGTAAATCATTTTGCACAGATTCTGTGCAACCTCTGCAGCTGATTTTGAAATGAGTGGATAGGCCTCCACCCACTTTGAAAAATAATCTGTTGCTGTAAGGATATACTGGTATCCGTTGCTCGTCTTAGGCAGGGGACCAGTGAGGTCAATCCCCACCAGCTCCCATACAGCAGACACCTGATATGGAAATAAAATAAATCTCTGCATGGATACACTCATTAACCTTGATAGGTGACAAGTTGTTTTGGTCCATGGCACTTTGGCCAGCGTCATTTCTGGGTCATTTCGGCCCCAACTTCAGTCTTTTCAGTACAGTCAAAAATTAATAACACATTTGACGTGGGACAGAAAACGACTAGCAACCTCTGATATACACATTGCAAAATTCATATACACATTGCATGGCCAATAAATAATAATAAGTCACACACTCTAATTTCTCTTTTGTTAGACTGCCTTTCATTGGAACTTTCTTACCTTAATGCACTGTAGCGGTTGTATGGCTGTAAGGGGCCTGCCCACCTTCTGGCATGGGCCACATTCCTGGATCTTCAACACATACAATGACATAATTCACAGAAGAATAAGCATCACCAGTGCACCATCAGTCCTTATTACTGCATGCCATGAATTTCAGTAACAAACAGTAATACATACCCATTTTTCAATGTCCACTGACATGCCATACCAGTAAAATCTTGAGCAAAGGGCCATTCTGGTTTTATGCATGCCAGTGTGCCCCCCAATGGGAGCTGAATGGAACTCATCGAAAAGCCTCCTGCTTTCCTCTCGTGTCCCAATTACCCTCCTTGTACCCACAAAGAGGTCGCCATCTACATTGCATTAAGTATAAAATTAATTACAAGGCTTGCACTGACATCACTTACTAATGCATTACACATCAATTTTGAATACTAACTTTTCAATGTGAATTTGGAGGCATATCGCCGCAGGTTTTGCCTTTTGGTCTTGTCGTAGGCTGCAGGGTATGACCCTGCAGTCAGCAGTGAGAAAACGAGACGATATTTCTCTTCCATGTCTGCAAAGACAAAAACAGTTGTACACCTACAAGTCTCTTCAGGTATAGTGTGTAGTGTATGGAGGTAGGTTATGGCACGGCAAGTAATAAATATTTGTTATCAATCAAATTAACTTACAAAAGGATGGTGATCGCAGAGACGGTTGAATAGAAGAGACGCTACGAAGTTTCTCTTCAACCGTCTGCTATCACCATTAGTCGTAAGCATAACCGTTAGCATAACCTACTTTTTGCTGTAATAGCAACAGGACACTTTGACATTTGGTATGGTGTGAAGATCTGAAACAAAATGTAAAAAGTGGCTAACCCCTTCCTAGTTCCCTCACCCCCTCTAGTTACAATGCATAATATTTGTTTAACCTCCAATTATCCAAGATAACCGCTAGTTATTGCAGACGTGTTCCAAACGAAACTTTTGCACATCATAACTTTTCGATATCAAAAGTAGTCAGCACAAACTATTTGAGTTGAGCAAAGATCTAAACAACACTCACACAAAAGTTCTAGACATCGTTATTTTGTCATTAAAAAGGAAAATACCGCATACCCAAGTGTCTGTCTCAGAAAGTCCTCGGTAGACAGCTGATCGGTAGGATAAAACTCGTACCAAGTTCCTCGACATGACGTAATGTGTTTTGCGCATGCGCAGTGTAGGTCGGTAGGATGTTTTCATGGGTAGGGAAAATTCTCAGAACACCGGCATTTGTAAACACGTGTTTGCTGTAACTAAGGACACAGTTGCATGTGAGCTGATTTGAAGAAAGAACGTTGTTAGTTCAACAACAAATCGTTCTTTAAAGCAAGTAAGCACGATTTCATTTTCTGAATACATGTGAATGTATGTGTGAGTTCCTTGGGATATTCCAAACTGAAAGCATACGTCAGGCCAAACAACAACATAAATGCCTCAGAAATGCATAGATGGTAAAAAATCTCTCCGTCTTATCCCAAATTCTCCGCCATTTTCTGATTCTGTTCTAACCGGTTCTACAGACAGTAGAAGTGCCGGTGTCCAACAATGCCAACGTCAAGGTACGGCGTGCTTTCTATGTAGGCTAAAGTTATTTCATGTCATAGGGACGCTAAAATGAATGAGCGTCTATGGAATGCTAAAGGCTACTGAGCACTTTCCGGGGTTTTTTCGACCCATGGGTGTTTCAACTTCCGCAACTGTTCCTGCCTCCTTGGTTCTCACGTCCTGCTACAACGTCCATGACGCCAGACTTCACGTCTGAATGACACTAAACCAGTGGAGATTTCTCTAAGACTGCAAGGGAAGCTCAGCTTCCCCTAAAATGTACAAAAAATGTAATCAGATGTTTACAAAATGCCTTAAAACGTGTTCATTTCAAACACCAGTTTGTTAATAATAGACCCATTATCACAAATCAACTGAGTCTTTACTTAAAGAATACAGCTCATGTACTTAAACTTTTAAAGTTAACTTTAATTAAAATGTATAGTTAATGTACTCAAAACTATTGACGTAATCAGTTACATCAAAAGTTTTGAGTTGTATTAACTCTTCTGGGTTTACAGTGTGGTAATAGCTGGAAAACCTCGTACAGGGAGTGGGTGGGGTCAGCTATGATGTGCTTGGCTTTTCTTTGCACTGCTTGGGTGTGTAATATAGAGAGCTGGGTTTGATGTTTGTCAATTATTTTACTTGCTTGATTAATGATCCTAGATAGCTTTACTTTGCTCTTGACAGAGGTGGAACTGAACCAGGATGAAATATTAAAAGTAAGAATGGATTCAATAAGTGATTTGTAAACATCTGTTAAAATGTCCTTTCTGACATTAAAGTCTCTGAGTTTGCGCAGCAGGAACAAGCATTGTTGTGACATCTTGTACACTGAGCTGGTGTGCTGAGAGGACAGACACCCGTCAATCTCCATGCCCAAGTACTTGAAGGCTTCTACCTGCTCCACTGTCTGCCCATTCAGTACCAGGGGTTCAGAGTAGGGTGAGGGGGATTAGATGTCCCCCATAGCACAGCTCCTTGGTCTTGGAAACATTCAGTTCCAATCTGCTCCAATCTGCTGTTTCCTATCCAGCTTGTTAAAATGTCCGCCTGATCCTTATATAGTGCAAGGAAGTTTGCATCACTGCAACCAGGGCCACATCATCTGCATACTTAAAAAGTGAGAAGCCTTTGTTATTGCATGCAACGTTCGCGTAAATTAAAAATAGAATAGGGGATAAAATCTATTACTACATTACTTGTATATGGTTGTGCAGAGTCCAGGTGCTGGCTTACAGTGTCCAGTAGGGTTAGACAGGCATCCTCCACTCTGCACTTTGCTTTATAGGCAAACTGGTATGCCCATGTACACTTGAATCCATAATCTGCTGATAGGACCATTGGCCTGTTACCTGCTAGTCAATAATACATTAAATCATAGCTAATCTTAAGCTTTCCAAAAATATCTAATTTAGGCAGAGCAGTCTCCATATTACACCCTCAAAATTAATGACTAAGATTTGCTTGTCAATATATGCCAATAATACATTAAATCACATCTACTAATCATAAGCTTTCCTAAAATATATGACTTAGGCTACTTACCCTGCTCTAAAAACTACTGACTATGATTTGCTTGTTAATATACGATGAATGTCTAACGGATGAATAGTCACATTTACTCATCATAATAACTTGGTTTGTTTTGTATTTTGATTTGTTTGCACATCAGGGCCACCATAATAAAACACATTTACTCATCATAAGCTTTCCAAAAAATATAATTTAGAATACTTGATTTAGAATACTACTGATCCATGTCCATGTTACACCCTAGAAACTACTAAGATTTGCTTGTTGATATGCACTTTAATGTTTAATGTCCTGTCCTGACACTTTAATATTTGAATGTATAATGTCTTTCTTTAATGTTGTCCTGTCTTGTCTACACATGGGATAGTAAGAAACGTAATTGCAATTCATGTCTAGCACATGTGAAGAATTTACAAATAAGGCTGACTGACTAACATATGGCTAACACAGCTACCCATGTGTGCGAAAACTCATCCTTTTTCATGTTAAGTACTGTGCACAACTAAATGACTCATTTTTAAAACAAAACTTACCTTTTATAGAATTTCCATACATCAATGCACTGGGACCTCACATGATGGACTACAGTCTTGTTTTCTCTCCTGATCTCCCCTGCAACTTCCTCCATCAGAACCTGCACATCCCCCAGGCCAGCCTGGTTATATTTTGTCATAGCTGAATAAAGCACAATTAAGAATGGACAACATTAAATCATCAGTAACACTATTGATACCATCAGTAAAAGTAGGACAGCAAGTGTAAGCACAGGATAGCAGGCAAACAGCACAGGGCAGTGCCACTGGACAGTAGGTGGAAGGCACAGGAAAGCAGCACCCCGAAGTAGCAAGGTGTGCAGTACACCTAAGTGGCGCATGTCACCAACAATGTTTTTTTCTTTTTTTGCCTCTCCATACCATAACTACCCAAGAAAGACTCTAGCTACCAACAAGCAAAATGTTCTTTTAAAACCTCACCTGCTCCCATGTATAAGGGCCATACATGTTGGACTAGAGTAATTCTTGCTTTCTTTCCACTGGTCTGCATCCACAGCTCAAAGGTGTGACAGCTCACACCTTCTCTTAAGCCAGGCCCAGTCTCTTTAAACTGTTTTGGCTTTGATGGACAAAGCACAATCAATATATGACAACATTTGCATCAAATCTAATGTGTATGAAACTAGTGTTTGAAGTGAAACAGTGAGTGATTAGGCTCTTATTCATTCGTATCCAGTATATGACCAGATACATCGTATTGCATGTTAGCCACACCAAAGTGATGGTGTGGTGAGTCTGCTTAGTGTATTTGGGCTATAATTACACCAACACTGAAAATATTTCATTTAGCCTAGGCAAACACAATGCTACTAAAACATGGGACTACTGACCTAATTTACTGCTAATTAATTACTGCATGGCTTTTATTAACATAATGTTTTAAAGGGCATAGTAGTGATTGTAAAGTATAGCAACACAATAACGCACATTTATGATTTTGCCTCAGCATATTGTGGAAAAAGACATGTCATCAGCACCTATACGTCACATGCCATTTTGCCATTAATTGATTCAAAATCAGAATCAAAATATGGAGTCCTCCCACCGTGTTAGTGTTTTCCACAATCATCGTGGCATTTTGGAACAGAAATAGCACAAAAAATCCCTGTCTCACCCCCTGGTGGTAAAACTCTGTTTTCCTGATATGCTAATGAGCTTCTGTGGCCACTACGACCCATGTTAGGCTAAGTAAATTGGCCAAATATGAAGGCATTTTAGCCACTGCATTCTTTTCAATTAGGTGCCACTTTAGTCAGTACGTGCACATGGTACGATCGGATTGGATTGTGATTGGTTTGGGTGTTGCTACCCAACGGGTGGTCTGTCCCAAAATCCAAGTGCACACGGAGTTTGTGTAATCGGATAATGGTCAGAGACCTGGCCCTTTCCGCTATGCTAGGTGGGTGGTGTTGTAGTCAACCAGTGGTGTTATAACTACTATCGATCTATTATCATCTTTTAATGCAAGGAACGTCTGTTCCACGCATAACTCTCGAACCACTCATCCGCTTGATCTCAAATTTGGAGTGCGTCATCACAATCACTGCGTTCACATGGTGGGATTGGTTTGGTTTGGGTGTTGCTTCCCAACGGGTGGTCTGTCCCCAGATCCTTGTTCACATGCAGTTCGTCTAAGCGGATTCGGGCAGAGACCCGGCCCTTTCCGCTACGCTAGGTGGGGGCGCTGTAGTCAACTTCTATCTTTCTATTATTATCTTTTAATGCAAGGAACGTCTCTTCCACGTATAACACTTGAACCACTCACCCGCTTGATCTCAAATTTGGAGGGCGTCATCATAATGTTACCAGTGTGTGCAGTGCCAAGTTTCGTGTTGTTTGGGCAAAAAATGCCAAAGATATCGGTCAAACCGTGCCGACCCAGCCATGACGACCCAGGCTAATAAGATTTACAATGCTAGCTGCTACAATGTTGGACATAACGCGACTAACGACACATAACTAAAATAATGGACATAACACGAGTAAACATTTGCCCACAACAAAGCTGCTACGTACGCAACAGAAGACTACAGCACTGCACACATATGCCTACAGTGCATACAGACGACACGTAGGAGACTGAACTTTTCACCTCTCATTCCGGTTATTCCACATCGCAAAACAGTGGCTAAAGAAAATCTTACAAGTCAGTCAGTGCAAATGTATTTACATAGCCTCCTCCTTTCACCTGATATTATTACCCACTTAAACAATA
Organism: Setipinna tenuifilis; assembly: GCA_030347295.1. Taxonomy (NCBI): domain Eukaryota; kingdom Metazoa; phylum Chordata; class Actinopteri; order Clupeiformes; family Engraulidae; genus Setipinna; species Setipinna tenuifilis. Next base: position 35,043,812 of record CM059266.1, on the reverse strand, counting down.
AGGTGGTCTAAACAAAAACGTAATACTCTGGCACATCTTCTATGGGCTCTGCACTGTTCCTACTAAATAAAGACAATAAACAAACTTTCTGGCGGCATACAAACATGGTGTTCCAGGAGTTTGACGCATTCGCGTACGTGTTGTGCATTCTGCTGTGTTAGAAAGTCCGTATGAAGGAACAAACGTTCGTTTTCGTTGATACATGCGCAATACCTGAAACCAATCCGATCCCCGTTCACATGGCAGTCGAAGTGGTTTGGAAACAGCCCAGGCCTGGCGTCGCAATTGGTTTACAAAAACCAATTCCAAACCAAACCAATCCCCGTTCACATGAAGCCGGTACGATCCCAAACCAGTTGCAATCGGTTTCGACTTGTCCATGTGAACGCACTCAATGTTACCAGTGTGTGCAGTGCGTGTTGTTCGGGTAAAAAATGCCAAAGATATCGGTCAAACAAGCTTGACAGCCTTTTGTCTTGTGTCGCTCTGGCCGTAGCCATGACAACCCAGGCTGATAGGATTTAGAACACTAGCTGCTACAATGTTGGACATAGACTAATGACATAACTATAATAATAGACATAACACGAGTAAAAATTTGCCCACAACAAAGCTGCTACGCAGGTAAGATACGCAACAGCAAACTACAGCACTGCACACATATGCCTACAGTGCATACAGATGACACGTAGAGGAGACTGAACATTTCACCTGTCATTCTGGTTATCCCACATCATAAAACAGTGGCTAAAAAAGTCTGTCACTTAGTGCAAATGTATTTATATAGCCTCCTCCTTTCACCTGATATTATTACCCACTTAAACAATAAGGTGGTCTAAACAAAAACACTGGCACATCTTCTATGGGCTCTGCACTAGTCCTACTAAATAAAGACAATAAACAAACTATCTGGTGGCATACAAAGATGGCGTTCGAGGAGTTTCACGCATTTGCGTACACGTTGCGCATTCTGCTGTGTTTGGACAAAAAGCGTTTTTGGTTTCGTTGATACATCCGGTCCCATGCACAAGGCGGCACCAAGCGGCTTAACATTGGCCCAACCTCCTGCTATGTCAGTATTGGAGTGGTGCAATCTATGTAAACATGAATTCATTGATAAATACATTTATACTTTTACCGCTGAATTGTCTTGTGCCTGATCATTTGCCTTATTTATATGTAGTTTACATCATTTCAGTCAAACTACACACCATATAATCATCTTATTACAACCATTTTCTGGGCAAGCAGACATTCCAATATTGTCTTATCAATACTTTTGTTCAGTTTATTTGCATTTTACAAAGACAGGGCTGTGTAAGACAGTGCTTCCTTTGAATGCGCTTTGTGAGTGCAGATGTTGTGAGATGAGTTAGAAACAGCTTAGAATCAGACTATTGGCTACTGACCTGTGGTTAATGCATGCTTTCAGCCTGTGGATCTTGCCCTTCTGACCTCTCTTGGTCACAGTCACAATCATGTCTCAGACGCTTCCAGACACCACATTAATTTGGAAGTTCTGGGACACCTAGAAAGACCAAACAGCCACGAGCTAGCAAAGTTATCAATAGACCTACATCAAAAGTAAAACAATCGGATCAGATGCTGGGCAGTAAACGGAAAATATTACATGAATTCGGTGTGTAAAACCGTGGCGAATGTTATTTTGCCGGGACATTGGGAACAGGAGGGGCTTAAAAATGTCCCACTTGCGAAGGTGCGAAAATGGCCTATTTTCTTTTATTGGCAGACCTTTTAATACCGCATTATCGATTGTACAATCACATCTGTGAACTAGCAAAAATGCTAAGCAGGCTACCTTCATTATAATAATCCTACATTAGTTGGTGTAACTTTCAGTCTGTTATCCTTTAGTTCAAGTTAGGTTCAAAATTAAATCTTTAGGGGTAAACTCTACGAAATATTCTCGTGTTATACACAACCAAGTTAGACAGTGAAATACTGCTTTCTGAGTAGTAAGCCAACGGTGTTTTGATAAACACTAGCTTACCATTGAGCTCTTCGAAACGAGGAGCAAATGTTTGAAGACGTATGAAAACCAAAGCTTGGTGTGGTCTTAAAGCTGTGCATTTAAACAAATTAGCAAAGAAATATTAATATTATTAATCTAATTAATTTACCAGTTGATGCAGAAGATTCGGGTAAAGGTAGAGCCCACTGCAGAGCCATATTGACATGCAGGCAGCAGCAGCGCAAATTGTCGCAAATAAATGACATCATTACTGATAATACTATTGTTTCAAGCTTATCTGGACTTTCGCCACACAGGTATTATTAGCTAGGCGTAGCCTACTGATGGGTATATTATATTTCAAAAGTCCATAGTAGATATTCTCCCAAAAATAAGAATGTTTTAACAAATATTGGTCCTCAAAATATTCCTGCAATTTTTCATAGCTATACCGTGCTGAATCTGGTCTTTTTAATTTGGCGGACTGGTTTGGCTGCGAAACAAAAGGCAGACGTAAGTAAAATAGCCCATAAAAGCACAGCAATGAATAGTGTAGACTTTATTGTGCTATTGGCACATACTGTTGTATATTGAGCAGCATTAAAGTTTTGTTTTAGAAGAATTCATGAAGTCTCTCTTTCAAGTCGTTTCAATGGCGGCTCCAGGCAGCCAGATTCAGCAGGATCACCTACTGCGCATGTGTGACATGATGGACCATGCGTCCAAAATCGGACGCATTTCAGTGCAGTGTTGCGTCAGTTTAAGGATGCATCAATTTCGATATCGGGTTGCACACACACGTCAGAGCATCTTGAGAACGTATACCACATTCACCCTTTATCTCTCTCTCCCTCTTTCACACATGCACACATACACACACACGTCCGAGGATCATCAAGGAGTATCCCATAATGTTGAATGTCAAAAAAAAATGTATTAAATGTATGTATCCGTGATTCATGCTGAACCAGTTGTTGGACCCTGAGAACTTGCTGATAGTTTTGGTGTGTTTTTTATTTGTTTTTGAACTTAAGGCTGCCAGCTTGTGGACTAGTTAAAAATGATTTTAATTAGACTGATTAAGACCAATTGCCCCTACAATTATTAGGGTGTCACCAGGTGGGGAGCGATTGCTCCTACATTATATTATGGGGCCCAGTATATGAGGAGTAATTGTATCTACATTATATTTTGGTGCACTACAGTAAAAGCAATTGCACCAACAGCACATACACACACACACACACACACGTGTGTGTTTGTGTAGTCCAGAGTGAACTCTTTCTTTCATTCTCTCTCCGTTCCTTGTATCTCTCATTACTCCCTCATTCATTCCATTTTCCCTGTCTCTTTTCTGATAAATTAAAAAAAAATGTTTGCTGCTTATGTTACTGGCTGGGTGAAAGCTAAAGCCTAAAGCTCTATTGATAAACAGCACACCTCTGCCAATTAATCTCCAAGGCCTAAGGTGGATTTAGTCATCATAGGATGGATGAGGTATGAAGCTGGTAATTTAATTAAGAGATGATGGTAAGCCACATGCCATGTGCTGACTACATGGTCCAAGTTATTCACTCATGTGTGCTTTAACTTCATTGACAGTGATGGTGGTAGCATGAGTCATTAAACTGATAGTAGTAGTAGTGGTCTTAAGTGTGATTTATTGTATAGCTTGAATTGGACTGACAACAGTATAGGTCAGGTATGCATAAACATATACACACATGCCAAACACAAACACCACAGTCATTTAAAATGAAGAAGCTCTATTTTTTAGTCACCAGAGTGACGGAAATGATACACTACACTCCCTGGTCTATAAATCTGCCTGAGCTTAGTTATGAGAAGCTTACTGTTTCAGGAATTTAAAGATACATTTCAGCTGGATTTAATGGTAGGAGCACAAAAATATGAGAGAGAGAGAAAGAGAGAGAGAGGGAATATTTGCTCTAGGAAAGGGAGAAATAGAGTAACAGAGGGCTAATAAGTAAGCAAAAGTAAGAGTAAAAGAGATGACAATGAGGGGCAGAAAGGAACCGAAAATAGCAAAACAAAAAAAGATGATTGAAGCAAGATAAAAACTGAGATCAGAAAAACAGAAACTGACTTAGAAGAACATTGAATAAGCATTTATTCAGTATCTTGATATCAAGCATAACTGTCATGTGCATGTAAGCCACAAAGTATTCTGTCCCTCACTAGTTAACTGTAAGAAAAAGACAGGGTAAAGATGAAAAGAGAGAAAATCAGGGAAACTATATAAGAATGACAGGGCAATTTGTTTATGTGTGTTTATGAGGAAGCGTAATATCTTTCCCTGGTTGAGTCACTAATCCACACTCTCCCTTGGTCTGTCACCACAGCTGAGTCACCAGACACCGTTGCTGAACCATGAAGGGTCTGTCAAAACAAGATCAGGCTGACACACCTATACATGGACATTGTTATTTTTATTCAGGTGATGGATACAAAGGTCACAAAAAAGTCTTTGGAGCTGCCTCCCTGCCACACCAGTCAGTCATGCATCATTATTCTCAACAAAACCTGATTGCACACCTTAGAATAGTGGTGGTATGTCACAGAATATCCTCCTGAACAGATTTTAAATGTAAACATTTTATGTTTTACTGGACAGATTCAATATCCCTAGGTGTCAACTTAGGCATACTTTTATGTATTACATGAACAGCGTAGCCTCAAGGTTTTAATTTACTGCATACTATTTTATGACATATGTTGACACATTTGGTGTCAGAGAAATACTAATTCAGGTGGCACTAAGTAGTTACTAAGAAACCACTGACAGTGTTGAGTGGGATGTGAGAATAAAAACACTCCTTTCTTAGAACTATGCAGCTTCTGCTAGGAAAATAAGCGGCATATACACATCATAAACATATATCACATACAGTGTCTCACAAAAGTGAGTACACCCTTTACATTTCAACAAAAAATGTGGTATATCTTTTCAAGGGACAATGCTACAGAAATGAAACTTTGATGTGTTTTTGAGCCGTCAGTGTACAGCTTGTGTAGCAGCATTCATTTACTGTCCTCTGAAAACAACTTTACACACAGGCATTTGTGTTTAAATAGCAGGCCACAAAAGTGAGTACACTGAAAAGCTGCTTGTCCAATTCATCATTTTTGGGTTTGGGTCTGCTTAACTGGACCATAAAACTATGTGTGTCATGTATTAGAGCTATTAATTTTAATGTTTTGGCTATAATTCTCTCATTCTAGCCATTGGATGTCCAACATGGCTCCTCATGGCAAAAAACACTGTCTGGGGATTTCAGAAATTGAATTATTTGCTTTACACAATGATGGCCTATCTATCAAAGATCAGCAACACCATCAAACTAAGCTACTTTATCGTGGCCAGATTCATTAATTGGTTTTCCAAAACAGGTTTCACTTCGAACAGGCATTGACAGGATCAATCAAAGAAGTAAGGTACACACACTCAGTGTCAAATGCACAAGTTGGCTGTAAAAAATAAATGCATGACTGGAGCCAGTATTGCTGCAGAGACTGCAGAAGTGGGAGGTCAGCTTGTCAGAGCTCAAATAAGATGCTGCACAGTGCAACAACCCGGTCTGCATGATCATCCTCTGAGAGGAAAGCCTCTTGTAAAGCTTGATCACAAAAAAGCCTGAAAACTGTTTGCTGAATACACACAGTCTAAAAGCATGAATTCCTGAAACCATGTCCTGTGGTTTGACTAGAATAAGATAAATTTGTTTGGTGGTGTCAGGCATGTGTGGCAGCAACCTGTTAAACAGTGCCATTATAAGTGTGCCCTGCCTAGAATCGAGCCGAGTGGTAGTAGCATCATGGTTTGGGGCTGTGCAATGGCGGCTGAACTGAGGAAGTGCAGTTTATTGAAAGAATCATGGATTCTAACATGTGCTGTGACATTCTGAAGCAGAACATGACAACCCCCCCCCCCCCCCTTTGGAAAGTGGCACATACAACCGTTTTTTTTTTTTTTCATTATGATTACAATCCCTAACACATTTCCAAGATGACCACTGCCTTCCTGAAGAAGTTGAAAGTGAAGATAATGGAATGGCGAAGTATGTCTCCAGACCTGGACCCTATTGATCACCCATGGGGCATCCTTAAGCAGGAGGTGGAAAAGTACCAGTGTCTAACATCTGCCAAATCTGTAATGCCATCATGGAAGAATGGAAAAAGGATTACAAAAACAACCTGTGCAGCTCTGCTGAATTTCATATTAAGGCAGTGCTAGATAACAATGGTGCTCACACAAAATATTAATTATTTTGACACAATTCGGACATTGGGGTGTACTCACTTTTGTGCTGTGTTTACAAAAATGATTGTGTCTTAAGCTGTTTTAGAGGGCAGAAAATCTATACTGCTACACAAGCTTTATACTAACTACTCAAGTTTCATTTGTGTAGTACTGCCCCTTGAAAAGATAAGCACATTTTTTGCTGAAATGTGAAGGGTGTACTCACTTTTGTGAGATACTGTATATACATGAGTCACGGCCAGACAGACAAGGAAACCAATTGGGTTACGAACCACAGTGTATTGAAGTTGCGGGAAAAGGGAGTGGGAGAGTATGTGTGTGCGGGGCTCCGACTGCTCGCTTTGCTGACGGGCGGGGTTCCGGAGGCGAAGTGGGGGCGGTGGTACAGGCACTCAGGTAGCACAGGGAGCAGGCTGGGACACCAGGCAGGCTGGGAAACTGGCAGACGTACAGGAAAACACACAGGTTCGAGTTTAAGGGCAGAAGGCAGGGTCGATTACCAGGGCAGAAAAACAAGCAGAGTCAAGCCGGTTCGGGTTGTAACTGAAAGTCAGGATAGTGAGCAGGCAAAACGGACAATTTGAGCTGGCGATCTGACAAGTAGAAACTGAAGAGCAGGGGTTTAAATGCAGAGAGTGATTTGGCAGGCAATGAGAAACAGATAGCAGAAACACTGAGTGCTGAGTGGCAACAGGTGGATATGCTGATAGACTGAGTGGAAGGGGGTGTGGTTGGTAATGGGTGAGTGCAGTGGTGAGTGTAGTGGAAGGTTACCCACACAGCGCACAGAGAGCTCACGACAACATGTATCAGTGTATATACCAGTGTAAGGAGGGACACAGTGGAGGAGGGAGCACTTTAGTACTTTAGACCCCCCCCCAACCCACACACACACACACACGACCTGAATTAATTGCCACGTTCGAGTAACAAATCGGTCTGTCTGCATTGGTCTGACTTCGTCTACATACGTCAGCAAGAACTCCGCCTCGCAGCATGGGCGGGCTTCGATTAAGTCGGACACAAGTCTTTTGTTTACACCACCTGATCTTCGTAGTAGATGGCGGAGAGGTCATGTGTTGTGTGTGAGAGACAAGGAGGGGGCGGCGGTTGTAGTAGGGTGCATTGAGACTTCAAGTCAAGTCGAGTCGTTTTTTTAATAGCACATTTAAACAAAACAACAGAGATGTCCCAAAGTGCTGCACAACACAAGGATGAAAAATAAAAAGGCAAAACCATAACCCAAAGACCATTAATAGGTATAGCCTACTGACACAAAGCATAGGTATAGGTATAGGTTTTGGGAATATTGGACAAAATGTGTGACTTGTGAAAATATAGTTTCACTTTCAACTTTTTAAAAAATAGTGGAAAAATTTAGAAGCAGAAACAGATGTCATGGGGATTGTTGAACTTGGCTTGATCCAAGGATTCACAACACATGATCATTTAGTTTCAAACCAAAAATGCAGTAATAGATAAGCCTAAAGTTTTGCTTACTACAGAGCAACTTTTGCGGCCAAATGACACTAAATTAATTCTGATTATTGAGAATCTTGTATCATATAACCAAATATGAAAGTGATGTGTTAAAGTAGGCGCGTTCGACTTGCAATCCCGCTTGTCAGTGTTTGTCTGCGTCTGTCTACATACGTCAGCAAGAACTCCGCCTCACAGCATGGGCGGGTGTTTAAAAGGCATCGGTCAGGTCGGACACAAGTCTTCAACGAGACTGAGTTTGCACCACCTGATCTTCTGGTAGATGACGGAGAGATCATGTGTTGTGTGTTTGGGACAAGGAGGGGGCGGGCGGTTGTAGTAGGGTGCATTGAGACTTCAAGTCAAGTCGAGTCTTTTTTAATAGCACATTTAAACAAAACAACAGAGATGTCCCAAAGTGCTGCACAACACAAGGATGAAAAATAACACGGCAAAACCATAACCCAAAGGCCATTAATAGGTGTAGCCTACTGACACAAAGCAATAAAATAGAAAACGAGATTAACAAATACATAAATAAATAAAAGATTGAGCTTGACAGCATCAGATGCACGCCCCAGAACAAGCTAAAAAGAGAGAGAAAAGATATGTCTTCAAACTGGACTAACGTACATATAAGATGAAAAGTTCAGTTACAAAGCGCTACACAACACACGTGGCCAGACGTCAATGAACTTTAAACCAACCAGGGCAAAGTTGCGTCACCACGGAGGCGTTAGTTAGACGGTTGTAGACGCATGGAAGCATCTAGAAGCGCTTGCATGATTTGTCTACATGCGTTTACATGCGTTTTACTCACGTGGATTTTTAGGTCATATGACTTTGTCACGTTTTGGTGACATCGCCACGCCTTTCTGGCAAGTCTGACACAAAGTTTAACCATCATGCAACATTTTCATCCCACAATGCATCACTGACTGCAAGCGCATGTAAACGTTTACATCAAGTCGAATGCGCCTAGTGTTGCAAAGATATAAGTTTACTTCCTGTTTGGTGGCCTTCCCACTGCATGTGATTTGCTGACATGAAAAGCATTAAAGGGCCAAATTGCCACATAGGTTGCTTTATAAGGCCTGGACTAACGATTATATTTGTCATGACCTCTTTTGATGTTGTCAAGAGGCCTGTCATCAAGTTTGGTTATGATACATTAAAGCGTTGCTGAGATATGACCTCACTTCCTGATTGGTGACTTCACCGCCCAATTTGATTGGCTGTGACACACAAACGCTTTCACTGATCAAATTGCCATATAGGTTCCTGGATGGCTTTGTCAGAAGATTATATGTGCCAAGTTTGTGGAAGTTTGTGCAAAATTTTTGACTTGTGAAAATTTAGTTTCACTTTTGACATTTTTGAAAATGGCGGGAAAATTTGGCACGCGGAAATTGATGTCAAAGGGGTCTTTGAACTCGGCTTAAAAATCGGATGTACGGATCAAAAGTTACACACATGAACACATGTCCAAATTTGACCTGTTGATGATGCTAGAGCCTGTGCTCCATTGACATGAAACGTACTGAAATTTATCTTGACGCTGTCTTGAATCAGTGTACCAAACTTTTTACCAATTGGCTGTCATAGACTTCAGTGGCGTAATAATAATAATAACAATAACAATAATAAAAGCTAGAAAAGCTCGCTGTTTGGCCCCCAATAAGAAAAGCTAGTAAAACAACGGGTGCCTTCGCAGCTTACCTTTAATGAATTAAAGGTAAATCCCTAGCAGAAAGCATCTGAGAACAGTTTGGTCTTAAGTCCAGATTTGAAACTTCTAACAGTAAGAGCATTTTTGATGTCTTCTGGAAGTTGGTTTCAAAGCTAAACTGCACAGGAGCTGAAAGCTGCTTTACCACATTTTGTTCTGACAGCAGGTTTTACCAACCGATGTTTCTGCTCTTATCCTAGTCCTAGTTAGTGAGTATAGCTAAAACATATCTGGTAGGTAGTTGGGTCCCAACCAATTTAATGTTTTAAACATAAGAAGCAATGCCTTGAAGTCAGTTCTATAACTCACTGGGAGCCAGTGCAGGGACCTTAAAATTGGAGTAATGTGGTGAGTTCTGTTTGTTGTAAGAACCCTTGTAGCAGCGGATAATGTAATAATGGCCAATAATGTAATAACTGCCTAAAACGTAATAATGTTGGCTGTTTTTTATGTAATAAGGCCAATAATGTAATAGCTTACCAGTAATGGAAGACAATGGGCTCTATTTTCACGATCATGTGCGCATTGTCTAAAGTCAGTCGCGCAAGTTGCTTTGGGGGCGTTCCCGACACAATTTGGTATTTTAACGGCAGGAAAAGTGAACATTGCACCAGGCGCATTGTTCAAAAGGGTTGGTCTTAAATTACTTCATTAGTCATGGGTGTGTTTTGGGCGTAACATACAATTAACCAATGAGAATTTATACTCTCATTCCCTTTAAGAGGCAGCGGGCGCATTGTCCATGGCCTGTTGCTATTACGATGGCGGATTTACTTGGACAGGAGGAGCTTTTCAGTGGAGGAGACCGATCTGCTCGTGCGTGAAGTAAAAGCGCGTGAGCAGTTAATATTCGGGGATGGAAAGAATCCCCCAAACCTCCGCGGGTCAAAGAAGTATGGGAGGAAATATCTTCAGTAATTGTGTCCTCCTTTGCCAAGAAGAGAACTTTCGAACAGTGCCGAAAGCAGTACAACAACGTTAGAAGATGGGGAAACAAAAGCTTTAAACTCAAAGAAAACATCAAAAATAAACGGAAGGTATAGGTCCATCAAACCATTAGTCCACTAGTTTTCTTTTTGATGATTTGTCCATATTATTTCTTACAACTTGCCATGCTGTTTATTTAAAACGACAAAAGAAATCGTAAATAAACTGCAGAACATTGCAATCGCTGTTTATTTAAAATGACAAAAGAAATTGTAAATAAACTGCAGAACATTGCTATAAACTGCACAACATTGCTATATTCTCATTATTTGTGCCTGTTTGCTTACTAAACATAAAAATACATGGCTATACCGGCTATACATGTTGAAACTTTTCTGCCAGTTCAGCTCACCTCTCTGGCACAGCAGCAGGTACATCGGGGTTCAAAGCGTTGTGCGCCCCTAAAATAGCTTTTCAACAATGCGCCAGTGACGATAAAGGACCTTGTTATTGATCAAAAGCGCAACTGGTTTATGCGTCCTCATAATAGCATCTGGTGCGCTTTGCGCCAGACCACACCTCTTCTTTTCGCTGACCGTTGCGCTGGCACAGAATAGCAATGACAGCATGCGCATGTCGCGAATGCACAATGCGCCGCGGCAAAATAGGGCCCAATGTCTGAAACAATAATGTATTAACCTGTTACTAATAATGTACTCAAGTCAAGTTTATTTGTATAGCACATTTCATACACATAGGCAGTTCAATGTGCTTAACAAAAATAAAAGCAAAGGACAATATAAAAGCATAAAAGATAAAATATGTATAAGATAAATAAAATACATATGTAACCGAGTGGATTTGGTGTAATAAAAAGAAAATAGTTTTAGTATAGTAAAAATAATACCAGCACGACTACGCCACCCCTAGTGGACACTAGGGGAACTCAGAATCGCTATACCCATAATAGGACACAGGTTCGGGTACTGAGATGACGCAAGACTTGTTTCCATACACAAAGAAGGGATTTTATTAGTGCAGCAAAGAAATCACAATCACAATCATAAAAGAACTGACGTCAGTCTAATTAAAACACAACAGGTTTGGCAAATTGCAAAATCCTCCCAATGACCATGATCACTCTTCAGTACAAAAAGATGCACACCCACAAGGGTGGAATAAACAAAGCACAGCAAACTGTTAGTTCACACTAGAGCAAACAAACAAAACGGGTGTATGGATCTTTTTAAGTAGACTGGACTTTGGCTTTACATATAGGCACTTGCACTTACACATTCAAACAGCCAAGACAACACACACAAATTCAGGAGCAACAGAGGCACACGGATGGGCGCTAGCCAGCCCTCAGTATGGTGGCCAGGAATCCACCCCACACACACGTGCTCGTAACCACGCTCACCCTCACAGCACGGCAATTGGTCAGTCACACAGTGAGAAGAATTACTACACACAGAAGAGGACCCACCACCTGAAGGACACCGTTCCCACCACCGGCACTCTGCTCCTGTATATCCAAATAAGACAAAAAAAGAAAGAAACACACAATTAGTTATGGGCCTGCCACACCCCCACACACACCTTCACACAATGCACACAAGAACACAGTGTGGGCCTCCCACGCCCACACACACACACACACACACACACACACAGTCAAAAGAACAAAATAAACAAAAATAAACGGGGAGAAGGTCGATCACCACGGCAATAAACCCCCTCCCTATGATGCAAAGTTAATACAAACGAATAACACAATAAAACGAATACAACGAAACCAAACAAAGATAAAACACAGTCAACCAACAAGATGGCCTAAACCCTAGCGCTCAGCCGAGGGTTGTACTCCAGTCACTTCACACACTCATTCACACGACGTTCGAGGACAGAGGGATCGGGCTCAAATGGCCAATAATCGCAGTCTTTTTGGAAAAGCAGATGCGCCGACACGTCAACGCAGTGATAAGTCGAGGCAAAGCAGCAGTTGTTCTAACCGGCAAAGTCACTTCCTTGCAGGAACGTCATCTAGGAAATGACACGCAGAAGATTACTTAGTAAACAGCCAGCCCAATAGTTTAACCACGCAACTCTGCTTGAACCAACCTCCCTGAGTGGCACGGGGCTCATAGCTCATAGCTAGAAGTCGCATGCAAGTCGTGCAGCGATGCGTTACTCCTGCAACCATACAAAGACACACTGAGTAGACCGCCCGATAAACAGAAAGATATCACCCCACTCACTCAGATCGGAATACCCCTTACCTGAGCAACAGCTTGTAAATGCAAGAGGCCCACAGCAAGATAAAGCAGGAGAGCTGAATGAGGATGCAGTACCCAACGCGACTTGCACAACACTTTCACCATTAAAATTGTTAATATAATAAATTATCTTTATTCTTTGCAAACATGTGTGGTCTCCCAGTTTATGTTGCTTTGCTGGAGCCGGCATTGTAACATAATGGGGGCTCGTCTACAAAATTGAATTTTGCTATTGGTAAGGTTAAGATCCGGAGAAGGGGAGTAACCTTTGAGTCCGTGCAGCTTTGGTTTGGTGCGTTTTTTCTGTGGGACTCTTTGTGGTGCATACCAGCTTAATTGGCACAGGTGTCTCGATAAGGGGGAGGGAAGGTAGGTTAGAGCGCTTTTTGTTTTTTTTCCTTTGTTGTTTTAGTTTGTTGTGTTTGGTGGGTCGGACGCGCTGGTTCTGCTTGGCAGTTCAATTGTATGTGGGCTCACCGAAGACTAGCACTAGACATACTTAGAGACTGTGTCTTTAGTTAGATGCGGGGCAGCTCTTTAGTCTGTGGGATATTGGGGTGGTTTACCGGTGCCTGATCATTTTCTGGTGTTGCGCAGGTTTGTTTTTTTTTTGGCAGTTTGTACTGTGTGGCATTCGTCTTTGTATTGTTGTAGGTATGTCGGCAGTGGAGGATTTTGTTGTGCAGCCAACCGAAGTCGCGCTTGATGGCCTCACTAAAAATCAATTGCGCAAGGTGGCTGAGCATTATGAATTTGAGCATGATCTCGCTAAGGACCTTAAAAAACAGACGTTGAAGGATCAGGTGAAAACTAAGTTGGCTGACTTAAGGGTTATCTCTATAAATCCGGTTCCAGTCTCCGCCTCTACGCCGGATGTTGGGGCGTCGGAAAGTAAGTTTAGCTTTGAACAACAGGTGGAATTGTTGAAACTGCAGAATCAACTTAAGTGCAGGGAACGAGAGAACGAGTTTGAGTTATTGCGAGCACAAAAAGAGTTGGAGTTGCTGGATAGAGATAAAGAACGGGCTTTGGAGTACGAGAAGTTGAGACACGAAAACGAACGCTTGAAGTTAATTGCTGCTGGGAAAATGTCTGGGGAGGGTAGTTGTGGTGGGTCTCTGGGGACGCCAGGGTTAGATGTAAAATTGTCCGCTATGATTAAGTTTTTGCCTCACTTTAATGATCGTGACCCTGACGTTTTCTTTTCACTTTTTGAGAATATGGCTGATGAACATGGTTGGAGCAGTTCTCAACGGTGTTTGCTGCTTCAAACCACACTTACTGGCCGAGTTCAGGATGCCTTTATTGCCCTTTCAACTGATGATCGTAGGGACTATGACTGTGTTAAAGAGGCTGTGTTGAGAATCTACGAGCAGGTGCCTGAGTTTTATAGACAGCGCTTTCGGAACTGGAAAAGGTCAGAGCGCCAGACCTATGCAGAAGTGGCTAGGGACCTTGTTAGTTTTTTCAAACAGTGGTGTTCCTCGGTAAGTGTTCACACTTTTGAACAATTTGTGAATATTCTCCCCGAGCATGTGGCTACCTTTATTCGTGAACATAAGATCATCAAAGCGGCTGACGCTGCTGTGCTTGCGGACGAATATGTCCTCACTCATAGGGGTAAAGGTAGGGGGTTGTCGCGGTTTAGAGATTATTCTGAGGAAGAACACCGATTTAATTGGTCTGAAGGTAGAAGGGATGTGTTGAAACGCTTCACTGTAGACTCAGAGAATCGTTGTCATTATTGTATGGAGTCTGGTCATTGGAAGAATGTCCTTTGTTGAATAGTAGACAGATGTCCAGCTCTAACAATAGACAAACATCAAGTTCTAACCATTCTTCACCGAACCAGAAGTCTAACCAGCAAAGACAGTATAACAACTCGAAGTTTGCAGGTTGTGCAGCTCCCGTGAGATTTCGCACTAACAAAACTGTATCAACTGTTCATGGTGGCAAAGCGCTGGTGACTGGTGACGGCTGTGAGGTGCCGAATCCGCCACTGGAGGAGCGGCCTGGTTGTGCTTCTTTAGAAGAGCAGGTCGGTGAGAGTTTTGGCCCTTTTATTACAGAAGGTACCATATCCTTGCTAGGTGGCGCATATAGTAAGAAGGTCAAGATATTGCGCGATACTGGCGCTAGTGAAACGTTTGTGGCCCAGTCTGCCTTGCCTTTTTCCTCTGCTTCTAGCACGGGTCGGTATGTCCTAGTCCGAGGTATTGGCATGCACACTTTGTCTGTTCCTCTGCACAAAATTGTATTGTATTCCGATCTTGTGCAGGGGGAAGTAACTGTGGCGGTTCGCCAGTCTTTACCTGTACCGGGTGTGGATGTGATTTTGGGAAATGTGTTGGCAAAAGATCGTGTTTGGGCCAGTGGTTCGGTGCCACCTGTAGTATCATCTGAACCTGTTGAGACTTTTCAAGACTGTGCTTCTGCCTTTCCTGAAGTGCTTAAGGCGTGTGCAGTGACACGCGCGCAAGCACGCGCAAAACCTGATTGTAAACCTGTTTTCTCTGAGTTGCCTCTGTTGCCCTCCGCCTTTGATCGCTCTGACTTTATTGCAGCACAAAAAGATGATGAGTCCTTGACAGGCTTGTGGGGGGTAGTTTTGCCATCGGATAAGTGGGAGAGTGAAGAGAGGGGATATTTCAAGCTCGATGGGTTGCCCGCTGATATTTCGTGATTGTGACGGGAAGGAGGGTTTATGTCAAATCGTTGTACCTGGCAAATATCGGCAAGCGGTGCTGCAGACCGCTCATGGGGGTGGGGCGGGGCATTTTGGCGTGCGCAAAACGTACGATCGTCTTCTGCAACACTTTTATTGGCCGCGGCTCAGACGAGATATTGCAGAGTATGTCAGGACCTGTCATACCTGTCAGCTGGTCGGTAAATCCAATGAGAGCATCAAGCCTGCGCCATTGCATCCCATCCCGGCAGTTGGCCAACCATTTGAATGTCTTCTGATCGACTGTGTGGGTCCTTTGCCATCTTCAAAGTCTGGTGCAGTTTATCTGTTGACTGTGATGTGTCAGGAAACGGTATATCCTGCCACATTCCCTTTAAGAAGCATTACCACCAAGTCCGTTGTTAAAGCCCTCTCTCAATTTATTTCTACGTTTGGCATACCTAAAGTCATTCAATCTGATCGGGGAAGTAATTTTACTTCAAAAATGTTTTCTGAAATATTGCAGCAGCTTCGGAAAAAACATAAACTAAGTAGCCCGTACCATCCGCAAAGCCAAGGCGCTTCAGAGCGCTTCCATCTTACTTTGAAGTCTCAGCTTCACTCGTACTGTTTAGAGCTTGGGAGGAGGGGCTCCTGTGGTTGATGTTGGCTGCCCAAGAGGTCATCCAAAAGAGTCTGGGTTTTAGTGCAAATGAATTGGTTTTTGCTCATCAAGTCCGAGGTCCGTTGGCTGTTCTAAAAGATGATTTGAAAGAGTCTGAGCCTCCAGTTAATTTAATTGATTACGTTCATGGATTTCGTCGTCAACTATTCTTAGCGTGGGAATGTGCAGCTAAAAATCTTGGCAAGTCTCAGGGTCGAATGAAAAAATATTTTGACAGGCGAGCTGAACCCAGAGTATTCAACCCTGGTGATCAGGTTTTGGCTTCATTGCCGATTCCAGGTTCTCCTTTTCGTGCAAAATTTGTGGGTCCGTATACAGTAGTCCGACAGGTTACTGAACGGGACTATGACATGGCTACCCCTAATCGGAAGAAACCGTCTCAGCTTTGTCATGTGAACTTGTTAAAACCGTATCATGCTCCGTCCTCCAAGTCCATGATGACTCATGCAGCTCAACCTGCAGCTTTGGCCGTTGGAGCGCCTGCTGCTCCATCTCAGGTGGCAGCTGAGATGGAGGGTGAGGTTGTCCCCAACGGTGCGGTGTTATTGCCACGCCTGAGAAATTCGGAAGTGTTGAAAAACCTTGGTTGTATGTTAAATTATTTGCCGGTCACACAGCAGGATGAATTGCACACTTTTGTCTTTTCCTGAGTTATTTTCTGATATACCCACCTGCACCGATTTAATAGCGCATGACATTCAGGTTTTTGATGATGCCATGCCTATTAAACAGCGTTTCTATCGTGTGCCGCAGAAAGTGCTGGATGCTGAGGTCCAGTATTTGCTGGATAATGGGTTGGCTGAACCTTCCTATTCGAGTTGGGCATCCCCCTGTCTGTTGGTGCCCAAACCTGATGGGACATATAGATTTTGCACAGACTATTGCAAGCTTAATGCCATAACCAAGCCTGACTCATTCACTCTCCCTAGGATAGAGGACTGCGTAGACCGTGTGGGTGCTGCAAAGTACGTGACCAAGTGTGATCTCTTGAAGGGCTACTACCAGATTCCCCTGACTCCACGCACACAGGAGCTTTCAGCATTTGTCACTCCATCAGGTCTCTATGCTTATAAAGTCATGAGCTTTGGGTTGCGTAATGCCCCTTCCTCTTTTCAGCGCCTGATGAATCGTGTCATCTCAGGGCTGGAGGGGTGTGCGGTGTACCTAGATGACTTGGTTACCTGGGGAGATACTTGGGAGGAACATCTGGGTAGGAGCCAAGTTGACTCTTAACTTGGCAAAATGTGAGTTTGCGCAGGCCACTGTGGCCTATCTGGGGAAGGTGGTGGGTCAAGGTGAGGTGCGACCAGTGCGTGCTAAGGTGGAAGCAATTGATTGTTTTCCACCTCCTGTAAATAAGAAGGAGCTAATGAGGTTTTTGGGCATGGTGGGGTACTACAGGAATTTCTGTTGTAATTTTTCTTCTGCGCCATGGCTTGATTGTCCTTTTAAGATCCAGGTGGACGCCAGTCAGGTAGGGGCGGGTGCTGTGTTGTTGCAAGAGGATGGCCACAACCTGGATCGCCCGGTTTGTTATTTTTCCCGCAAGTTTAATAAATTTCAGTTCAACTATTCGACAATAGAGAAAGAAGCTCTAGCCTTAGTTTGGGCGGTACAACACTTTGATGTGTATGTGGGTGGTGGGGCTCACCCGGTTATTGTGTACTCGGACCACAATCCATTGACTTTTCTGCATTCTCTGCAAAACCCAAATCAACGGTTGATGCGATGGACGCTGTTCTTGCAGCCCTACAACCTTTGTATCAAACACATTAGAGGTGTGGAAAATGTTGTAGCGGATGCATTGTCACGTGTGCCTAGCTAGAATGTACTGATTACCTGACTTCTTTCTTGCATGAAATTCTGTTCACCTTAAAGTTGCTTTTCCAGATGATGGGGCCAGGAAGTCAGAGAGGCAGAAGAGGGGAATGGTTGGTTGTAAGTGGGAATTGTATACATTTTGCTTATAATAGTGTTGTCCATCTGGGTTATTGTCTGTTTGGCTATTGTTGCTCAGTGTTTGGAATTGTTTTGTGTATTGGTGCTTGGTGTCGAATCCCACTGAGGGGGGGGGAAATGTAACAACCTGGGTAGGTCTGCCAATTGGGTACACCATAGAACCTATGACACTAATTACAATGTGGTGCAATGATTGTTGTTTCAGGTGTGCCTGATTGGGGAGGAGCTATAAAATCTCTCGGCGTTCCACCGGGGCTCGCTCTCTCCTCCTTTGGGTCGTTTTGGGATTCATTTGCGTCACTGGGACTGACCACACAGCACTTCATAATCACTGACTTGCACAACACTTTCACCATTGAAATTGTTAATATAATAAATTATATCTTTATTCTTTGCAAACCTGTGTGGTCTCCCAGTTTATGTTGCTTTGCTGGAGCCGGCATTGTAACAGAGGTAAAATAATAAATTAATTAAAGGTAAATCACTAGCAGAAAGCATCTGAGAACAGTTTGGTCTTAAATCTTCCAACAGTAGAAGCATTTTTATGCAGCTGAACTGCATATCAGCTGAAAGCTGCTTTACCACATTTTGTTGTGACAGCAGGTGTTACAAACAGATATTTCTGCGGTGATCTTAAAGACCTAGTTGGTACATATAGCAAGAACATATCCAACAAGGAGTTTGGTCGCAACCCATTTAGTGTTTTAAACACAAGAAGCAATGCCTTAAATTCTATAGCTTACTGTGAGCCAGTGCAGGGACCTTAAAATTGGAGTAATGTGTTTAGTTCTTCTTGCTTTTGTAAGAACCCTTGCTGCTGCATTTTGGACCAATTGAAGCTGTTTGATGGTCTTTTTAGGAAGGCCTGTGAAAAGGTCATTGCAGTAATCTACCCTGCTGGAAATAAAGGCATGTGCGAGTTTTTCTAGATCTTGCTTTGACAAGACCTCAAAGTTTGGTAATGTTTTTTGGGTAATAAAATGCAGATTTAGTGATTGCTTTCATGTGACTGTTGAAAGTTAGGTCACTCTCAATAAAGACACCAAGGTGTTTAACAGTATCTTTTGCTTTAAGCCCTTTAGTCTCAAGAGCAGTGGCGATCCTAAGTCTTTTTTTCTTTTTCCAAAATTTCCCAAATCTTGTCCAGTACAAAGGTAGACTGTGACAAGAGCTAAGTAGATTTGAGTGTCATCAGCATAGCTATGATAATTAATTGACAAAGGATTGACCCCTGAGGGACACCACAGGTCAAGGACACAGGTGCCGATGTATAGTTTCCAATAGCAACAAAGACACTCCTTTGTTGCAAGTATTATTTTAACCAGTTGATAACTATACCAGTGAATCCTACCCAATGTTCGAGTCGATGTAGTAGTATGGAGTGATCAACAGTGTCAAAAGCAGCACTAAGATCCAGCAACACAAAGGTTGATGGTTTGCCAGCATCAGAGTTAAGACGTAGATCATTTATAAGCAGTTTCAGTGCTGTGATTGGCACGGAAACCTGACTAAAACTTATCAAAGCAGTTATTTGATGTCAGAAAGAATTTTGTTTCCCGATAAATGGTAAATTGGATATGGGCCTGTAGTTGTTAAGCACTAAAACATCAAGGTTATTGTTTTTGAGTAAAGCTTTTACAACTGCTTTTTTCAAAGAGGAAGGAAAATGCCAGTCTGTAGTGATGTATTTATAATCTGAAGTACATCTGTTGATATTAGGTGAAGAACGGATTTGAATGTCGGCAAAATGTCTAGTTCAGATGTGGATGAACTGACTCAACTGATTTTGTAAAGTTTTTTCAAGAGTATCATAATTAATTAAGCTAAATGTTGGCATTGAGCTGAGGTCATCTCTCTCACTGGAGCCAATGGTTCCAGATTTTGGGCTATTTGCAATTGAGAAGCTATATTCAGTCATATTTTAGCAATTTTACCTTTGAAAAGATACAAAGTCGTTGCATTTATTAAGTGAGAGAAACTCAGGAGGCAATTGTGATGACGGGTTTGTTAACGTCTCAACAGTAGAAAATAGCACACAGGCATTGTTGACATTGCTGTTTATGATGTTAGAGAAGAAAGACTGTCTTGCTTTAGAAATTTCCGAATTGTGCGAATCTCTTTATGTATTTGATAATGGATCTGATGATTAGATTTATGCCATTTTCTTTCAGTCTTTCTACACTCTCTCTTTAGCAGTTTAACCATTGAGTTCGGTTTCCAGGGTTTTTTTTGCTTGTCAGTGACTCTTTTGAGTTTTATCCATAATATGTGTCATTTTTTCAGTAAAAGTTGTCATTAATTCATCTGCAAAGTTTGATGATTGACTTAGGGGCTGTGGGAGTGCCTGCTCAAAAAGAAGACATGTGTCATTGTTTATGAATGTGAGAGGACATACAAACATCAAAGAAAACACAGAAATTATCAGATAAGGCCAAGTCTATCCCTACTAACAATTTTTGGTTCCCAGAACGTTCCGGGAACGTTAGGCTTTGGTTGCAGTTTGGTTCTGGGAACGTTCCCTGAAAGTTATTTTTTGGTTGTAAATTGGTTAGCAGGAAACCCGAAATATGGTTCCCAGAACGTTACGCAAACGTTCCCGTTTGGTTCCCTCAACGTTCTCCCAACGTTCTCCCAACGTTTTCCCACCGTGCCTTTATCCCTGTTCATGTCATGTTGGTTCTCTCAACGTTCCCATAACGTTCCCATAACCTTTTTGGTTACATGTTTGGTTCTCTAGACGTTCTCCTAACGTTCCCCCAATGTTACATGTTGGTTCCCACAAGGTTCCCCCTACAACCTTCTAGTAACCTTGGTTACATTTTTGGTTCAGTATTCCCCAAATGTTCTTTTCCGCACCAAAATGTAGTTTTTCTGTAGTTTGTAGTAGGCCTACATTGTAAAAAGTTGCTTTTCCATGACAGTTATTTACTACAGAACACAAGCAGTAATGAATGGCCAGGCAAATGTTGCAGGAAGTAGGCCTGGTAAAAAAAAACCTTAGAATGTAGACAAATGCCCAGGACACTGAAGAAGCACAGAAACAAATTAAAATACTACAACAATTTTATTAATGTAATATAAATACAAACAATCCTTTAAAATAGCCTTAGCTAATGAGCAAACAAAAGAAAGCAAGTCAGTCCATTTGTGGCCAACTATAATAATAATAATAATACATTTTATTTCAAATATAAAAAGCGCCTTTCAGGACACCCAAGGTCACTTTACATATAAAATAAATACATAAATAAATGCATGGAGTCCATAGTGCCATATTATAGACCATAGGATAGTCTAAATAGGTAGGTCTTCAGTTCCTTTTTAAACTGAGCTGTGGATTCACATTGTCTAATAATGGATAAATCCTTGGGCATGATGGTGGTGACCCTCTTGGCGTGGATGGCACACAGGTTATGGGGGGAATCCAGTGTGCGTGGCGAAGCCTGGCTTGTGACGTCAGGATTTAAGGACACAAATGCAAGCACAGTGGGAGTGAAAGTACACGCACACACACAGGAATTTCTGTATATAACTGGGTCCAGGCAGCGGTACTTGAGGTTCGTCCGGTCTCGTACAGCCTCCAGGGTTCCCACCAGTGCCGGCTTGTCTGCTGATGCGTTCAATCCCAACCAAATCTCTCATGAGTCTGAAAACATACGTATTTATACGTATGTGATGTTACATACAGTCAAACATACAGTACACATTGAGCTGTTGTATTATGCAGGCTGGCTTGGGTCAAAATAGATTATTCTAGAGTGATGCCTGGACTCTAAAAGGCAGATGCCAACTTAATTGTTGAGGCAACCAGGATTATCACAGCAAACAAAACACATTAGTAAACACACACAAGGAACACTTAAAAAAATACAACCCAAAAGGAAAACAAAAAGGCACACAAGACTGTTAGTAATTGCAAGGTTGCTTCACAATTAGTTGGCTAGTGCCACTCGGCTGACCACTTCGACATAAATACCACTCAAGTGCATTTATTACGTAAGGCCTACACAGCAATTAAGAGAGGGAGAGAGCTAACCTGTACACCAGAGCTCGTAGTTAAAAACACAAATAAGAAACAATTAGGCTGGTGAAACGGCAGGCTCATTAAAACACTGCACATTATAATCATAAAAACAGCTTACCTGTGGTGATTAAAAAACAAGGTCTTAAAATACAATCAAGTATAAAATATGCAAGGATAAAAAAAAATATATATGGAGAGGTTTATAGTTGAGGACCCTCGGACCTAAAAAGAATTCCATCCAACTTAGTGTCAAACATTTCATTTAACTATTGGGACAATTCAGTGGTAAATAAGAGGCTGAAATTTTATTTACCGTCTGTGTGGTGCAAACTTCAGTGCATGCCCAATGCACTCCTCAATCTCCACCACTTTCTTATCAGGGAAGTTGTGCATGCAGGCCTCTGCAAAGTGAAGTTAAAAAAAAAAGTTGAATATTTAAATATATGTCAAACCTGACATAACTTGCATTTGAAAAACATACCCGATAAACTTACCAGTTATAATTTTGCAGAGGGCCAAGGTCTGGAAGGCCCTTTTCCCCTTCCTACCCCTCAGACTGTAGAGGGAAAGGACCTGGTTTGTTACAACCTGCTGCACGATTCAGCGCACAGCCGCCCCTGGATTTGCTCCGCCAAGCCTTTCAATAAAACATTTCTAATAAAAAAAAAAACACACACATAATTAATACTCGAGGAATGGCACAAGCTCTTCACAGTCATTTACAATGAAAACACATGTGGAGGCATGACACCCCACTGCGTCAGGCAGCCAAGTGGCCAATCAGCGGTCTATGTGCGTTTCAAACTGAATAGGGCGGTTTGTTTGCGGAACAAACGTTAAGCGTGTAAACAAACTATATCCATAGAACACTCTCCATATAAAAGTACAACTTTTTAACATCAATTTCTATTTTCTACTCATACACAGGAGCCTACCGCATTAAGTTTGCAGCAGGTTTTTGAGGCAGGTACAATGCGAAAATAGATACTTGTTTTCTTTCGGTATGACGGCAGTGTTTCCTGCTCAAGAAATTGGCATTAAAGTACCGATATGATTCAGTCTAATGTTTGTCAATGGATTCAGTGCACCGTTTGTATCAAAAGTACAGCATTTACTGCACGAACACTGTGGCAAATCTGTTCTGCACAACAGGAACAACAATTCACTGTAGTGATGAGTGTGATCAAGGATGGCATCGGCATCATGTAGTTAACAAAATAAAGAATTGTCAACATACCTTCTGTTGATCTTCTTGTTGTTGAAACAAACGCTCCGATCGGGGAAACACGTAAACATCCAGTTAGCCCGCAGTCCTTTAATTCGTTTAAAATTTCTGTGGTTGGCGTGTCCAGTCCGGTAGCCTACAGTCCTGCAGCTGGCTGGTACAGGACGTGACGTCACGTACTCGCGAGGCACATTTAAAGACACACAGCACTTAACCATAACGTATGTCTAGGGCCATCCCTCCTGCTTTGTAGATTAATAATTTCAGTCTATGCTTCATAAATTATATGGCAATCTATTGAATTGTGAAAGTTGCTGTGCTTTGTCAGTCACACAAACAAAAACCGGCTGAACCAGTGTCCAAAAACTAGAATACACAAGCAATGGTTTTAATAGCCCAGCCATTTCATATGCGTCTGAATGGCTATTGTTAGTACGTAGGTAAAGCTTGCTTTAATAGCCCAGCCATTTCATATGCCTCTGAATGGCTATCATTATCACGTAGGTAAAGCTTGCATCAGCGCCTGTTCGAAACAAAAGGTCGAAACTGGACGTCATCTTACCCCAGACAAACGAGCTGTGGGTTGTTTAACAGTATTTTATTTATTTTCGGAGTAGTTTTCAATAAGTTCAACAGCAATAGAGAGAGAGAGAGAATTAAACAGCCTGGATATTGTGATTCGAAGATAATATTCCAAAGTAGGCATATTACTAATGGCTAAAATCTGAATAATTATCTATTCAACCTCTATCTACAGCATGTAAAACTGTGTAAGCAGCTGTTTACTGCCCTGTGATTTAGTTTCATATATAATGTATAGAAAATATGCAAGCAAGAATATTGGGGGGAAAACCCTAAATCGGGAAATATGCTGTAGTTAAAGGAAGTCACCTAAGTGTAAAATACCAGACAACTTCTCATATCAACCAAAAAGCAACCAAATCCTAACTACAGGGGAACGTTTCAGTTGCATGGTTCCCTAAACGTTTAGGGAACGTATGATTCTCTAACGTTTTCTCTGTAACCAAAGGTAACGTTCTCTAAACGTTAGCTTTTGGTTTGGTTCTAACCTAACCTTTAGAGAACCAAAGTCTAACGTTCCCTGAACGTTCTCTGTTACTAGGGATAACACTTGTAGAGACATTAAGACCCTTTGTGATGACAAGGTCAGGGGTATGGCCACGAGAATGTGTTGGTCCCTGTACATGCTGTGTTAGGTTGAATGTATCAATCAATGTGAGTAATTCATTGGCATATGTGTTTTCTACATTATCTACATGCATACTAGGAGAATACTTAATGAGTGCACTTAAGTACTCAAAGGATGTAAAGTTGCCAAATGTTGTCTGTTTGCACTGAAAAGATGCTTTGAATATGTTTGCTATTCTGCCTCCCCGTCTATTAGCTACGACGGAGCATTAGGGCCATTCATGAGGAGAAGATATTTTTTGCTATGACGAGATTAAAGTCAACATGTCGACATTAAACTCGAAATTCCGAGAATAAAGTTGAAATTGGATGTCGACTTTAATCTTGATAGGTCGACTTTAAACTCGACATGTCGACATTAAACTTGGAAATGTCGAGATTAAAGTTGATGTCAAGTCGACTTTAATCTCGACAAATACGTTAAATGTCGAGGCTGAACTCAGATGGGGTGTGTGTGTTTGTGTCTAAGGGAGGCCATATTGGGCTAGATTACGTCCATCACCCAGACATTGCTCTTCAGGATTTCATTGAATTCTGTGCGAAACTCTGGGAAACTTTCATATGAGTCAGGCAGCTCTAAGAATGTGCCACATGTGTGCGCGACTGGCCGTCTTGTGAAATCAGACAGTTTTTCCTCCTAAAAAGACGGAGTTTTTGGCCCAATCTTTTTAGCGTCCTAATACTTATTACCACACCGTGGTTCTGCGCTAAAACAGTGAGTATTTCTTTGTTGCTTAAACCAATACCAAAGTATAATTTCACCAAATTGTCAACGGGTGGCATATTGAGTCCTTGGTCTGATTCAGTGTGGAGCAGTGCTCCCTCTGCATGCAAAAAAAATCAACTTTTTTCTCGACATTTAACCTATTTGTCGAGATTAAAGTCGATTTGACATCAACTTTATTCTTGACATTTCACAGTTTAATGTCGACATGTCGAGTTTAAAGTCGACCCATCAAGATTGAAGTCGACATCCAATTTCCACTTTATTATCGGAATTCTGAGTTTAATGTCGACATGCCGACTTTAATGTCGACATGTGGACTTTAATCTTGTCATATCAAAACATATCTTCTTCTTCATGAATGGCCCTAATGCTCCATCGTAATTAGCTCTTGTGACACTCATGAAATCGAAATTTGGGGAAGCCAATTCGATAAGGGTAGTAAAGCTGTTTCCTTGTTCCAGCCACGTTTCGGTTGTAAAGAAGTATAAAATCAAGTTTGTGTGTGAAAATAAAAACATTAATTAAAAATGACTTGTTAGAGAGTGATCTGATATTCAAAAGAGCTAGTTTTACAGTGAGCCTAGGGGTCATATGCACTGATGCATTCTGAGGTTGTTTTAGAACAGGCAGGAGATTTGACTGGTTTACCCCATTCACAGGATGCACACGAATTCTTCTTTTTCTTGTAAGCACAGGAAATCCTGGGTCCAAGCTTGTTTTCAAAACTACCCTTAATGCAGGGACCCACAGCATATCAGACAGTACATTCATCAAGGTCATCCCTACTGCCACTGTGCACTGAAGCTGTCCACATTCCAAGCTGTAAGTTTGATCAGGGGATCTTTCTGCAGGCAGAGGGGGGTGGTGGTGCCCTGTGCTTTTTACGTGCAGTAATGTATGGGTATACAGTTGATGGTTGTTGACTCATGAAGGCCTGTCCATAGGTGTTTTGTGCTTGTTTTGAGTGTCTCGGGCTGGAAGAACTTAGTCTAGCAATTGGCAGCGCTCTCCGCATACTTGCAGGGAACTGCAGGCGGGGTGGTGATGGAGATGGTACAAAATCAGGGATTTCTGGTGAAGCAGTTGTGGTTAGCGTTTTGTCAGTCATGCTGGGTGGTAAGGATGTTCCTGTGGTATCTGGTGATGTAGTAACATATTACCTTATTGGTTGGCTATTACATTATTGGCTGGTTTAAAAACTACTTCCAATAATGTAATAATTTCTTAATATCATTTAAAGGAACAGTATGTAAGAAAGAAATGTAAGTTAATCATGAAATGGCCCTGATATATCCCCAGATATTAGGGAATCATGATAATTTCGAATACTTTTATCACTGACAACCTGAATATTACCATTCACAGATAAATTGCAGCCCTCAGGTAATGTTGATGTTGTCATTATGTTTAATATAATGTGTACCTTTCTTTTGTCTCTTTCAAATAGCTGCTTAAATATCTGATCACTTGCACAATTGACTTACACCCTCAGTATCTTTCTATAGTAGGCCTGTGCCTCTTACAGCGAACAATTATTATTATTAGGGGTTTAATATATCTCTTCCTCCTAGAAATTAGTACTATCTGTTTATTTAACATACATGTACAGTATGTCACAAAAGTGAGTACACCCCTAACATTTTTGTACTTTTTTTATTATATCTTTCCATGGGAGAAGTCTAAAGATATAATACTTTTCTACAACTTAAAGTAGGCAGTGTACAGCTTATATAACAGTGAAAATTTGCTGTTCCCTCAACATAACTCAACACACAACCATTAATGTCTAAACCACTAGCAACAAAAGTGAGTACACCCCTACGTGAAGCCATTTTTCCTCCCTGGTGTCATGTGATCCATTAGTGTTACAAGGTCTTAGGTGTAAATGGGTAGAAGTTGTGTTAAATTTGGTGTTATCACTCTCACAAGTTCAACATGGCACCAAATGGAAAATAACTCTCTGAGGATTTAAAAAAGAAAATTGTTGCTTTACATGAAGATGGCTTGGTTATAAGAAGATTGCCAACACCCTGAAACTGAGCTGCAGCACATTGGCCAAGACCATACAGCGCTTCAAGAGGACAGGCTCTACTAAGAAGCCTCGCCATGGTCGACCAAAGAAGTTGAGTGCATGTGCTCAGCATTATATCCGGAGGCTGTGTCTTCAAAGTAAGCGTAGGAGTGCTGGCAGCATTGCTGCAGAGGTTGAAGGGGTAGGGGGACCGCCTGTCAGGCAGTGCGCAGACCATACGCTGCACTCTGCATCAAACTGGTCTGCATGGCTGTTGTCCCAGAAGGAAGCCTCTTCTGAAGATGATGCACAAGACAGCCCGCAAACAGTTTGCTGAAGACAAACAGACTAAGGACATGGATTACTGGAACCACGTCCTGTGGTCTGATGAGACCAAAATAAACTTATTTGGTTCAGATGATGTCAGGTGTGTGTGGCGGCAACCAGGTGAGGATTACAAAGACAACTGTGTCCTGTTAACAGTCAAGCATGGTGGAGGAAGTGTCATGGTTTGGGGCTATATGAGTGCTGCCGGCACTGGGGACCTACACTTCATTAAGGGAACCATGAATGCCAATATGTACTGTGACATACTGAAGCAGAGCATGATGTCCCCCCTTTGAAACTATTTCAATATGGTAACGACCCCAAGCACACCTCCAAGATGACCACGCCTTGGTTGAGGGTGAAGGTGATGGACTGGCCCAGCACTGGCCCCAGACCTGAACCCAATTTAGCATCTGTGGGGCATCCTCAAATGGAAGGTGACGGAGCTCAAGGTCTCAAGCTCAGCTCCGTGATGCCGTCATGTAGGAGTGGAAGAGGATTCCAGTGACAACTTGTGACGCTTTAGTGAACTCCATGCCCAAGAGAGTTAAGGCAGTGCTGGAAAATAATGGTGCCCGCACAAAATATTTACACTTTGTGCACAATTTGGACATTTTCACTTAGGGGTGTACTCACTTTTGTTGCCAGTGGTTTAGACATTAATGGTTGTGTGTTTTGTGTAAAATTTGCACTGTTATATAAGCTGTACATTGCCTACTTTACGTTGTAGAAAAGTATTATATCTTTAGACTACTCCCATGGAAAGATATAATAAAAAAGTACAAACATGTTAGGGTTGTACTCACTTTTGTGACATACTGTATATGTTTGCATATTCAGACAATTACCCACATGTATAGAGTACAATAAAATCTAAATGTGAGTAATCTCAAATAATGCAAACATTCTTTCATTTTAGTTCAACCTTTTGAACCACTTTTTTATTCCAAAATGTATTAAAACTATTTAAACTATTGAAGTAACTGACAGTATTATGGCACTTGTCCACTTTTCAAAATCTTGATACAAAACTCTGAACTGTAAAACAAAGAACAGTTCCAGTAGTCTTGATACTCTAATGTATATCAAAACTGAGGCAAAAGGCTCAATAAACATCTGTTTTTAGGCAGCGAGCCCAGTGTTAAGTCACTCACTGTTATTTTGTGTGCCACCATGCTGCATTTTTGTAGCAAGCTGTCACTAGACATTCTGTAATATGGGCAGAGGTTTTTGATCCACTTCTGACAGGTAATGAAGTGAGCAACTGTCAGGGGTCTTTTCTTTGGTCCTTTGCCTTCCTAAAAAAACACCACTGCAGATTGCACCTGGCATGCAATGGTGCTCCATCAGTTGACATACAATGCAACAGGCCCGTCCATATCTTGGATTTCATTGCATCGATTGACCCCTGATTATTTAAAATTGCCCTCCTGTAATAATTCTAAAACTTTCTGAAGGTCAGCCTGCGCATCTCATTTCGTTGGACAAAGTCTTTGGCAATTTCTCCAAGTATGCCCCAGTGAATGTGACAGCACGTCAAGTCATTCTGCTTTCTTTGTGTGTGATATGTGACAAAAAAAATCATACATTCTTTCAGGATGGACAGGTGGACAAAAAAGTTTATTTCTATCCTTGGTGTACACGCTTTGCCTATACCCACCCTGGGCTTTGCAATTCTTACACTTCAGAAGCAGACTTCTACAAAAACCCTGGTTCTGAGGATCAATATTTATTGACATATCTGATGCAGCACAATTTGGACACAGAAGATGATTGATCAATTTATTCAAAGGTGACATATGCACGATCAGCCACTGCTGTGTTGCACAGGCAGTAGCACCGCCTCCCACCTCCCGGTTATCCCACGACAGCTTACGGTGTGATGTGCTGCTTACTGATCCTTTAAAAGGTAATCCAATCGGTTGCTTTATCTTTTCAGATCTTGCAAAGCGCAATTGTTGCTTTCTTTTCCTTGAAAGTTTCGCTCTTTGAGACATTTTCAATGTTTCCACGGCAAGCTAACGAGGAAGTGTCAGAGTACAACACATGATGCATCTGAGCAAATCACGTTAGCAGAAACAAGCAATTAGCCAATGAGATGTCGTCTTCAGCTTTAAATCCCCCTTTAGAAAGTGACGATTGGTTGCTGATCGAAAGGAAATACCCTTATTTGCTTTACATGGGTTGTGCTTGAGTCTCTGAGCTTTAAAACAATACCGGCCATGACAGACGTCAGAAAACAGACAAAACGCAGCATGTAGCTTTGGAATGCTAACTTCTTCATAAATTTGGAAGAAAATGTATGCAAACAACAAAATACAATAAAATAAACAAAATACAATAAAATAAACGCATGAATGTGTAATTTAGACATTTTCTTTATACCCGTGTCAAAGATAACATGTTAAGGATGATCTCAAATTTGACCAGGGCATGAAAAATGTATGTTTTTACCTGCTGTGTCTCGCCTTAAACTTTACAAAGGGCTCTTTTGCAAATTATGTTGATTTCCTCCTAGAAGCAAGGATGCACTTATCAACTGGGGTGGGTAGTCGTGGATTGTGTCTATTTGCCTATTCTGGTCATTCTTTTCGTATCAGCGCTGCTACAGTGGCAGCTGATGAATAGATCCCTCCAACTCAATTCAAAGGCAGGGAGATGGACGTCTTCAACCTTTAATGCATATATTTGTCACCGGGATGGACTGGGAACCAGGGAAACAAGACAGAACAGGTGAGAGGACCCAAATGCTTTAGCGTAGCCCCAAAGGCCTTTATTCAGGGTTACAGAGACAGACAAACAGGACTAGACAGACAGGACTGGAACATAAACAGAACAGGACTCACTTGAGCACGTAGACCGGGGTTACGTGGGACTCGAACCCACGACTCTGGGGGTCAGAGTACATGCTCGGCGCATCTGGGTAGTGTGGGGATCGAACCCACGACTCTGGGGATGCATGCGGCTCTTTAGCACTCCCCTAGTGGCTCTCTGGAGCTTTCGCAAAATTTTATGAAAATGGAAAAAAAATAATAAAAAAATATTTTGCTTTTGAAATGTAGGGCTATAGTTTCTTTGAAGGGGACATGACACAAAATTCTTCTGCTGTAAAAATATCTGTAGGTGTAAGTATGCTTAAAATGGCAAATTTCAGAATGGAGCGAAATAGGAAAACTGCGTCACAGTCTGCGACCCACAATGCAGTAGGCGAGTTGTAAACAAATGGCATGGGTGTGTGATGGACCATGGATTCAAAAGCCAAAAAGAGAAAGATTAGTGATGAGTGCAGAGGGTTTCGGGACGAGTGGACTGAAACGTTTGCCTTTATAATCAATGCTGAAGGATTGCCTGCATGTTTGATTTGCAATGACAAGCTGTCAAATAACAAGAGGAGCAATGTGGAGTGACATTTCCAGCTAAAGCATGCTAAGTTTGCTGCCGATCACCCAGTTGGAACTGAGCGGAAACGTGCAATTGTATCCATGTTTGGTTCAACTTATTTGTGCGAGCAGATCTTCTCAAACATGAACTACATAAAATCCAAATATCGCACTCGCCTCACAGATGAGAGCTTGCAGTCCTGCGTGAAGATAAAAGTTACGTCTTACAAGCCTGATGTTGATAAGCTGTCCAGTGATGTTCGAAAACAGAAGTCACATTGAACAGGTAAGAACGCAATCCCGTCATCACACGTTATATAGGCCTAACTAAGTGGCTGTTTTTATGAATGATTTTCTGATTTTGTCAGTGGCCTATATTTGGAATGACACAATTATTGTGTTATATCACTCAGGTCCAATGGTGTGGCCTACGTGTGACTTCGTGGCATTTGGGAAGTAAAGAGAAGAGGATAATGCACAGAAATCTAATCTTATTTTTATTTTATTAATTTTGTATTGCATTTTTACACATGTTGCCTTTTAATTGCAACAGAACTCTGTTGGTATTGAAGTGAGTCCTTGCCTGTTACTTCATGTTTGAAAAGGACATTTATTACGGTCTGAAAATGTGAAGTTTTTTTTTCCTCGAGACCTCAAAATAAAATAAAAAGGTTGACACCAAAAAGATGATTTTCTTCTTGCATATAATTTAATCGGTGCAACAGAACACACATTGATATTGTAATGGAAGTTAAACTTAAAGCACCAAATACACCAATCGTACATCAGCATAGGCACGTGGTGCGTAATTCTCTCCAGGATGCGCTGCAGGTAGAATAAACACGTAGGCTTAATCATGAATGCTTATTTTGTATTCGTAGCCTACTTAGCCTTTTTTATGGTAAGCATATCTTGCTTATGCACTGATGAATCCATGTTACCTTCATATTATGATTATGTATTTGCGGCTCTCGACAGGTATGATTTTTGTTTTTTGGGGTGAATATGGCTCTTTGACCATTTTGGGTTGCCGACCCCTGCTGTAGGCGAACTGGTGTGGGTCCAGCTGGTCTGACACCATGCCAGATAGAAGGTGGCACACCACTCTCTCCATACATTTGCAGAGCACAGATGTTAGTGCCACTGGCCTGTAGTCCTTGAGCTCCTTCGCCGATGACTTTTTGGGGATGGGAATGATGGTGGATTCTCTCCATTGGTCAGGGGCGCAGCCAGAGTCCAAGAGATGCTGAAAAAGCCTAGCGAGTACACCGCTTAGCTGGATGATGCATTCTTTCAGCACTCTCCCCCTGAGCCTGTCAGGGCCAGAAGCTTTGTAAGGGTTGACTCTGCGCAGTATGGAGGTGACTAGGTGTGCGTTAATGTTGAGAGGTTGGAGGTCAGAGTTGTGGGTTGGGGGTTCCCAGGTGACAGATGTGCTACCCCCATTGAAGCGTGCGAAAAAGATGTTCAATTGCTCAGCAAGAGTTGGATCGGAGCATATAGCCCCTGTTGGCTTGGGTGCTCTTCCCATGATGGTGTTCAAACCTTGCCATGCCTCCCTTGTGTAACCCTGCCTACCTGAGTAGGCTTAGGAGTTGTCTAATAATCTATTAGATCTATTATATCTGTATCTGATTTCTTTGTCGCTAGGTTGGTATAGGAGGACTGCAGTAGTTACACTTACTATTTGAATGTTACCGCCAAACCACACAATAAAACACAGACAACAGTTAGGATTTAGAGGATAAAGTAATCTATTTCAGAGGATCAAAGGGGAAAAAAAGAAAAAAAAATGTAACGTCAATACTTGTGTGAGTGATGGATGTATGTGTTATAATATGAAATGTGTATAATGTGATCCAAAATCGGTGTCAAAGAAAATGGATAACAATAGTGATACAAAATCTGATACAATGGTACAATTACAAATATTAAGGCACAATACAATATAACCCCTTTTTTTCCCCCTTTGTTGGATCCAACAACCCCAAAACAACAAAGGAAAAAAAGAGAATGATTGTCCCCTGATATCTCAGAAAAAAAAAGAAGAAGAAGATCCGGAGAATCACGTTGTGTGTTGGTGAGGTCCTACCACTCAGCACACAGAGAGTCTTTCCAGTCTTTGAAAGGAACGATGTGGCAACGGTGTCATCCAGCAAGATCAGTCCCGGGGTTTGTGCAGCATCTAGTTGAAACAGCACTTGGAAGGGGTGGGGAAAAAAACAGCCAGGATATCTTCTATATATATACAAAACAAAAAACAAGGGTCTTCACTGGGATCGGAATCTTTGGAGTCACGTCTGTGGGGTGGGTGTGTATGTTGTGTGGATATGTATGTCTGTATGTCTTAATCTTAATCGTTGTTGTCTGATTCGTGTAGCTGTTAATCTGCTGTAAATCAAAAGGGACGTCTGAGGAAAAAAAACGGCCGCTAGCCAAAACGTTCTATGTTCGCGCTCATTAGGGAGCGTCAACAAAGGTCACCACCGACTATGCTATTGGTTATGGGAGGTTCCAAGGGAGTGTCTATAAAAGTCTGCATGTATTAACAGTGAATACAGGCAACGTGCCAACTAACGGGGGTTACACTTGCATTTCCAGATATGAACTTTTGCTCCACCTTGTTCTTGAACTTGATCTTAGCTACCTTAGCTACCTTGGCTTTCCCCCTAAACTCTTTTTGCAGCTCCCTCACCCTGGCCATATCTCCCTCCAGAAAGGCTTTTTTCTTCTGGACCAGACAGATCTTCATGTCCTTGGTGACCCATTTTTTATTATTAGGGAAAATGCGTATTTGTTTACTAGGTGTTACAGTGTCCTCACCGAATGAAATATAGGAGGTGATCACATCTGTTAAAGTGTTAGGATCATTGCCACAATCATTGAAAAATAAATCCCAGTCTGTTGCCTCAAAACATCCCCTTAATGATTCGGCTGAATCCTCATTCCAAACCCTGACGCACTGTGTTATTAAGTGTGCTTGCAAAAAGCACACTTATTGTTATCTCCCCGTTTATTAAGTGTGCTTGCAAAAAGCACACTTATTGTTATCTCCCCGTTTATTAAGTGTGCTTGGAGAGCACACTTATTGTTATCCCACCGTTTATTAAGTGTGCTTGCAAAAAGCACACTTATTGTTATCTCCCCGTTTATTAAGTGTGCTTGCAAAAAGCACACTTATTGTTATCCCACCGTTTATTATTATTAAGTGTGCTTGCAAAAAGCACACTTATTGTTATCCCACCGTTTATTCTTCCCGCTTCTCCTGAACCAGATCTTTCAGACGTTACTACTCCTCAGGCTTTCGAGATAGAGACACCGTTCCAACTCTAAAACGACCGGCCCGGTTTGGACCAGACCGCCCACAATTCTGTATACCGTACCTCTTGTCGTTCGTCCGTTATTGTCGTTTTTCTGCAACTTTTCCGCCATTGAAAATGAATGGCGGAATGTTCAGGCTGATGATGTCATAGTACACTAGTCCACTGTAGCAGCCAGAGTGAGCTCTGCCCTCACTCTAACCTCCACTTCGTTTTTTAATGATTAAACCTTAACCACTTAACCTATAAACTTCATTTAAAGTTTGCAAGAGAGGTCTGGGATCTGACTGTGACCTGTGTAAAATTCATGTGGCAACTACTTAAACTGTTTGAGGCAGGACAGTTTAAAAATGGTGTCAGACAGTCTATGGGATTTTGCCATACATTTCAACATCTTACTGTAAACAGGTCAGGGTGCATGTCTGAAGTTTCAAATGATCAAAACTCAACCGTTTAACCTATAAACTTGATTTAAACTTTGTAAGAGAGGTCTGGGATCTGACTGTGAGCTGTGAAATTTTGATGCGGCAACTACTTAAACTGTTTGAAACAGGACAGTTTAAAAATGGTGAAAGAGAGGCAGACAATACTGTGGCAGTTGCACCTGGACCAACTGCCATTTTTTAAACGTGGAATGTTCAGGAATAGAACTCTTGAGTGATGTCATAATCCCCATGCCATGGCCTGCATAATGTTCTGCCATGGGAGTGTATTGCAGCCTACAGTAGTTAAGTGTGCTTGCAAAAAGCACACTTATTGTTATCTCCCCGTTTATTATTAAGTGT
This sequence comes from Setipinna tenuifilis, assembly GCA_030347295.1. Lineage (NCBI taxonomy): Eukaryota > Metazoa > Chordata > Actinopteri > Clupeiformes > Engraulidae > Setipinna > Setipinna tenuifilis. The sequence continues at coordinate 35,008,830 of CM059266.1, read as the reverse complement.
GCTTGCAAAAAGCACACTTATTGTTATCCCACCGTTTATTATTATTATTAAGTGTGCTTGCAAAAAGCACACTTATTGTTATCTCCCCGTTTATTATTATTATTCAACGCAACACAAATTTTTTCACCCAGATCTTGAAGACGTTACTATTCTTCAGGCTTTCGAGATAGAGACACCGTTCCAACTCTAAAATGACCGGCCCGGTTTGGACCAGACCGCCTACAATTCTGTATACAGTACCTCTTGTCGTTCGTCCGTTATTGTCGTTTTTCTGCAACTTTTTGGCCCATTGAAAATGAATGGCGGAATGTTCAGGCTGATGATGTCACAGTACACTGCTCTACTCTAGCAGCTACAGTGAGCTCTGCCCTCACTCTAACCTCCACTTCGTTTTTTAATGATTAAAACTTAACCACTTAACCTATAAACTTGATTTAAAGTTTGTAAGAGAGGTCTGGGATCTGACTGTGACCTGTGTAAAATTCATGTGGCAACTACTTAAACTGTTTGAGGCAGGACAGTTTAAAAATGGTGTCAGACAGTCTATGGGATTTTGCCATACATTTCATCATCTTACTGTAAACAGGTCAGGGTGCATGTCTGAAGTTTTAAATGATCAAAACTCAACCTTTTAACCTATAAACTTGATTTAAACTTTGTAAGAGAGGTCTGGGATCTGACCGTGAGCTGTGAAATTTTGATGCGGCAACTACTTAAACTTTTTGAAACAGGACAGTTTAAAAATGGTGAAAGAGAGGCAGACAATACTGTGGCAGTTGCACCTGGACCAACTGCCATTTTTTAAATGTGGAATGTTCAGGAATAGAACTCTAAAGTGATGTCATAATCCCCATGCCATGGCCTGCATAATGTTCTGCCATGGGAGTGTATTGCAGCCTATAGTAGTTATCTCTAGTAGTTATCTATGTAGTCAGTGCAACTCTGTTAACCTAGCAAACGTTTGTTAGCTGTTATGCTAAAAAATGGTAGCAATGCTAACTATGCTAAAATGCAAAATAAATAACTGGGTTAAAAGTGTTACTTGGTTGACTCAGCATGTACTTGTTAGCAGTTATGCTAACAATGCTAATTATGTTAAGGATGCTAATTATGTTAACTATGCTAAAATGTGAAGTAATTAACTGTGCTAAGTGTTGTGTAGCTATATTAGCTGTAGCTATTTAGCCGTTATGCTAACAATGCTAGCAATGCTAACTATGCTAAAATGCTAAGTAGTTAACTGAGTTAACAGTGTTACTAAGTTAACTCAGCTAGTATTTGTTACCAGTTATGCTAACAATGCTAACAATGCTAATTATGCTAACTATGCTAAAAATGTGAAGTAATTAACTGTGCTTACAGTGTTGTGTAGCTATATTAGCTGAAGCTATTTACCAGTTTAGCATTGCTAGTTATGCTAAAATGCAAGCACACTTTTTGCATTTTCTGCGGGAATGCAGTCTAGTTAAGTGTGCTTGCAGAGCACACTTATTGTTATCTCCCCGTTTATTATTCTTCTTCTCCTGAACCAGATCTTGAAGACGTTACTAGTCCTCAGGCTTTTGAGATAGAGACACCGTTCCAACTCTAAAACGACCGGCCCGGTTTGGACATGACCGCCTACATTTCGGTATACCGTACCTCTTGTCGTTCGTCCGTTATTGTCGTTTTTCTGCAACTTTTTGGCCCATTGAAAATGAATGGCGGAATGTTGGCACACATATTTGCAAGCACACTTTTTGCATTTTCTGCGGGAATGCAGTCTAGTTAAGTGTGCTTGCAGAGCACACTTATTGTTATCTCCCCGTTTATTAAGTGTGCTTGCAGAGCACACTTATTGTTATCTCCCCGTTTATTATTCTTCTTCTCCTGAACCAGATCTTGAAGACGCTACTAGTCCTCAGGCTTTGGAGATAGAGACACCGTTCCAACTCTAAAACGACCGGCCCGGTTTGGACATGACCGCCTACATTTCGGTATACCGTACCTCTTGTCGTTCGTCCGTTATTGTCGTTTTTCTGCAACTTCTTGGCCCATTGAAAATGAATGGCGGAATGTTGGCACGCATATTTGCAAGCACACTTTTTGCATTTTCTGCGGGAATGCAGTCTAGTTATTCTTCTTCTCCTGAACCAGATCTTGAAGACGTTACTAGTCCTCAGGCTTTTGAGATAGAGACACCGTTCCAACTCTAAAACGACCGGCCCGGTTTGGACATGACCGCCTACATTTCGGTATACCGTACCTCTTGTCGTTCGTCCGTTATTGTCGTTTTTCTGCAACTTTTTGGCCCATTGAAAATGAATGGCGGAATGTTGGCACACATATTTGCAAGCACACTTTTTGCATTTTCTGCGGGAATGCAGTCTAGTTATTATTATTCTTCTCCTGAACCAGATCTTGAAGACGTTACTATTCCTCAGGCTTTCGAGATAGAGACACCGTTCCAACTCTAAAACGACCGGCCCGGTTTGGACCAGACCGCCTACAATTCTGTATACCGTACCTCTTGTCGTTCGTCCGTTATTGTTGTTTTTCTGCAACTTTTCTGCCATTGAAAATGAATGGCGGAATGTTCAGGCTGATGATGTCACAGTACACTGCTCTACTCTAGCAGCTAGAGTGAGGTCTGCCCTCACTCTAACCTCCACTCGGTTTTTTAATGATTAAAACTCAACCGCTTAACCTATAAACTTGATTTAAAGTTTGTAAGAGAGGTCTGGGATCTGACTGTGACCTGTGTAAAATTCATGTGGCAACTACTTAAACTGTTTGAGGCAGGACAGTTTAAAAATGGTGTCAGACAGTCTATGGGATTTTGCCATACATTTCATCATCTTACTGTAAACAGGTCAAGGTGCATGTCTGAAGTTTTAAATGATCAAAACTCAACCGTTTAACCTATAAACTTGATTTAAACTTTGTAAGAGAGGTCTGGGATCTGACTGTGAGCTGTGAAATTTTGATGTGGCAACTACTTAAACTTTTTGAAACAGGACAGTTTAAAAATGGTGAAAGAGAGGCAGACAATACTGTGGCAGTTGCACCTGGACCAACTGCCATTTTTTAAACGTGGAATGTTCAGGAATAGAACTCTTGAGTGATGTCATAATCCCCATGCCAGGCCTGCATAATGTTCTGCCATGGGAGTGTATTGCAGCCTATAGTAGTTATCTCTAGTAGTTATCTATGTAGTCAGTGCTACTCTGTTAACCTAGCAAACGTGTGTTAGCCGTTATGCTAACAATGCTAGCTATGGTAACTATGCTAAAATGCAAAATAATTAACTGGGTTAAAAGTGTCACTTGGTTGACTCAGCTAGTATTCGTTAGCAGTAATGCTAACAATGGTAATAATGCTAACAATGCTAATTGTGCTAACTATGCTAAAATATGAAGTAATTAACTGTGCTAACAGTGTTGTGTACCTATATTACCTGAGGCTATTTAGCCATTATGCTAACAATGCTAGCAATGCTAACTATGGTAAAATGCAAAATAATTAACTGGGTTAAAAGTGTTACTTGGTTGACTCAGCTGGTATTCGTCAGTAGTGTTGCTAACAATGCTAATCATGCTAACTATGCTAAAATATGAAGTAATTAACTGTGCTTACAGTGTTGTGTACCTATATTAGCTGGGGCTATTTAGCCATTATGTTAACAATGCTAGCAATGTTAACTATGCTAAAATGCAAGCACACTTTTTGCATTTTCTGCGGGAATGCAGTCTAGTTCACCATGATTTTTCAACACAAAATTTTTCACCCAGATCTTGAAGACGTTACTATTCCTCAGGCTTTCGAGATAGAGACACCGTTCCAACTCTAAAACGACCGGCCCGGTTTGGACCAGACCGCCTACAATTCTGTATACCGTACCTCTTGTCGTTCGTCCGTTATTGTCGTTTTTCTGCAACTTTTTGGCCCATTGAAAATGAATGGCGGAATGTTCAGGCTGATGATGTCATAGTAAACTGGTCCACTGTAGCAGCTACAGTGAGCTCTGCCCTCACTCTAACCTCCACTCGGTTTTTTAATGATTAAAACTCAACCGCTTAACCTATAAACTTGATTTAAACTTTGTAAGAGAGGTCTGGGATCTGACTGTGACCTGTGTAAAATTCATGCGGCAACTCCTTAAACTGTTTGAGGCAGGACAGTTTAAAAATGGTGTCAGACAGTCTATGGGATTTTGCCATACATTTCATCATCTTACTGTAAACAGGTCAGGGTGCATGTCTGAAGTTTTAAATGATCAAAACTCAACCGTTTATCCTATAAACTTGATTTAAACTTTGTAAGAGAGGTCTGGGATCTGACTGTGAGCTGTGAAATTTTGATGCGGCAACTACTTAAACTGTTTGAAACAGGACAGTTTAAAAATGGTGAAAGAGAGGCAGACAATACTGTGGCAGTTGCACCTGGACCAACTGCCATTTTTTAAATGTGGAATGTTCAGGAATAGAACTCTCGTGATGTCATAATACCCATGCCATGGCCTGCATAATGTTCTGCCATGGGAGTGTATTGCAGCCTATAGTGCCAATTGGTAAAAACTAAATAATTCCCACATATATTTGCTCTGATGATCACAAACCTTGGCACATGCAAGCACACTTTTGCATTTTCTGCGGGAATGCAGTCTAGTTAAGTGTGCTTGCAGAGCACACTTATTGTTATCTCCCCGTTTATTATTCTTCTTCTCCTGAACCAGATCTTGAAGACGCTACTAGTCCTCAGGCTTTGGAGATAGAGACACCGTTCCAACTCTAAAACGACCGGCCCGGTTTGGACATGACCGCCTACATTTCGGTATACCGTACCTCTTGTCGTTCGTCCGTTATTGTCGTTTTTCTGCAACTTCTTGGCCCATTGAAAATGAATGGCAGAATGTTGGCACGCATATTTGCAAGCACACTTTTTGCATTTTCTGCGGGAATGCAGTCTAGTTATTATTATTCTCCTAGACCAGATCTTGAAGACGCTACTAGTCCTCAGGCTTTGGAGATAGAGACACTGTTCCAACTCTAAAACGACCGACCCGATTTGGACATGACCGCCTACATTTCGGTATACCGTACCTCTTGTCGTTCGTCCGTTATTGTCGTTTTTCTGCAACTTCTTGGCCCATTGAAAATGAATGGCGGAATGTTGGCACGCATATTTGCAAGCACACTTTTTGCCTTTTCTGCGGGAATGCAGTCTAGTTAAGTGTGCTTGCAAAAAGCACACTTATTGTTATCTCCCCGTTTATTAAGTGTGCTTGCAGAGCACACTTATTGTTATCCCACCGTTTCTTATTATTATTCACCGCGATTTTTCTACACAAAATTTTTCACCCAGATCTTGAAGACGTTACTATTCCTCAGGCTTTCGAGATAGAGACACCGTTCCAACTCTAAAACGACCGGCCCGGTTTGGACATGTTAGCCTACATTTTGGTATACCGTACCTCTTGTCGTTCGTCCTCTATTGTCGTTTTTCTGCAACTTTTTGTCGCCATTGAAATGAATGGCGGAATGTTCAGGCTGATGATGTCACAGTACACTGCTCTACTCTAGCAGCCAGAGTGAGCTCTGCCCTCACTCTAACCTCCACTCGGTTTTTTAATGATCAAAACTCAACCGTTTAACCTATAAACTGGATTTAAACTTTGTAAGAGAGGGCTGGGATCTGACTGTGACCTGTGAAATTTTGATGCGGCAACTACTTAAACTGTTTGAAACAGGACATTTTAAAAATGGTGAAAGAGGGGCAGACAATACTGTGGCAGTTGCACCTGGACCAACTGCCATTTTTTAAATGTGGAATGTTCAGGAATAGAACTCTCGTGATGTCATAATACCCATGCCATGGCCTGCATAATGTTCTGCCATGGGAGTGTATTGCAGCCTATAGTAGTTATCTCTAGTAGTTATCTATGTAGTCTACTGAAGCTATTTACCATTATGCTAACAATGCTAGCAGTGCTAACTATGCTAAAATGCAAAGTAATTAACTGTGCTTACAGTGTTGTGTAGCTATATTAGCTGAAGCTATTTAGCAGTTATGCTAACATTGCTAGCAATGCTAACTATGCTAAAATGCAAGCACACTTTTTGCATTTTCTGCGGGAATGCAGTCTAGTTAAGTGTGCTTGCAAAAAGCACACTTATTGTTATCTCCCCGTTTATTATTATTAAGTGTGCTTGCAAAAAGCACACTTATTGTTATCTCCCCGTTTATTATTAAGTGTGCTTGCAGAGCACACTTATTGTTATCTCCCCGTTTATTATTATTATTCTCCTAGACCAGATCTTGAAGACGCTACTAGTCCTCAGGCTTTGGAGATAGAGACACTGTTCCAACTCTAAAACGACCGGCCCGGTTTGGACATGACTGCCTACATTTCGGTATACCGTACCTCTTGTCGTTCGTCCGTTATTGTCGTTTTTCTGCAACTTTTTGGCCCATTGAAAATGAATGGCGGAATGTTGGCACGCATATTTGCAAGCACACTTTTTGCATTTTCTGCGGGAATGCAGTCTAGTTAAGTGTGCTTGCAAAAGCACACTTATTGTTATCTCCCCGTTTATTAAGTGTGCTTGCAGAGCACACTTATTGTTATCCCACCGTTTATTATTATTATTATTATTATTATTATTCTCCTGTCCTGGATCTTTCAGACAGTAATACTCCTCAGGCTTTTGAGATAGAGACACCGTTCCAACTGTAAAACGACCAGCCCGGTTTGGACCAGACCGCCTACAATTCTGTATACCGTACCTCTTGTCGTTCGTCCGTTATTGTCGTTTTTCTGCAACTTTTCCGCCATTGAAAATGAATGGCGGAATGTTCAGGCTGATGATGTCACAGTACACTGCTCCACTCTAGCAGCTAGAGTGAGCTCTGCCCTCACTCTAACCTCCACTTCGTTTTTAAATGATCAAAACTCAACCGTTTAACCTATAAACTTGATTTAAACTTTGTAAGAGAGGTCTGGGATCTGACTGTGACCCGTGTAAATATCATGCGGTAACTACTTAAACTGTTTGAGATAGGACAGTTTAAAAATGGTGTCAGACAGTCTATGGGATTTTGCCATACATTTCATCATCTTACTGTAAACAGGTCAGGGTGCATGTCTGAAGTTTTAAATGACCAAAACTCAACCGTTTAACCTATAAACTTGATTTAAACTTTGTAAGAGAGGTCTGGGATCTGACTGTGAGCTGTGGAATTTTGATGTGGCAACTACTTAAACTTTTTGAAACAGGACAGTTTAAAAATGGTGAAAGAGAGGCAGAGAATACTGTGGGAGTTGCACCTGGACCAACTGCCATTTTTTAAATGTGGAATGTTCAGGAATAGAACTCTTGAGTGATGTCATAATCCCCATGCCATGGCCTGCATAATGTTCTGCCATGGGAGTGTATTGCAGCCTATAGTAGTTATCTCTAGTAGTTATCTATGTAGTCAGTGCTGCTCTGTTAACCTAGCAAATGTTTGTTAGCCGTTATGTTAACAATGCTAGCTATGTTAACTATGCTAAAATGCAAAATAATTAACTGGGTTAAAAGTGTTACTCGGTTGACTCAGCTTGTACTTGTTAGCAGTTATGCTAATAATGCTAACAATGCTAATAATGCTAACTACGCTAAAATGTGAAGTAAGTAACTGTGATAACATTGTTGTGTAGCTATATTAGCTGAGGCTATTTAGCCATTATGCTAACAATGCTAACTATGCTAAAATGCAAAGTAATTAACTGGGTTAACAGTGTTACTTGGTTAACTCAGCTAGTATTCGTTAACAGTTGTGCTAATAACGCTAATTATGCTAATAATGTTAATTATGCTAACTATGCTAAAATGTGAAGTAATTAACTGTGCTTACAGTGTTGTGTAGCTATATTAGTTGAAGCTATTTAGCAGCTATGCTAACATTGCTAACAATGCTAAAATGCAAGCACACTTTTTGCATTTTCTGCGGGAATGCAGTCTAGTTAAGTGTGCTTGCAGAGCACACTTATTGTTATCTCCCCGTTTATTATTCTTCTTCTCCTGAACCAGATCTTGAAGACGTTACTAGTCCTCAGGCTTTTGAGATAGAGACACCGTTCCAACTCTAAAACGACCGGCCCGGTTTGGACATGACCGCCTACATTTCGGTATACCGTACCTCTTGTCGTTCGTCCGTTATTGTCGTTTTTCTGCAACTTTTTGGCCCATTGAAAATGAATGGCGGAATGTTGGCACACATATTTGCAAGCACACTTTTTGCATTTTCTGCGGGAATGCAGTCTAGTTAAGTGTGCTTGCAGAGCACACTTATTGTTATCTCCCCGTTTATTATTCTTCTTCTCCTGAACCAGATCTTGAAGACGCTACTAGTCCTCAGGCTTTGGAGATAGAGACACCGTTCCAACTCTAAAACGACCGGCCCGGTTTGGACATGACCGCCTACATTTCGGTATACCGTACCTCTTGTCGTTCGTCCGTTATTGTCGTTTTTCTGCAACTTCTTGGCCCATTGAAAATGAATGGCGGAATGTTGGCACGCATATTTGCAAGCACACTTTTTGCATTTTCTGCGGGAATGCAGTCTAGTTAAGTGTGCTTGCAGAGCACACTTATTGTTATCTCCCCGTTTATTATTCTTCTTCTCCTGAACCAGATCTTGAAGACGCTACTAGTCCTCAGGCTTTGGAGATAGAGACACCGTTCCAACTCTAAAACGACCGGCCCGGTTTGGACATGACCGCCTACATTTCGGTATACCGTACCTCTTGTCGTTCGTCCGTTATTGTCGTTTTTCTGCAACTTCTTGGCCCATTGAAAATGAATGGCAGAATGTTGGCACGCATATTTGCAAGCACACTTTTTGCATTTTCTGCGGGAATGCAGTCTAGTTAAGTGTGCTTGCAGAGCACACTTATTGTTATCTCCCCGTTTATTATTCTTCTTCTCCTGAACCAGATCTTGAAGACGCTACTAGTCCTCAGGCTTTGGAGATAGAGACACCGTTCCAACTCTAAAACGACCGGCCCGGTTTGGACATGACCGCCTACATTTCGGTATACCGTACCTCTTGTCGTTCGTCCGTTATTGTCGTTTTTCTGCAACTTCTTGGCCCATTGAAAATGAATGGCAGAATGTTGGCACGCATATTTGCAAGCACACTTTTTGCATTTTCTGCGGGAATGCAGTCTAGTTAAGTGTGCTTGCAGAGCACACTTATTGTTATCTCCCCGTTTATTATTCTTCTTCTCCTGAACCAGATCTTGAAGACGCTACTAGTCCTCAGGCTTTGGAGATAGAGACACCGTTCCAACTCTAAAACGACCGGCCCGGTTTGGACATGACCGCCTACATTTCGGTATACCGTACCTCTTGTCGTTCGTCCGTTATTGTCGTTTTTCTGCAACTTCTTGGCCCATTGAAAATGAATGGCGGAATGTTGGCACGCATATTTGCAAGCACACTTTTTGCATTTTCTGCGGGAATGCAGTCTAGTTATTATTCTTCTTCTCCTGAACCAGATCTTGAAGACGCTACTAGTCCTCAGGCTTTGGAGATAGAGACACCGTTCCAACTCTAAAACGACCGGCCCGGTTTGGACATGACCGCCTACATTTCGGTATACCGTACCTCTTGTCGTTCGTCCGTTATTGTCGTTTTTCTGCAACTTCTTGGCCCATTGAAAATGAATGGCGGAATGTTGGCACGCATATTTGCAAGCACACTTTTTGCATTTTCTGCGGGAATGCAGTCTAGTTATTATTATTCTTCTCCTGAACCAGATCTTTCAGACATTACTACTCCTCAGGCTTTCGAGATAGAGACACCGTTCCAACTCTAAAACGACCGGCCCGGTTTGGACCAGACCGCCTACAATTCTGTATACCGTACCTCTTGTCGTTCGTCCGTTATTGTCGTTTTTCTGCAACTTTTCTGCCATTGAAAATGAATGGCGGAATGTTCAGGCTGATGATATCACAGTACACTGCTCTACTCTAGCAGCTAGAGTGAGGTCTGCCCTCACTCTAACTTCCACTCGGTTTTTTAATGATTAAAACTCAACCGCTTAACCTATAAACTTGATTTAAAGTTTGTAAGAGAGGTCTGGGATCTGACTGTGACCTCTGTAAAATTCATGTGGCAACTACTTAAACTGTTTGAGGCAGGACAGTTTAAAAATGGTGTCAGACAGTCTATGGGATTTTGCCATACATTTCAACATCTTACTGTAAACAGGTCAGGGTGCATGTGTGAAGTTTCAAATGATCAAAACTCAACCGTTTAACCTATAAACTTCATTTAAACTTTGTAAGAGAGGTCTGGCATCTGACTGTGAGCTGTGAAATTTTGATGCGGCAACTACTTAAACTGTTTGAAACAGGACAGTTTAAAAATGGTGAAAGAAAGGCAGACAATACTGTGGCAGTTGCACCTGGACCAACTGCCATTTTTTAAACGTGGAATGTTCAGGAATAGAACTCTTGAGTGATGTCATAATCCCCATGCCATGGCCTGCATAATGTTCTGCCATGGGAGTGTATTGCAGCCTATAGTAGTTATGTCTAGTAGTTATCTATGTAGTCAGTGCAACTCTGCTAACTTAGCAAACGTTTGTTAGCCATTATGCTAACAATGCTACTAATGCTAACTATGCTAAAATGGAAAATAATTAAGTGGGTCAAAAATGTTACTTGGTTGACTCAGCTAGTATTCGTTAGCAGTTACGCTAACAATGCTAGCTATGCTAACAATGATAATAATGCTAAGTAATTTACTGTGCTAACAGTGTTGTGTACCTATATTAGCTGAGGCTATTTAGCCGTTATGCTAACAATGCTAGCAATGCTAACTATGCTAAAATGCCAAGTAGTCAACTGAGTTAACAGTGTTACTTAGTTAACTCAGCTAGTATTTGTTACCAGTTATGCTAACAATGCTAACTATGCTAAAAATGTGAAGTAATTAACTGTGCTTACAGTGTTGTGTAGCTTTATTAGCTGAAGCTATTAAGCAGTTATGCTAACATTGTTAGCAATGCTAACTATGCTAAAATGCAAGCACACTTTTTGCATTTTCTGCGGGAATGCAGTCTAGTTAAGTGTGCTTGCAAAAAGCACACTTATTGTTATCTCCCCGTTTATTCTTCTTCTTCTTCCCGCTTCTCCTGAACCAGATCTTGAAGACGTTACTATTCTTCAGGCTTTCGAGATAGAGACACCGTTCCAACTCTAAAACGACCGGCCCGGTTTGGACCAGACCGCCTACAATTCTGTATACCTTACCTCTTGTCGTTCGTCCGTTATTGTCGTTTTTCTGCAACTTTTTGGCCCATTGAAAATGAATGGCGGAATGTTCAGGCTGATGATGTCACAGTGCACTGCTTCACTCTAGCAGCTACAGTGAGCTCTGCCCTCACTCTAACCTCCACTCGGTTTTTTAATGATTAAAACTCAACTGCTTAACCTATAAACTTGATTTAAACTTTGTAAGAGAGATCTGGGATCTGACTGTGACCTGTGTAAATTTCGTATGGCAACTGCTTAAACTGTTTGAGGCAGGACAGTTTAAAAATGGTGTCAGACAGTCTATGGGATTTTACCATACATTTTATCATCTTACTGTAAACAGGTCAGGGTGCATGTCTGAAGTTTTAAATGATCAAAACTCAACCGTTTAACCTATAAACTTGATTTAAACTTTGTAAGAGAGGTCTGGGATCTGACTGTGAGCTGTGAAATTTTGATGTGGCAACTACTTAAACTTTTTGAAACAGGACAGTTTAAAAATGGTGAAAGAGAGGCAGACAATACTGTGGCAGTTGCACCTGGACCAACTGCCATTTTTTAAATGTGGAATGTTCAGGAATAGAGCTCTTGAGTGATGTCATAATCCCCATGCCATGGCCTGCATAATGTTCTGCCATGGGAGTGTATTGCAGCCTATAGTAGTTATCTGTATAATTATCTATGTAGTCAGTGCTGCTCTGTTAACCTAGCAAACGTTTGTTAGCCATTATGTTAACAATGCTAACTATGCTAACTATGCTAAAATGCAAAATAATTAACTGGGTTAAAAGTGTTACTCGGTTGACTCAGCTTGTACTTGTTAACAGTTATGCTAATAATGCTAACAATGGTAATTATGCTAACTATGCTAAAATGTGAAGTAAGTAACTGTGATAACATTGTTGTGTAGCTATATTAGCTGAGGCTATTTAGCCATTATGCTAACAATGCTAACTATCCTAAAATGCAAAGTAATTAACTGGGTTAACAGTGTTACTTGGTTAACTCAGCTAGTATTCGTTAACAGTTGTGCTAATAACGCTAATTATGCTAACAATGCTAATTATGCTAACTATGCTAAAATGTGAAGTAATTAACTGTGCTTACAGTGTTGTGTAGCTATATTAGCTGAAGCTATTTAGCAGATTAGCATTGCTAGTTATGCTAACTATGCTAAAATGCAAGCACACTTTTTGCATTTTCTGCGGGAATGCAGTCTAGTTAAGTGTGCTTGCAGAGCACACTTATTGTTATCTCCCCGTTTATTATTATTAAGTGTGCTTGCAGAGCACACTTATTGTTATCTCCCCGTTTATTAAGTGTGCTTGCAGAGCACACTTATTGTTATCTCCCCGTTTATTATTCTTCTTCTCCTGAACCAGATCTTGAAGACGCTACTAGTCCTCAGGCTTTGGAGATAGAGACACCGTTCCAACTCTAAAACGACCGGCCCGGTTTGGACATGACCGCCTACATTTCGGTATACCGTACCTCTTGTCGTTCGTCCGTTATTGTCGTTTTTCTGCAACTTTTTGGCCCATTGAAAATGAATGGCGGAATGTTGGCACACATATTTGCAAGCACACTTTTTGCATTTTCTGCGGGAATGCAGTCTAGTTATTCTTCTTCTCCTGAACCAGATCTTGAAGACGTTACTAGTCCTCAGGCTTTTGAGATAGAGACACCGTTCCAACTCTAAAACGACCGGCCCGGTTTGGACATGACCGCCTACATTTCGGTATACCGTACCTCTTGTCGTTCGTCCGTTATTGTCGTTTTTCTGCAACTTTTTGGCCCATTGAAAATGAATGGCGGAATGTTGGCACACATATTTGCAAGCACACTTTTTGCATTTTCTGCGGGAATGCAGTCTAGTTATTAAGTGTGCTTGGAGAGCACACTTATTGTTATCCCACCGTTTATTATTATTATTCTCCTAGACCAGATCTTGAAGACGTTACTATTCCTCAGGCTTTCGAGATAGAGACACCGTTCCAACTCTAAAACGACCGGCCCGGTTTGGACCAGACCGCCTACAATTCTGTATACCGTACCTCTTGTCGTTCGTCCGTTATTGTCGTTTTTCTGCAACTTTTCTGCCATTGAAAATGAATGGCGGAATGTTCAGGCTGATGATGTCACAGTACACTGCTGTCACTCTAGCAGCTAGAGTGAGGCTCTGCCCTCACTCTAACCTCCACTTCGTTTTTTAATGATTAAAACTCAACCGCTTAACCTATAAACTTGATTTAAAGTTTGTAAGAGAGGTCTGGGATCTGACTGTGATCTGTGTAAAATTCATGCGGCAACTACTTAAACTGTTCGAGACAGGACAGTTTAAAAATGGTGTCAGACAGTCTATGGGATTTTGCCATACATTTCATCATCTTACTGTAAACAGGTCAGGGTGCATGTCTGAAGTTTTAAATGATCAAAACTCAACCGTTTAACCTAGAAACTTGATTTAAACTTTGTAAGAGAGGTCTGGGATCTGACTGTGAGCTGTGAAATTTTGATGCGACAACTGCTTAAACTTTTTGAAACAGGACAGTTTAAAAATGGTGAAAGAGAGGCAGACAATACTGTGGCAGTTGCACCTGGACCAACTGCCATTTTTTAAATGTGGAATGTTCAGGAATAGAACTCTTGAGTGATGTCATAATCCCCATGCCATGGCCTGCATAATGTTCTGCCATGGGAGGGTATTGCAGCCTATAGTAGTTATCTCTAGTAGTTATCTATAGTCAGTGCAACTCTGCTAACTTAGCAAACGTTTGTTAGCCGTTATGTTAACAATGCTAGTAATGCTAACTATGCTAAAATGGAAAATAATTAAGTGGGTTAAAAGTGTTACTTGGTTGACTGAGCTAGTATTCGTTAGCAGTTACGTTAACAATGCTAACTATGCTAAAATGTGAAGTAATTAACTGTGCTAACAGTGTTGTGTAGTTATATTAGCTGAAGCTATTTAGCCGTTATGCTAACAATGCTAACTATGCTAACATGTACAGTAATTAACTGTGTTAACAGTGTTACTTAGTTAACACAGCTAGTGTTTGTTAACAGTTATGTTAACAATGCTAATGATGCTAACAATGCTAATTATGGTAACTATGCTAAAATGTGAAGTAATTAACTGTGCTTACAGTGTTGTGTAGCTATATTACCGAAGGTATTTACCAGTTATGCTAACATTGGTAACAATGCTAAAATGCAAGCACACTTTTTGCATTTTCTGCGGGAATGCAGTCTAGTTATTATTATTATTCTCCTAGACCAGATCTTGAAGACGTTACTATTCCTCAGGCTTTCGAGATAGAGACACCGTTCCAACTCTAAAACGACCGGCCCGGTTTGGACCAGACCGCCTACAATTCTGTATACCGTACCTCTTGTCGTTCGTCCGTTATTGTCGTTTTTCTGCAACTTTTTGGCCCATTGAAAATGAATGGCGGAATGTTCAGGCTGATGATGTCATAGTAAACTGGTCCACTGTAGCAGCCAGAGTGAGCTCTGCCCTCACTCTAACCTCCACTTTGTTTTTTAATGATTAAAACTCAACCGCTTAACCTATAAACTTGATTTAAAGTTTGCAAGAGAGGTCTGGGATCTGACTGTGACCTGTGTAAAATTCATGTGGCAACTACTTAAACTGTTTGAGGCAGGACAGTTTAAAAATGGTGTCAGACAGTCTATGGGATTTTGCCATACATTTCAACATCTTACTGTAAACAGGTCAGGGTGCATGTCTGAAGTTTTAAATGATCAAAACTCAACCGTTTAACCTATAAACTTGATTTAAACTTTGTAAGAGAGGTCTGGGATCTGACTGTAAGCTGTGAAATTTTGATGCGGCAACTACTTAAACTGTTTGAAACAGGACAGTTTAAAAATGGTGAAAGAGAGGCAGACAATGCTGTGGCAGTTGCACCTGGACCAACTGCCATTTTTTAAATGTGGAATCTTCAGGAATAGAACTCTTGAGTGATGTCATAATCCCCATGCCATGGCCTGCATAATGTTCTGCAATGGGAGTGTATTGCAGCCTACAGTAGTTATCTCTAGTAGTTATCTATGTAGTCAGTGCTGCTCTGTTAACCTAGCAAATGTTTGTTAGTTGTTATGTTAACAATGCTAGTAATGCTAACTATGCTAAAATGGAAAATAATTAAGTGGGTTAAAAGTGTTACTTGGTTGACTCAGCTAGTATTCGTTAGCAGTTACGTTAACAATGCTAACTATGCTAACAATGCTAATTATGGTAACTATGCTAAAATGTGAAGTAATTAACTGTGCTAACAGTGTTGTGTAGTTATATTAGCTGAAGCTATTTAGCCGTTATGCTAACAATGCTAACTATGCTAAAATGTACAGTAATTAACTGGGTTAACAGTGTTACTTAGTTAACACAGCTAGTGTTTGTTAACAGTCATGTTAACGATGCTAATTATGTTAACAATGCTAATTATGCTAACTATGCTAAAATGTGAAGTAATTAACTGTGCTTACAGTGTTGTGTAGCTATATTACCGAAGGTATTTACCAGTTATGCTAACATTGCTAACAATGCTAAAATGCAAGCACACTTTTTGCATTTTCTGCGGGAATGCAGTGTAGTTATTATTATTCTCCTAGACCAGATCTTGAAGACGTTACTATTCCTCAGGCTTTCGAGATAGAGACACCGTTCCAACTCTAAAACGACCGGCCCGGTTTGGACAAGACCGCCCACCTTTCCCTATACCGTACCTCTTGTCGTTCGTCCGTTATTGTCGTTTTTCTGCAACTTTTCCGCCATTGAAAATGAATGGCGGAATGTTCAGGCTGATGATGTCACAGTACACTGCTCTACTGTAGCAGCTAGAGTGAGCTCTGCCCTCACTCTAACCTCCACTCGGTTTTTTAATGATTAAAACTGAACCGCTTAACCTATAAACTTGATTTAAAGTTTGTAAGAGAGGTCTGGGATCTGACTGTGACCCGTGTAAATTTCATACAGCAACTACTTAAACTGTTTGAGATAGGACAATTTAAAAATGGTGTCAGACAGTCTATGGGATTTTGCCATACATTTCATCATCTTACTGTAAACAGGTCAGGGTGCATGTCTGAAGTTTTAAATGATCAAAACTTAACCGTTTAACCTATAAACTTGACTTAAACTTTGTAAGAGAGGTCTGGGATCTGACTGTGAGCTGTGAAATTTTGATGTGGCAACTACTTAAACTTTTTGAAACAGGACAGTTTAAAAATGGTGAAAGAGAGGCAGACAATACTGTGGCAGTTGCACCTGGACCAACTGCCATTTTTTAAATGTGGAATGTCAGAATAGAACTCTTGAGTGATGTCATAATCCCCATGCCATGGCCTGCATAATGTTCTACCATGGGAGTGTATTGCAGCCTATAGTAGTTATCTCTAGTAGTTATCTATGTAGTCAGTGCTGCTCTGTTAACCTAGCAAACGTTTGTTAGCCGTTATGTTAACAATGCTAGCTATGCTAAGTATGCTAAAATGCAAAATAATTAACTGGGTTAAAAGTGTTACTCGGTTGACTCAGCTTGTACTTGTTAGCAGTTATGCTAATAATGCTAAGAATGCTAATTATGCTAACTATGCTAAAATGTGAAGTAAGTAACTGTGATAACATTGTTGTGTAGCTATATTAGCTGAGGCTATTTAGCCATTATGCTAACAATGCTAACTATGCTAAAATGCAAAGTAATTTACTGGGTTAACAGTGTTACTTGGTTAACTCAGCTAGTATTCGTTAACAGTTGTGCTAATTATGCTAACAATGTTAATTATGCTAACTATGTTAAAATGTGAAGTAATTAACTGTGCTTACAGTGTAGTGTAGCTATATTAGTTGAAGCTATTTAGCAGTTATGCTAACATTACTGACAATGCTAACTTTGCTAAAATGCAAGCACACTTTTTGCATTTTCTGCGGGAATGCAGTCTAGTTAAGTGTGCTTGCAAAAAGCACACTTATTGTTATCTCCCCGTTTATTATTAAGTGTGCTTGCAGAGCACACTTATTGTTATCTCCCCGTTTATTATTAAGTGTGCTTGCAGAGCACACTTATTGTTATCTCCCCGTTTATTATTAAGTGTGCTTGCAAAAAGCACACTTATTGTTATCTCCCCGTTTATTATTATTCTTCTACTTATTCTCCTGAACCAGATCTTGAAGACGTTACTATTCCTGAGGCTTTCGAGATAGAGACACCGTTCCAACTCTAAAACGACCGGCCCGGTTTGGACCAGACCGCCCACAATTCTGTATACCGTACCTCTTGTCGTTCGTCCGTTATTGTCGTTTTTCTGCAACTTTTTGGCCCATTGAAAATGAATGGCGGAATGTTCAGGCTGATGATGTCATAGTAAACTGGTCCACTGTAGCAGCCAGAGTGAGCTCTGCCCTCACTCTAACCTCCACTTCGTTTTTTAATGATTAAAACTTAACCACTTAACCTATAAACTTCATTTAAAGTTTGTAAGAGAGGTCTGGGATCTGACTGTGACCTGTGTAAAATTCATGTGGCAACTACTTAAACTGTTTGAGGCAGGACAGTTTAAAAATGGTGTCAGACAGTCTATGGGATTTTGCCATACATTTCATCATCTTACTGTAAACAGGTCAGGGTGCATGTCTGAAGTTTTAAATGATCAAAACTCAACCGTTTAACCTATAAACTTGATTTAAACTTTTTAAGAGAGGTCTGGGATCTGACTGTGAACTGTGAAATTTTGATGTGGCAACTACTTAAACTTTTTGAAACAGGACAGTTTAAAAATAGGGAAAGAGAGGCAGACAATACTGTGGCAGTTGCACCTGGACCAACTGCCATTTTTTAAATGTGGAATGTTCAGGAATAGAACTCTCAAGTGATGTCATAATCCCCATGCCATGGCCTGCATAATGTTCTGCCATGGGAGTGTATTGCAGCCTATAGTAGTTATCTCTAGTAGTTATCTATGTAGTCAGTGCTACTCTGTTAACTTAGCAAACGTTTGTTAGCTGTTATGCTAAGAAATGGTAGCAATGCTAACGATGCTAAAATGCAAAATAATTAACTGGGTTAAAAGTGTTACTTGGTTGACTCAGCCTGTACTTGTTAGCAGTAGTGCTAACAATGTTAATTATGCTAACGATGCTAATTATGTTAACTATGCTAAAATGTGAAGTAATTAACTGTGGTAACAGTGTTGTGTAGCAGTATTAGCTGTAGCTATTTAGCCGTTATGCTAACGTCCGAGGGGAGGGCACGCTTTTGAAACATATGCGTCTGTGATGTTGCCGTAGCAGCGATCAAGCGTGTTCTGCATTCTAGTGGGGATGGTGACATATTGCTCTAAATTTGGCAGAAATGTAGTGATATCGCACCTGTTAAAGTCGCCCAGAATGAAAACTGACTGCTCTCCTGTCAGGTTCACGGCTCTGGTGTAGCTCTCAGCAATATGCTCTGCAGCTAAACTAAAGTCAGGCCCTGGAACATATACTAATAAAACTGTGATCTGTGAAAATTCCCTAGGTAGATAATGGGGTCTAAAGGACACAGTCATTAATTCATAATGCTTGCAGCACATGCAATGATGTTAAAGCCATCCAAGTTAAACTGTACATCTTTAGTGAGCCAGGTCTCGGTGAAACAGAAGAGGCTGGTTTGGTTGTAATCCATGTCGTAAGTGTTAAAAGTTCCTCTGTTTTGTTCCGCAATGATCTTACATTCGCGAGGGTTATGGCAGGTAAAGGTAGCCGACTGCCCCTCCTCTTCATGTCAGGGGGCACGGGACTAGGAACCAGGAAAACAGACAGAACAGGAGAGGACCCAATTGCGTTAACGTAGCCCCAGAGGCCATTTATTAAACAAAAACACAGACAGGGTAACAAGGACAGGGACTGGAGGCACATGGGGCAGAGTCAGGGAACAGAACACAGGGCTGGGCAAACAGGAACAGAGTCAGGGTACAGGGCGGACAGGACTGGAACAGAAGCGGCCGCCATCGGCCGCCGGGTCAGGAACAGAAGCGGCCGCCGTCGGCCGCCGGGTCAGGATCAGAGTAGACAAGGACACTGAACAGAGACAGGGGACAGGCAGGTAGGACTCGGTGGCACTGGGCCGAGCGGGGATCGAACCCGCAACTCCAGGGGTGGTAACCTGCAGCTCTACCACCTGAGACGAATCGTCGCCGGTGAGCCGGATCGGTAGGCGAGGGCTGGAGGCACAGGGCTGGGTACACAGGAACACAGAAAGGGTAACAGGAGACAGAGCTGGGGACAGGAACACAGTCAGGGTGCAGGGCAGACAGGACTGGAACTGAAGCGGCCGGCGTCGGCCGCCAGGTCAGGATCAGGGCTGGGCAGACAGGAACAGAGTCAGGGTGGACAGGACTGGAACAGGAGCGGCCGGTGTCGGCCGCCAGGTCAGGATCAGGGCAGACAGGAACACGGAACAGAGACAGGAAACAAAACTGGGCAGGCAGGCAGGACTCGTGACGCTGGGCTGAGCGGGGATTGAGCCCGCAACTCCAGGGGTGGTAGTCCGCCGCTTTACCACCCGAGCCACTGGCAGACGAATCGTCACCAGTGAACCAGATCGGTAGGCGAGGGCTGGAGATCGCAGCGTTGTCAGGGACAGTCCGAGTCGTAGCCATGAAAACAGTCCAAAAACAGGAGATGGAACACACTGGAGACCAGACTGACAAAAACAGGACAGGCACAAGACACAGGCAAGACAGAATCCATGGAACGAAACACGATACTGGGAAACACTGGGACTAGAATCAAAAACTCAAAACAGGCAGGAAAACAGGAAAACAAGACCGACAGGACGAGACAGAGTCAGGAGCAGAGTGCCGTGAAAACATACCGTGAGTGGCAAACGAACCGACAAGGATGACTGAAAAACCAGGGTTTAAATAGTGCAGAAAACCAAGGAGTTAACGAGCATAAACGAGGGAGTGCAGGTGCTGGGAATAATCAGAGAACAAGGAGACGAGGCAGACAGGTGAACTAAATCAGGACCGATTAACAAGAAACAAGGAGACTAGGCTGGGAGCTGGGACAGATTAACAAGACAAGGAGACACAGGTGAAGGAGGTTATTGTGGCAGTGCAGGGTGTAGGGAGAATAATTCAAACTAATAATGTGATTAGGGGAAAACAAAGGAAAGATACAGCACTGCCAAAAAACCCCAATGGAACACCGTGACACTTCAATCTGTTCCGTATTCCTCCTCTCGAACCTCTTAACCTTCGTATCCGCTTCCTCTTGAGTCTTCGCAAAAGTTCAATTGGCAAGTTATCTGTGATCAGATCTCCATCTACTCCCGGTTGATATCTCAGCTCTAGGAGGTCTCTGTGTGAGTAGGTGCGTCTTCGAGGGTGTGCGCTGGTGGGATGCGCCGGTTGTAAGCCGGATCCGTTTGCGCAATTCAGATTGGCGATCAAAACACAAAAATAATAAAAGTAATAGAAACAGAAGTAATCGAGATTAAGAACTCCTTCATTCAACATCCCGAAAATCAAGAAGTTGAAGAATGACATGCAATTAAAACATAAATATTAACTTTAAAACAAACAAACACTGGGCCACGTCTGGAGTCAGCTGGTACAGCGCCCCCGTCGCTAGGCAACAACCTACAAACAACTGATGTGAACTAATCTAACAGGTTGTGCATATATACAAGATAATAGGATAGTGTGTGTGTATGTGTGTGTGTGTAAGAGAGAGAGAGAGAGAGAGAAGAGGGGGAACGGGGGTTCCCAGTTGGATCGCCAAATGGTCAGAGGAATATGTGAGAGTTTTATCTTTGTGCCAGGGAAGCGCAAGAGCTGGGGAAGGGCACAAGATTAACTCACTTTGAAACAATAGACTAGTTCTACTAGGCTACTGTTAGCATTCCTTTCCACCAGGTATCTCAGTATGGTGCATGAGATAAGAGTTAGTGAGAGGGGGATAGAGAGAGAGAGAGCGAGCATGCAGTAGAGAGAGAGAGAGGGCATGCATGATCTGTCTATCAAAGTAGCAAATAAAAAGAACATAACAAATGGTCACTCAAAGTCTACATGAAAACAGTGTGTATGTTTACATCAGACAGTTTAACACTTTCTTGCTGTGCTAAAGAATATCCTATCTGTGCCCAAGTGCTCACGTGAAGGTTGCCTTTTCTTTTCCTTTGTTCCTGGTTGTTGGTTGGAGAATCCTTGCTGAATCCTGAGTCCAGTTGAGGGAGTTCGTTGAGGGAGTCCGGTGACTCGGTTCCATGGACGATCTGTGATGATCTGATGGAGGAAGAGTCCTTGTTTTAGGAAAGCTCTCTCAACTTGTAGCTGGAAATCGCCTTTGCGATTAAGAGGTTTCCTGCGTTGGTTCGTCACGCATAGACATTCAGAACTGTACTTCCTCAGCATCTTTAGCTGGGAATCGGCTTCGCGATTAGAAGTAGTCCGTTCTATTCAAACTCAAAATGTTGCTCGTGCAACGGGTAGCCTAGAGGGGTCCGCTCACCCTGTTCGTGGCTCTAGGCCTACGACTGAGGAAGGGGAGCTGGTTGCCTTTCCAGTAAGCTTGTGTACTCGAGTTAGAGTACTAGGTGACCTTGTGCAAAGGCCATTCTTTGTCTATTTGCGCATGCTGACGAGGTCTATTGTCTGCCTGGCTCCTTGGCCAGCAGGACAGAGAGTCTCTTTACGTCCACGCGGTCTGATGACCAACAGAACAGAGAGAGTGAGCAAGTAGCCCGCCAGTGGTTTTAAACCTGAGTGTGAAACCTGAGAAGGGATTATCACCTGAGGTGTGGCTAAGGAAGGAGAATCATGGGAAGAGGATCATGGGAAAAGTAGTTTATGTGTGGTTGTACCTACACAGAACACGGAACATACTGGAGGCAGGGCTGACAAAACAGGACAGGAGACAAGGCACAGGCAGGACAAAAACCAGGGTACAAAAACACGACATGATACTGGCAAACACTGGGACTGGACTGGAAACTGAGAACAGGCAAGAGAACGGAAAACAAGACTGACAGAAACAAGACAGGATCGAGAGTCAGAATGCTGGTTTGGGGAAACACACCGTGGGTAGCAAACGAACCGACAGGGAAGGACTCCTTTAATATCTAAATCCTCACAGGAGTTTTTCCCAACGCCTTTAAACCTGCAGTTGTAAAGCCACTTCTGAAAAAACTTGATCCGGACCAAAACACGCTCAACAACTATAGGCCAATTTCCAACCTCCCATTTATAAGCAAATGTAACCAATGGCAGATACGTTGTTGGTTTGTTCTTTCCGAATATGCCACTTGGGGGCGCTACCCCAAGACTAAGTCACTGACCAAAAACCTCACAGGTTCGTATGTGCAAAGTACTCAAGAATAAATGGACAGAAACAGCACCAGTACTAATACAGAATTTCTTTTATTTATTTCAAGAGTGGATAAAAATGGATACACAATGTGCAAGTTTAATATTATAATTAGACATTGACCATGGACACTTTCATAAAACAAATGGGGGCACGTCACTTACTCTCCTCACACTCCTCCACCACCCTCACTATAAAACTGGGGAAAGAATTCTCTGGACAGACTAGACAGGCCCACCACCAGTGCACACTACACCAAGATCCACTGCAAACCTACACTGCAATCGAAGGAAGCAAAAAGAGAAGACAAACTGCAAACAAAATACACTTCAATAAAGAAAATCAAAGCAACTACAAAAAGGAAAAGAAAAGGAAGTCGTCTGCACCTTACAGCTTTAACCCCTCCACACGGGAGCCAGGTGGAGGGTCGCTAGAGGAAGAGAAGTGACAGTCCCAATATTTCATTAACTGGGGTATCTGGATTACTTGCTGAGGGAACCAAAATCAAGCAAAGCAAAAGTCAAAAACACAGACAATGGCAAAAACAAAGCAAGACGAAGCAAAACAAAACCAACATATAAGCCACATGCACCCAAAGCAGCCCAACACCAATGGCACATGAACTTATAACTACACAAACAAAAGCAAAACTCAAGCCAACACAACACATCTACTAGGATCACTCACATACACACACCTCCACATGGCGTCCAGCTTCACAGTAGCACCGGGCTCTCACCCCGAACTGCAAGCTGCGACCATGAAGGAAATGACAAACACAGCAACGCAATCCCACCCCAGGCAAAACAGCAGTAGTTGTTGGGGTTAAATAGTGATGTACAAAGACACAATAATGCAACCATGGCATACAACCTTACCTGCTTGGAGCTAGTCGCGCTGCTTGCCAATTAAAGATTGGATGCACCATATGTCACGCACACAAGTTCCTAAACGGACACACACAGGCATAAGTCTACTGGCTAACATTGTCTTAACCGACAAGCGTTGCGTATGAGACACCTACCGAGTCACCACCGTACCAAAGCGTGGCAGCGATAGATAGCTCCCCGGCGGCAGCACTGCCTCCACAGTCACGATGGCCAGCAGAAATTATGCGATGCAATTCTGTCAACAATGGAAATGGATACGGAGCACTCTAACCTTAATGCTCAATGGAGTAGTCCAAGACGGGGGAGGGGGGCGTTAAACACGCACCTGTTGTAACCGCATAAAAGCATGTTAAGCCCACTATGGCAAGCGCAATCAGAGCAGCGGCAAATTCAGCTGTTGTGGTACTTACCTTCAGCGGGCAGCAAGAAGACATGGCCAACTCTTTGTGGCACCCCAGACCCACAACAACTGGCTACTGGCTCTCAACATGCCGCAAGTCCGGCACTTAAATAGGGCTGGGGGAACGCTTCACCACTCATAATGGTTCCGTCCCCATCCGCGCTCGCCCGGTTACAATCTGTCCCCCGTTTTTGTGTCGTCGCCCCGACGACGTGCCACACAAAGAACAAAAGTAAACAGGAAAGGACTTCCGAAGGCTGTAGACCCCGTTCCTAAAAAAGCTCTGGAGGTTGGTGAGTTTGGCTAGGGGGTAATGCCGGCCGGGGAAGGTGGTGGATGTTCGAATGCTTCCCTGCAGTTCCCCAATTACTGTGCCAGCGGACCAGTGGTCCGTCCAACGTGGGTTCCTGCTGGCCAGGATCACCTGGAACCCCCAACTCTGGGGAGCCGCAATGCCACCCAATGAGTTGAGTCCCTCCCTGACTAGACGGGGCAGGTGCTGGCAGCCCGGTTGTAACTGGCGACCACACTGCCTTCAGCATGGACCTATGGACATGCCTGACTGCGTCTGGCTGGTCTTGTGAGACAATGGAGTAGACGCATCCCCCTGGAGTCAGCACCTTCAGCACAACATACCGGGTGGGGCTCTATGCATCCTGAATTTTACTCCTACCGGGTACACTGTTGTTGCGCAACTACACCACCTGGCACTCCACCAGTGGGTGATCAGAAATCTTCTGATCATGTCTCTCTTTACGAAGACGTGCTGCCAGTTCGATGTGGTCTCTGGCCCCCTCAAAGGCCACCTGTAGACGCCCTCTGTGTTCGAGAACCCAATCGCTAACTGTCCCTGCAGTTTGAGCCGGGACCCTCCCCAACAGGAAGTCGACTGGCAGATTGGGCTCCTGCCCGAACATCAGTAAATAGGGGGACTCCCCTGTGGTCTGATGTACAGTAGTATTATAACATGAGGATTTCGGGTAGGTAACGGGGCCACTCTGCTTTACTCGAAGCAGGCAGAGCGCAGAGGAGACTGTGTAGGGTTAGATTAAAATGCTCACATTGGGCGTTCCCTTGGGGGTGGTATGGTGTGGTACGGCTTTTAGTTATTCCATACAATTGACACAAGTGGTCCACCAATGCGCTCTCAAAATTTCGGGCCTGGTCCAAATGTATGCGGGCCGGGATGCCGAACTTATATAAAACCACTCTCGCACCAGAATACCTGCAACAGTGGAGGCTCATTGGTCAGACGTGGCCACCGCTTGAGTGAACTTTGAGAACACGTCTGTCATAACCAACATGTGTACCTTCCCATCACGTGCCATCTCCAGCAAGGTAAAGTCTATTGCCAAGACCTGGTTGGGTTTGGCGGCCACCAGGTGGGCCATGGGTGCCTTCGCCAGGCCTTGCCAGGGTACAGCGTTCACACCGCCAACACCATTCTTTGATGTCCTCATACATCCGTGGCCAATAACACCGAGTTCAAACCAACTCTGTGGTCCTCTCTACCCCCTGGTGGCTGTGACCTTGGTGCAACTGTTGCAAGATTTCGTCACGCAACGTGGCTGGGAGGAGCACTTGCAAAATGTCTTCACCCCCATCGGGTCGACAAACCCGACAATGTAAGACGAAATCACATTCCACTACCCTCTCCCACTGACGCAACAGTTTGAGGACAGGCCTAGCCAGTGCTTTACGCTCCGGGCATATGCAATCGGTCTCACTCGCCCATCCTTCTCCTGGGACAGTACCGCCCCCAAGCCACTCAGAAATCCGCGTGAGAAATCCGCAGTTTTTCAGATCTTCGAAGCTCTGGGACCATATCTGGGACCAGGCACCTTGCAGCGGAGTGCGGTGACCCTGCCCACCCTTACCTACTTCTGCCACCAGTCGGCGAAGGGGGGCAGCCACCTTAGCAAACCCCTTGACAAAGCGTCGATAGTAACTGGCAAAGCCTAAGAAGGATCTTAACTCTGCTACACTTTGGGGAGGCGCCCAAGTAGCCACCGCCACCACTTTATCATGGTCGGTGGATACACTGTCCTTAGAGATGACATGTCCAAGGTAGTGCACTTCTGCCTGGAAAAAAACACCTTAAGACCTTCGCGGCGAAGACGCGCAAGCACAGAGTCCAACCGTTCCCGATGTTGGTACACGGAGGCAGAAAGCACGATGATGTCATCCAGATAAAGCAGGAGTGTCTCAAAGTGTTGGGCCCCGAACATGCGCTCCATGAGTCGCTGAAAAGTGCTCGGGGCATTACACAAACCGAAAGGCATGCAATTAAATTCAAAGAGGCCAAATGGGGTACAAAAGGCAGTTTGTAGAAATAAAACTGTCATTATTTAAACAAGATGTTTATAAAACTACGACCGGAATGTTGTTAGAATGTTGTGACATGCAGTCGCGTCAACAAAATGCTTCAAAAGTTATTTTATTATCATGTGAAAAAGCATGCAGGAACATAAACAAATGACGTCATTCATTCGTGTGAGAGATCACTGATCTCTATACATACTGCACGATAGTCCTTGTACCATACACAGGAAGTGGTGGACAGAAAAATAGTTTAGAGATCAGATGTTTCCTGACAGGAGTAAGTAGGCGGTAAAAGTGGGCGTAGTTAGCATTGTTGTGTGCTGTCACTTGCTTTTGAGCTACACACCCATCAATCATTCATCCAGCCATCCATTCATTCATTCAGTAGTTAGTCATCATCGTAACATTATGAGTCGTCCTCGTAAAGTTTTTAGCATAAACGAGGTCTTGTCAATGTGGGACGATATCGATGTGGAAGAGTTTGTGGAAGAATATGACTTCTCCGAGTCAAGTGCTAGTGAAGACGAGAACATCCCGCCGACTACAACTTCGGCTGCTGCTGCTGCTCCTCCGTCTCCGAAGTAAGTTGTTTGATAGCGAAATACTGTTTGTCATTCAAACATACAGAGACATCCGATTCTCCTAAGGCTATTGGAAACGCAAATGATAAGCCTAATGTTTGAACTGTATGTCCAAAACAAAACAAATGTTATACAAAAAGCCAAATGTAACACTTTTTTCATTTTGAATATTTCATTACCACCACTGCATAGTTGGATAGCCCTACAGTGTGTATTTGAAATAGCATTTGAGCGCGCTCCTAAAGTGGAGGGCCTATAATATTTAGGCCTACGTATGAACAGTGTTGGACAGACAGCTGTGTATAGTGTTCAAATGCACAGCAATTTTGTTGCTTTACATAGTCATTTTCTAAGTGTTTTTTATTATTATTGTAGAGGAGTCCAGCCACCGCTGAAGAGGAGAAGGACAGGGAAGGCTCCTCAGTCTGGATCTCTGCCCTGCTCATCTGTGGAGTGGAAAACTGAGAACGAGGCTGACACCACTCCACCACCTCTGAGGTTCAGGCCACTGAGAAACCCAGGAATACAGGTGGACACCACTGTTCAACACTCCCCTTCCAACCTATTTAAGCTTTTTTTTTCGCCAACTGTGATTTGCCAGGTATGCAACCACACCAACAGGTATGCCGGCGTAAATGCAGTTGGCAGGAGCTATGCATGGGTGGACGTACACGTTCAGGAATTTTACCACTTCCTTGGGCTTCTTCAGTTTATGGCCATTGTCAAGCTGGCATCTTTGGAAGACTACTGGTCAACTGATCCAGTGCTGGCGCTCAGCTTTCCTCGATCGGTGATGCCCAGGGTTCGGTTCCAGGCCCTGCTGTGGAACCTCCACCTGAGCGACATGGAAGAGGACCACAGTAGTGACCTTCAGAGGGGCACTGTCCAGTTCAACCGCCTTAATCGTGTCCAGGCTCTGTTGGACCACATGCGAGTGGCATGCAAGTCGGCGTTCCACCCAAGAAGAGAGCTGGCTGTAGATGAGCGCATGGTTGCCACCAAGGCCAAGACGGGGTTCACCCAGTTTATGAAAAACAAGCCAACCAAGTGGGGCATCAAGTTGTTCGTGCTGGCCGACTCCAGCAATGGCTACACGTACGACTTCAGTGTGTACACAGGCAAAACATGTGGGGCCTCTGAAAAGGGGTTGTCCTATGACGCTGTGATTAACCTTGTGCAGCCAGCTGTTTTGGGCACAGGTTATCATGTATACGTGGACAACTTTTATTCAAGCCCTACATTGTTTACCGATTTATTTAACAACAAGATTGGAGCCTGTGGTACCTATAGGGAGGGGAGGAAGGGGTGTCCTCCCAGCCGTGGTCTTATGACCAAAAAGACCCCACGTGGCACACTGCGCTGGGTTAGGGAAGGGCCAGTGGTGTTTGTGAAGTGGATGGACACCAGGGAGGTCCACGGTCCATGCAGCTCATGGTGGCAACACGGTGCGGAGGAAGGTGAAGAGCCGAGATGGGAGCTTCCACTCCATTGATGTGCCGTGCCCCACTCCTGTGGTGGAGTACAATGGGTGATCGTTCGGATCAACTCATCCAGTACTACTCCGCACACAGGAGGGTGAGCCGGCCATACCGCACCCTCTTCCTCCACTTCTTTGATATTGCCACGACAAATGCGTTCATCTTGCATCAGGAGCTGGCTCAGGCCACCCAGCAGAGGGCCTTGTCTCACAAGGCCTTCCTTTTAGCTCTCATCAAAGAGCTGTGTGAGGTGGACAGTTCAGGAGCACAGCTAAACAGGCAAACCAGCCATGTGCCTGTGCCTTGCTCTGAGGTGCTGCTGACGGACAGTTCCAACAGGGCAACAGCTGGCCGCAGAACATGCCAGCTCTGTGCTGACAGAGGCATTAGGAGTGACACGCCCTGGAAGTGTGAGGCCTGTGACGTGCCTCTTTGCATGCAGTTGAGCCGCAACTGCTTTAGAGAGTGGCATGTGTAGAACTAAGTCATCTCTTACACACACACACACACACACACACACAAAGTTCAATCTATTGTTCTCAATTCTGATGGTTTATACACTGTTATGAAAAAAAAAAAATCCAAAATCAGTTCCTTTTTATATCCATTAATCAGTTGCTGTTAGTTCTCATTGCAATTTTAATTATGATTATTTGTTCATTTATCCTTTCAGTCAGTAAATAACCTTCCACTTATGTGTTAGGATGGGTAACAGCCATCATGCCTCATGGGTTGCTTATGGCATATTCTGAAAACGGCTGTGACAGGTTGCTGCTATATGACATTATTTCTTTCTTTTTGAAGATTATATTTCACATTTAAATGAAATATGCACAAATAAGTGTTAATTTATCCTTTCAATCAGTAAATAACCTTCCACTTATGTGTTAGGATGGGTAACAGCCATTATATCTCATGAGTTGCTTATGGCATATTCTGAAAACGGCTGTGACAGGTTGCTGCTATATGACATTATTTCTTTGTTTTTGAAGATTATATTTCACATTTAAATGAAATATGCACAAATAAGTGTTAATTTATCCTTTCAATCAGTAAATAACCTTCCACTTATGTGTTAGGATGGGTAACAGCCATTATACCTCATGGGTTGCTTATGGCATATTCTGAAAACGCCTGTAACAGGTTGCTGCTATATGACAATGTATGGTCTTTGGTGAAGTCTATTTCAAGGGCTGTGACTTAATTTATATGATAACAATTGTGTTTACAGATTTAGCCAATAAAAACAGTTTAATCTGTATATTTGACATTGTGTGTACTCATTTATTTAGAAAAATCTGAAGCAGATTTTACTTTTTTTTCATGATTATTGCCCTGTCATTTCCATACAGTTGGTTAAAAAACAGCAAGGCTGAGAAAAATGATATAAGATATATAGTAGTGGTCCCTTCTGAAGGCCTCACACATGCATTTAAAGACCGATATACAAAAAATCCAAAAAAACGCTCTGTCTTCTAAGGGTTAAACAGCCCAACACCGACCTAGGGTATAGTTTAACCGCCTGCGTTCCAACGTTGGCCACAGGAATATAGGCCGTACCTTTCACAACCTTGACTACAGCTGGTGGTACTACCACATCAACGGGTTGGGCCTCTAGCCTCAAGGAGTGCCATGCAGGACTGAACCGAGAAGTGTTGGGCACAGGTAGCTGGCACTAAACGCACTGTGCCCCCAGGTATATAAATGGGATATGTTCCCCTGACCTTCGCTACCCTGGCCCGGCATTCTCCCGGGGGTGAGGTGTGGTAGGCTTGGAAAGCTTGTCACCACACCTTCCTGACGCATCAAACAAGGCCGAGCCTTGTTTAAATAGTTCTTCGTAGCACTGGGTGATGATGTTCATTCCCAAGACACCGTGCACCCCAAGACGCAGAATGGCAGTCGGACCGTCCTTCACCAATTCCTCGCCTGGGAATGACCTTACCAAAAACCGAAACATCAAACTCAGCATAGCCGAGGTAAGGAATGTCAAGTCCATTGGCCGCCTTCAACTGCAGCCAATTACAGGTCTGAAGCTGTTTCTTAAAATTTTTAAAGAAAAAGGACTCTGGTATGGTGGAAACCATAGAGCCGGTATCCAATAAACACTGCAATTCCACACCACCGATACATACAGGGACATAAGGACAAGCCCCCACGACCTGCGATACGGTCGACTGGCTAGCACCAGCATCAGTCAAGCCCAAAGTAACCCCATCTGAAATGTGGCTCTGCACTCCAGAGCGTGCTAGTTTTCCGCCAGCCGGCTAGCGTTAGGTAGCCTAGATGCCGGCTGAGCCTGAAACGTCTGAGGGGTGCGTTCGTTATCGCAGTGGCTAGCATAATGACCAGGCTGGTTACAGCGCCTACAAATCACTGGGTCATTGCGGCTTCTCGAACGTGGCTGAGCAGCTTTCTGGATCTGCATGACCTGCTGACAGAGTCGATTAAGCTGCTCTTGCTGCCGCTTTAGCATTTCTTTAATCTCCGAAATCTCTGAAGACGGCCCCACACGAGCCTCAGCAGAGGCGGAAGTAGCAGGGGGTGTCCTGGAGGAAACTGCTGCACAAAATGAAGGCACAGAATAACTCCTTGGCCTACCTTCAGTCACTCTCCCCTCTCGCTCCCATCTTCCTCGTCGCAAACCTCCAGCAAAGACAGTTGAGCATTGGCACGGATACTTTGTTTCAGGGTTCTGCGGAGAGAAGGATCGAGCACATTCTCAATGAATTGGTCCCTTAACAAGACATCTGAATTTGGAACACGATCAGGAGCACTATTTACTACTTGGTCCATGAGACGAAACAAACCATGGGAGTACTCCTGCAGGGATTCTCCTTCTCCTTGCCGGCGAGAAGAGAAAGCCTCCTGCAAGGAGACATAGGACTGGGCACAACCATATAGGTCTTTAAGAATGGACAGAATTCTCTCTGGGTCTTCACGATCAGAGATAGGGCTAAATTTAATTTCATTCTTAGCCTCACCTTCCAAATGGCCATAAATGAAATAGGCTTGGTCTAACAAGTTCAAATGTCTGGCACGGACACTTGCATGTACCTCTTCCATCCACTCAGCCACCCCCATGTCACCGGGGCCACGGAACTCCACGGCACTTCCGTTCTCTGAGTACATAAAGCAAACGGTCATATGGGGCAGCTGACTGAGGAGCAGTGGAAGAAGAAGCAGAATGATTATTCCCATCCGACACACCTGTTCGGTTAGACAATGCAGCCTGAGCTTCTGCCCGTTCTCGGCGCAAGCGCTTATTGTCCAGTTTTAATTGCTGAACCAGTTCCTTAAGTTCCTGTAACTCTGGCCAACTGTTTGTGGCACCACACACCCAGAACAACTGGCTACTGGCTCTCAACATGCTGCAAGTCCGGCACTTAAATAGGGCTGGGGGAACACTTCACCACTCATAATGGTTCCGTCCCCATCCGCGCTCGCCCGGTTACACAAAGTACTAGAAAAAGTCGTCTTTAAGCAACTCAATCTGTTCCTAAGTAAAAACAATATACTAGAAAAGTTCCAATCAGGCTTTAGAGCAAAGCACAGCACAGAGACCGCCCTAACTAAAATAGTTAATGATCTTAGACTTAGTATGGCCACAATGTCTCTGCCCTAAGCGCCGCCTTTGACACTACAGACCACAACATACTACTTAACTGTCTTGAAACTTGGGTAGGTCTGTCAGGTCATGCACTAAAATGGTTTGAGTCATAAGTCTCTCTATTCACCTTAAATATGCTACATGAGTAAGGTAAACTCAGCACAGTGGCGGCTGGTGAAAAAAAAAATGGTGGGGCTGATGTGCCAATAGATTTCCCTGCCTAGTCCAGTGTAAGCACTCATATAAATAATCTGAAAATGAGTACAATTCCACAATAATACTTTAATTGCAGTTTAAGTCCAGTTAGGCTCCATTTATGCTTTGGACAGCAAATACAAATCGTTTTTCACAAATTTAAATATAGTACAAATACAATACAATTTTTATACAGATCAACTGTGCATGCGTGTTTATTACAGTTACTAAACTAACAATGACAAAAACAAAACAGATTTAGTCCTTCCATCTCCTCTGTCCAAACTGCAAAGGGGTACAGTGATGCTATTTCGAGTCAGTGTGTGTCAGTGACATTATGTTTACACTAGGCAGATGTTACACATATGAAATGCAAAAAAGACTTCAAGGGTGACATATTTTAAAAGTAGATATTCTGAAAGAATAAATAGACACCGTTTGTGAGTAGGCTGATATTTTACTCTGTATCATAAGCCAACTGAACTAAACACATATATACCATTGCAGTTACAATCATCAAAAGCTCAGTATTAAAATCACAGCACGGCAGAATTGTTACAAAACCATCTTGAACCAGGCTAATGGTAACAGCAATAAATACCGTCAGCTATATTAAGCCTAAAAGAAACACCAATATGTTATATTCTATCTTTCTTATCTTTTTCTTTAGTTGTCTGGGTGATGTTTATTTCGGGCTTGTCGGGTCCCAGCTCCTTAACATGGACTTTTTCGGCCATAGTCCTTCTTGAAAAAGGGTAGTTTAACATAGATCTCACCAAATTTGGTGGAAGCTGGTCAGTCGTCGTCGTCACCGCCATCGTCTCTCAGTCTATAACTAGCCGTGTTTGGATAAGGGTAGACGTCTACAGACGGCTGTAGCCGGCTGTAGTCAGCGATGCATTGTGGGCTGAAAATGTTGCATTATGGTTAGACTTTGTGTCAGAGTTGCCAGAAAGGCGTGGCGCTGTCACAAAAACGTCACAAGGTCAGATGACCTAAAAACCCATGTGATGTAGCCGCTTGTAGCCGTCTGTAGACAAAACGTGCAGCCGCTTGCAGTTGCTTTTTCCGCGGCTACAATCGTCTAACTAACGCCTCCGTGGTGACGCAACTTTGCCCTGGTTGGTTTAAAGTTCATTGACGTCTGGACACGGATGTTGTGTAGCGCTCTGTCACGGAACTTCTCATCTTATATGTACGTTATTTTAGTCCAGTTTGAAGACATATCTTTTCTCTCTTTTTAGCTTGTTCTGGGGCGTGTATCTGATGCTGTCAAGCTCAATCTTTTATTTATTTATGTATTTGTTAATCTCGTTTTTATTGTATTGCTTTGTGTCAGTAGGCTATACCTATTAATGATCTTTGGGTTATGGTTTTGCCGTGTTATTTTTCATCCTTGTGTTGTGCAGCACTTTGGGACATCTCTGTTGTTTTGTTTAAATGTGCTAGTAAAAAACGACTCGACTTGACTTGAAGTCTCAATGCACCATACTACAACCGCCCGCCCCCTTCTTGTCCCTCAAGCACAGCACATGACTTCTCCGCCATCTACTACGAAGATCAGGTGGTGTAAACAAAAGACTTGTGTCCGACTTGACCGCCGCCTTTTAAACACCCGCCCATGCTGCGAGGCGGAGTTCTTGCTGACGCATGTAGCCGAAGTTAGACAGACGTAGACAGACCGGTGTGCTACTCGAACGGGCCTACTGATCTAAGGTTGATCGAACGTTAACTGACGTAAGACGTTACGTTTAGCCAATCGCCATGGTGACAGAATAGCAATCCAAAACTTTCTGTCCTAGGGGCGCTTTTTCTAGCGCCCCAAGACCATTTTATTCGGCGATGCTGATAGGAATAATATTTGTTAAATTTTCCCCTAGCAACCACACAGGATTGGCTATTTCACTACACTTCAGGGGCGCTAAAAAAAGTGCCCCAAGAACGGAAACAGGACTATGTCGGTGGAAATTCACTGTTGAATAAGAGTCATTTAGTGGAAATGTTGTTTGAATAATTCAGATTACATGTAGAGACACACAAATAATTAAAACTGACATTGATTACAAAAAAACATATATTGTTAGTATTATACATTTTATATTTGTCCTCTCTTCCTTGGGAGGGCCATACGGCTCTGGGGAGGGCGGTGCCCAAGCGCCCCTATGGGCCAGCCGCCACTGCTGACAAGGGTGTCGCTAGGGCGTTTGGGGGTTTCTCCCGTGAGAAATATTATCCCTACTTGAATACATTGTCTTTACTTGAAAGCATTGTTAATGAAACCAACTTGCACAGTGTTCAAAACAATCCTGCCAAGCCACTTAATCTCACAGTTGATGAACTTGAACAGTTTTTTGGCACAGTGTTGCATATATCCCTCTTCAGCCTCCCAGTCACCCATATGTTTTGGAGCCACAGTAGCCATATTGCACATGTTGCTGATGTGATTCCCCTCTCACAGTACCAACCCAAGAAACCGAAGAAGTGGGGATCAAATGCGGGGATCAGATGGCATTCCACACAGTTTTGAGCTATGTGTGGGAAAAGCTGTCCATCCACCTGAGTTACCATATATAGGGGCAAATGGGAATGTGATATTGCGCTTAGCAGAACCAATTCCAAGACATATAAATTATGTACCGGTAATTTTGAAATGATGTCTAAGAAAAAGGGGAGACGTAGAGTTCCTGGGTGCACAGGAACACCCAAAGTTTTGTGCAGAAAGTGTGCACCTCTGCTTTACTGTGCAAAGTAATTGTTTTGGTAAATTTCACATAAAGTAAGAATGTTAGGCCTACATGATGGATAATTCAGTGTATCACATGTCACAATGTGTTACAAGTGTTCTTTTTTACATAGTAGCATGATAAGTTTTTTTTTTAAATTGTAATGTTATACTACTTTCTAGGCATTGTCTATTACTATGTTAATGAATAATTCTCTATATGATTTTGTACCATTATTGCACAATGTTGCCCCAAGGCAATGAAAAAAAAAACTTTTTATCAATAAAAATAAACTGGAATATTTTTAGCATGAATACCCAAAATTTGTGCAGTAGATGAACATGACAATTAAAAAAAATACAACCATCTGATGACAAGATACAGTAAAATTGAAAATGTGTACTGTTGCATATATGCCACCTTCTTGTTGCCCTGTCTATGTAGCTGTAGCTAAAACCGTATCCTCCTCTAGACCTCTACCATCTATTATTCTCTCCCCTAGCCCACCTGTTCTTGCTTAAATTGATTGCTGGCCTATCCTGCTCAGGCCATGGTAATTCGGATTATTTAGGGTTGTCACAGCTCAGCGCTGCGTCACGCCACCATGGCAATCTTTATCCTTATTTCCCCAGACGTTTCCAAATCACCAGCCTTACAACAGTGCCAACATCAGGTTTGGCCACTGTGATGCATTTGCTGTAACTACTTTATAGGTCAGGTGCAGGACCACAGGTAAACAGCAGCATGCAGTATGACAGGACACATAGATATTAGGCAAATAATTTAAATGTTTACATGCAAATACAAAGTTATGTCATGCATACCAGCACTATTTATATACTGTAATTCTAGTCAGAAATAACAGAATATAATAATTCTTTAAACATGGGAAACAAAGCAATAGCCATTTTACTCATGTGATCCTGAAGATGTCAGCCAGTGTGACGCATGCCTGATCTTAGCAGAGCTATATGTGAGAAATGAGCAATATTCTGGCTTCTGTGATGTAAGCAGTGACCTGCAAATTCTGTGTGTGTGTGTGTGTGTGTGCATGCATCCCTCATGTCTGCTTAACAAAAGGAAGGCACTCCTTTCATGACCAAAGTGGAGATAATGATTTAGCCTTGCTTGTCATAATGTTGTCTTTAAAGGCAACAGAAATAATCGCTGACTAATTGGAAACTGAATCTATAGATTTGTCGACTACTAAAATAATCGTTAGTTGCAGCCTTAGCTTTAATCTAATCTGATTCGATGATTTATGCTAAACTAATAGCTAATGTGCTACTGCCAGATCCAGAGATCTAGAGATTGGCTGAATGGATTAAAAAATGAAAAATGAGCCTATTTCCCAAAAAGGGAAGTGTTCTTTTAAAAACGTCTAAAGACTTTTGAGAATATATTTCAAGTTCCCCTTATCCTGTTTTTCGCGTGTTGCAAGATGACCACAACATTTGACCCCTCTGTCTAGTAATGTTTATAGCTTAGTGAACCAGAAAGCCATGAAATACGATTTCAAAGTTCACAGACTGTGATTAGCATAACGATTTTGAATATAAATTGTAAAGTTATTCAGTTAATTTTTAATTGTAATATTTTATAGGGCATCTGGCACATCTATTTTTGCTATTATATCAATTTTTATTATGCTTTTTTATATCTTAAAGCATTGGTTACCCTTAAAGGATCAATTTTTCCTAATTGTTTTTTTTAGAAACTACAATTTTTTAATTGACTATTTTTAATTCCTACTTTGTCATTTTTTACTACCAGTGCCAGTAATTGTGGAGGGCACTGTAAAACAGGAAGAAATATACTTGTCGATACTTGCTGATGACTGTTGTGGCTATAAATTAAATACTGTATGTTACTCTTCAGCTCGTGAAAATAATACAACAGCGCCACTATAATTAGTCATTTTCCTTAATTACACCTTATTTTTGAGAATCTGTGCTCAAATGTGAGTAAGCCCTTGTGAAGTTGATCACCTCAGGCTGAGAACAAAACCAGGACTTGGCGAAAACAGCTTCCTCATTTAATCTCCTGCTGGCACCCTAGTGAATACCCATCCCTTTTGAAGTGAGAAAAACAGCTATTGATTGATCTCCTTGACATCTTTGTAAACAAGTGTTATAGCGGTAGTGAGCATCTGTTTCCAATGGCCTCAGCCCCCTGCATTTTATCGCAGACTCAGAAAACTATAAATATAAAACTAGATCAGTTAAAAGACTACATATGTCACACCTATTAGCCTATATCTTTATATTGTAAAACCTTTTAGATGTCTGCTAAGCAGTGCAAAGGCTTACACCATTTTTGTTAATATAAGGACAACATTCACAAAGGCAAACAAAACAAAGGGGATAAATTAATGGAAACATTAGTATTTTTCAGGGTGGGCAGGGCTTGTCCCTGGGGGCCCATTGCCCATCCCAACCCACCCCTGGTTATCCTACTTTTATACTTACGGACCACTATCTTTTGGGACTGAAACACATTTAGTACAGATATAAGAAACCTGCCTGCATACTTGATACACTATACTGTGAGATAATGGCATATTTAAAAATAAATAAACATGTATTTTTCTGTATCAGATATTTTTGTGATTTTGCTCCACATACCACACTCTTACTACTAATAATAGTGGGAGAATTTAACTTAGTTATCATGCTAGTTAATGGTGATCAAGAACTTTTGACATTTTCATGACATGGCTGGCTAAATTTTCAGGATTGTGGATATGACCAGCCTCCACTTTCATAACACATTCATAGCAGCTGTCCTAAACTGCACCTAAAGCATTCAAGACTGTTTCATAGGATGACAACTTAATATAAGTCCAACAGTCGCAAAGCAGCATTGCCGTTTTTGTTCCGAACCTTTTACCTGATCACATCACATCTGAGTCAATGGGCTAGTCCAGTGCCAAAAAGACAGAACATGGTCAAGCAAATAATTTTTGTTTTATAAAAATGTATTTGTTTCATAATGTAACCTGCAGATGATTTTGCAGTGGAGAGGTTCCAGGTTACAAATTCGGGTCAGCTGAATGTAGGCTAGTTTACCTTCCAGTTTACCTTCCAGTGACATTCGATGTAGACATTTGTTGGAGTCACAGAAAATGTGCAAAACTGTGCACAGAAAATGTGCTTCATTACGATGCATCGTCAATGTGATATAAAATGACTGATAGTGGAATATGAATCTTTGGTTACACACCCCTAACAGATACAAACACAAACAAACAGACAGACAGACACACACACACACACACACACACAGAAACACATACATCCAAGCTACCACACTAAGCATTCTTTTGCAATTTGAAGTTATTATGAACTCAAGATTATTTTTTCTTTTTCTGCAATTCTCCAACTTTGAAAACAACAGCACTCCTTCAACTAGGGGAACATTCAGATTTACAGCTCCTGGGACATTTGATCTAACCTTCCTTACTATCTCCGCTCTGAAGAGCATTCTGCACCCTCTCCCTCCTGGCCATTTTGGGAGCTTTGCTCCTGTCATCAGTCTTCTCCTACCTAACACATTAGCTCCACACCACTATGGGGACAGAGTAAGAGAAAAAGGACGAAAAAGAATGTTTTATTCCCAAACTCAGCTCCAATTATTCCCATCATGCTCACTTCCAATAAATGTATTGATAAATAAAATGAATACGAATAAGGTTGTGGCCTTCTGGTGAGCGCAGTGTTATACATCACACCCATCCTGCCACCATGCCTGCTTAAAATCACGTAGCTTGTTGCTCATAAACATCTGTGGGAGTAAATATTGGAGAGAAAGAAACAAGCTCTTCTGGTTTGGTTACTGGCATTCCCCCTTGGCCGAGGACTGAGCACAGGACAGGATGTTCTCTGCCACTTCAGGGGTATTGATTGGAGCCATTAAGTGCTGATGTGGCAGACATTTGTCTCAGGTGCATAAATAGTGTTTGGTTGCTGATAATAACCCACTGACTTGATTTTAGCAGTAGTGATTATGACCCCCCCCCCCCCCCCCCCCCCCCCCCCCCCCCCCCCCCCCCCCCCCCCCACAAACACACACACACACACAAAAAGGCTTTACAAAAAAGTCGACAAGTCCTTTTTAATATTATTTTGGAAAAAAAACTGGATGAAAAAAAGGATGGCTTAAGCGCTGATTCTAATCTGAGCCATGCATCACTGCCTAAGCTAAAGGGGCCTTTTTTAGCAGCTTCAACATGATTCTTCTCTATGAAGATAAATATGTTGTAAAATGTGAGAACTTGTACACCCCAATTTGCCAGCTGTAAGCAGGTCTAGCACCTCAGTGCCCTTAGAAATCATATCCACAGTGGTTTTAGGCACGGGCGAACAGAGCGAATAACACTGCATTATGTGATGGCAAGATGTAATAAATATTCACTCAATTATGTAATAACTCCTACATTTTGTAATAAACTGCCTGAATGCAATTTTGTTATACACTATTACATATTGTGATGCTTATTACAAAATGCAGGGAAAGCTAT
This sequence comes from Setipinna tenuifilis, assembly GCA_030347295.1. Classification (NCBI taxonomy): domain Eukaryota; kingdom Metazoa; phylum Chordata; class Actinopteri; order Clupeiformes; family Engraulidae; genus Setipinna; species Setipinna tenuifilis. The sequence goes on along the minus strand of CM059266.1, from coordinate 34,969,457 downwards.
TTTGTTTTTATTTAAATGTAATACTATGGCACATTTAATAATTAGCAATCAAAATACATATCTATTTCTGTACTGATGTTTTTTTAATTAAAAAGCATCCTAAATGTTATTGTTTTTTTTTTTTACTGGCAGTTTTTGAAATCTGTTTTTCTGTAAAATACAGCCACACTATGATTAGTTCACAGGACTACTAGTTCCAGACACAGGGCAGAGGCCATGATCTTCACACATTTGAAGGGTCAAGATATTTTAAGATAAATTGTTCCAATTAACATTGATAGCCCTTGTGTGAGTAGTCAGTGACTACAGCAACAACCTAAAATGTTTAAATGGTAAAATTCCCATGTTAGCCATACTTTTATATATTGTAAACAACCACAAAAGTAAGCTAGAAGTGTAAAATACTGAAGTTACCCTTAATGGCCTAGTTTGAAATGTTATAATGGGCTGATTTACGCCAGTTAAATCCTTGAGGGTTAAGGGAAAATTGGGGATGATATACACAAGATACATTTAACGTTCCAACAAAACACACACAAATAACAGATGCAATTCACTATATGTGCAAAACTTGTAGATCTAGCAACTCATACTACGTTAGGACAGCAGTGGTAGACGAAACCACAGCACAACAAATCCCTAATGGGTACTTGGCCCATGTTACTAAATGGGGTGTAGCCATGCACAGTAACTAACTGGCAGGGAAGGGAGAGAGATAGAGGGCAAATAAAGTCAATCTGTGTGAACTTCAGTCCACCACTCACGCCCCAGCCCCACTCCAAAGTCACTGCAGAGTCACGGAAGTTGCAGAATTGGCCTCACTTTCCCTCCTCTGTCCCAGTTCAGTGTCTGACCACTCCAAGCAGCTCTGATGGAGGACAGGCAACCGGGACTGTAGGACAGGGGAGAAGAAGCTCCAAGCCAAATACACGTTTGAGTACAGTTTGGCCACTTTCCTTATCTGACAAGAATAGCACGTATTAAATGACACCGCTGGCTTCGAGGGAGAACAGGCAACCAGAACTGCGGGTCAGCTCTATATGGTTTTGAAGTAATTGAAAACCCACACATACTATTTTTTTCAGTATTTATTTAAGAACTGTTTGGATGTATATTGAAGACAGTAGCACTCATCATTCTTTTTCAGAATTTTTTAAATTAAAATCCCTCACACATTTAAATTTGAGGGTTTTGTTAATAATTACTTTGAGTCATTATTTAAAAGCTTGCACTCAGTAGGCTATACAATTAACAGTATCAATTATCCATTATTTTTCATCATTTTCATAACTGACAATACACACAACTATTTTTCAGTGTTTCTTCAAGAACATTTTTGAGTATTTATGCAAGAACTTTAGATCAGTAAATTGAGCTCAGTTATAAGAGTATTAACAGTAACACTGATCAATCATTCTGAATGTTAGCTATTCAAGGTAGCTAGTGCTGGGGGAGTAGCAGTTTCTTCAAAAGGTCACTGTTTTCTGCCACTCTGTCAATTACAGTGTCACTGTCCAGTGACATGAGAATGTCCTTCTCTCTGGCCATTAACATGAATGCTTCCAAGCGTTCCTGAGAACTTCTGCTCCTGAGGAGAATCTTCGCTTTTAATGTAGCCTATTTGTCAAATTCACTGCGTGTTTCTTTTAAGCCATGCCTAAGTTTGTGCGGTGAAGATCCCCTTGCTGTCTCTCCCTCCACATCATGATCCGCATCATGTTGCTCAGAATCTGATTCGCTGTCTCCACATCAACGTTACTGCTGCTGCTGGCAGCACTAGCCCCACCACTGCGGTCAAAAAGCTCTATAAGCTTCCTACATTTTGAAGCTTCATTCTCCAACAACTTTGTTTTTTTCTCTTTTAATTTCTGCCATCCACCTTTTTCTGTGTGTTTTCTGCTCGCCATTTCCAGAGCGGTAGAGAGGAAAACACTTGTGTCTTCTTTGTTGGCTTTTTGACAGAATGTAGGCCTATGTTTGATTGACAAATTATTGTTACAGCACCATCTTCTGGTAGGCCTAGGTGTTAGACTGTTAGACAGGGCAGGTCGACTGAAAAAAAACCCCACCAATTATCGGCCGTAGACTGGACGGCCGTTCTGGACTTTTCCAGAACTCACAGATTACCAGTCTGTCGCTGGCCACAGTTGAAACACTGAGGGTATCAATGATTGGTGGTATCAGACACTAAGGTTAGGTTTAGGGGATGGGTGATATATTGTTTCTGTCACAAGGGGGACGGGCTAGGCTAGGAACCAGGGAACCAGACAGAACAGGAGAGGACCCAAATGCGTGGCGTAGCCCCAAAAGTGTCACGAGGGATACCGGAACCAGGGAAACAGGACAGAACAGGAGAGGACCCAATTGCGTTAACGTAGCCCCAGAGGCCTTTATTGACAGACACGAAGACAGGGTACACAGGGACTGGGCACATATGGGGCAGAGTCAGGGGAACAGAACACACAGCTGGGCAGACAGGAACAGAGTCAGGGTACAGGGCGGACAGGACTGGAACAGAAGCGGCCGACGTCGGCCGCCAGGTCAGAATCAGGGCAGACAGGAACACGGAACAGAGACAGGAAACAAAACTGGGCAGGCAGGCAGGACTCGTGTCGCTGGGCTGAGCGGGGATTGAACCCGCAACTCCAGGGGTGGTAGACTGCAGCTCTACCACCTGAGCCGCTGGCAGACGAATCATTGCCAGTGAGCCGGATCGGTAGCCGAGGGCTGGAGATAGCAGCGTAGTCAGGGACAGTCCGAGTCGTAGCCATGCAATCAGTCCAAAACAGAAGACGGAACATGCTGGAGACCAGACTGACAAAAACAGGACAAGACACAAGGCACAGGCACGACAGAATCCATGGAACAAGACACGATACTGGAAAACACTGGGACTAGACTCGAAAACTTAAAACAGGCAGGAAAACAGGAAAACAAGACCGACAGGACAGGACAAGACAGAGTCAGGAGTCAGAATGCCATGAAACATACCGTGAATGGCAAACGAACCGACAGGGAGGGAGTGAAAACCCAGGGCTTAAATAGTGGAAACACGGCTAAACGAGGTTGTGCAGGTGCAGCTAATAATCAGGGAACAAGGAGACGAGGCAGACAGGTGAACTAAATCAGGACGGAACAAGGAGACAGGATTCACAGGTGAAGGAGATTATTGTGGCAGTGCAGGGTGTAGGGAGAATAATTCAAACTAATAATGTGATCAGGGGAAAACAAAGGAAAAACACAGCACTGCCAGAAAACCCCAATGGAACACCGTGACAAAAAGGCCTTTTATTAACAGGTTCAGGGTAACAGGGACAAAGACAGGACTGGACAGACAGGACCCCAGGACCCCCCCCCCCCCCCCCCCCCCAAGGGACGGCCCCAGAAGTCCCCCAGAAAAAAAAGGCAACAAAAGGGAGGGAGGCAGACAGACCGACAGGCAGGCAGACCGACAGGCAGACAGTTCAACAGACAGACAGGCAGATCAACAGGCAGACAGGCAGGCAGGCAGACGGATGGACAGACAGGCAGGCAGACAGACAGACAGACAGACAGGCAGGCAGACAGACAGGCAGACCAACAGGCAGGCAGACAGACAGGCAGACAGACAGGTTCAGGGTCGGAAGGCCGCCACCGCCCACAGGTTCAGGGTCAGAAGGCCGTCATCGGCCACAGGGTCAGGGTCAGATGGTCGTCATCGGCCACGGGGTCAGGGAACAGGGGGCCGCCGCCATCGGCCGCAGGGTCAGGGTCCGAAGCCGCCCTCGGCAGCAGATGCAGGGCCCAAAGCCATCCTCGGCAGCAGGTGCAGGGCCCGAAGCCGCCCTCGGCAGCATGTGCAGGGCCCGAAGCCGCCCTCGGCAGCATGTGCAGGGCCCGAAGCCACCCTCGGCAGCATGTGCAGGGTCCGAAGCCGCCCTCGGCAGCAGGGACAGGGTCCGGGGTAGGAGCAGGCTTCTGGGGCACGACTCCAAAGAGTTTTTCTCAGAGTATTTTTATAAAACTTTTCAAAGGAGCCTTAACAAGAGGGGTGCAAAAAAGAAAAGAAAAGAAAAAAGTGCAAACGTTTCAGTCCCCCTGGACTTTCCTCAGTGCAAACCGGGTGTAACATTGCAGCCATCTTTTGTAAGGTTTAGCAGATACCAATTAGTGGCCAATTAGGCACATCCCAATCACAGGCTGGAATTAGTTAGCAAGGAGAAACAGTTTACAGACATTACACAGTATTACAAAAAACAGTATTACAAAAAACATGACATATCCAATTCTTCATTCATTCCACCAGGATGCAAAGTTTTTAGGTAGTAAATATATCTACATTCGCATTGAAGCAAGGATTTGTCAATGTCACCACCTCGTCTGTTTGGGGTAATCAGGTCAATGCCACAAAAGTCAAAATCAGTACTAGAATGATTGCTATCAGAAAAATGCCTAGCCACCGCAGATTTGGCATCTTTTCTGCGGATGGCGCTCTTGTGTTCGTTGATTCTGCACCGTAACTGTGTTTTGGTTTTACCTACATACTGAATACCACATTTTTTACACACTAAAAGATAAATAACATTGGTTGATCTACATGTAATGAATTTTCGAATTCGAATTCATTAGGATCCTAATGGATCCTCGAATCCAATTGAATTTAATATTGAGTATGACCATCATCAAGTGAACTTTCTAGACACAAGGGTTGTGTTTAATGGTGTGGACATTTACACTAGTCTTTTTACGAAACCCACTGACAGAAACAGTTTGTTACATCACTCAAGCCATCATCCCACCCCCCTCAAACGTGGATTGCCTTACAGCCAGTTTCTGAGAGTACGACGCATCTGTAAAAGGGACGATGATTTCCAGGTGGAGGCCCACAAGCTCTCCCAAAAGTTCATGGAAAGAGGATAGCCCAGTAAATCTCTGAATGAGTCATTCATGCGAGTCAGTGAACAAAATAGAAATGATTTGCTACACAACACCAATGTAAAAAAACAGAAAACAGTGTGTTCAATACCACCTATTCACCACTTGGCCACACTATTTGTGATGTGGTCAAAAAACACTGGCATATTCTGTCTGCGGATGACATTGGGAAAGACATCTTCAACACACTGCCACTCTTCTCCTTCTCCAGGGCTAAAAACATCCGTGACAGTCTTGTTCGTGCAGATACTTATAGAGGGCCCAGCCAGATGGAACGCTTGGACAATGCCACTGTTTTTTTCCCATGTCGCAATTGTGCCGCTTGCTCCAACACTAAAAAAGTAAATGGGTTTTCTAGTTTTGTTACTAAAAAGGAATATAGGATTAGAAAATTCATTACATGTAGATCAACCAATGTTATTTATCTTTTAGTGTGTAAAAAATGTGGTATTCAGTATGTAGGTAAAACCAAAACACAGTTACGGTGCAGAATCAACGAACACAAGAGCGCCATCCGCAGAAAAGATGCCAAATCTGCGGTGGCCAGGCACTTTTCTGATGGCAATCATTCTAGTACTGATTTTGACTTTTGTGGCATTGACCTGATTACCCCAAACAGACGAGGTGGTGACATTGACAAATCCTTGCTTCAATGCGAATGTAGATATATTTACTACCTAAAAACTTTGCATCCTGGTGGAATGAATGAAGAATTGGATATGTCATGTTTTTTGTAATACTGTTTTTTGTAATACTGTGTAATGTCTGTAAACTGTTTCTCCTTGCTAACTAATTCCAGCCTGTGATTGGGATGTGCCTAATTGGCCACTAATTGGTATCTGCTAAACCTTACAAAAGATGGCTGCAATGTTACACCCGGTTTGCACTGAGGAAAGTCCAGGGGGACTGAAACGTTTGCACTTTTTTCTTTTCTTTTCTTTTTTGCACCCCTCTTGTTAAGGCTCCTTTGAAAAGTTTTATAAAAATACTCTGAGAAAAACTCTTTGGAGTCTGTTACTCTGCAACTCATGTTTTGCTGAACTCCACACAAGGACAGAGACAAGGCAACAGAGTCATTCAGGGGAACAAGGACAAGGACAGGTAAACAGAATAGGACAGACAGAACACGGTGGTGCTCGCTTGAGCACGTATGCCGGGTAACGTGGGAGTCGAACCCACGACTCTGGGGATCAGAGTCACTTTCTCAGTGCAGCTGGGTAGCATGGGGAACGAACCCACGACTCTGGGGATCAGAGTGACGTGCTCGGTGCATGTGGGTTGTGTGGGGATCATACTCACGATTCTGGGGACCAGAGTCTGCTGAGTCGTCGAGTCATTGCCGGCGAGCCGGATCGGTAGCCGTGGCTGGAGACCGGAGCGTAGTCGGGGAAGTGGTCTGTGTTGTAGCCGTGGCAGAAGACTAAGGCGTAGTCGAGGTACTGGTCCGGGTCGAAGCCGTGTAATCAGTCCAAGCAGAACACAGAAAATACTGGAGGCAGGACTGACAAAACAGGACAGGAGACAAGGCACAGGCAGGACAAGAACCGGGGCACAAAACACAACAAGATACTGGCAAACACTGGGACTAGACTCGAAACTGAGAACAGGCAGGAAAACAGGAAACAAGACTGACAAGAACAAGACAGAGTCGGGAGTCAGAATGCTAGTGTGGGTAACACACCGCGGGTAGCAAACGAACTGACGACGAGGGAGTGGAAAGTGAGGGTTTAAATAGTGCTGAAACTAAGGAGCTAAACGAGCGTGAACAAGGAAGTGCAAGTGAGACCGATTACAAGGGAACAAGGAGACAAAGCAGGCAGGTGGGGCAAATGAACATGGAACAAGGAGACAAGACACGCAGGTGAGGGAGATTACCGTGGCAGGAGTGGCGGGGGATGAGGGGTGCCTGTTACTAAGTCAGGTGGTGCAGTCTGGTTTGCCAATGCTGAAGGTGACTGGTGTGAAAGAGTGTCATAGGGCAGAGGCACAGGAATGTTCAGCCGGGTAGGAGAGAGATGGCCGAGTGACGCAACAGGAAACAGGAGTAAGATCCAACATGGCGGCGCACTGAACCTCCAAACAAACAACCCGACTTCATATTGCACTTGGATATTTCGTCACTCTTCTCTCTTACTGGATAATTAACCTCCCTCACATTTATCGACAACTATTTCTACAACCTCGACACCATGGACAAAAAGAAAGCAAAGCGGGACTGGTCCACTGAAACCGACGACGGTCTCGTCATAACAGCTGAGGTCAGTGTACTTGAATCAATAAACTCCAAACTGTCTGTACTGGAATTACTCCGCGACGATATCAGGGAGCTCAAAGCCAGCCTCGAATTCTCACAATCCCAGATTGAATCTTTTGTACAGGAAAACAATGAACTCAAAGGAACTGTTAAAACGTTATCCGCTCAAGTTACTCACCTCGCCGATGAAAACAAATCCATTAAATCCACTCTGCTTGATCTCCAGTACTGCAGCATGCGCGATAACTTGATATTCTCCGGCATACCTGAACAAAACCCCGATAATCCCGAAGACGCATTGAAAGAGTTCATGGAAACCTCGCTGCAACTTCCCAAAGAGACCGTAGATCAAATAACTTTCCACCGAGTACATCACATCACCCCAAAAATCAACAACACGAACACCCCGGCTCCAATAGTAGCAAAGTTTGAGCACTACAAACACAAAGAGTTAATAAAAAGCAGGGGCAAACTCTTAAAAGGCTCTCCTATTGGGATGAACGATCAATTCCCTAAGGAAATCAACCAGTGACGGAAAATACTCATTCCCATAATGAAAGACTTCCGAGCTAAAGGATAGCGTGCCACGACTTCAGTAGATAAACTTTACGTTGACGGAACATTATTCCATGACCGCAACATCACTACATGGCTGTAGGCTTCCCTAGTCCCTTCTCAACTGCCAGCAACACGTACCCATACAACTTCATTTCTACTCCTTTTGTCTCTCCATACACGCTCCTCACATGTTGTACTCACCAGTTCTGAAAGCATTGTTAGCACTACTTCTCTCTCTCTGTTCTCTACTCTCTTCTGATCTGTTCTCCTTCTCTCTAGCTATCTCTACTCTCTCCAGATCTGTCTGCATGTTTAATCTTTGTATGTCACTATATGTTATATGTACTAATTGTTACTATGTTTTTTTATGTTCAATGTCTTTATGTAATCCTCATTCGTCTTTATGTAGTCCTTAACGCTGTTATATGTAGACTCAATCCCACATCCATTAGCAACCACAGAACAATCTCTGTGCTACAACGCAATGTTTTTTCCTCTTTTTTCCAGAACTCTGAATCCTTTTCTCTCTACAGGCGCATTTGCACTCATAAACACACACATATCCATACACACACTCCCACACATGGCATACTGTCTCTTCCCCCCCAACTCCCAATGTCTCACACCCCTATCCTTCTTCAGCCCCCCACATACATAAACCAACTCAGTAGGTATTACATTTACTCATGCACTCTCTTAAACTGATATCATGGAACATACGTGGTTTTCATACACAACCCAAAAGAATTAAAGTCATCAATCATCTTACAAAGTTGAAAGCTGATGTATGCTTCTTACAAGAAACACATTTAACTCAAGCTGAACTCCCACTTCTCAATTTCAAGCAATATGACAAAATATTTTCATCCACCTACAATAGCAAACAAAGAGGAGTTTCAGAAAACATTCCGTTCACTCTCAATTCATCAGTCTGTGACCCAAACGGTAGATTTGTCATTATTAACATTACTATAAATCATATAACTCTCACATTAGCTAATATTTACGGTCCAAACAATGACGACCCATCTTTTTTCAATAATCTCTTCTCCCTTCTCAATTCCTCAAATCTCATATTAGCTGGAGACTTCAACACTGTCCTCAACCCCTCACTAGACCGCTCTAGTAACCACAATAACCCACGGATCTGGCACTCATCTGAAGTTATTAAACAATACATGACTGACTATGGTCTTAGCAATACTTGGAGAGCAAGGAACCCATCCCTAAGAGAATACTCATACATATCCCCGGTCCACAAATCCTCTTCAAGAATAGACTTTTTTCTGGTTAGCAACTCCCTCATCCAGCAAACCACGGAAAACACTATCAACCCTATTGTCATCAGTGACCATGCCCCTGTCTCCTTAACTCTTTCCCTGCAATCAATTCACAAACCTTTTACTAGATGGCGCCTAAACACTTCTCTCCTAGAAGACAGAGATTTTACCAGCTTAATCAGAAGAGAGTGGGCATCCTTTCTGGAGATGAACGATTCTCCAGAGATCTCCCCATCAACACTCTGGGAAACAGGTAAAACAGTCATTAGAGGTATAATCATATCATATTCCTCTCACAAGAAAAAACAGCTACAGAAATTGGAGAACACACTAGAACAAAAAATTAAAAACTTAATGATCCAGCTATCTCACAATCCCTCAGACGACATACAAATTGAACTAAAACATCTACAAAGACAATTTGACAGTATCATTGAAAGGAAAACTCAGTTCTGCATCCAGCAACTCAAATATAACAAATTTCATTTTGGCAATAAAACAGGGAAATTCTTAGCAAATATGCTTCAGCACAAGAAAGAGAAATCAGTTATTCCATCCATTCTAGACCCCTCAGGCAAACCGACCCAGGATCCGCATGAGATAAACAACAGTCTCAGAAACTTCTACAGTGACTTATACTCCGCCGGTAACCAACCCACTCAATCTGAAATAGATTCCTTCCTTAACCCTGTTCGCTTATCCTCACTATCCACACAACAGTTACATTTTTTAGATCAACCTATTATAGTGGAAGAACTTTTCAAAGCCCTCCAAAACATGCCCAATAACAAATCACCTGGACCTGACGGACTAACAGCAGAATTTTACAAGCACTTTTGGGATATCTGTCACCATTATTCATACGTTTAATTACTGATATTAAAAACACCTCATCAATACCAAAGCATATGAACACAGCTGTCATTACCCTTCTACTGAAACCTAACAAAGATCCAACCCATCCATCTAGTTACCGCCCCCTATCTCTAATTAACACAGATCTCAAAATTATCACCAAAACATTAGCCTCAAGAATAGAAACAGTTATGCAAACAATAATTCACCCAGACCAGACAGGATTCATAAAGAGCAGACACGCCTCCAACAACATCCGTAGACTCTTCAACCTAATTGACATTTCACAAAAACAGCAGAATAACTCCATTATTGTGTCACTGGATGCAGAGAAAGCCTTTGATAAGGTCAACTGGTCCTTCCTCCTCACCACCCTACACAGATTTGGCTTTGGAGAATCGTTCATCCATTGGATAAGGACACTATACACTGCACCTACAGCTACTGTTGTCACCAATGGCATCACGTCACAATACTTCACACTGCACCAAGGAACCAGACAAGGATGCCCACTCTCTCCTTCCTTATTTGCCATATTTATTGAACCATTAGCAGCAGCACTACGACAGAACAGCAAAATTCAAGGCATCCTGAATAGCAATACAGAACACAAAGTCAGTCTCTATGCCGATGATCTGTTACTTTATCAACAATCCCCTCTTACCTCACTTCAGGAAACCTTTAAAGTCATCAATCACTTTTCTAAAGTATCCAATTATACAGTCAACTGGAAAAAATCAACTATACTACCTCTAACCAATCACAGCTGGGATTCTACAGTCCAAGTCCCCACTCTTCCTCTCAACACTGGCAATATCAAATACCTAGGCATTACGATTTCCCCCAGGCTGTCAGAGCTCTTCAACCTTAACCACACTCCATTACTACGCAAGATTGAAGACGACTATAAACGCTGGAACAAACTCCCACTCACCCTAATTGGCAGAATAGCAGCAGTCAAAATGAAAACCCTCCCACAACTTAAATACCTCTTCTCAGTGATCCCAACCACCTCCACTGACCATTGGTTCAAAACTTTAGACTCACTTACTACCCACCTTTACTGGAAAAACAAACCCCCAAGAATTGCTCTATCTACTCTACAAAACTCCAAACAACAAGGTGGACTAGAAGCCCCAAACTTCCATCATTACTTTCTTGCAAATCAGCTACAATATCTCTCAAAATGGACGCAGAAGCAGAATTCCCACCCATGGCTAACTATAGAACAAAATCTAACAAACCCCCTCTCAATTGCAGATTTACCATTTCTATCACAAACAGCTAAAAAATTAGACTTTTTCAAATACATCACAATCAGCACCACTCTGACAGCCTGGTGGAAAACCAGCAGATTAACCAAAACCACCCTGACACCTTGTAAACTCACCCCCGTCTGGCACAACCCTGACTTCATATTGTCACGCTCCCACCTGTTGCACAGCCAGTCACGCCCCCTGCTCACTCTGGCTCTACAATCTCCTACACAAACTCCCCAGTCTACTGATTCCCCAATCATCCAATCCAATTCCCCAATCATCCAATCACCTGACTGTCACGCTCCCACCAGTTTCACAGCCTCACACCCCCTGCTCACTTTGGCTCTACAATCATCCAATCCAATTCCCCAATCATCCTAATCACCTGTCTGCCACTCACCAGCACCTACAGCTCATCTCCTGTTTCCTTTAAAAACCCCGCTCACCCAGCACTCTCTGTCTGGCCACTTCAACGGAGACGCTCACCCATGCACATGGACTCCTTGTTTCTCCTGCGCTGTATTTTCATTGCCTCAAGTACCAGGTTGTAGAACCCCTTGTTGAAAGTCTGTTTTTTCTCTCTGTTGGACTTTTTCTGTTGGACGTTAATCTCCTAAGAGACTTGAACTTTTCATGTTGGATTACTATTATACTCCCCTCCTGATCTTCTGAGCGTTGACTTCAGTTTTGCCTCATTTGTTCTGCCTCTGTTCACGTTTTCTAATTAAACAACCTGATTTACTCCAATCCCTGTTTCCTGAGTCTGTGTGCCCTGACAGAAGGCCAGACCAGGCAATGGAGCCTCAACCATTAACCAACCCCGTGGCCATGGCCGTCACCGCAGCAGCCCCAGCTCCAGCCCCAGTAATGCCCCAATTGATGAATCTAGGAAGATCAGTGGTGAATCCGGCCCCTGCGGCAGAACCCATGCAGGGAGATGCATTACGACTCACCCCTGCTGAGCGCCGCAGGCGCCTGACTCAAGGTCTGTGTCAGTACTGTGGAACTTCTGGTCACCTCATCTGTCAATGTCCCACACGCCCACCAAGACCCCTGGTGGGTATAGTGAGTACTCCGTCTGTCCACTTCAAACCATTGCTCATTGAAGTTGTACTTTCCCATGCTGAGTTTACCCGTCCAGTGTCTGCTCTCCTTGATTCAGCGTCCGCGGGGAACTTCATTTCCGGGTCGCTCGTCCAAAGTCTTCAGCTCCCGAGGACCCGCTGCACTACCCCCCTCAACGTCCACTCAATAGTGGGTAAGCCCTTGACCCGTAAACGGGTCCAACATCATACCAACTCCCTATGGATGCGTATTGGAAGTCTACATGTGGAGAAAGTAGCCTTTTTTATTCTGGAGGACTCCACAGTGGATGTTATTCTAGGACGCCCATGGCTCATCCAACACGCCCCAGTGATTTCCTGGTCCACAGGAGAAATTCTCCAATGGGGAAACAACTGCCATACCAACTGCTTCCCCGAGCTGCCTCGCCCCAGTAATCAGGCACCCGCGATGTTTATCAACACTACCTCCATTGAGAGCCCCGAGCAGAGTCGTCTATTTGTCGTTCCACCTGAATACTCCTCCTTCAGTGATGTTTTCTGTCCTCGCCGTGCAGCTCATCTACCTCCACACAGACCGTGGGACTGCGCAATTGACCTCGTACCAGGTCAGCCATTACCAAGAGGAAGTGTCTACCCACTCTCTGTTCCTGAGCTAGAGGCGATGAAAACTTACATCGAAGAAGCTCTCCAACACGGGTACATACGCCATTCTAAGTCCCCAGCTGCTTCTTCCTTCTTTTTCATCACAAAGAAGGAAGGAGGTCTCAGACCCTGTGTGGATTACAGAGCACTGAACAAAATCACCGTAAAGTACAGATACCCCCTGCCTCTCGTCCCAGCAGCTCTTGAACAACTACGTGGTGCCAAGATATTCTCAAAACTGGACCTAAGAAGTGCCTACAATCTCGTCCGCATTCGCCAAGGTGACGAATGGAAGACCGCCTTCGTCACCCCTACTGGTCACTACGAGTATCTCATCATGCCATACGGATTGTCAAATGCACCCTCAGTGTTCCAGGGATTTATGAATGAAATCTTCAGTGACTATCTAAACCAGTTTGTGATTGTTTTCATGGATGACATTCTTATCTATTCTTCCAACCTCACAGATCACGTCAAGCATGTCTCTCTAGTCCTGGCGAAGCTGCGAGAGTTCCAACTGTTTCTAAAGTCGGAGAAGTGCCTCTTCCACCAAGCCTCTGTCCAGTTCCTAGGCTATAACATCAGCGATCATGGAGTCAGCATGGATAAAAGGAAGGTGAACGCAGTTCTGTCCTGGGAGGTTCCACACACCGTGAAGGCACTTCAACGCTTCCTAGGATTCGCCAACTTCTACAGGCGCTTCATTCACGGCTTCAGCCAGATCTCAGCTCCCCTCACGTCTCTACTCCGTAAGAAACCCAAGAATCTCTCCTGGAACCCCGACGCAGCAGAGGCTTTCCAGAAGCTGAAGAAGGCCTTTGCATCTGCTCCAATTCTCCGCCACCCAAGCCCCGAGAAGAAATTCGTTGTGGAGGTGGATGCATCCACAAATGGGGTCGGAGCCGTCCTTTCTCAGCACCAAGGAGATCCTCCTCGCCTTCATCCCTGTGCATACTTTTCCAGAAAACTAAGCCCAGCTGAACGCAATTATGACATCGGCAATCGTGAGTTACTTGCCATCAAGCTTGCCCTGGAGGAGTGGAGACACTGGCTGGAGGGGTCAAAACAACCCTTCTCAGTTCTAACTGACCACAAGAATCTCCAGTACCTCAGGGAAGCAAAACGACTCAACCCTCGCCAAGCCAGATGGGCCCTCTTTTTCACTCGCTTTGATTTCACGATCAGCTACAGACCTGGATCACGTAATCCTCGGGCAGATGCCCTATCAAGAATGCACCATCCAGAAGAATTCAATGAGCAGCCAGAACCTATCTTACCTGCTGACACCATTGTGAGTCCCATCCTGTGGTCCCTGGATGAGCAGTTGGCGGCAGCCAGAGAATCCGACCCAGAACCATCGAATACACCCCCGGGTCGGGCCTACATTCCCCGTCAGCTCAGAATTAACCTCCTCACCTCTGCACACTGCTCCCCTGGCACAGGTCATCCGGGGGCCAATGCCACTCTCTCACTGCTCCAGGATCGCTACTGGTGGCCCGAGACGTCCGCAGATTCGTCGCAGGATGTACTGATTGTGCCATGGCGAAGACTCCTCACCATCTCCCTGTGGGAAAATTGGTCCCTCTACCAGTGCCACAAAGACCTTGGTCACATCTCGGAGTCGACTTTGTCACAGACCTCCCACCGTCCAATGACCACACCTGCATCCTTGTGGTGGTCGACCGCTTTTCAAAGGCCTGCAAACTCATCCCTCTCAGAAGCCTCCCTACAGCAGCAGAGACCGCTGAGGCCCTTTTCACCCATATATTCCGGAACTTTGGCATTCCAGAAGATATAGTATCTGACCGAGGACCCCAGTTCATCTCTCGCTTCTGGCGAGCCTTCCTCCGTCTGATGGATGTAACAGTGAGTTTGACCTTAGGCTATCACCCTCAAACGAATGGACAAACTGAAAGGAAAATTCAAGAGATCAGCCGTTTTCTCCGCACTTACTGTCACCGGCACCAAAACACCTGGAGTCAATTCTTACCCTGGGCGGAGTATGCTCAGAACTCTCTCCGTCAACCCTCCACTGGCCTGACTCCGTTTCAATGCTTCCTTGGCCACCAACCCCCGCTGTTCCCATGGACGGTAGAGGCTTCTGATGTCCCGGCAGTTGACAGCTGGTATCGAAAAAGCGAGAGGGTCTGGACTGAAGCCCATCACCACCTGCAACGTGCCATTAACCGCCACAGTCGCCATGCCAATGTCAGAAGATCCTCAGCTCCTGAGTACGAAGTGGGTCAGAAGGTGTGGTTGTCCACCCGGGACATCAGAATGCGCCTCCCGAGCAAGAAACTCAGTCCTCGGTTCATAGGCCCCTTCACAATAACTCACCGTATCAACCCTGTCACCTACCGCCTCCAGCTCCCTGCTGACTACAAAATCCATCCCACGTTCCATGTCTCTCTTCTCAAACCCTTTCACTCGTCTCTCTCTCCTTCCTCCACAGAACCTGGTACTGCTGTCGATCCCCCTTTGCCGCTTCTCCTGGATGAGGGTCCTGTCTATGCCATCCACGACCTCCTGTATTCCCGGCGTCGCAGAGGTCGGTTGGAATACCTGGTCGATTGGGAGGGCTACGGTCCGGAGGACCGTTCCTGGGTGCGCCGAGCTGACATCCTAGACCCGGATCTCCTCGCTGAATTCCATCGCACCCATCCTAGTCGACCAGCGCCACGCAGTCGTGGCCGACCGCGACGCCATGGCCCCTCATCCCGGGAAGCGGCTCCTGAAGGGGGGGGTACTGTCACGCTCCCACCTGTTGCACAGCCAGTCACGCCCCCTGCTCACTCTGGCTCTACAATCTCCTACACAACCTCCCCAGTCTACTGATTCCCCAATCATCCAATCCAATTCCCCAATCATCCAATCACCTGACTGTCACGCTCCCACCAGTTTCACAGCCTCACACCCCCTGCTCACTTTGGCTCTACAATCATCCAATCCAATTCCCCAATCATCCTAATCACCTGTCTGCCACTCACCAGCACCTGCAGCTCATCTCCTGTTCCCTTTAAAAACCCCGCTCACCCAGCACTCTCTGTCTGGCCACTTCAACGGAGACGCTCACCCATGCACATGGACTTCTTGTTTCTCCTGCGCTGTATTTTCATTGCCTCAAGTACCAGGTTGTAGAACCCCTTGTTGAAAGTCTGTTTTTTCTCTCTGTTGGATGTTAATCTCCTAAGAGACTTGAACTTTTCATGTTGGATTACTATTATACTCCCCTCCTGATCTTCTGAGCGTTGACTTCAGTTTTGCCTCATTTGTTCTGCCTCTGTTCACGTTTTCTAATTAAACAACCTGATTTACTCCAATCCCTGTTTCCTGAGTCTGTGTGCCCTGACACATATTACATAAGACTCCGATCCACTTTCCCAAATGGGAAGCTAAAGGTATCACTCACCTCCACCACCTAATTCAAAATAACCAGTTTGTATCCTTTCCCACCACCGTCCAGGAATATGGAGTTGGAAAAGACCAGTTCCTTCATTACCATCAACTGAAAGCAGTAATTCAAAGCAAAATCAATACAAACAACACTCTTGAACCCTCACACATCACTGAACAGTTATTAATAATTGCAAACCATCCACGAAAAATCATCTCCAAACTTTACAAAATGATTGCCTCCTCATCTTCATCCATAACACTTCCATCGGCAAAATGGGAAAATGACCTGGAGCTCCTTCCAACCCCAGATTTCTGGACAAATATCTGCAAAATCATTTTTTCCATGACCTCTAACACTAACCTACAACTAATACAATATAAAACCATTCACAGGACTCACATCACCCAGAGCAAACTATTCAAAATGGGTACCGTCAACACAGACATCTGCCCTCACTGCACTTCAGGGTGCACGGACACATATTTGCATGCCACTTGGAACTGCCACCCTGTTAACCTCCTGTGGACCTCAGTCACAAAAACACTCTCTACCATCTTGGACTGTAGAGTCCCACTTTCCTCCACTGTCTGTCTTCTAGGAGACATGACATCTACCGCCATTCCACAAAAAATGAAAAATCCAGTACTTGTCTCTCTGACTATCGCTAAGAAAATAGTCTTTCAAAACTGGAAATCTAGAAAGTCTTGTAACATAACTCACTGGTTCAACCTAATTTCAGAATACATCCTCACAGAAGAACTTTTAGCTCGAAAGATGAACAATACATCAGCTTTCACTGACATTTGGAATCCATTCATAACCTTTCTTCAAACCCAGCGATAACTGTACCACTTATTTCCAACTTTTGCATCCCCCCCCCCTTCCTGCTTAATATACTAATATATGCACTCCCCCCTACACCTCTCTTCCCTTCCTCCCTGCCCCCCATACACACACACACACACACACACATACCCAGTCATACTTTCATACATACACAAACAGCTGGCTGTCACTTATCTTATCTCATCTATTTACTTAATTACTTTCCATCTGTTGATCCCATTATCTGCATATCAGCTCTTATTGGTCTATCTATCTGTCTGTCTCTGTCAGCGGCCTCCTGTCCCTGTCCTCTGTGCCTATCTGTTTGTCTGTCAATTGTCCTGCTAGTTTGTCAATTGTCCTGCTTGTCTGTCAATTGTCCTGTTTGTCTGTCAATTGTCCTGCTTGTCTGTTTGCAACAAAGTAGGTAATTCGCTAGGCCACTGGGCTTTGGAGTCCATGTCTATGGCGCTCAAGAGGGACAGAAGGGTATGATTGAACCTTTCACAGGCCCCATTGTTGTGTGGTATGGTGTAGTGTAATCCTTCTAACAGCGATACACTGCACAGAGCTGCTGCATCAGGTCTGATTCAAATGCACCACCCTGGTTGCTAAGGACGTGTTCTGGGCAGCTAAATGGAAGAATGAGGATAGTCCAAAAGGCCTTGGTGGCAGTGGAGGCTGTCTGATCTCAGGTGGGAACTGCTATAGCATAACATGTAGAGAACATGTCTGTGATTACAAGGACATATGGGTACATGTCAAAGGGTCTTCCTATTGACAGAAAATCCAGTGCAACAATCTCAAATGGGTAGCTAGCAGATATGGAACACAAAAGTTTCCCTGCTTCCCTAGCACACAATTTACACTCAGTCACCCATGCTCTTACATTCCTGCTAATCCAATAAAATCTCCTCTGCAACAGTGAGACCATTCAGTCACCACTGCAGCTTTGTGGTACTACTCCTGCAGCTTTGTAGTGCTACTACCATACCTGGCGGGGTTTGTTGACTGCAGTCACCATTTGTTGCACATTTGTTGTCCTCGTGTCTGGCTCAGATCCACCAGGTCCACCTGCCAGTAGCTACTTGCCAAATCAAGGGTTGAAGACCACTCTACCTTGAAGAGGGTAGTGAGCAATTCTTCGATGCGTGTCAATAGGAATGAGTCTTTGTGGGTTGCTGCATTTAACTTGCATTAAATTCACACAGAATTTCCATGAAGTATCGTTCTTCCTCACCAGAATGACTGGGGCTACCCATGGCTTTGAACTTTCCGTTACAACTACACTATCCAGCATTCCTTGCAGCAGTGCTCTCAGGTCTGGATAGAAATTAGAAGGGGACACATACCTTTCTCGTATTGGCAGTATTTGGAATAGTGTTTAAGTGTAATATTGGTAACACTTTAAAATAGCCGATGCTTATAAATTATTAGTAACACTTAGTAAATAACTAACTTATAATAAACAAAACATTTACAGTCATTTGTAAATGATTAGGAAATGCTCTGTTAATACTAAACGAAGAGGTTGTTGTTCATTACAAAAACATTAGTAAATGATAACAAAATGATGAAATAAAACAATTATTAAATAGTTACAAACATTTAAATCTGTTTGCAAAACATTAACTAAGTTATGTAAACATCACCTACCAATGTGTGAAATTATCATTTATAGAATGATCCACATTGAACTAAATATGAACAAAACATTTAGATATTGTTTATAAATGATTAGGACATGTTATACTAAAATGCATTGCCTTTGCAATGTGCAGGCATAATTCCAATGAGAAGTACAGAAAACATTAAGTTATTGATTACTTGTTCATATGTATCTAAGCTTTTATTCAACATTTATATACAAAACGTATGGAGAAAGACTGTAAATGGCCCAGATTCTCCTCTCTTGTTTTAAATCATTTGTTAATATTGTGATATGCAACACAATTTTTACAAATGATCTATTAGTGTTTACAATGTATTTACAAAGCATTTTGCATCCCCTAATCTAAAGTGGAAATATGTCATCATATAGAAACACTTACTTCAATGTGTAACACATAATTACCTCTTACAAATGATTTGTTTATGTCAGTAATGTATTTGTAGATGTTTGTAAACTTTGATCTAAAGAGAAAACAGAATTGATATCATTATATTTTTTATTAGGCTACATAATTTCATTAATCATTAGATTGATAACAAATGCAGAAAACACAACAAATAAAAATGCATCAACAGTCTGCCAGTCGTAAAACATAAAAACATTTACTAGTAAGGTGATACTTTATATATTTTGGCAATGTCATGGAAGAGACGACCTAAGGGTCCATTATGATGGCATTTTCCCAGCCACTCCTGCCATTCAATCATGGCCAGATGATCCCTCAGCAGCTCTGTGCGGTTTCCCTGCAGCCTCCACACATTCTCTTTAAATATATTCTTCAGGCCCTCTCCAAATGTTCATTCTATGTCCACATTTGCTGCATTTCATTTTCTTCACCAGCAGTTTTTTTCTTCTGCAGCCATTTGATGAGTTTCAAATATTCATTAGTTGTTTCCTTTCCTTCTGTCAGCTCTTCAGCTTCCTGTCTGAACGAGTCATCTTTCTTTCATTTTGTCCGCCAAAACATAAATACATTTTATCCTGGTCCCGCCAATGAGCCAATGAAAGGCGTTATATGGCCTACATTGTTCCTCCCACTCAACTAGTCAGACCGAAAATAATAATATTATGGTTTTATGTTAAAAACACTTTGAACATTAAATGTTTGCATTGTAATTACGTTTGAATACAGAGTATAATGTTGTCAATGTAGGCCCGTTCCTCCGCATTTTTATATTTTTAAATTCTTCTTAGATTACATCTGATTGGTTGTTTCAAAAGTGCGACTTTGGCACACACACGGGGCACAAACCTTGGCAGCAGGAGAGGATCGCAGCCTTATACAGATAGGCTAGATTAGTGCAGACATGGCAACACGGAGGCCAGGGACGAGGCGACGTGGTCAACTTAAAGCCACGAAAGATTCTACAGCCACAGAGAGTTTTGGGTGAAACTTTGGCCATCACCAGCAAAGAGGACGCTAGCACTTCTACAGGTAAAATGTTTGTATGTGAGTAACATATCAGCTAAAACTTACGTGCTAATGCAATAAGTACACCTTGCAAGGTGCACACTACGTTGTTCCACCACCGTATAGTTAATATGCTAAAGTTTTGTAATGTTTGAATAGCAATATGTACTGGTTTAAGATAAACTCCTTTTATCATTTTGTCTCCTTCTATTTCTGTCATGCTAGCACTGACAGCCCCGACTGCAAAAAAAAAAAAAACTCCTTGACCAGGCCAAGACAAAAGAAGATGCTCAACTACGTAACTCATTCACTGTGTTTTGTGTTGTGTAATTGTAGCCACAACACCAGAGGACATCATCAAACGCTATAAAAAAGTGCAACAGAACCTGCAACCATCCAACAGATCAGTGGGAGTTGATAGGAACACAATTTGTTCAGAAGCAGTGATTGTAGAATTGTCTGTTGTCTCTCCCACCAAGTTTAAGGAGCTATTGTCAGGCTATTGCCATGGAGATAGCTGATGTGATTCATAAAAAAGTGCAGAGATGTCATTCAAAATGACCCTACTCTGATACAAGAGGTGGAAAAACAAAAGAAAAGTGTGCAACTCCTCCCAATAAAAAGTAAGTGCTTAGTCAATTGATTCAATTTGAGCTTGAGGTGTTGACTTTTCTTGAGGTTATCCAACTATTGTTGTTGTCTTTTATGCTTTTCTTTTATTCGTATTTCTGACTATTTCTTGTTGTTTTTGAACATAAACATTATTATTCTTTCAACATGTTCTGTGTAATAATTAATCAACATGGCCATCTATCTGTTCAACTTACTTTTTAAACCTTATTATGATTGTTAATTGTTAATTTTGTCTTTCAACATGGTCTGTGGAGCTGTGCTTTTTTAACATTATGTTGTTATTCTTATTTGTGTGTTTCAACATGGCCTGTGGAGGCCTTGGTTAAATAAAATCACTGTTAATGCAGTCAATAAAATTACTGTTTTTGCAATCCGTCTCTGTTATTTAGGCACTTTTATAACCCAGTAGGTGATGCTTGTATTTTTAAAATTGTCCAATGTCTACAGTGTCTGAAAACGTAGTGCGTTCACATATTTATATCACTGTTGTGGGACTGGAATTGTTACATTTCTATTTAAGGAATGCAACAAGTTTGGAATGAAATGCTTTACCGGGATGCTTCCACTTCAGCTTAGGGGATGCAAAAAGTTTTGTAAATAAGTTGTACATTAACAGATAATTAGTAAGAGGTAATTGTGTGTTACACATATTGACTGAAATGCTTGTATATGACGATGTGTTTCCACTTTAGATTAGGGCATGCAAAACACTTTGTAAATACATTGTTAACGCTAATAGATCATTTGTAAAAAGTACACTGAGTTACACGAAGTGAAGTAATGTTTCAATTTAGGGGCATGTCTTCACTTTAGATCAGGGGATGCAAAACACTTTGTAAATAAATTGTAAACACTAATAGATCATTTGTAAAAGGTAAGACTGAGTTACAGGTATTGAGGTAAGTGTTTGTGTATGAGAACATGTTTCCACGTCAGATGGGATGTAGTTAGCTTTGTAGATGTGTTGCATATCATAATATTAACAAATGATTTAAAACAAGAGAGGTGAATCAGGGCCATTTAAAGTCTTTCTCCAAACGTTTTGTTATAAATGTTTTTTTGTACTTCTCATTGGAATTATGCCTGCATATTGCCAAGGCAATGCATTTTAGTATAACATGTCGTAATAATTTATAAACAACATCTAAATGTTTTGTTCATATTTAGTTCAATGTGGATACAGACATTCTATAAATGATAATTTCACACATTGGTAGGTGATGTTTACTTAACTTAGTTAATTTTTTGCAAACAGATTTAAATGTTTGTAATTATTTAATAATTATTTTATTTCATCATTTTGTTATCATTTACTAATGTTTTTGTAATGAACAACAACCTCTTCATTTAGTATTAACAGAGCATTCCTAATCATTTACAAATGACTGTAAATGTTTCAAGTTAGTTATTTACTAAGTGTTACTAATAATTTATAAGCATCGGTTATTTTAAAATGTTACCATATTGGATAATGTATGGTTGTAAAAACGTGCTAGAAATACAAAAGTGAAACTGCAGTTGGAGGAGAATCGTTTAGGACTGTTGGAGGAGGGGAGGGCGCCGGCTGGTAGTGCCGGTGGCTCTGCGTCTTCCCAGCAGGGCCGTTTGCCATTAGAACTCAATCTGGCTAACATGATCAAACTCTTACCCAAGTTTAATGAGCGTGATCCTGACACTTTTTTTGCCCTATTTGAAATTTTAGCTACTGACAATGCCTGGACCGACTCCGAAAAAGTTTTGTTGTTACAAAGTGTAATTAGTGGTAAAGCGCAAGAGGCTTTTATCTCTTTAACAGAGACACAAAGGAAGCATTACGCCACAGTGAAAAGTGCAATATTAAAATCATTTGAGTTAGTCCCTGAGGCGTATAGGCAGAGATTTCGGAATTGGCGAAAAGGGGATAAACAAACGCATCTAGAAGTAGCGCGTGAATTAACAACTTTCTTTAATCGGTGGAGAACATCTGAGAGTGTGGATACTTTTCAAGCACTGTGTGACCTCGTAGTGTTAGAGCAGTTTAAGAACATCGTTCCCCCTCGTATTGCCACATTTATTGAAGAACATAATGTTAAAACTGCTGCTGAGGCTGCCGCGCTTGCAGACAAATACGTATTGACTCATAGGGGTTATGCCCAAAGAGATGATTTTCGTCTTCCACGAGGTAGTGTGTCTCGGTACGGTCCCGCTAATGACAGTCAGAATTCGGTCCCGCACGACACCTGTAGATACTGTATGGAAACTGGGCATTGGAAAAATGAATGCCCGCTGCTGCGGTCTAGACGTGATAATGTTCATGTTAATCCTACCGCTTGTGCTACTGAACTCCGTACCACACGCAAATGCTACTCTGTTTGTCAACCTGCCGTTTTTACGGGAGGGGGCCCCGGAAACGCGGTGGGGAAGATGAGCGCTGGTGCGGGGGACAATGAGTCCCTTTTAGGTGGGGGCAGCTCTGTGGGGGGTTACGGTCCGTTTATTACTGATGGATTTGTGTCTCTGAATGAAAAGCAGGAAAAGGTGCCAGTTAGAATTCTCCGTGATACTGGCGCTTCTGAATCTTTCGTGCTCCAGTCAGTTTTGCCTTTTTCAGATCAGTCAGATACTGGAACCTGTGTTCTTATTTGTGGGACGGAGATGTCTACATTTTCAGTCCCTTTGCATCGGGTACTGTTGGAGTCAGACCTGGTAAAAGGGGAGGTGGCGTTGGCCGTGCGTCCATCACTGCCTGTGGAGGGTGTCCATGTCATTTTGGGTAATAACTTGGCAGGGAGGTTAGTTTGGCCAAATACGGGGGTGTCGCCAGTGGTTAGTACCACATCTAAAATGTCAATTATACCTGATGAATGTGCAATGGAATTTCCTGATGTATTTGCTTCATGTGTAGTTACTCGCGCTGTCGTCCAAAAATTAGTTATCAACAAAGTAGAGACAAAGCCAAGCCGAGTAGTGGTAAATGACAAAACCCTCGAGGTTTATTGTGACGGATCCGGGAGCTTAATACAGCGTGCACCTAAGGCTGTGACCATACAAACTCAATTATACGGGGCACACCGCCCTCCTTATATACAGGTGTGACGCTTTGTTTCGTGTGGCGGGAGATCCGGGAGATCTGTTTGGGGGTGGGGATACGTGTTGCAATGGAAGCACGCCCCAACATATATGCATCTTTGATTTTTCTACTACATTACCCCCCTTTGAAAGTTTTCAAACTTTCACATAAAAAAAAATGTTACATGTTACGTTACAATGGAGGGAAATGAAACCCAGGTTAAAATAAATTAAAAACAGCCTTAATATGTGCAAAAACATTCTGAACTTCAGCTTAAAAGGAAATTGACAGTAGAGAGTCTGTATAGATAAAAAGATGGTTCCATGAGCAAATGAACTACCGTAAACAGCATGATATTATGACTATAGATCTAACTGACTTGACTATTACAATTACCATTAATGCATCCAAGAAGAACTAAACAAATACATTTACAGTTTCCATGAATGAGACCTGCCAGTCTCTCTTTTCCTTATCAGTCACACTCGCGGGGAAAGGCGAAACCCATGTTACCCAAAGTAAAACCACTATCATTGCCAATTATGTGGAAACCGATGAGAGGTTTGGGAAAATTCCTTTCCGGTGTCATGTGAAAATGACCACCCAGGTTTGGACAGCCGAGAGCGGACAAAAATGTGCATTAAAGAGGTCTATACAATTGTGTCATCTTGTGTCATCTTTCTACATGTTGAAACTCTAATACTCTGATATTGTGGCCGTGACAGAATATTGTAGAACGTTGGAAAGAAGTAGCAACAACAATAGACCATGCTAACAGACTTATGGAAAGCAAAAACAACAGACCATGCTAAACAGACATATGAAAAACAAAAAACAGACCATGCTAAACAGACATATGAAAAGTATGGTGAACACCATCATCTTGGTAGCTGTAGAATTCCTGTAATAGAAAGAAGTGTGGGGATGACGCATATGATGTTTGACTCCTCTTCATGTGGTGTGTGGTGTGCAGTGTGTCTGTGTGTGGACACACGCAAACAAGAGTAATCCTCTTCATCTTCTTAATCTTGAAGCGCCTATATTGAAGGCCAGGGTAGACTGCCTGTGTCTTCTGGATCCGTACTGCTCATGGGGTTTATTCTGCCCACAGTAGGTCCACTATGCTAAAAGTGTGTGTGTGTGTGTGTGTGTAGTTTCTGTGTTGGTTCGTTGCTCCAATTTCACCAGCAACTTTCTCAGGTCTTCCTCCAGTAAAATGTGACTTGGCACAGGGGTCTTTGTAATGTCCCCCTTTTGACACCTTGTGAATGTAGCAGAATCAGTAAAATCCTTGTTCTTCAATGGTGAAAGGCAAGGCGTCGGTTTCCTGCAAATCTCAAACAAATCTTAAGTGTAGTTATGAAAATGGTTAAACTTGTGATCAATGACTCTGTCGGTTTTCTTCATCTCCTATAGAGATTTCAGTTAGCTTTCCAGTGTCCATCTAAGGACTTGATAACTTGTAGTTAACCTATAACTTGTAGTATCGATAGTGCAGGCATGAGTACAGTCAGAATCACAACCCCTCCTCACCCCCATCCTCCATTGAAACTGACTTGATTCATAAGTCTGATTAGACTATACATGTCTGGCTGGGCTATTTGAGTCAGCTATTTTCCCAAAACAAAGACACAGACACCCTAATCCAACAGTACTTGTGTATTCAATATTGACACCCAAAGAGATTGTAGCTCAGAGTAGCTCAGACTGACCAGCTTTTGTTAGGTGACGATGGGTGTTGACTTAACATGTCTGCAAAAAGGTGGTGATCCTAAACCATCAGGAAGTGATTTTAGATCCATCAGGAGGTGATCCTCGACCCATCAGCCATCAAGCTACCCCCTTGTCACACCCCAGACATAATCTCATTGTTCAATTAGCCCCTCATTGTTAATACCGAAAACCATTCATGATTACATGGTCTATAGTTAGGCTTCACCCCCCATTTTCCATTGAAAGTTAATAGCCTATAGTCTACAAACCGTACTCCTCCCCCTTTCTGATCTGCAATCGCTGTTAACAGCTTAGCAGATCAGGGTCCTTTGCGGCAGACACAAACAAAAAAAATGTACCTTTTTTCTTTAGTTGCATCAATATCCTTAATGTCTAACCTTGACGGGGAAAAACCATTCAGTGTCCACAATTAAATTACGCCATCAGTTTAAATAACTGAGACGGGGAAGCACCTTTTGATCTCCACTATTAGCTTACGTCAGGAATTAAACTTTTCAGTCTAAATCAGCAAAGGAGAGATTACATAATACCAGAAGTGTACCAAAGCTTAACACGTGATGTGATTCTACAACCTTGCCCCTTCTCCTCTACTCAAAATCTTAGCTTACTAAGTCCCAACATTTATCACTTTTACCCAACCCAAACAGTCCCGCCACATTTCTTTAAAGTGGCTTCAGACACATATCAGTTTAGAGTACCGGACCTGTTGGGCCTACAGTGATCTGTGAGTTTTTCACTCACCAATACTTAACAAAGGACCAAGAACAGCTTAGATCTGATGGGGGTTGTGGTGTGTAGCAGGCAACACCTCTCAATGGTGTCTTCCTTCAGTGTTTCGCTTTGCTTTGGCCGTGGCACACAATTATTTTCTGAAAAACTTAAAACTGTTTAGATAACACAGGCAGAATTAAAATAATGCATTAAAATACTAGAGGATGGTGTGGAGGTTGAGACCCAACTGCACTTTAGCCATTTAAGTTTAAGTCTTCTGGGCTTGCATTGTAAACATAATATGTACTACAGATTAACATGACCTCTTCTAGTTTCTTATATCAATGTGACCTTATAGACATAGAGATGACAATGCTAAAGACAGGACAACCAATAAGTCTCATCAGTGGATTAAAACAAACAAACAATGGAATAACTGCAAACAAAATAAATAAATGAATCTCTGCATTGAGTATATGAGGCAAAATGAACAGTATAACTTAAAAGCATTAAAATGTATGTGTTTCTATGTTCTATGCTGAGACGTTTCAGACATCAAATTCATCACACCTTCTCTAGGTGACGACATGGCAATCGATTAGCATAAAAAACAGGTTTTAGCAGGACTCTTTCCTGAGTGGTTTTCAAAGTCTGCTGAATTTCACTCTGAGAGGGATGAAACCAAAGAGGAAAGAACACAAAGAGGTTATGGAAAGGCAAACATTTTGCACAAATATACTCAAGAATGATTTCATCAGAAAACAGATTTAGCAATGACACAAACGAAATCTGTAATCAAAATCAACTTCTTGTTTAAGTCAGGTTCTGCATAAAATCATATTCTCGCCTGATAGGCTTCATAAACCTAAACACAGGAATGGTAAAAACGTGTCAAATGTCATGTTACAAATTCATACAGTCTTTCAAATCTAATCTGGGAATCCCGTGAACAAATGAAAGTGGTAAATGTGGTCTTTGTGGAAGTGGAAGTTTTTCTCCTCTAGGTTTTTCACACAAAGAGACAACATGTAGCACCCCTTTAACACTATGATAAGTATTCTACAAGTATGTTGTAAGTACAAACTTGTAAAGGGTGCCCTGCGTTGTTCCTTTATATCCCGTCTGCGGTCTAATGCTTCTAACTGAAACTGTGATACCCAGCACACACATATACCTTTATCCCAGTAAGAATAAATCCCTACTTTACTCAACATATTAAGTAAACCTTCAACAGCATAAATATTTACAACAATATACGTCCAAATTCAATACCCATAACATATTTACAGTCCACAGTTCGCCTTTCAAACAGTTCACCGTTCAGCGCAAACTTGATTCAATGAATGTCTATGAGTTGCAGGCCTGTTCGGAGCTTGGGATCGGTGAGGCCACAAACTTAACAGCCGCTTCACTCTCATGAGCCAAACAAACAAACCAAAAAAAAAAACACCTTTACCTTGTTGTTGCACAATCGCACGGTGTCCAGAAGCCCTCAACAGCGATGTAGCCTAGCTCCCCACAGCGTCGCGGGACTCGTTGATCTCTGCAGAATCTCCTAGGTTCAACTTGTTCAGTCGAACGACACTCTGCGTCGTGTCTCCGTAGTCTCGACACTGTAAAAAGCTGCACTTCTACCGCCTAGCACTGTCTTAGAGGTTAGTTTTCCGAAAACAGCGTTCTTTCCCCTAAACAATTGCGCACAGACTCACTCTTTCATTTACCGTCCAATCAGGATAAATCAGAGTTACATATCCAATCAAAACTCACCATCAAATCCAGGCAAAATAGCCATCTGTGGGTTTTCACAGGCACATAAAAAAAAACATCTTGCAACAGCACATACACACAGCCGCCACATACAACAAAATGCAAATAAAACATAAAATAAACAAAGTAAAATGTTTTAACCCTGTTACAAACACAAAAAAAAACGTTTACCTTGGCTGGCCTGGCCAACTCTCACACACTCATTCACTCGCTCCGGAAACAAAGGGGAAAACATGCTCGTGGTTAGTCGTTAGATTTCGGTAGAGTTAATTGTTATGGTTCTCAACAGAGCAGAAGACATGCAGTTTGAGGGAATAACACAGACATAGATGCGCACAAACATACACATACGCAACCACACACACGCGCACACACGCACAACCTAGGCTCGCATACACACAAACTTTTAATGGTTCGCTCGCTTAACGCACCGAAGACGCACTAGTTCGTTCGCTCACTAACATTCAATGCCCGTCGGCAGACTAGTGGGAGTTATCAAGGACACCCATATGATGATAATAATCAGTACTAACGATAATAAACACTGCATGCACCAGATCTGTTCGTTCTATGACAAATACACACACAAAGTTACCAGAACATTCTCGTTTCCAGCACGAGCTTCTTGCCCCGCAAGGTACAGACTCCTCGAGCCTTCTCGTCCCCTGAACGAGCTTCTTGCCCCACGGCAAGGATACTAGTAGCTATTCCGTTGAATAGACTGAGAGCTCGCTGCTTCCTCGAGCAGACTTTTGGTACCGCTACTCCCCGAGTAGACTTTTTATCCCCACTCTAGTATAACCAAATAAATAATTTATCAGCGCCCATAATTTTTTGTAGTGGGGCGGTGTCCCCGACACCTTAATAATCCTCTGCCCGTCTAAGGGCAGGCAAACAATAGGCCTTTTTCCTGAATTATAGACACAGCTTTAAATGTGTAAATTCAGTGTCCTTACCATACTCGGCTGGATTCTCCCCAACACAGCTCGGGTCTTTGTTATCTGATCCGCAGAGGCACTCGAACGACGTCGAGAAGGAGGGTGCCACGGAGCTGTTTTTTATAGCTCCTACGGCCTTCTCCCAAGCTTTTAAGGCAAAACTCTTCCCAGGTCGCGGCGTGGGAAGCCTTCTCTTCGTCGTCCGGCCCCAACAGCGTCTCAGAGATGAAAGACCCTGCTCACAGCGCCAAAATGTCGTCCAAAAATTAGTTATCAACAAAGTAGAGACAAAGCCAAGCCGAGTAGTGGTAAATGACAAAACCCTCGAGGTTTATTGTGACGGATCCGGGAGCTTAATACAGCGTGCACCTAAGGCTGTGACCATACAAACTCAATTATACGGGGCACACCGCCCTCCTTATATACAGGTGTGACGCCTTTGTTTCGTGTGGCGGGAGATCCGGGAGATCTGTTTGGGGGTGGGGATACGTGTTGCAATGGAAGCACGCCCCAACATATATGCATCTTTGATTTTTCTACTACAGCGCTATGAGTCGGGCTGCGGAAACTAAGAATGCGGATGATGTGAGAAACGACACAGCGTGTTTGGATCTCCCGCCTTTACCACCGACACTCTCCCGTGTGGAGGTGGCGGAGGCACAACAAAATGATAAGGAGCTGGCTGCTTTGTTTGCAAATGCGTTAAATCCGGGTGAGATACGTAGTGCAGCAAATGGCTATATGGTTGTGAACGATTTGTTGGTTCGTAAATGGTCGCAGTATAATGGGCAGATTGTGGATCCTGTTGTGCAGATTGTGGTGCCTAAGCAGTTTCGCGATGTAGTCTTGCGGACAGCACATGGTGATGTGGCTGGTCATTTTGGCGTCCGCAAGACCTATCGACTACTGTTATTACAGACCTTATTAAGACCTTTCACGTCTGCCAACTGGCGGGCAAACCTAACCAAGTTATTAAGCCCGTACCTTTATGCCCTATTCCCGCTGTTGGGGAACCCTTTGAACACCTCATTATTGACTGTGTGGGACCATTGCCACCCTCTAAGTCTGGGTGCAGTTACTTGTTAACTGTTATGTGTCTGTGTACTCGTTATTCCGCAGCTTACCCCATTCGTAGAATCACCACAAAGGCGGTAGTGAAAGCCCTTACTCAGTTCATTTCTATTTTTGGTATACCGAAAGTGATCCAGAGTGATAGGGGTACCAATTTTACTTCTAAGATTTTTCGCAGCATTTTGAGACAGCTCCGTGGCAAGCCGCAGTTGAGTAGTCCGTATCATCCGCAGAGCCAGGGGGCTTTAGAGCGCTTTCATCTCACCCTTAAGTCTCTTTTGCGCGCTTACTGTCTAGAACTGAAGAATGACTGGGAGGAGGGCATTCCTTGGCTGTTATTGGCAGCGCGTGGGGTGGTACAGGACAGTACTGGGTTTGCTCCAAATGATCTAGTCTTTGCTCATCAGGTACGTGGGCCTCTGTCTGTTTTGAAGGATGGTCTGGAGGAGACCACCCCCCCTGTCAATGTTATTGATTTTGTTCATGGGTTTCGGCGGCGTCTAACACTAGCGTGGAAAATGGCTAGTGACAATTTGAAGGGGGCCCAGGCGAGCATGAAGAAACGTTTTGATGCTCATGCTGTTGAGAGGGGGTTCAGTCCTGGGGAGCAGGTGTTGGCTTTGTTACCGGTACCGGGTTCTCCATTTAGTGCACGCTTCTCTGGTCCGTATGCTGTTGTGCGTAAAGTGTCTGATTGTGATTACCTAATAGCTACTCCAGGTCGTAAGCGTTCCACCCAGTTATGTCATGTAAATTTGCTAAAGCCTTATTTCTCCTTAGATCGGTCCTTAGGAGGTGGGAGTGTGGCAACGGCTGCCGTAGTGGGGGTGAACCCCCCACCGTTGCTGGCAGCAGATGAAGATGAGGTTGGTACGTCTGGGCTAATTTTACAACCAAGGTTAAAAAATTCAGAAACCCTAAGTAACCTGGATAGGTTGGTGGGTCATCTTTCTGTGAGTGAGGGTGCAGAGTTGAAGGCTTTGATATGGTCCTTTCCCTCACTATTCGCAGATATACCCTCTTGCACCGACGTAATTGAGCATGACATTGATACTCGGGGGGGCTTTACCTATTCGTCAGCGCTTTTACCGCGTAGGGCCAGAGAAACGGAAAGTATTGGACCAGGAGGTCCAGTATTTGCTGGACCATGGGTTAGCGGAACCCTCCTCTTCCAGTTGGGCCTCGCCCTGTTTACTTGTGCGTAAACCAGATAATACATTTCGTTTCTGTACAGATTACCGCAAGGTAAATGGGGTAACGAAAGCAGACTCGTTTCCGTTGCCGCGAATAGATGATTGCATAGATCAGGTAGGCGCCGCTCGTTATGTGAGCAAATTTGACCTTTTGAAAGGGTATTACCAAGTCCCTCTTACGCCCCACGCCAGAGAAGTAGCTGCGTTTATTACCCCTGCTGGGTTGTATTCATACAAGGTTATGAGTTTTGGATTAAGAAATGCGCCCGCCACCTTTCAGCGTTTAATGAACCGGGTAATTCAAGGCTTGCCAGGGTGTACTGTATATTTAGATGACGCTGTTCTGGTGTCTGATACTTGGGAGGACCATCTAGTTCGCATACGTGCGTTTTTTGAACGGCTGGTACAGGCCAAGTTGACCATCAACTTGGCTAAATGTGAGTTTGCTCGCGCAAGCGTAGTTTACCTGGGCAAAGTTGTCGGGCAGGGACAAGTCTGCCCTGTACGCGCTAAGGTCGAAGCTATTGACCGGTTTCCCGTACCCACCACCAGGAAAGAGCTGCAACGTTTTTTGGGGATGGTGGGATATTATCGGAGTTTTTGCAGAAATTTCTCCACCGTTGTCTGTCCTCTTACTGACCTCCTTAAAGCGGGGGTGAAGTTCGTTTGGTCTGTAGGTTGCCAGTCTGCGTTTAAAAAGGTGAAACAACTGTTAACTTCTGCTCCTGTGCTCGCAGCGCCGCGGTTGGATCGGGCGTTCCAGCTCCAGGTAGAGGCCAGTCAGGTAGGCGCTGGGGCGGTGTTGTTACAACTCGATAATGAGTGTCTTAGTAGGCCTGTATGCTACTTCTCAAAGAAGTTTAATAAGCATCAATTATTGTACTCGACTATTGAGAAGGAAACACTCGCGTTGGTATGGGCATTGAAGCACTTCGAGGTGTATGTGGAAAATGGGGTGTCTCCCATTGTTGTGTACTCTGATCATAATCCTCTTACTTTCTTGCACACGCTACAGAACCCGAACCAACGCCTTATGCGATGGGCATTATTTTTGCAGCCTTATCATTTAAAAATACGTCATATTAGGGGCGTGGACAATGTGGTTGCAGACGCTTTGTCCCGCTCCTATGATAATGATTGACTGTTTTTTTCCAGTTGTCTACCTTCTTTTTCAGTTTGACTGCTCTTTTCGGCTCCGCAGCAGTTGGGGAAGGAGGTGGGAGATCCGGCCCGGAATTTGGAATGCGGGGTAGCATGACACATGGTGGTGGTGGGTGGTATTGTTTGAGTAGTAGTTGGTGCACTGGGTGATAAGGAAGAAGATTGATGCCCTAGGTTTATGTCTATGTGGGGGATGGACGATGTGCCAAGTTACGTCCTTTTTTTTTTGACGTCTTTCAGAAGTTAGCGTTGGGTTTTGCATATTGGGTCCCATAGTGGGGGGGCTTTTTCTTTAAGGGGGGGGGGATGTTGAGATGGTCAAACTAATTGATGTGTGGGCTCCGCCCCCCTTGTTTTGGAATTGTCTCCACAGAGTGCCGGAGATGGGGAACACCAGGTGCTCTAATTACGGACCCTATAAAAGAGGCTGGGTTTTGTCATGGCGCTCTCTCTCTCTCTGCGCTCGCCACGCTGGGTTCTTGTTCTCTGCTCGGGGTCCTGTTAATGATCCTGCTGGTTTTGATGATGCTTTTAGCATTATGTAGGTGTTCTTATTCTTTGTGGGTCTGACTCTGTTGCTCATTCTCAGTGTAGACACAGTTCATGTAATTCAGCAGAAGCATGCTGAACCGTAGTAGTGATGCCATGGTGAGGGATGGTATAGTGTGACAGCCGCCAGACTTTGGCACTATGACAGTTTGGAGTATGAAGTCGAATGGAGATTGTATTTGATTAGTACAGTGATCAGAATGATAATCAGTGTCATGACTTTTATAGTGGTGTGAATGTACTCACTCTGTTGAGCCAGAGCAGAAAACAAGAGAAAGAGAGAAGATGCTATGTTTATATTGTTTCTGAAGCTTTGCCCTGAAGGTCTGTCTTTGCTCTCCTCATTCTCCAGCTTCTCGTTACCTCCGCCAAGGAGGTTATGTTGTTGCCGGTGTTGGTTTGTCAGTTTGTCTGTCTGTCTGTTTGTCTGTCTGTCTGTTTGTGAACAGCATAACTCGAAAAGTTATGGATGGATTTTGATGACATTTTCAGGATAGGTCAGAAGTGGCCTAACTTAGAACTGATTTGATTTTGGTGGTGATCCGGATAACCATCTGGGTCCAGGAATTTTTTATTCAGTCAAGTTACCAGTGTAGCATGGAATCTACGGAGACTTTTATTTTGAAAGGAGGGAATATAGGTTGGTACGGAAATGAGGCTCCTGTTGCGGGTCAAGGAGTTGTTGAGTTTTTGGTTAGACGGTTCAGTGAAAGACAGAGGAGAGTTAGAGCGGTAGTGGTGAGCAGCCCAGTAGTTCATGTTGGCAGTGGAAATTAGATAAAGTACTTTCCTGCACCGAAGAGCCAACCAAGTTCGTGTGAGCATGAGTGAACGAACCATCTTAAGGTGAGAATGACAATAAGGTGGAGACGTAAGCTGCCTTGGCGGAGGTCTGCGCTCTCTGAGTGCTTTTCTAGTTTCTTTTTTTTTCAGCCACCAGTAAAGCATGGGTAACCGTGCGGTGGCCTGGTTAGGATCACTAATGGATTTTGAATCGGACAGGTTCAGGAGGATTCCGCATGTGTATGGTCCAAGATAAGCATACAGGGCCTGACGAACAGCAAAACAAACTCTATCCAGGAGAGGGTAGGAGCTCTGACCTATTTACTACTGCCATCCTGCTTTTTCTTTTTCTCCTCTCTTTCTCTTTGGGTCGCTCTTAACATCTCTCTCCCATCTCTCTTCTTCTTCTCTCTATTCCATCTGTGTCTCCCCTCTCTTTTTCTCATCCCATGTCTTACTTTCTTCTCTCTATCACCCTTCTATTACCTATTCTGCACTTCTTTTTATTGTCACCTCTGCCTTTGCCCCCTTTATCTTACCTGTTTCACCGTTCCACTCAGTTGTCTCTCTTTTTGTGCCTTTCTGACTGTCCTCTCTCTCACTCTCTTCCTCTCTCTAAAAGGAGGCAGTCATCAGCATATAGTCCACAGGCTGTTACAGTATATCCCTTTGCAGCCCCAGTTTAGTGTGGCCTATGGCAGAGAATACCTGAAGCGCCACTTTCCCAGCCCAAAGACTGACTTAATTCAAGATTAGATTCAAATCACAGTTATAAATGTACACCACCGAACACATTCATCACATTTGTCCCACACACAGTTGGAACATTTACATATGGACTTCTTGCTGTGCAGATCCAAAGATGTATTTTATTTCATTTTAATTAGTTTTCAGTTTTTATGATTTATTTTGTGATCAGCATTGTCCTGTTCAGTTACACTGAATCAGTTTAAGTGCCATACATTAAGAATGAAACTCGCTATTAGGCTATATGTCTGCCAGAGCAGTTGTCTACTGGGCTGGCGAACAGAATGGAAAGGAATGTTATGCCAGTGTAGTTTTCAAGGACTGTAGGAGATACAGTATGTCACAGAAGTGAGTACACCCCTAACATTTTTGTACTCTTTTTATTATATCTTTCCATGGGAGAAGTCCAAAGATATAACACTTTTCTACAACGTAAAGTAGGCAGTGTACAGCTTATATAGCAGTGCAAATTTGCTGTTCCCTCAAAATAACTCAACACACAACCATTAATGTCTAAACCACTGGCAACAAAAGTGAGTACACCCCTAAGTGAAAATGTCCAAATTGTGCCCAAAGTGTCAATATTTTGTGTGGCCACCATTATTTTCCAGCACTGCCTTAACTCTCTTGGGCATGGAGTTCACTAGAGCGTCACAAGTTGTCACTGGAATCCTCTTCCACTCCCCAGACCTAAACCCAATTCAGCATCTGTGGGGCATCCTCAAATGGAAGGTGGAGGAGCTCAAGGTCTTAAGCTCAAGGTCAGCTCCGTGATGTCATCATTTAGGAGTGGAAGAGGATTCCAGTGACAACTTGTGACGCTCTAGTGAACTCCATGCCCAAGAGAGTTAAGGCAATGCTGTAAAATAATAAAATATGTAAAAAATAAAAAGATTACAAAAATGTTAGGGGTGTACTCACTTCT
Source organism: Setipinna tenuifilis (assembly GCA_030347295.1). Lineage (NCBI taxonomy): Eukaryota > Metazoa > Chordata > Actinopteri > Clupeiformes > Engraulidae > Setipinna > Setipinna tenuifilis. The sequence continues at coordinate 34,934,065 of CM059266.1, read as the reverse complement.
GTGACATACTGTACATTAAACACAGTATGAAACACAGTGTGAAACACACTTTGGACTGTGCGTGAGAAGTCTGTCTTCTGTCTTACCTCACTGATCCCTTCGGAAAAAAACTGTAAGTGTAGCATATGGGCCACGTAATGGTCATGCATCAGTGGGGTGGGCCAGCGCTCATGTAGAGATGAAGGCACAGTGTAAGTAGTGTGCCTCCAGTGAGAAAGCAGCTGCCACATTAGTAGATAAGGGGACCCATCTTGATCTGAACCGCTTCCGATTTAAACAAATGGTTCACAAAACAACATTTAACAAAACAACAGTCTGTTGTACCTCCAGACATATTATGTGCACTCAGCCTACTTAAAATCACTGTTGTGTTAGTAGGTTGAAGCATGGCACTATTCCAGTCACTATTGTGAACTGCATTGTATAACACAGTGGTTCCCAAAGTGGGGGGCGCGGAGGTATTGCAGGGGGCGGCGTGGAGGGGAGGGGTGGTTGAAATTGAAATGGTTAAAACAGTGCTGTTGCACATAGACACTTTGAATAAATGCTTTTATATAATATAACCATTGGTTAGTATTCACTTATTTGTATGCGAAAAGATTCTTAGGTCTATAAGGGGTGCCCCAGCAGAAAAGTTTGGGAACCACTGGTATAACACATTAATGTTATCAGCACTGTGTTGTAAATTTGTTCAGATGATTGAAGGGCTGTCATATACTGTACACACTTTTCTGGCTGGCTATCCGGCTGCACACAACTTGGTTATATTCAGACATTATCTGCCAAATGTTTAAAGAGCAAAGGTTTTGTTTTTAGTGTAAATAACAACACAGATTTGAACCCCACAGCCAGCAAATTTTTGTGTGGCTGCTTGTATTCGAGATAAAAGCTGTTTGATCAACTCTCTGTCCAGTCATCTTAGATCACACATGAGAAACGCTGGAAGTCTGACAGGACCTCTGAGCCTGAGGGAAACAGGGTCACAAGACAGCAGGATGTCCCTCCAGAGCCTAGCCTCCTCCACCTCTGCCATCTAGCATTGCTGCCCCAGTTATGGTTGCTAAGCACTGGGGAGGATCCAAATGTAGTCTAAGACAGAAGTCAGAGGCCAAGCTTTGAAATTGCCCCCAAATCAAAACAGATTCCTCTCTTACCCTCTCTTTCCTTCTTTTCACCTGAGGAAAAGGCTGTCTGTACTTTCCTGTGGTACAAAAAAGAAAAAATAAATAATTTTACCCAATACTGGAATGATTAGATCTAACAAATTGTAAGAGGTCATTCAGGACCCTGGGGCAACTCATGGTCTTTAGATAATCAGTTATTATGGCTTGACCAAAACAGAAACGTTTAGAACTAGCTTATGAAATTTCTAATTAATTTAGGAAATTACCACCATCATACATAACAGGTACCCTCAAAGAAGAAGCAACAAAACCATATGTATCTATTTAAGTTTAAGTGCATCAAAGAAGATGGTAATGTTAAAATGATATGAGGAGAACAAACCACCAAGGGCAGACAATTTCTTTGTTTATCAACCAGCCAACATTGATGTTGAAAGCAAAACACTGACTGAAATGAAAACAATAGGTGTTTACATCAAAATACCATAGACAAATGACACAGGAGTGGCACAACAATTTGTATGGTTAAAGAAAAGTGTTTTATTTTTTTAAATGACTAAATGTATTCCTGTCTGAACAGCCAACCCGCTAAAGTAGGATTTCAAAGTGTCTTGTGTATTATTTGCAATACAACATGTAATTATATGCACTGTAAGTGATTGTCAAATGAAACTCAAGATCAGCACATAGTTAATGAAGACAATAAGCAAAGTTTTCCTCAAAGCACCCCACCAAGTGTCAGTTACACATAGGGCTTTAGAGGTCTCCCTGCTGTGGGAACCAATAACTTCAGGAACTGCAGGTTTTGCTTTTTTATCTTACAGTGGTGGAAGGTTAAGTTATAGATAGTTAAACTGAAATAGTGAAAGTGGTTAGGCTGCCCTCCTGAGGAATTATTTAAAACTACATCCAAATCTGCCTGTTGCCACGGCGTCAGCTTGCACGTTTTGCCACCACAAGGGGCGCTATTTTCATTTTTGCTTATTTATAGGCAGAAACCGTTTCTTCTTTAATAAAATGCTTTCAAACTTCACAGATTGCTTTGTAACAACATTGCCCATGAAATTGAAGACTTGGAGTGTGTGAGTATGTGTTAGGGGGGTCGTTGGTGCAGGGGAAAACTTAATTATTATGCTGATTTTGGACTGTTTCTTTACTTCAAGCTTATTCCTCCAAACATGAGGATTCATTGTTTCTGTAATAGACCAAACCTCATGTACACCTCAATCCAGACTTAGGATGGAAGAAAATACTGAAATATAACAATCACCTTTATCAATTGTCAACTTTATTCATCTTTTTATCATGTTGCCATCTTAACTAGTCTCTTCAACATAGCAAAATCTCATTTGGCATTGACGCATCAATTCAGAAACAGTCAAGCAGTAAGTAGAACATTTATTTACAGTGTGTAAAACCATAACATATGTACAAAATGCAATCAAAGGAAGTCATAGTCACAGCATGGGTAGTCTCCTTTAGTAGTGATTTTGGTGATTTTCACTTTGTCTCATTTACAAATCATCTTCGCTATCATCTTCATCACTGCTCACTGTATCATGGTCTTCTGAGTCATTGTTTCGGCAGTCAACACAACGACAAAGGTCAGTGCACGGTAGTTCACCAGACAGACATGAACAAGTATGTAAACTGCAGTGCCCCTTCTTACACTTGCAAGAGACACTCTGCAACACACTCAGGGGAGCCACTGGAACTGACGTCCACTGGAATGAAATACTCTCTCCTTCCACTTGCCACCCATGGCCTACTGGACTGGGTGCCTGGATCCATGCCTTCAGACAGCGCCTATATATGGCTGCCTGGTAAGATGCTCGTGCAGTGTGTAATTGGAGGGCATCTTTATTTGGTGGCAATGCATCGTCGAAACGGCAGAGCAATATAAAAACATTGTATCGAGCATCATTGATGTTTGTTTTATTTTCACCGTACAGTGCACAGACAAACTCCAGGACCCTGCTTTTTGTGGAGGACCTGTTGCCAAAAACAGGTTGCAGTTGGGCATTTGGCAAGCTGTGGCCAAACAGAGCACAAATACATCAGTGTCAGGACTTTGAACAATGACATTGCGGTAAGTTTCACTAGCATGGTATGCATGCAGCATTAGCCTCGTGTCAGCCTCTTCGTGGTCTGTTGCCAGCTCTTCCACTTCTTCAAAAGCAACACTGTTGTCCTGTAGTTGCAGGGGATGGCACTTCATACCATGGGAAATGTAGATCTCCATTCCTGCAGGAACTGGTGCATCAGATCTACTCCATGATTCGAAAATGAACTCAAGAAGGGCTTCCTTATTCTCCCCTCCAGCAAGGTACTTTGCCATCTGCTTCGGTAAGGGTTGGTCTGGCCGAACAATTCTTAATAACTGAACACCACCAGCTGCTCTGCTGCTCCGCTCACAGTTTTTAATGCTGATAACTGGATATCGGTCACCAACAAAATCAACCCGAGCGCAGTGCATTGACTTTCCGATGGAGACAACTGTTCTTAACAGCTGATTTGCATAATCCAGAAACGTTGTTGGTAGTTTCGTTTGACCATGGATAACTGCCATGGCATCCAGAATGAGAGCTGAATCTTGAGCCGATACTGAAGGAAAAGAGTCAACAACAGCTTGAGGTGTTTCACGCTCTAGGTGGTGCATCAGAGCAGACTTGACAGTCTTGACATTAATGCCATCAATGGTACCCAGTGATGCTGGAACTGGAGTAAGGTAATGGCACAGCAAGTCTCGCATATAAACTTTCCTGTCTTTAGAGATGACCAACAGGCGGTTGAAGAGTTTTGTGCTTGCTCGCAGGCTGATCAGTTCACCAGAGACTTTTGTGGCAATTGCTTTCTTGTGCCTATTGGCGAAGGTCTTCAGTCGCAGTGTCTTCAATGGTTCAAAAAACCCTGTACCTTTATTATGACCGCCGCTAGCGAAGCTAGCGAAGCTTGTCTTGAAATCTATTGACCCTCCCACATTGAAAACACTTGTCGACGCTCACTTCCAAAAAAAAAAAAATTCCGTGAAATTTTAACATTGTGAAAGCGAAACCAAACGAACTCGTCATAGGCCATTCATGTGAATCTCACCAAATTTGGTACATGTCATCTACAGACAATGCTGACAAAAAGTTATCAAAGGATTTATCTTGAGATGGACTGTTTCAAAGTTACATGTAAATCAAAATTCAAAACATAGCTTAAAATTCTCCAAAGTCCATATCTCGGCTTCTAATTACTCAGATTTGGTCAAAGTTGACATGACAACTCTGAACGGGTTTCTTTTCATGTGCACCAAATTTTGTGACATTTCATCACATGGTGCAATGTTTCCAGTCAAAGCTAGGTGTACAAAAACAGTTTTTGTTAAATAACTTATCAAAAATTTTGCCCAAGACAATGATTTTGTGTTAGTAAGCCAGTGTTAAAAAGCTGTATCAACCCATCCTATAAACACTCACTTGAAGAAATAGCGCCACCTAGTGATATAGTTAAATGCAAAAATAGACATTTTCCATTGCCAATATCTTGGACCAAGGAGGTGGGAACTACACAAAATATACACAAACACACAGAATGTCATTCCTTCAAACCCACATCCATGCCCACTTCCAGAAAATCATTTCCACACAAACTCTCACCTCACAACACTGACCTACCACAAACTCACCATACCTATGATTCCCACACTTCAATACACTCACCCTTCCTCACAGCCTCTGAGTCATTGCTCATCTGAGGATGGTGAAGGTCTTTTTTTCTGCTGCAGGACACTGACTTTGCCTGCCATATCTCTGCACATGTCTAAAATGGCAGCCCTATCTGGATGTGCCAAAACCCAGCGATTCACAGCACCTTTGTTCTGTGTAAATCCAACCATGCCACCTTTTGTCTTGCTGTCACGATTCATTGTTTGTTCGATGGCCATGTCACAGGCAACTTGACTGAATGCCTCAGACGACCTCTGCATGACCCAGTGCCCTGCTAGTACAGACTGATGCACAGAGGGGTGTGTATTTTGAAGCTGAGACATTTCTGCGATGTAAGCTGGTAGGTACCTTGAGTAATTGGTTCTGTCATATGCAAAATACCACGGTGTAATAGTCTTGAGTGTTGAGAGATGTAGAAGCCAATCACCCATTCTTGTTGCCCGAATTAACATGAGAAGTTCCTCAACCATGTCGATGTAGGAACTCCACAACTCAAACATTGGATCCTTTAACCTCTTGCGTGCCACATATGAATCATACATATCAAGAATGTACATGGTGTCATCTTGTTCAAGGACAGCCTTGAGATCAGGAGTAGGTCCTGTGGAGCAGAGCAACGAAGTCACTTCAATGGCTTTGGCATGGTCCTCAGAATGTAGGCTCTGTAGAAAAGACTTCCATCGAATCTGCTGTAAGGCCTCATACAGGATTTTCTGTGTGCGGACAGCTCTGTTTTAGTGATGGCTTGACATGACTCCATTCAGTGATCCTGCAGCAACTAGTTCTGATTCTATGATGACATCCTCAATGCCTGATTCCTTGAAACGTTTTCCTATACACGCAAGGAAAGACAAGCATGTGTGAAATTCACCAAGGCGAAGAACTAACCTCTTCAGGAAAACGAGCTTTGCCATTTTATCTTCTGAGCTTTGGAATATACTGCTTGATCAAAGACCAGAACAACTGAATCCAACTCCAACTCTTCTGCAATTTGTACGCTACGCAGTAAGATGGTGTACACTGTTGTCATTTCTGTTGGGCTTGCATCAAGTATTGGAAGGTAGCCAATCGATGACTTCTCCGGAATAGATGTGGCAGAAACTAGGGCATTGAAACCAGTCCAACCAGGTAGAGGTGAGTCAGTTTTGTGTTCATAATTATGACAAGCCATAATTTGTGAATTATCATTGAATGCTTGTTGCACTCTAGATTAACTAGATTAACCCCCCCCCCCCCCCCCACACACACACACCATTTTTTATTTTACAAGACATCAAGAAACACTTCACAATGTATATTTAATAGAATCTATTCATCAGCTTAACCATTTTTTTTCACAGATGAACAGAGCTGGGCAGTATTTATATACTGTACTATAAATACAAGTATTTAAAATACGTATTTAAAATACTTTGGTGTATTTTGTAATTTGTATTTTACAAGTTTCTTAAAAAGTAGTTTGTATTTTGTATTTAAATACTTTGAGGTACTGTATTAGAGTATTTAAAATACTAAAATACTTTTTTTATTTATTATTATTGACCCCTTAAGACACACCTAATATTTTAAGTTTATTTGCAAAAAAATGGTATGCCCAAGTTGTAAGTAGCACAGCTCCTACATAGTTTTAGACTCAGACATGTTCTTGGTATCAGTGGAAAGGTAACACTCTTGGGTTTATTTATAAAGTATCTGGGTGATTCTGTGATGCACTGACACAGAGGTACATAGGTTAGAATGAAGGTTTTACTTTCCGTCCAACATGTGAGCCTGTAAAGTGACTGAGGCCTATAATTTCAGTAACCTGTTGGCCAAACAAAGGCATAATGAGGCCACAGACACAGGTCTTACCTTCACACAGTAAAAAAAATGGAGGCAAAGCATCAAAACCTGATTTTTTTGTAGATTTTTATCAATAGGTATGTCCATGCGTTTTTCTTTATTCCCTATTGGAAATTCCAATAGGATATTTGGTTCCGAAATCTGTATAACCAGAATCAAACCTCTATAACTTGAGAACCCCTTTGCCTAGAAACAAAATATTGGTCTCTACTGAAAACCAAGACCTTGAGGTTTCTTGCATGGGTTTTGGATTGGATGTCAGTCATTCTGGAATAGAATGACAGAAGAATGTGTGCCACCCCCCACCCCCACTTCCGTACCGTATATGGGACGGTGTGTATTAAGAGGTTATTGAATCAGTAAAAGATAAGCGAATCAATCACCACAGGTCTTTGGGCCAAGACATAGGCCTAAATCACGTGACACGCCCATTGAGGCTTGAAGGCCGATGTCCACTGGCAAGCGATGCGAACTCCGCCCCGCGGCACCCCATTCTTTTCAATGGGAGGTGAATGACCGTTATTTCCGCACCGGCAAAGCATTGTGGGGGCGCGGCGCGGCCAGAACGAGCGGCGCGGCGCGACGCGACCAAAAGCCGAATAATATGCTAATGAAGGCGTCCAAACGGATGCGGCTAGCCAATAGTAGAACAACATTGTATGACGTTGTTTCACTGCACATCGCATTCGAGCCTCGAGGACAGCCTAAATTAAGATGGTGGTTAGTGTAGCTGTTAAAATTATTCAACTATGTTCGTAAACATGTCGTCTTCGATGTTGTTTTTGATCAACTGTAACTCGACATACACTTGAAAGGGTAACTTTTGTCAGATAGTCTCCTGCCCTCTTCTTGACACTCGTGAGCCGGTCTGTGATTTCTGTTTTGTAGCTTAATTTTTTTAATTTTTGGATTTCAATTTAGCAACCTTTATTTGCTGTATGCTCCTCAGTTTCAAATGCAGACCGAAACACTGACTTTTACATGTCATTGTACTCATAGTTCAGTGCAAGCAAACAAAATTCTGCTTGAAGAGTACTGTTTTTGAGAAATAACTTGAAGGTGTACCACCATTCATAAGCAATGTTTTGTTGTGATAATAAGAAGAATAAAAGAAAATTCTGGCATTATTTCATGTGTATTTTTGTATTTTCAAAATACAAAATACTTGTATTTTATCATGATACATTTTCTAGACCAGTATTTTTGTATTATATTTTGCTACATTTTTTGACCAAGTATTTGTATTTTGTATCAAAATACTTTATGATGTATTTGTGCCCAGCTCTGCAGATGAATTACAGTGCAGTGCATTTCATGTAGTTCATTCACCTACCACATGGTGGCGCTATGCCTAACTGCCATTTCACTCACAACGAATTCTTGATAGGCATAATACAGAGCTACCTGTGAAATTTCACTCTTGTGAAGTACTCTAAGATGAGTTAGTGACACAATTCCTGTTGAATTTGCCCATTGAAATTAAATTCCTACATTACCAAATATTGCTATTTTAACCATTGTTTTTCACATTAACGTGCAACTTTTGAAGATGGCAACACCTAGAATATAGTTTTGTGTACTATCCTGTACTCATATCAGCAAAAACCAAGTTTCCACCCAATACCCCCGGACGAACTTGCAAGATAGGATTTCTGGCCCACTAACTATTAGTGCATGCATGTTCAGCAAATTCCTGTCCTCCTAAAGGCAACAGTAACAGTAAGCTATCCAACCAACTGACCATGATTCAGATGTATTCTCTGGTCTATGGAGCTATTTTTGTTCCAATATCATTCAAACAAATAAAAAAATATCCAAACAAAAAAAAAACAGCTTTGAGAACAAAAAATGAAGTTTTAAATTTTTAGTCCTAAAAAAAATTGATTGTGCTCCGATTTTCTTTTTGTTATTACAGAATTTATGTTTGCAAGTCTAAAAGTTTTGCACCTCTAAACCTGTTGCGGATCAAAATGTTTTGCTTTCACGTTCAGGTGCGTTTACTTCCTGGTCAAATTTGTTTGTGAGTCAAAAAGTTTTGAACCTCAAAATCTTTTGCGAACCAAAAACTTATGATTGCAAGTACAAATGAACATGATGGGCGGGGTCTCAACGAGAGAAAGGGTGGATTTCTATTGGTAGCTTGACTCTGACTGACAGTAGGGCTGTCAAAAACAAATTTGACCAGGAAGTAAACGCACCTGAACTTGAAAGCAAAACATTTTGATCCGCAACAGATTTAGAGGTGCAAAACTTTTAGACTTGCAAACATAAATTCTGTAATAACAAAATTGAAATCGGAGCACAATCAATTTTTTTAGGACTAAAAATTTAAAACTTCATGTTTTGTTTTCAAAGCTGTGTTTTTATTTGTTTGAATGATATTGGAACAAACATAGCTCCATACTGGTCTGTCTGGTCTCTCTTGTCTCGATATTCTAGAATGGGCGGCAAGTGAGTCAAGTCCTAGAGATGGAAATATTCAAATACAACACCATGAGCTTGTACAGTATCATAGAGGGGCAGAGGGAAAGGGAGGAAAGTAATGTCCCCATTTTGTCATACTGTACATCCATAGCATCTGTCCACTTTCAGTTTCAGTATTCACACTCACAGTCTCCATTAGCCTGGTAAACCAGTCCCTGGTACTTCACTTCATTTCGTAGAAAGGGTTTGACTGTGGTTTTATTGACATGGTTGTCTCAGGCAAATCCGTTAACACTCTACTGAATCTACTATGCCTCAGCTACAAGTTGGTGTCAGTTGCATGTCTCTAGCCTGATTAGTTACTTCTCAGTAGCCCAGATCATGAGATCAGGAATACTACCAGGATCCGAATTATATTCTGGGGTTTGGCAGACCTTATGATGGTCTCATACTGTATTTTGTTTACTAAACATTGTGGGCATTATTTGTGGAGTTATAAGCAAAAATGTCCAAATTGCCCCTTTCTGGTAATGGTGAAGAATCCTTTAAAAAGATCCTGGATCCAGATGGTTATCCGGATTACCACCAAAAACAAATCAGTTCTAAGTTAGCCTACTTCTGACCTATCCTGAAATTTTAATTTAAATCCGTCCATAACTTTTTGAGTTTTGCAAATAACAAACAAACGCACGGACAAACCAACGCGGGCGAAAACATAACGTCCTTGGCGGAGGTAATTACCAAAACCATAGCCACAGTCTGGAAATTAAGAAATTAATTAAGTGTGCTTGGAGAGCACACTTATTGTTATACCACCGTTTATTATTATTAAGTGTGCTTGCAAAAAGCACACTTATTGTTATCCCCCCGTTTATTATTATTAAGTGTATTATTAACTACTTAAACTGTTTGAAACAGGACAGTTTAAAATGGTGAAAGAGAGGCAGACAATACTGTGGCAGTTGCACCTGGACCAACTGCCATTTTTTAAATGTGGAATGTTCAGGAATAGAACTCTCGAGTGATGTAATAATCCCCATGCCATGGCCTGCATAATGTTCTGCCATGGGAGTGTATTGCAGCCTATAGTAGTTATCTCTAGTAGTTATCTATGTAGTCAGTGCTACTCTGTTAACTTAGCAAACGTTTGTTAGCCGTAATGCTACAATGCTAGCTATGCTCACTATGCTAAAATGCAAAATAATTAACTGGGTTAAAAGTGTTACTTGGTTGACTCAGCTAGTATTCGTTAGCAGTTATGCTAATAATATTAACAATGCTAATTAATGCTAACTATGCTAAAATGTGAAGTAATTAACTGTGCTAACAGTGTTGTGTAGCTATATTAGCTGAGGCTATTTAGCCATTATGCTAACAATGCTAACTATGCTAAAATGCAAAGTAATTAACTGGGTTAACAGTGTTACTTGGTTAACTCAGCTAGTATTCGTTAACAGTTGTGCTAATAACGTTAATTATTCTAACAATGTTAATTATGCTAACTATGCTAAAATGTGAAGTAATTAACTGTGCTTACAGTGTTGTGTAGCTATATTAGTTGAAGCTATTTAGCAGCTATGCTAACATTGCTAACAATGCTAAAATGCAAGCACACTTTTTGCATTTTCTGCGGGAATGCAGTCTAGTTATTATTATTCTCTTGTCCTGGATTTTTCAGACGTTACTACTCCCCAGGCTTTCAAATAGAGACACCGTACCAACTCTAAAACGACCGGCCCGGTTTGGACAAGACCGCCTACCTTTCGCTATAACGTACCTCTTGTCGTTCGTCCGTTATTGTCGTTTTTCTGCAACTTTTGGCCCATTGAAAATGAATGGCGGAATGTTCAGGCTGATGATGTCATAGTACACTGGTCCACTCTAGCAGCCAGAGTGAGCTCTATCCTCACTCTAACCTCCACTTGGTTTTTTAATGATTAAAACTGAACCGCTTAAGCTATAAACTTCATTTAAACTTTGTAAGAGAGGTCTGGGATCTGACTGTGACCTGTGTAAATTTCATGCGGCGACTACTTAAACTGTTTGAGACAGGACAGTTTAAAAATGGTGTCAGACAGTCTATGGGATTTTGCCATACATTTCATCATCTTACTGTAAACAGGTCAGGGTGCATGTCTGAAGTTTTAAATGATCAAAACTCAACTGTTTAACCTATAAACTGAGTTAAAAGTGTTACTTGGTTGACTCAGCTAGTATTCGTTAGCAGTAATGCTAGTAATGTTAACAATGCTAATTATGTTAACTATACTAAAATATGAAGTACTTAACTGTGCTAACAGTGTTGTGTACCTATATTAGCTGAGGCTATTTAGCCATAATGCTAACAATGCTAGCAATTTTAACTATGCTAAAATGCAAAGTAATTAACTGGGTAAGCAGTGTTACTTAGTTAACTCAGCTAGTATTTGGTAGCAGTTATGGTAACAATGCAAATTATGCTAACTATGCTAATTATGCTAACTATGCTAAAAATGTGAAGTAATTAACTGTGCTTACAGTGTTGTGTAGCTATATTAGCTGAAGCTATTTAGCAGTTATGGTAACATTGCTAGCAATGCTAACTATGCTAAAATGCAAGCACACTTTTTGCATTTTCTGCGGGAATGCAGTCTAGTTGATGTATGAGGGGCTGGTTTACCAGGCTAAGTCTCCATTCCCTTGGCGACGGCACGTAGCCTGGGCACGCCCATACTTCCTGTGCCGCTGCATTTGAATTTTGCTTGCAAAGTCAGTCTGGCCAAGCTCCCATTCTACACCGTTTCTACATTAACAGAGAAACTGGGACCAATGAAAATCTAGCATTTCAAAAAGGCAATGATGCGGTAGTTTAGCGACCGGAAATCTACCTCAGTCACTGTCAACATGGCGAACGTGGAGCAACGGCAAGATTTCAATGCAGCTGTAGCTGCTGTTTTGGAAGATGGATGAACATGTTAGCCAACGAAGTCTACAAAGAAAATCTCCTTGGCATTGTTGTCGACGAGGTTCATCTGACTTATAAATGGTAAGTGTTGCCAAGTCAACCCAGTTTACAGTATGTAAATAGCAGAACAACTCAGTAATATCTTGCAAAGTTGTGGAGCTATTTCACTGACAAAATAGCTGCATGTTACATTGTCAGCGATAGCATATGGAATTTCGAGCTTTTGTGCAGTTACGTTTTTGTTTACTCATATGCACGTTACTATTCTCTGTCTTATACATAGGGTTGCCAACCGTCCCGAATTGCCCGGGATTTCCCGAATTATGACTAATATTGACTTGTCCCTTCAGGGACAGCGCCTGTCCCGTATTCCAATCACAGCCTTGTCGTCAGCCCAAAAGGCATGTAACGTTGCTATGTGAATGGGACACGGTGATGACGGAGTGTGCGTGTGTGCACTGGCCACTAGTGGTGAGCTAGTCTGGCTAACACCTAACCGAAACAATCGATCGCGCAAAGCAGGCTGGGAGTTCCCAGGCTCGAGCGGTGTCATAGTGGACAAAATGAGCGGTGAACAACCTCAACCTGCTAAAAAGAAACGGCTGTGCAACTACAAAAAAGAGTGGGAAACAAAAAAAACATGGGTAACAGCAGTAGTAGATGATTCAAGAAAAGCTTTCTGCTCAATATGCCGCAGAGAACTATCCATTGGCCATGGCGGAGAGAATGATTTAACTCGCCATGAAGAATCAGACCTGCACAAGAAGGCTGTGCTAGCCAGAAGAGGCAGCAACATCAGTACGTTCTTTGCCACATCTACCGCTGAACTAGACAAGATTGCTGCAAGTGAGGCAACCTATGTGTACCACACAATCAAACACGGTCTTAGCTACAACAGCACCGACTGCACGGTTAAGTTAAATGGAACTTTGTTCCAAGATTCCTGTATTGCTAAGAAGATGCACTTAGGCAGAACCAAAGCTGAGATGATCACCATGAACGTGTTAGGACCAAGCACTGTGGAGGAAATTGTGTCTTGTCTTTCTCCACCAGAAGGTGAGCCTGTCTATTTTTCACTAGCCAGTGACGCCTCCAATAAGGGAAATAGGAAAATGTTTCCAGTATGCGTGAGGTACTTCTCTGTGTATGATGGCGTGCAGTCCAAGCTGCTTGACTTTTATGAAGACAGTGATGAAACGGCAAATGGCATACACAAGGCTCTAATGACTTGCCTGGATAATTATCAGCTGGATATTAAAAACATCACGGCATATGCAGCCGATAATGCGAACGTCAATTACGGAAAACATCACCCTGTTTACAAGTTACTCTGCAGCTCTAATGATGGCATTCTTAAAGCGAATTGCCCGGCCCACATTACACATAATGCTTGCAAGTACGCCTGTGATATGCTGGCAGTGGATATTGAGACCATCGTTTTAAAGATTTACAGCCACTTTTCAGTGTCCGCTGGCCGAAGAGAGGAATTACGTTCCTTTTTCGAATTTGTGGATATAGAGTGGCGTGAAATTTTGCATCATGTGTCCACACGTTGGCTGTCGCTCCATCCTGCTGTGACACGTCTACTTGAAAGCTGGCCTGCCCTCACTTCATATTTCAGATCCCTTGGGGAGAGCTCTCCTGTGCTACTGAGGAGATTTTTTGAGGATGATGCAAAAACCGACTCAGTTGAGACTTATCTGTGCTTTTTCCACAATGTGGGATGCGTGTTCAATGAGCTTGTGAAGAAGCTAGAGTTAACAGATCTCTGCATCACAGATGTTTATGAGGAAGTACGAAAGTTCCAAATGAAGATGATTCAGAGGAAAGAGGACTGCTTTTTTGGATTTCAGACCAAGAGGCTAATGGACAAACAGCTACCAGAGCAGAGGTCCAAGCTGCAAGAGGACTTTTTGATGTTTTATGACTCAGTCATTACATACATTAGCAGGTGGTTTGACTTCTCATCAGAAAATGTGATGGTGCAATTGAAGCCAGTAGGCCTCTATGATGAGCTTTCCTTTTCTGACCTGGAGCAGATGGTGGCTGCACTAAAACTGACAGACAGAATCAATGTGGATCATCTCTATGAAGAGTTCTGTGCTAGCAGGGAGGAAATAGAGACAGCTACAAAGGATACCACAAAATCCCCCAGTGAGAAATGGATGTCAATTTTCCAAAAAGTAGGGAAAGCCAACATGACCAACATGTTCAAGATTGTCTCGTATGTCCTCAGCGTGCCAGGCTCAAATGCCTTTGTAGAGAGGATCTTCTCACTGATGACTAATAAATGGTCAGACTCAAGAAACAGATGCAGCACAGAGCTGATCAAAAACGAACTTCTAGTCACTGTCAACTATGACCTGCCATGCAAAGAGTTCTACTTAGCTGTGCAGAAGAACAAGAAAATGCTGGAATCAGTCAGGAGCAGCAAAAAATATCCATGGAAGAAGTAGATGGTGAGTATTCTTTTGATTTGATTTTGTAAATGTATTTCTTATTTATGCAACCCCCAAACATAGCAGTATTTCTCAAACTAATGTAATCATTTGTTTCTGTCATTGACTGCAGACTCAGAGAAGGTCCATGAAGCAGTTGACTGGGGATATCAACAGTGAGACAGACAGCAAAGATACAGACTGAGGATGACAACAGGCACAGTGTCAAGATGATAGTAAGAATCAACAGACACAGGTCAGGAGAGCAACACCAATAAAATACATGAGAAACAAAAAGTGATCTCAGAATGGACAATAACAAAAGGTTCTACACACATTTAATGACATGAATGAATGAAATGTCAAAGTTATAATAATGCATTAGTTATACAAGTTGTTACTCAAATTAAATGACGTGTTTTAAATTAAATGTCAAAGTTATAATAAATTGTTACACAAATAGTTACAACTGAGGATAGTTGTTACACAAATTAAATGACATGTTTTAAATTAAATGTCAAAGTTATAATAAATTGTTACACAAATAGTTACAACTGAGGATAGTTATTACACAAATTAAATGACATGTTTTAAATTAAATGTCAAAGTTATGATAAATTGTTACACAAATAGTTAACTGAGGATAACAACAGAGACACAGGCAATATTATGACAAGTAAGAAACAATAGAAACAATTCTGACAATGTCAAAGTTGTAATAAAATGTCAAATGTGTGAATTTACCTTGTAATACCTTGTTATTTCCATTATTTTAGTTCATTGTGTGGATTGTTGGTTGGGGGGCTGGGGGCCTGGGGCCGGGGAGCGCGCGCGCGCACGGGGGTGAGGGGTGTCGGGGGGCAGTGTCCCTGATTTGGGTTTGAGAAAGTTGGCAACCCTACTTATACATGGACACTAATGTGATTGGTCGAAGCTTCGTCCAGTAGCAAACACAGGCATTTCACACACGTGGGTTAAGCCCGCCCTCTGAGAAATGGGTTTACAACACAGCTTGGCCAGACCAATGTTCGCAGAGCATTGATAAGTCGCGTTAGCCAGGCTAGACGGCACGCTTAAATATGGTTCGATTTCGAACTACAGCTGCTTCGTCGTCTTTAAGTTATATATTTAACCTCACCGATGAAATAAACATCAACACATGTTGTCAACAGTTGGCCAATCACTGCCAAGTACTTTACATCGTTTTGGTAGCCTATTGGCTGAACTGTTTAAACTACAAATGTCATGAAGCACCGCCCAACAATCTCCCGCCTATGTTTGACAGCTGGCTACCATCAGCTGTAAGCAACGCAACTTCGCTACAAAAATGGCTTCTCGGCAAGGGTTTTCAGCTTCTGAAGTAACCGAAATATGTTGGCAACACACACACAACAGCGACAGTGAAGACAGCAAAACTGGTGGATTATCCAGTGGGAAAGAATATGAGTTGGACCGTGAACTTATGCCCGGTGTTCTATCATTCTATCCTACATATCATTTTATCCTACAAACAGTGTGGCAGAGGCGGTCATGAAAAATGTGGAGAATGGTCAGAGTTCTCAAATCGCAAAATATGCTCGATGTCACCTGAAAAACAAGGGGCGGGGGGTCCAGTACAAAGCTGGGGATGAAGTGCTGCTTTTTAATTCTAGGAGGCAGGGAAGACAAGGTGGTAGGCTGGAACCGGACTTCAGTGGACCCTATTTGATTGAAAACCTAATTGGGAAAAAAGTCAGACTGAAATCAAAATCTGGCAAAATCTTGCGAACTTCATTCAGTGTCGACAACATTAAGCCATATAGGCGGCCTGTAAGTCCCCAGACTCCCCACCAAAGCACCCAGAGACCGAGCCCTCGACCAAGTGCCCGCAGCCCGAGCCCCCTTCGAAGCCCTAGCCCCAGCCAAAGCGCCCACAGCAAGAGCCCCCAGCAGAGCCCCCACAGCAAGAGTCCCCAGCAAAGCCCCCACAGCAAGAGCCCCCAGCAAAGCCCCCACAGCAAGAGCCCCCAGCAAAGCCCCCACAGCAAGAGCCCCCACAGCAAGAGCCCCCAGCAAAGCCCCCACAGCAAGAGTCCCCAGCAAAGCCCCCACAGCAAGAGTCCCCAGCAAAGCCCCCACAGCAAGAGCCCCCAGCAAAGCCCCCACAGCAAGAGCCCCCACAGCAAGAGCCCCCAGCAAAGCCCCCACAGCAAGAGTCCCCAGCAAAGCCCCCACAGCAAGAGTCCCCAGCAAAGCCCCCACAGCAAGAGTCCCCACAGCAAGAGCCCCCAGCAAAGCCCCCACAGCAAGAGCCCCCAGCAAAGCCCCCACAGCAAGAGCCCCAGGCACAGCATCCACAGCCCAAACCTGAGCCCCCGGCAAAGTGCCCACAGCCCGAGCCTCCGGCGAACCCCAAGCCCCTTCCAAAACCGAAGCCCCTCTGTAATTGCCCGAAGCCCGAGCCCATGCCCATAAGTCCCCTCCTAATTTTGACTTCAGCATCCGCAGTGAAGGTGGCCACAAAAATATGTTTTTCTTGACTGTTTGGTGATCTGTTGGTCCATGCTGAACCTTCAAGGCTGAACATTAGGAGGACAAAGTATGTAGGGGGTGTTTTTGCTCTGTGAAGTGCATTTCAGTTTCAAAATTACACCTTTCAGTGGAATATGTCTTTAAAAATAAAAAATCAGCCTTAAAGGTTCAGGACCTATTACTTGTTGGCCCGTTGGCCCTGAGTTCATTGTTGGCCCGTTGGCCCTGAGTTCATTGTTGGCCCGACGTCCCAAAAAATATGTAGACTTCATGTGTTAACAGTATCATTTTCTATCTTTTCAGTGCACAGGATTTGGGCAGCAAAAGGTTCCTCCAAACTGGAAGGAACTATTGCACATTATAAACTATATGCCCAATCTTTTCAAAGTTTACAGGGAAAACAATGGGTCTCTGACGAGGTAAGAGCCATTCGAGAGAAAAAAACATTCAGCTTCTTCGCGCAGTGTTGCTGTGTTATGATACCATTTCATTTGCTGACATTTTAGATCATTGATGCTTCCATCCACACATTTATTGAAGTTCACAAGGCAAGTAAAAAACGGATATTCCAGATTAAATCCTCTGGATACATACGAATACTTTGTGTGTTTGTCCTTGAATTTCGATACATATTTATACTGTGTGTGTGTGTGTGTGTGTGTGTGTGTATTTGTTCATGAATTTGCTTTCAGCAGACACCTGTCTTCCATTTGGACGCAGTTATTGGAAGCGCGCTATTTGCTGGAAGGTTCCGCTGCGTCAAAAAGGTAATGTGTTATAAGGTTATTGAATGAAGAGAACATTAGAAATTAAAGTGATACTGTCCCGTGTTTGGAAATAAGCTTATTTTGAACATCGCCTTGAGTTGAATGATTGAGTGTTACCTGTCTTGTGTACTTTCAATCATGTCCTGAGTATGGCAGAACAAATTTTAGGGCATAACAACTTGTACCTCTGTTAATGCAATTAATTTGAATCCTATGCGACCAGCTGGCAGCTGCACTGCCATACTCGGAGAACGACGGGAAGTACAGGAGAAAGGTAAAAGTCTATCATTTAAGTCAAGGAGAGGTGTAATATGAGCTTATTTCCAAATATGGGACAGTATCAGTGTAAGCTTCTGTGAATCTGTCAAACTTAACTTCCTGCAACACGTCCCTACAGTGGGAATTTCCAGTGGAGGAAGTGTGGATGTGCCCAATAAACGTGGGAGCACACTGGATTCTTGTGGTATGTTTTTGCTCAACAGTGGTTGTCAGGTCTTGCTTTTCTGAAATTGCTTGATACTGTACATTGGTTAGCTTAGTGATTTCTATGTATGTTTTTTTTTTTTAAAGATAATCAACATCGCCAAAGCTGTGCTGGTAATCATTGACCCAATGGGGAATGAGAAGTTTTATGAACGCCAACTTCTCCGCAACTGGAGGTATTTCATTTATTTATTTATTTTAAGGATGGAGCAAATTTTCAAACATTTCAGTTAATTAGATGCAACCTCTACAGATTCACATCAGTTCATGATAGTAAAGCATGTACAGTATGCCAATGCCGCCTTTGTGCCAAGTGCTATTGGAGCAGATTTAGGGGAGGACACCAGTATGCAGGTGTATACAGTAGTAGCCACTCAGTTTTTCCCCTTTCATGCAGCATTCAGCCGTGAACCGTGCATGTAACTCCTCCTCCCTTTCATTTAATTCCAATGTCTCACCAGCAGAGGGCACTTGCATGATTAGTGCATGAACGGTGCATGGTAGGGGACAAATGTCTGAATGTCTTCTCCTGTATAACATATATCATGGTCAATTGTCAGTGATTGTAAGGGACCAGGTATGGTCATTTCAAAGCTGAGCTGAGTTAATTCCTCCCACCCAACAATCACTTCAAGGCACTGTGGATCCAGACCCTATTCTGCAAATGGAAAAAAGGAGAGAGGATGACTTTTGCCTCTGCTACTGTATTTAAGTGTGTCAAAAGACAAATAACAAGAGATTGCATAACATTCCCAAAAAACATTATAGTGTTGTTGCTTTCTCATGTCTTACATTCTAATTTAATTCAGTCCTTAAATTTGGTCTGAGCTTCACCAGAATTGCGTGGGTCAACAAACAGTGTCTGCTTTTTCCAATACCATCTAAACAATTACATTTTACCCTGCTTTTATTGGCCATAAAATGTTAACATCCACAGGACAGCTAGGCTAATTTCATGCCTGTGAATGTTTACATGTTATGGTCATAACAAATATGATAGTAGGTATTTGTTTAGATGGTATTGAGACCATGCTTTCCATCCACACGATTCTGTTGAAGATTAGACCATATTTAAATTCGAATTTCAGAAATTCAAAAGGGCGTACAAACTTTATGCACCCCTGTCCCTATGTCCCTTGTTAATGTTTGAAAAACACTTTTTTTCAGTTTGCAGAAAGTCTAATTGCAGGGAGAAGCCCAACAACTGTGGAGACAAATTCTGGTGCCATCTCTCAGTACAGGGAGGACATCGCCTGTACCCTGCTGCAGAGGTCCCGGTAAGTATGGGTGTATTCAAGAAATGTATTTCAAGGTGTCTAGGCCCTTGAGTCTTGAAGGTGCAGTGTGTAAGATTGTGGCCAAAGTAGGTGTTGTGGCTACTCTGTGCATTGAAACTGTGGTTCATATTGCCACATGTGATCTTTACATGAAGAATGTCACATTTGCGCATGAACAGCATGAATTCTGGAAATAAATGTAGCAATACAAAATATTACACACGTTACCTTTTTACAGAAGGAATACTGGGCAATTCCACGGAAATGTCAACCAGACCATGAAACAGTAAATTCCCTTTTACTCGAACAATATCACTCACAAAATACCACCAAGACCTCTATATCACAGAGGTAAATACACTATATGGCCAAAAGTATTTAGCCACCTGCCTTGACTCACATATGTACTATAGTGCCATCCCATTCCTAACCCATTGGGTTCAGTATGATGCAGGACCACTTTTTGCAGCTATTACAACTTCAACTCTTCTGTGAAGGCTGTTCACATGGTTGGGCAGAGTCTGTATGGGAATTTTTAACCATTTTTCCAAATGCTCATTGGTGAGGGAAAACACTGATATTGGTTGAGAGGGACTGGTTCTTAATCCTCGCTGTAATTCATCCAAAAGGTGTTTTGTCATGTTCAGGTAAGGACTCTGTGTAGCCCAGTCAAGTTCATTCATATCAGACAATCTGGAGATTGTTCGGGGAGGCGTCAGCCACAAAATAGCAAGACAACAGCCAGTCTTAGTCATATTTAAGAACTTAAGAGATAGTTCTAAGTGATATACGCTGGAATTGCCCTACTGTAACAAATGTTTGATTGGTTGTCCTGTCGTTCATGTGTTCAGGTTTGGACATCAAGTCAAGTCAAGTCAAGTCAGATTTATTTGTATAGCGCATTTCATACATACATGCAGTTCAATGTGCTTTACACAAATTTAAAAATAAAATACAATTAAAGGAAGGAAGGAAGAGAAAATAGGTACAAGAAATAAAAATGTCCACAATCGTGTAGAATATGATAAATATTCAGCATCCTCCGTAGAGGGCCCAGAGGCTGGCTGGCGAGTTTAGATGTTTAGATGTTATCAGCTCCCGCAGCAGTCACAGCTCCGGAAGATGGCGAGACAGTCTCAACACTTCTGTCACTCAGATGCCAGCTGACAGATGCCGTCGGAGACGAGGTGATCAGTGAAGAGTGTACATTCTCTGCGCCGCCGACATCCAGGCGCTGGTCGGTTTGGTTGGAATCGCAGCTCCGCAGCTTTGCAGCCTCGGCGGCGCTCGTAGTGGTGGCATTCGCAACGCCATCCCCGACAGCGACAGGTGGGGTGCGTCTAGCTGACGTGGAGATGCAGCCGATGTTCGCTGCAGGTACAGGAATGGACACAGCTCCTTCGGCGGACATAGTCCCAGCAACGCTCGTAGCAGTGGCAATCGCATCACCAAAGGCAGCCACTGGTAGCGTTGGTGTTGCCCGGCCTCTTCCGCGATGCACGTAACGCTTTCTCCTCAAAATGCCAACATCACGGCAAAGTTGGAGCACCTCTGCGGCAATAGGGACCCCAGTGGTAGCAAGCCTTCGAAGCTGGTCACCCGAGTATTTAAAGGCACCCATCCACAGTCCTTCAATAGCCTAGTTCAACTGTGTGTGGACACGCAGACCACGGCACCAGACAGCCATTTGTCACAAAAATGTAAAAAATACGGTAAAAAGTTAAAAAGTAAAAATGGAAATAAAACCCCTATACATACACTAAATATTTACTACAGTAGATTAAATATACATATATTAAAATATATAATTATTAAAAAAAAACTCGAATGAAAACAGGGAGAAGGAGCGGCGTCCTGCGCACAGCGTCCTCGTCGCCTAGCAACTCAGTGAAGACCCTGGACCTGGACCCTAACCAACGCCTGGATACTGTCTAGACTACAGCACCTGTTCATAAACCCTGTGTCAAACAGTGTTTGTTAAGTGTTGAATTAAAAAAAAAACCCATAAAAAAACATAAAGAAGTTGTGTAAATTTATTTTGCTTTTCCTTTTGCCCACATGTGAGACATCAAATGAAATGTTTAAGTTACTGATCTCTTCAAATTATTTGACCAAAATGTGGTGAAAATTCTGCAAGTACACAACAACCAGTCCAACTGTTAACGGTAGGCCTAATCCATTTGCCTACATAATGGAAAACACCACTAGTTGGAAGGTAGGCCTATAAGCCAGTGGTGTAATGTACTTTACTGTAGTGGGTATAGGCCTACGCTATATCAAGACAGCCATAGGCTCCCAAACTGGGGTCGCAGCGGTAAGGGACTGGGGAATTGGAGTGGAGTTACGGTGTTCTTAGATGCAATCTCTTACACAATTAAGCTGCTTTGAGTACTAGCGTACCATGTAAAGCGCTATAAAAACTGATGCATTATTTCGGATTTAAGTGATGGAGGACATTCTGCCCATATGGCCAATTCGGGACACGAACCCGCGATACGTCACTCATTTATCAAGGGAGTCACAGCACGCTACCACTGAGCTAAACTTCAAGAGCAACATTTCAATGCTACGGATACTATATCAAAGACGTTCCAAAGACATTGAGTTACAGAATGTTCCATGCTGTCGTGAGGGAGGTTTGCTAACGTCTGTCACAGACTCTGATAAAGGGTCTCTGGTTCTAACCAAACTGCTGGTGCTATTTGCAATCGCTGAGTACGTCTACTTTAGGTTGGTACAGTCATTTATTTAGGTGTGTATAGAAAACGCCAAACTGGTGGCGTGGTGGGTATACTACCTGCGTATCACGTAGACTAAATTGCTGGTAAACTTGAATTTTCATGACGTCCTGCATTCGTGTGTTGGCTAAAATAATACTCGGAAGTCTACATTATCCTTAAATGTTGGGTAGGTAGCCTATCCTAAAACATGTTATGGTAAAGACGTGTCTGATAGTGTCATTCCTCCTACCGTAGGATGCTTTGACAATGTAGGACAATCTGACAGATTATGTCTGTCGAGACATCCTACCGTAGGATTTTCTGACAATGTAGGACAGAATGACAGAACACCGGCACTGAGGAAGAGTAGACAGGGTGAGTAAAACGTTTTTCGATGTTCTGCTTTAGTTTTCCAGTCTACTTGCTGCTTCATAAAATCCGTCTGATTTTATAGGATAGGAATCCAGGCAGACTGTTTTATGTGTAGTGTCTTTACGGACTCTCTTACAACTAAAATACACTGAGGTTTTGTGTCTTTTTATACCAGTGTTCATCTCGCTTTATCTCGCTCGTGAGTGAGGACTTGGTCGAGTAAAGAAGGCTTGTCAGTCAGCTGTGTTGTAGCCTACGATGGCTAGCTTTAGCTTACGTGCAGCCTCACAAAAACGTATGATTACATGGGATAACAGTCTGGACAGACTGTGTTTTGTAAGAGGATTGTTTACGGACTGCAGTACAACTAAAATCACCCGAAGTTTTGTGCCTTTTTATATCACTGTTTACCTCGCTTTATGTCGCTCGCTCTTGAGAGACTCGGCCAAGTAAAGGCTCCTCAGTCAGCTGTGTTGTATGATGGCTAGCTGACTTCAACAATGATTACATGGGATACCCTACTAACAATTTTTGGTTCCCAGAACGTTCCGGGAACATTAGGCTTTGGTTGCAGTTTGGTTCTACAACCTTCTAGTAACCTTGGTTACATTTTTGGTTCCCTCAGTATTCCCCAAATGTTCTTTTCCACACCAAAATGTAGTTTTTCTGTAGTTTGTAGTAGGCCTACATTGTAAAAAGTTGCTTTTCCATGACAATTATTTACTACAGAACACAAGCAGTAATGAATGGCCAGGCAAATGTTGCAGGAAGTAGGCCTGGTAAAAAAAATGTCGGTCTTAAAAACACCTCTAAAAAAAACAAACAAACCTTAGAATGTAGACAAATGCCCAGGACACTGAAGAAGCACAGAAACAAATTAAAATACTACAACAATTTTATTAATGTAATATAAATACAAACAATCCTTTAAAATAGCCTTAGCTAATGAGCAAACAAAAGAAATCAAGTCAGTCCATTTGTGGCCAGGGAATCCAGTGTGCGTGGCGAAGCCTGGCTTGTGACGTCAGGAATTAAGGACACAAATGCAAGCACAGTGGGAGTGAAAGTACACGCACACACACAGGAATTTCTGTATATAACTGGGTCCAGGCAGCGGTACTTGAGGTTCGTCCGGTCTCGTACAGCCTCCAGGGTTCCCACCAGTGCAGGCTTGTCTGCTGATGCGTTCAATCCCCACCAAATCTGTCATGAGTCTGAAAACATACGTATTTATACGTATGTGATGTTACATACAGTCAAACATACAGTACACATTGAGCTGTTGTATTATGCAGGCTGGCTTGGGTCAAAATAGATTATTCTAGAGTGATGCCTGGACTCTAAAAGGCAGATGCCAACTTAATTGTTGAGGCAACCAGGATTATCACAGCAAACAAAACACATTAGTAAACACACACAAGGAACACTTAAAAAAATACAACCCAAAAGGAAAACAAAAAGGCACACAAGACTGTTAGTAATTGCAAGGTTGCTTCACAATTAGTTGGCTAGTGTCACTCGGTTGACCACTTCGACATAAATACCACTCAATTGCATTTATTACGTAAGGCCTACACAGCAATTAAGAGAGGGAGAGAGCTAACCTGTACACCAGAGCTCGTAGTTAAAAACAAAAATAAGAAACAATTAGGCTGGAGAAACGGCAGGCTGATTAAAACACTGCACATCATAATCATGAAAACAGCTTACCTGTGGTGATTAAAAAACAAGGTCTTAAAATACAATCAAGTATAAAAGATGCAAGGATAAAAACAAAAATATATAGAGAGGTTTATAGTTGAGGACCCTCAGACCTAAAAAGAATTCCATCCAACTTAGTGTCAAACGTTTCATTTAACTATTGGGACAATTCAGTGGTAAATAAGAGACTGACATTTAATTTACCGTCTGTGTGGTGCAAACTTCAGTGCATGCCCAATGCACTCCTCAATCTCCACCACTTTCTTATCAGGGAAGTTGTTCATGCAGGCCTCTGCAAAGGGAAGTTAAAAAAAAAGTTGAATATTTAAATATATGACAAACCTGACATAACTTGCATTTGAAAAACATACCCGATAAACTTACCAGTTATAATTTTGCAGAGGGCCAAGGTCTGGAAGGCCCTTTTCCCCTCCCTACCCCTCAGACTGTAGAGGGAAAGGACCTGGTTTGTTACAACCTGCCGCACGATTCAGTGCACAGCCGCCCTTGGATTTGGTCCGCCAAGCCTTTCAATAAAACATTTCTAATAATAAAAAAAAAATATATATATATATACACATAATTAATACTCGAGGAATACCACAAGCTCTCCACAGTCATTTACAATGAAAACACATGTGAAGGCATGACACCCCACTACGTCAGGCAGCCAAGTGGCCAATCAGCGGTCTATGTGCGTTTCAAACTGAATAGGGCGGTTTGTTTGCGGAACAAACGTTTAGCGTGTAAACAAACTATATCCATAGAACACTCTCCATATAAAAGTACAACATCAATTTCTATTTTCTACTCATACACAGGAGCCTACCGCATTAAGTTTGCAGCAGGTTTTTGAGGCAGGTACAATGCGAAAATAGATACTTGTTTTTCTTTCGGTATGACGGCAGTGTTTCCTGCTCAAGAAATTGGCATTAAAAGTACCGATATGATTCAGTCATCGACCGTATAATGTTTGTCAATGGATTCAGTGCACCGTTTGTATCCAAAGTACAGCATTTACTGCACGAACACTGTGGCAAATCTGTTCTGCACAACAGGAACAACAATTCACTATAGTGATGAGTGTGATCAAGGATGGCATCGGCATCATGTAGTTAACAAAATAAAGAATTTTCAACATACCTTCTGTTGATCCTCTTGTTGTTGAAACAAACGCTCGATCGGGGAAACCACGTAAACATCCAGTTAGCCCGCAGTCCTTTTATTCGTTTAACCTTTCTGTGGTTGGCGCGTCCAGTCCGGTCCAGTCCTGCAGCTGGCTGGTACAGGACATGACGTCACGTACTCGCGAGGCACATTTAAAGGCACACAGCACTTAACCATAACGTATGTCTAGGGCCATGCCTCCTGCTATGTAGATTAATGATTTCAGTCTAAGCTTCATAAATTATATGGCAATCTATTGAATTGTCAAAGTTGCTGTGCTTTGTCAGTCACACAAACAAAAACCGGCTGAACCAATTTCCAAAAACTAGAATGCACAAGCAATGGTTTTAATAGTCCAGCCATTTCATATGCCTCTGAATGGCTATTGTTAGTACGTAGGTAAAGCTTGCTTCAATAGCTCAGGGGTTTTATATTCATCTGAATTGCTATCATTAGCACGTAGGTAAAGCTTGCTTTAATAGCCCAGCCATTTTATATGCCTCTGAATGGCTATCATTATCACGTAGGTAAAGCTTACATCAGCACCTGTTCGAAACAAAAGGTCGAAACTGGACGTCATCTTACCCCAGACAAACTGAGCTGTGGGTTGTTTAACAGTATTTTATTTATTTTCGGAGTAGTTTTCAATAGGTTCAACAGCAATAGTTTATAGATATGTCTTGGATGCCAGCTGTTTACTGCCCTGTGATTTAGTTTCATATATAATGTATAGAAAGTATGCAAGCAAGAATATTGGGGAAAAACCCTAAATCGGGATATATGCTGCAGTTAAATGCACTTGCATTGTCTATGTGCAAAGTTGTCACCTAAGTGTAAAATACCAGACAACTTCTCATATCAACCAAAAAACAACCAAATCCTAACTACAGGGGAACGTTTCAGTTGCATGGTTCCCTAAACATTTAGGGAACGTTTGATTCTCTAAGGTTTTCTCTGTAACCAAAGGTAACGTTCTCTAAAGGTTAGCTTTTGGTTTGGTTCTAACCTATCCTTTAGAGAACCAAAGTCTAACGTTCCCTGAACGTTCTCTGTTACTAGGGTAACAGTCTGGACAGACTGTGTTTTGTATGTACTGTGCTTACGGACTGTATTACAACTAAAATCACCCTAAGTTTTGTGCCTTTTTATACCACTGTTTACCTCACTTTATCTCGCGAGTGAAAGTGTCACCAGAGTAAACAAAAATGGGCTACTTCAGGGTCCAGTGTTTTAGGCACCCTACTTGTGGCTGACAGCTTTGTGTAGCGTGTCTGCTCTGCTATCTTTGTTACTACTAAAATTATCTATAGGCTATGTGGCAATTAAAAAAAATCTCCCTGAAGTGAATTTAGATTTGGCCTTTGCCAACACATTGTAGCAAGGTTTGTGTCAATATATGCAAGTCTAGATGAAGGAATAAATAAACAAGGAATAAATAAACAACTTTTATGTTTTGTTTCCATAAATGTCTCGTTTTGCTCTTTGAGAGTGTCATAACATGTTGCTTAGTAGGATCAGTAGCGACTCTGACATAATTTAGTCTTTTGCATAACTTTAATAACTGTGTGTGTGTGTTTTAACTCAACATCTAGAATTCAACATCTTCCCTCAACCGCGACTCACCCTCAGCCTCTCTCCGATTCAACTGATTCTGAGGAGGACAGGCCAGAACTGGACAGGATGCCAGAGCGTCCAGGTGCGGCGAAGGGACGAGGGAGAGGAAGAGGAAGAGGAAGGGGCAAGGCGAGAGCAAGAGCTGCCCATCAACCAGCTGTCCATCTATACAGGAGCTATCATGATCCTGACCCCACTCCCCAACTGCCACCTTTCCGTCCACTCCGCCAACCTGGTATTTACATCGATGTGCCAGCAACAAGACGGACAATGACCAGGGCAATAGATTTTTTAAGCTTTTTTTCACTGATGCCCTGCTCCTGCAAATCTGTGAGTTCACCAATACATATGCATGGGAGGCAGTCCTCAGAAAGCCATGTTATGGTCTTAGAGATGGCACATGGAGAGAAACCAGTCGGGCGCAGTAGCGGTTTTAGGCACGGGCGAACCGGGCAGCCGCCCGGGGCGCCATTTCGTGGGGGGCGCCACGAGCGCTTGGGGAAAAAATAAAATAAAAAGCTCCGTTTGTCATATCGCTGCAATCGGCACATTGGCGCCCCCTGTAATGCTGCAATCGGCACAATGGCGAACTGCAGGCGCCCTTGCTTGCTGAGAAGGTGGCATGCACAGAAGCAGCGTGTCTCTCTGTCTCGGGGGCAGTGCCGTAGCTCTGCACACGCACATAACGCAGAGTGCGTAGGGCACCAAGTGCTTGTGGGGGCACCACCAAAAAAATTGGCTCATGAAAAAATCATTAAAATAGGCTAGGTACGTGCTAGTCAGGATATTTTAAAAATGTGCAAAGCATGTTAATATTTATTTTAAGCAATACAAAAGCAACATAGGTCAATTTGCTCCTCTCCTTCTCCATTCTCCTCCTGGTGCCCCCTCCCCCACCTTTCAGTGGTCTGGTCGATTATTGCTCAGTCTTAGTTTAAGTTTGGCAGACAAATGTTTGGACAGGGCCTTGAAAAGATATCTAAAGTCGGGAGCGGAAAAAAGAATAGAAAGCGAGATGAATCTCACGCTTGCAGATAAGACAGTGTTTTAAATAAATAAATCATAATAATAAAAAGTTCATTTTGTATTGTAGCCCTTGCTCCTTACCGTCAACAAACGTTGTAACGTTAGCTCCCAGGTTACTAGCAATGTTCAGACTGTGTTAACAATTGTTGCAAATGATTAAAGTTGTAAATGATTGATGCTGGCTAGCTAGTTTAGGTTGTGGATATAAATATGGATATGGATATTTGAAAGCAATTCATCATGGTCACTCGACTGTTTTCAGTTAACGTTCGGATAAGACTAGCCCCTTCTTGGGGTCATCCCTATGTTCCCCGGGTCCTATGTTCCCCGGGTCCTATGTTCCCCGGTATCGGGGAACATCGGACCCTCTTTCCAAAAAAGGGTCCGATGTTCCCCGCTCAATCCAAATATACTGTGGCCACGCATAAGCGTTGCTTGTTGTTGTTGTTCTGTTTGTTCGACACTGTTTCGTCACATGCCTACATTTTATTCAGACAATGTATTGTTGTTGTATGTAGGCACCGATCTTAGCTTTTTTTATTTGGAGACAATTTAGTGACAAGGGTCCGACACACGGGGACTGCTTCTCCGAAGCCCATTTGATTTGACAATGTCAGTAATCCGACATTGGCTCTACAGCCCAATACTTAGATCTCTTTGTTCCAATAAAATGAAACCCACCCTTCCGACAGGTCAACCAAAGGCTATCTTAGATCACCTCATTCACATTCATGTAAATTCAGAATCAACAATGACAAGCCACGTTCAAAGACAACGACAATCCTGAGGCTGCAGCCATGCAGACTCGGCTAAACAAACACAGCCAGCTGTTGCATCACGCGGGCATACAATAGCCTATAATTCAAATGTATAGCAATCTATAATTCATTCTTAATAAAACGATAGGGAAATGAAGAGAACTTCCCAAAACTGAAGCAGAAATGATCTGCTCGCCATGACGCCTCTCCAATAAGACGCGCAAATACCTGCTGTGCTGTGCGCTTTCCAGATTAGACTAGAGTTGATGGCTACAACTAACACAAGTCTGGGAAAGCATTTGTTTTATTCGAGCATATTGCAACGCTTAAAAGTAGCCATTGAACAAAAAAAAAAAAACAATTAACAGCAATAAAAGGCTTGCCGCATCTAGTTGCAGCGCTTGCTGTGTGAAGCGCAGCTTGTGTCTGTCGCTGTCCTCAACCTTGCTAAAGCTGAAAGTGACATGTTAACCTTGAATGTTGACTTTTAAAGTAAAGAAGCACTATACAAGTAAAAAATAATGTAGGCTATAAAATGTTTTTCATCCATTCTTTGACTCCGCCATCTCAACACCGAAGTTCGGGAAATCGCCCCTCTCAATAATGCACAATTGCGCAAGCATCCCTTGTGGACAGGTATGCGTCTGCGCGCAAAATTGACAAAAGGCAGGAAATATGCACGCACAAGCACATCCCCGTCCTGTTCCACGGTCAGATACCAGGCGGGGAACATAGGACCCTTTTTAAAGAAAAGGGTCCTATGTTCCCCGGTCCCATACAAATAGCGGGGAACATAGGACCCGGGGAACATAGGACCCGGGGAACATTGATACGCTCCCCAATTTCTTCCTTAGGTTGCTAGCTAGCGATGCTGCGGTTGCCCTCAGTCACACGTACATAGTTCTCGTCGGTTTGCAGGTTCATAGGCCAAGGGCAACATCTGCTGGTGAAACTAATATGAAAAGAAACAATCTTACTGTTACGTAGATTTTCCCTTTTCGTATTTATTTCAAACTCTGTACACAATGTTTTTGTTCTCCCATATGAAACCTTTATAAAATAGAGTGAATTTTAAATGTACCAGTGATTTACACGTAGGCCTACATAAACCTAATTTATATATGCAGTTTTTGTAGGCTACTAAGTTCAAAACTGTATTTCAGTAGAATTCCTATATATTTTGTGTTTTAATTCTGAATGTAGAGCCGTCTGCAGTCATTGCACAAATCTTTGTTTAATAATGGTTGTGGTATTTATTTATTAACCATTTAAAATAATGTGTTTTTTTTAACTTTAATGTTTGGTGTATTTGTTTCGGGGGGGCGCTGAGAGGTGGTCTCGCCCGGGGCGTAAAACACTATAGAACCGCCACTGGTCGGGCGGAATTGGAAAGGCTCATGGCCCTGATTATGTTTTTTGGTCTCGTCACAGTGAGCTCTTTTCACCGCTACTGGAGCACCAAAACCCTGTACCTGTGTGGGCACGCAGCATAATGTCAAGGGACCGGTTCAAATCACTTATGGCAATGCTCCATGTTGTGGATCCTGATACAGAGGATGAGTGTGACAAACTGCGTTAAGTCACTGGACTGATAGATGTAACTATATTGTATATTCACTTACATTATTGTTCATTTTTATTAAAAAAAAATTAAATCTGTGCACAGTAAAACAAGCCGTTTTCTTTTTTGATGTTTTGATCAACATAACTTACATGATTGTTAATTTTTATTTTTTGTAATGGTTGCTCAATGTAAATGAACAAAAAGAATGAATCAATATGTATGAATCAATAAGTTCATGGTTGCAAATAAATCAACAATATTCTGCACAAAAATAGTATTGGCTGTTTTCATGGTGAGAAGAAAAAAAGTACGTGTTTGGCTGTTTGGTTTAGCCGTACTTGAAGGGATAACACTTTCTTTTCCATATGTATTGTATTATGTGTCCAAAAGTATAATTTCTTAAAAACAACCTTTTTTGACCATTGTGACTAGAGTTTGGGGTCAAATGTCAAATTGAGCCGTTTAGACATTCTACTCTGAAACGATTCTATAAGTTGCGCTGCAAAATGCAAGGCATAATGAATTGACCATAACTTTTTAACAGAAAATGAGAAAATCATTTGTTTTTTTTCATTGAGTAGAGGACAACTTTATTAGTCTTTCATACACTCTAAGTTTTATCTACAACATAAAAATCGCAGCTGTGGCGCAACGTGTCTCATGTAATCTTGCAATGTTTTACTATCAGTGCATGATTTATCAGCTTCAATTTGCCATGCTTTGCCACTACTATATAAACTCTGTATAATTACCTGTTTCAGACCACCATGGACAATCGATGCTGCTGCACCAATACCTCGTTGCCATCTGCTGGGCTTGCTGAATGTCCGAGCACAACTTCAGCGAAGACGTCTGGGCGTGGTGGCCTTACTTATCTGTATACCAGAGGAGATTTCTCTAAGACTACAAGGGAAGCTCTGCTTCCCCTAAAATGTAAAAAAAAATGTAATGGTCAAATGTTTACAAAATGCCTTAAAACATGTCCATTTCAAACACCAGTTTGTTAATAATAGGCCCATTATCACAAATCAACTGAGTTGGTGTTGTTAACTTAGCATTCCACTTTGTTCTCATGGCCTATGGCCAACGCATTTCCTCATAGACGTCCAGCGTCAATGCACTTCAATGGGCCAGCACGGACCCCTCATTTTCTATGCATGGAAACTGGATGGTCATTGGAGAAATGCCATTTTTTTCTCCCGCCCCCGGACGCTGAGCGTCTCTGGGGGTGAATGGAATGGTGGGCAGAGTTTTGTTGGTCCGGACTTCATGCAGTCCCTGTGTTGATTGGTGAACCTCTGAATCCAGTTTTGATTGGCTGGCGTTTTTGATACATAGACTATCACTTGGCTGGCTGTGGCTGCTGGAGCTCAGTCCCATCGCGGATGTTGCATGCATTGTAAGACAAGCAGTGACCAATTTGTTAGCATTTCCTCAGCGAAAATACTTGTTCGTTTCTTACACTGTATATAAATCACACTCACACTTACTTCCGTTTTGGTTTATTACAATTATCGTCGTTTTTAATTTCGTTTCGTTAGAATCATACTGTAAGGTAGGTTGGCGCTAGTGCTACTTAACTAGCCCACTAGCTCTCCTGAACTAGCCCGCTAGCGCACCTGCACTAGCCCGCTAGGAGAGCACTATGGCAGACCATTTTCTAGAGAAGGAACGAAGGGTAGAATTAACGTACAGTATAAGTAAATGGACAAATTTTATGATTAAGTTGGCAGTGAGCTTCCCCTCTTTGGAATACCAGCATCCACCCCCTCTGACTCGTATGAGCACCGCGCGTTCAATCGTCCAATTACCAGATCAATCTTACAACACCTGCTTTCATTGTACAATAGTCGCAATATATATCGCAAGATTTAATGTGTCAGCATTGCAAAACAGTCGTTTTAAGCCCTTTTCACAATTGGCTCACAAGCACTTTACAACACTTTGCGATCGGACGGTTTTAGCCTCGTACGAACTATTGCATACATTGTACGATGTCTCGCATTTGTTGCATGCCTTTTAGTGGTCGTGTCACGTCTCTTCAGAAAAGTGGGCATGCACACTATTCAGACGCGACCTAATACGATCAAATTTATCGCAATGCAACGCACGAACATTACAACGAACGTTTTGCAACGTTTTGTGTACTCACAAGAGTGATGCACGATTTGTAAAGGTCATAAGATGAATAGCAGCTGTCTATGCATCTGTTTAACGACAATGACACTGTTGCCCAACGTATCTCATGTAATCTTGCAAAGTTTTACTATCAGTGCACGATTTATCAGCTTCAATTTGCCATGCTTTGCCACTACTGTAATAACTAACTAGTGGGTTCATTCACTCAGGCTCACACAAACTTGGTTGGCTCTTCGGTGCAGGAAAAAACGAACTTTATTAAATTTCCACTGCCAACATGAACATACCTGCGGGCTTTCAGACGGACAGACTAATCCAACATTTCCACACTGGGCTGCTCACCACTACCACTCTAACTCTCCTTTTAAAATAAAGGACTGTAGATTCTGTGCTACACTACTATATAAACTCTATAATCAACCACCATTGACAATGGATGCTGCTGCACCAATACCTCGTCGCCATCTGCTGGGCTTGCTGAATGTCCGAGCACAACTCCTCTCGTACGAGCTTCGTACCATGGCCTGCATAATTCCACAAGCGCCGCGCGTTCAAACGTCCAATTACCAGATCAATCGCATGACCCTATTGCACTATCTTACAACACCTGCTTTCATTGTACAATATTCGCAAGATATATGGCAAGATTTAATGCGTCTGCATTGCACAACGGTCACTTTAGATGTGCAAGTTTTGTACGAAAACTTTTTCATATGCGATTATTTCGGCAACAGTTAACGATCCATATCAAAATGTATCTGTCGCACAAATGTTTTGTCGCTTCTGCTTGTGAGCCAATTGTGAAACATCCGTAAGCTGTTTTGACGGCTTCCAATTTGGCTATAGAGCCAAGAGATCCAGCCATCGATGCAGTCTTCAACCTTCTACACACCACCCTAACTCACCTGGAGAAGAAGGGAGAACACTCTTCATTGACTTTAATTCAGTCTTCAATACATTGTAGTACTCCTCACAAGTGAATAGAGTGGGTGGTCTGATATCTGACACATTAGCCATCAGCACTGGTGCTCCCCAAAGCTGCGCCTTGAGTCCTCTGCTGTACAACATCTACACTCATTACTGCAAAGCCAGCAGTAGTCACACCTCCATCATCAAGTTTGCAGATGTGGTCATGGGTTTAATCAGCAACAACAATGAACAGGCCTCTTTGGATAAAGGATAAAGGCTTTTTTATTTGTCACATGTGTTCTTGTGCTGGCACAACACACAGTGAAATGGGTGCTGTGACTATTCCCTTTGTGTAAAAATAATAAATAATAGAAAAAAGGTTGAAAAAAAGAGGTGTCCTAAGTATGGCTTGAGGGAAGAAACTCCTGCGTAGTCTTTCTGTCCTGCACTTTATTGAACGTAGACGTTTCTCAGAGGGCAGCTTTTCAAACATAGTGAAATTGGGATGGTGAATGTCTTTCATTATTCTTTTTGCCTTAGTCTTAGATGTTCTTGAATATATGTCATGCAGTCCTGGTAGGCTGGTCCTGGTGATTGTTTCAGCAGAATGTATAACTCTATGCAGGGCGTGCAGTTGCCAAACCATGTTGAGATGTTTCCAGAAATTACAGATTCAATAGTGGCAGTGTAAAATGACCTCTGCATCTCAGATGGAATTTTGAACTTCCTTAATCTCCTCAGGTGGTACAGACGCTGTCTTGCCTTTTTCACTATCGATGAGACTTGTGGTGACCAGGATAGATCCTCAGAGATATTAATTCCTAGATACTTGAAGCAGCTCACCCTTTCCACAGGGGCACCATATATTTCTAATTTAGTGTAGTCTGGCTGTTTCCCCCTTCGGTAGTCAACCACCAGTTTTTTGGTTTTGGTGACATTGAGCTCTAGGCTGTTCTCCACACACCATGATGACAGCATCTCAACTTCGTTTAGGTAGGCTGTTTCATCGTTGTTGGAGATGAGTCCTACCACCACTGTATCATCAGCAAATTTCACTATACAGTTGGAACTGTGAATGGCTGAGCAGTCATAGGTATAAAGGGAGTAGAGCAGAGGACTGAGAACACATCCTTGGGGCGTGCCAGTGCTGAGGGTGATCAAACTTGAGGAAAAGCTACCAATCTTTACTGCTTGAGGTCTATTGGATAATAAGTTGAAAATCCATGCACAAAGGGAAGGACTAAGACCAATATCTTGCAGCTTGGCGACTAATTTAGAGGGCACAATGGTGTTAAATGCTGAGCTATAGTCAATTAATAGTAACCTTGCATAGTTACCCTTCCCTTTATCCAGGTGAGAGAGTGTGGAGTGAAGGACATATGAGATAGCACCATCGGTGCTCCTATTTTCACGATAGGCAAACTGAAGGGGGTCTAATGAGCCAGGGACTGATGAGCAGATTATATTTTTAACAAGCTTCTCAAAGCACTTCATTACAACAGATGTTAAAGCAATAGGACGATAGTCATTCATACAGCTTGGGTTGGCTTTCTTTGGTACAGGTATGATGGTTGATCTCTTAAAACAACTGGGAATGGTGGAACTTGCTATGGATAGGTTAAATATAGTTGTGAAAACAGGTGCAAGCTCATCAGCGCATGATTTTCACAGTCTTCCTGGAATACCGTCTGGCCCAGCTGCTTTCTACTGTTCACTCTGTTAAATACCCTCCTAATGTCATGCTCAGACACTTGCAGAAGAGGACCAGCGCAGTGATTATTGCTGCAGATACTTACGTTCGTGTTTGTGCTCTCGTTACTGACCTCAAAGCGCGCATAGAATGCGTTGAGATCGTTGACTAGATTTGCGTCCCCGGCCATGGTTAAAGGCGGCTTTTTATAATCTGTGATCATCTTCAGTGATCATCATTCGTCTATGTCAACAGAGCTCTCCCGAAACATGTCCCAATCCACCTCAGACAGCGCATCTTGGAGCAGTGCCTCTGAATGATCAGACCATCGTCTGACCTCTCTCGAAGCAGGAGGCTCTCGGCGAAGTCTTTGTTTATACTTCGGTAGCAGAAGGATAGCTGCATGGTCAGAATTTCCGAAGGCTGGAAGAGAGGACGCTTTGTATCCATCTCTGAATGGCGAGTAGCAGTGGTCTAAAGTGTTTCTCCCTGTTGAAAAAAGTTTGGCAGTACATGCTTCAGATTTGCCTTGTTGAAATCACCGACCACTATCAGTGCAGCGTCTGGGTGGGCTGTGCGGTGTTTGGAAATTCTATCGTGGAGTGATGACAAAGCGGTGGCAGTGTTTGCTTGAGGTGGAATATAGACAGCAACGGAGATGACAACAGAAAACTCCCGTGGCAGATAACAAGGGCGGCACAGAATAGCTAGGTGTTCCAACTCAGGCGAACAGGAGCGGGACAGAATGGACACATTCCCAGGCGCACACCAGTTGTTAT
Organism: Setipinna tenuifilis; assembly: GCA_030347295.1. Lineage (NCBI taxonomy): Eukaryota > Metazoa > Chordata > Actinopteri > Clupeiformes > Engraulidae > Setipinna > Setipinna tenuifilis. Next base: position 34,898,103 of record CM059266.1, on the reverse strand, counting down.
TGGTCATGAAGCAGACGCCTCCTCCTTTCGATTTGCCAGATTCTTCTGTCCTGTCCGAGCGAAACACAGAGCGCGAGTCAGATGGTGTAATAGCATGGTCTGGCACTGCTGGAGAAAGCCAGGTTTCCGTGAAACAGATGATGTTACAGTCACGTATATCTCTCTGGTAGCGGATACGGGCCCTGGTGTCATCTAGTTTGTTTTCCAAAGACTGTACATTTGCAAGGAGTATACTTGGCAAAGGTGGTCGATGTGCTCTTTTCCTAAGTCTGTTTCGAACTCCGGCCCGTTTTCCTCGATGTTTCTTCCTGCAGCATCTTGGTCCGTATCCATTGTTTGCGTTCGAATCCCTGAGTATCTCCCTCGGCCAATTTGAAGTATCGAATATAATACCAGGTTGGACGTAAAGACTGCTTGTTTCTTTTTTCAGGAGTGCCTCAAAGTCATACGTAATCCTGGCAGATGTTGTAGAGACGAATGTGCAGAAAATAAAGGCACAAATATATATAATACACAATCTATAGGGAGCAGTCGCGACGGATCAGAGTGAAGAGATGGCACAGTAGTGCCAGTCTAATAGCTTGACACTGAATGTCAGCTGTGGAGAGTATCCTAATAGGCAGCATCATTACCTGATATCGGAACTCCACATAGATGGACTCTGCAGTATTATGCAGAGAGTAGTACGTTAAGTTCACTCTTTTGGACTCTTTTGATCCTGGGTATGGACTGTTTAAACTACTGAGGTGTAGTAGAAACCTAGACTACCCATCAAAAGTTTTAGAACACCCTAATTTTTCCAGTTATTTATTGCAATTCATGTCAGTTCATGAATTGCAATTCATGACAGTTCAGTGAATACCCTGAAATGGTACAAAGGTAAGTCCTGAACAGCCAGAGGTTAAAAAAAAAATTGGTTACCTAAAACTGAAAAATAGTGTACATTTCAGAATACAAAAAAGGCCTTTTTCAGGGAACACAAAGTTGGTTACCTGATCAGCAGCAATGAAGGTTAAATCAGCCTTGACAGCTATGGATACTAACAGTGGCGGTTCTATAGTGTTTTACGCCCAAAACCACCTCTCAGCCCTCGTGACGCCCCCCACGAAATGGCGCCCCGGGCGGCTGCCCGGTTCACCCGTGCCTAAAACCGCTACTGGATACTAATTCCTTTAGGTGTTCCAGCTTTTCTTGATTACTTACAACACCCAATGTTGGTATAAAAGCAGTGTTGAAACACACACTGTGGTACCAGACCCTCAGGAGCATCAGGTGAACAGTATTGTACTGCAGAAAGTAGTGTAATGCTACAAAAATGGCAAGAAAGGGGCAATTAACATTGGGAGAGAGACAGACCATCATGACACTTAAAAGTGTTAGTCTTTCCTACAGGACAAATGCAAAAGAAAGTCAAGGTGTCAGTGAGTACAGTTTTCTTCACCATCAAAAGGCACTCACAAACTGGGGGAAACTGACAGGAAGTGGTCTGGCAGACCCAAAGCAACAACTGAATCAGAGAACATGTCTCTAAGAGTTAACAAATTGTATGATAGGCAGCTCATGGGACAACAACTTGCAGCGCCATGCAATACTCTGGTATGCGCCTAGTTGGTCAGAGGTTCATCCTACAGCAAGAAAATGACCCAAATCACTAGTCCAAACTATGCCACAACTACCTCAGGAAAAAAAGAAGATAGTAAGCTTGAAAACATGGAGTGGCCAGCACAATCTTCAGAGTTAAACCCCATTAAGCTGGTTTGGGAAGAACTGGACAGAAAAGTGAAAGTCAAGTGCCACAAATGTATGGGAACTTCTGCAACAAACTTTGGAAGAACCTTCCGAAGAATATTTGATTTCCCTTGCAGAAAGAATGCCACTTGTATGCTCAGGTGGCTACTTTGATAAGTCAAAAGTTTAGAATACATTTTGGTTTATAAATTAATTTCATGATTTTTTTTTTTTAACTTAAATTGCTTATTTGTTCTGTGTTTTCATTTTTAGAGTGCAATGACACAATAAACTGAATTTTCAGTAAAAAACTGGAAAACTTTTGACCGGTAGTGTATGTATCCACTTGAACTGAAAGACTCAGGAGGAGTTTCTATCCTCAGGCCATCCAAACCTTAAAATGATCCCTGGCTAGTTACACATGTTGGTGTTATATCATTACCACTGGTGTCAGCTATATTTCCACCAAATAAAAAAAACTCAAATATGTTCGTTTTCAGGAGATGACGTAGAAAATCCATTCAGCTAATAGTCAGGCATTCTTGTTTATGTCGCAACTCAATCCTGGTCGATGACGTATAAAAGATGTATTAGGATTTGCAACATTTGTATGTAGAAATATAAAAAAATATACATTTGTTTGTAGAGCAAGATGAATATGGCTGTGGTTCTGCTGGTTGAATTTGATCCAGAGTGTTTGGTAAGCCTGGATGACAATTAAGAAGATAAACATAAAGGTACGGAAGGGAGAGTAGGCCAGAATCAATGGTGCTTGTGCAGCAACTGCTTGCCGATGCAAATGGAGAGGGAGAGTGCTTGCTGTAAGGAGCTCCGTTTTCTGTCAGGGGCAGTTAATGGTGAGCTAATGGATTATTGTGTGATGGAAACGTTTATTTCATCACTATCTAGTGCTGTAGGCCTATGCTATATGGGAATAGCTTTTCACAGCACAATGTTGTGGCACTCTGGTTATGTAAAGACATTCAGTGTATCACAGCAGAGGAAAACTGACGCAGTTTGCCTTAATCAGCATATTGTGAGCTTTATTAAGTGGAGAAATGTTTGCTGCTGCCCAGGTATTTCCCATATAAGTACACTGTATAATGACATTACATTACACTTAGCTGACGCTTTTATCCAATTATTTAGGTACAGGGTTGCAGTTACAGTCCCTGGAGCAATGTGGGGTTACATGCTTTGCTCAAGGGCCATGGATGAAGGTGCAGGAGAGCACTAGTTTACTCCCCCACCCCCATGATCAGCATAGTGTCCAACGATTCGCCATTTGCAAAAAACAACTGTAGGGCCGGGTGGGTTATGTGCAAGCAGGAGAGTATCCAACATCAATTGTCTTTCATGTTTATTTTCACGGGGGTGTAAGCGCGGACGGTTACACTCCATACAAAGTAGGCACAACATATGGTTTTACAGTTTTTTCTGAATGCTTTAACACTTATAGTGATTGTTGTAGCACAATTTCTAAAACTACTAATTCTTATAGCAAAACCCCTCACTGAGTTCGCAAAACTAATAGCACAAACTCTGCTTTGCACTCAGTTTGTAATTTTGTAACACACACTTCCACTGCGCAGCACTCTTTTTGCAAAACTGTAAACACCACTCACTGCTTTACACACAACTTGCAAATAATCAACACACTCTTAGCAAAACTATACACAATCATGGCTATTATTTAAACTATTTTGCCACTTTCTGGCCACACTGTCACATGTGAAAACTCTTTTATATAAATAATTCACTTTGCAATCAGCCTGAACACTAGCAATACAGTAAGCCACAGCTAAGCTTTTGAGGTGGAGTACAATGTTGGGATAAAGAAGAGTGAAAGTTAGAGGAGCATGAGAATGTGGAGGTGAAAAAGCAAGAGGGAGAGGATGACGAGGACAAGGAGGTGGTTAGAGGAAGAGGATGAAGAGGTGACAAAGTAAGAGGAGGACGAGGTAGGGAAGAGGAAAGGGAAGGAAGAAGAGTAAGAAGAGTAAGAATATAATTTTTGATGACATCAGAGCTACTTTAGTGGACAGTGGAATGACACTGAGGGAAGCTGGCCAATGGGTTCAGCCTAATCTGAGCCGCTACAGTGTAGCAAGCATCATAAGGTATAAGGCTATAGTAGCATTGGTACTGAATCCAGACGTGCATACTCTAGGGCTGTGCAGAGAGTGATGGAGCTAAAGGCAGATGCCATAGCTCATGAGCTGATTCTTGTGGATGAGGCAGGTTTCAGCCTCACTATTACGAGGAACATTGTTGGACACCGTGCCATAATCAATATCGGACAACATGGTAGCATAACTATGTGTGCAGCTATAAGTCAAAATGGTGTTGTTCTCCTTGTCTGCCTTGCGCTAGAAGGTCTATGACCATCATCCAGATCAATGCATGGCCCTTCTACAGGCAATGGAGGAGGCATACAGGGATATTGTAGTAAAGGGGAAAGAAGTCACCCCACCTGGGTTTGAACCCAGGCCTCCAGGGTATCAAACATGCACTTTGACCACAACACCACAGAGCCAGGTTTGCTTGTATGGTAGTCAAAGCATACACACAACCCTAGTGATGGCACGGCATCATAGACATTGACTAGGCCTTTTTTTCTCTCAGTAAAATTACTGTATGTTTTCTTGTGTTTTCAGTTGGAAAATGTTTGTGTTGATGTGTGTAAATGAACATCCATACTTGAACTTTGAATCCCTGTGTGTTGTATTGAGTTGGATACCTGTGTATGACTTCAAACTGAAAATATCTTGTGCACAGAGAAACCAAAAGCCAGATGTGTTTTTCATTGATACCATTAGTGTGTAGTTGCTGCATTGTGTGCTAATTAATATGATGGTTTGTGTTAACTGTTTGGTACAAAAACACAATTTTTACAAAGGTTTGCAGAGTTAGGCAAGATGTGTTAGCTTTTGCAAGGTATCTACAATGTTTTGCTAATTTGGTGAAAGGTTTTGTTATTTGTGTGTAGAGTTTTGCAAAAACTTTGCTTACAACTAGCTATTAGATGTATCTGTATGGACACTCGAATGCATCCTGGGAGAGAACATAGTCGGGCGTCTTTAGGGAGTTGTCATCCAACACTCTGCAGGGCAGTATTATCCTTGTAGGAAGATGATAGTGCACCTTGTGTGCATCTGTGTGCATCTTTCTCCCAACAAGTAATTCAAAAGGAGACATTCCTTGTGGTTGAATGGAAAGTAAAGCAATAGACATGAAGGAAGTCAGTGATAGTCTTTTTCCAGAGCTTCTTCTATAGGATGGGAGATTGAATGTAGCTTTTAAGTACACAGTGGAAGCGCTCAATAGCGTAATTTGCAACAGGGTGATAAACAGATGTGTGTGTGTGGTGTATCTCTCTAGATTTAAGAAATTCAGCGAACTCCGCAGACGTGAATTGAGTTCTGTTATCGGTCACTATGCTACTAGGGTTTTCAAATCTGCTGAAGACTGATGTGAGAAAGGTTATGACATTGTCAGAAGTAACAGTGGCAGTGAAAGCCACCTCTGGCCATTACTGGTAGTCAGTCAGGGTGATCGCATATTTGCAGTCCCACAGAGCAACTTCCAAACTTCCATTGCCCCGACTGTGTCCATAGCCAATTTTAGGGATCAGCTGCAGGTGTTGCAGTTTTGTCCCATGACTGGCACAACTGTCATCCCTTAACTTGTTGATTAACTTGCTCAGCCATCCCTGGCCACCAGTACAGGTCACGGAGTCTCTGTTTTGTCCTAAATTGACCAATGCGTTGCGTAGAGAAAGTGGGGCTACAAGGCTAGTGCCTCTGAAAACGTAGTCATTTTGTACACTGAACTCATGTCGTAAGTGAAATTTCCTGATTCTTGTAGCACAATTTCTAAAACTATTAATAATTATAGCAAAACCCCTCACTGAGTTCACAAAACTAATAGCACAAACTCTGCTTTGCACTCAGTTTGCAATTTTGTAACACACACTTTCCAAAAGAGTAAACACAATCCACTGCACAGCACTCTTTTTGCAAAACTGTAAACACAACTCACTGCTTTACAGTCCAAATGATCAACACACTCCTAGCAAAATTGTACACTTTGATGGCTATTATTTACACAATTCTGCCAATTGTCTGATAACAGTGCCAAATGAAAAAAACATTGTAGATAATTAGTTCACTTTGCAGTCAGCCTTAGCACTATAAATAACCCACAGGTAAGCTTTCTGGGGAGAGTACAATGAAGGGAGAAAGAAGACTGAGAAGAGTAGAATTAGTAAGAAGAGTAAGAAATAGAATTACTGATGACATTATGACCGAATGGGGAAATTTGTAAAATGATAACTAGCCAGACTACGCCACCTATGGGGGGTTTGCCCACAGGAAGAGATTAGTAAATCCTTTAAAATTACCAATAAGGCAACACAAGTTTGCACATTAGTCAGGACAGAGACATGGGTTCCACCAAGAGATATTTATTCAATTTCTCATGCAAGGGCTACGCAAACGTATGCGCTTGGGAGCCAAGTTGGCCGATCTTCACCACCCTCCCCAAGGATGCGCACACTTTACGCACCCAACTGCACGCACACTCACACACACACCCACAGACACACTGACAATGTCCTATGACAGCAACACTGCACAGCTGTTATTTTACACCTAATTGCAGCGCAAGAAGGAGGGGACGCTAGGGGTATAACCCCGTGCAGGGCTTACCACGACTGGCAGGGGCAGTAGAGGGGAAAGATAGAAGCGCTTCACATAAACACCCACGTGATCAGCAAAGGCTGGAAACTGAAATAGGGCACCCGAACTGTGAACCAACCAACAGCAGCTCCACCACAAGGGACTCGTCCTGCCACTCGCAATGGCCCAGCGCACTTGACTAAAGAAGAGGGAAGCACTGCAATTAGTAAAATTCAAACAATTAGTGAAACTATCTTATGAGAAGGATCTGAGGTTGATGGATCCGCCAGGGACAGGTGTGCAATGTGCTGGACAATGCAGCCAAGCAATCCCAAAAGAAAAATTAAGAAAATACAAAACAAGAAACATAAGCAAACTCAAGCCATGCAATAGCCATGCAATTAAATTGAAAAAAAAAAAAAACACAAATAATGAGCAAAAAAAACACAGCCATGCCAATAAATAAAAAAAGAAACACAGAGCAAAAGGAAATACAGCCATGCAATTGAACTCTTTGCACACAAAGAAAAGGAAGAACACAGCAAAACACACAAATAACTTAAGAAACTTCTAGGTGCAAAGCATGCACTAAATGCTGATGCAAGCCTGTTAAGGACACGAGGCAACAAGCAACCAGCCCAGACGCTCAGAGACGACCCACCGCACAAGGGAACCAGTCATGGCAGCATAACAACAGTCACTGCGTTCACATGGTGGGATTGGTTTGGTTTGGGATTGGTTCACAACGGGTGGTCTGTCCCCCAAGTCCCTGTTCACATGCAGTTCGTCTAAGCGGATTCGGCGAGAGTTCCGGCCCTTTCCGCTACGCTAGGTGGGGGCGCTGTAGTCAACTTCTATCTTTCTATTATTATCTTTTAATACAAGGAACGTCTCTTCCACGCATAACTCTTGAACCACTCATCCGCTTGATCTCAAATTTGGACGGCGTCATCATAATGTTACCAGTGTGTGCAGTACCAAGTTTCGTGTTGTTTGGGCAAAAAATGCCAAAGATATCGGTCAAACCGTGCCGACCCAGCCATGACGACCCAGGCTGATAAGATTTACAATGCTAGCTGCTACAATGTTGGACATAACGCGACTAACGACACATAACTAAAATAATGGACATAACACGAGTAAACATTTGCCCACAACAAAGCTGCTACGTAGGTAAGATGTATCTTATCGTATACGCAACAGCAGACTACAGCACTGCACACATATGCCTACACATACAGACGACACGTAGAGGAGACTGAACTTTTCACCTCTCATTCCGGTTATTCCACATCGCAAAACAGTGGCTAAAGAAAATCTTACAAGTCAGTCAGTGCAAATGTATTTACATAGCCTCCTCCTTTCACCTGATATTATTACCCACTTAAACAATAAGGTGGTCTAAACAAAAACGTAATACTCTGGCACATCTTCTATGGGCTCTGCACTGTTCCTACTAAATAAAGACAATAAACAAACTTTCTGGCGGCATACAAACATGGTGTTCCAGGAGTTTGACGCATTTGCGTAAGTGTTGTGCATTCTGCTGTGTTAGAAAGTCCATATGAAGGAACAAACTGCATTTTTTATTTCGTTGATACATGCGCAATACCCAAAATCAATCCGATCCCCGTTCACATGGCAGTCGAAGTGGTTTCGAAACAGCCCAGGCCTGGCGTCGCAACTGGATAACGAAAACCAATTCCAAACCAAACCAATCCCCGTTCACATGAAGCTGGTACGATCCCAAACCACTTCCAAGTGGTTTCGACTTGTCCATGTGAACGCACTCAGTGTTCAAGCGCATCCGTTCATGCCACACGGTCGTTGGTACACACCAGGACAAATCTCACATTTAGTTGAGTGGTAGGTGAACAAAACAGCAGCCTGGAGTCGTAGACACGCTGTGCCCTGCACATCTACACGGTCTGCAATTTGGACATGGATTGTACTGTTTAGATTACTGAAAAAAAAACAAAGTCAGAAATCATACATTCAGTACATACCAAGCAATACTGATCACTCGTAGCGGCCAGGAGTGAAGAAGAAACAACCACCGTCAGTACGATTTATCTGCATCAAACGAAAGGGAATAATTACACTTCATGCTCAAAGGAAGTCTAACTAGAAGCGTAGAGGCGACAAACTCACCGTTCGGAGGTATCCAGCTGAGCGCGAGAAGCCTCTGGCTGCAGTCCGTAGGACGCATAGACTGTATGGTAGGACGCCCAAGCGGGATATCTTATCCACGCCGAGACGCCATATTGATTACGTCACGTCTAAAGCAGAATCTACTACTACTAAGGAGAAGACGCAATGGCGGTAAGTGAAATAATCACATTAAGCATGCTGTGCACCATGGAGGTAGGGTTATAGACATTGACATGGGTGGTTTTACACTATAAACAAAAGTTATGATGAGTTGTTGAGTGGTTTTGTTTCTCTTTCACAGACTACAACATCTGCAAGTGCAACTTTGAGTGCAGGAAAACAGCACATTTTCACTGTCTGTTCTGCAGAAAAACAATAATCCGGAACGACCAGGTTACACCACATTTAAATAAATGCTTGTCCAACAAGCTGCCTCTCTCTTCTCCTGCCTCCACCCTCCAGCGTTGCAGCCACCAGTGCTCCATCACCTCCTGCCTCCACCCTCCATCGTGTGTCCTCCAGCGTTGCAGCCACCAGTGCTCTGTCACCTCCTGCCTCCACCCTCCATGTGTCCTCCAGCATTGCAGCCACCAGTGCTCTGTCGCCTCCTGCCTCCACCCCCCATCGTGTGTCCTTCAGCGTTGCAGCCACCAGTGCTCCATCACCTCCTGCCTCTACCCTCCATGTGTCTTCCAGCATTGCAGCCACCAGTGCTCCGTCGCCTCCTGGCCACTGGAAACTCGTGAAAAACACGGTACAGTACTACTCAACACTGTCATGGTCTGTGGTAGTAATTGTATTAGGGGGCTTTGTGGGGTAAGATAGACAATCGGTGTGTAAAGTTGGGTAGGATGGTATGGATAAGATGAAGAGTGAATGTGTAGTGGTCAGGTGAGAGGGTTGGGTGGGTTTACAAAAAGTGGACATGAGGTGCACAAAAAGTCTGTGGTTAAGTGTTTTTGTGGGGACTTGTACAAATTGATGTGTGCACGCAGACAGACACACACAAACACACACACATATGTAAAGAACAAACACTAATTGCATCACTCAATCTAATATTTGTAGGTGATTAAATAAGCTACTGTCATACACTGATATTTGCACACAACCTTTGTCGTACTGACAAAGCACACTTTAGTTTAAACGGAATCCTGAACCTGTTGTTTGCCTTTCTGTTAGGATCACATCCTCTGGATACAAAGGTGGTGGTGTCATCTCCTTCTTGAAAATGTGATACCTGCTACAACGTATGCAATTAATACTTACTTCCTTGAATGTAATGACTCCATGACCAGCAACCTGTTTCTAACACTGCATATACTGGTTTGTTGTGACAGTGCTGATGAGCCACCTGATGTGTTGGACACTGGAGAACCAGTGGATTCCATTGAACAGGTTAGGGGGTTTATGGGGGTTTGGGGTGGAGGGGTAAAATGTGATGTATGTTAATTTGGAATGTAATATAATTTTAGTTACAGTAATGTATGTAAAAGCTGTGTGTGGTGTATGTCAGGTCAATGGGTGGTGAATGCGGTGATGAGAAATAGATTGTGTGTAAAGCGGTATGAGGTTCAGAACATGTGAGTGGGTGATACTGTAGGGTGTGTGAAGTGCTGTAAGTCTGGTACAAGTGTGTGTAGTGTAACGTGATGGGCAGGGGCGTCGCTAGGTATGTAGAACATTCGGGGCTATAGCCCAAGAGTAATTGTTTTGTGGGGGTTCGGGGGTTTCTACCCCGAGAAATTTTGAAAATTGATAAACATGCAATTATAACATAGTTTAAGAATAAAAGGAAAGGCCAACTCCATGACTCACGGGCCATGCACAAGTAGTTCAATGTTTGCATTAAAGATAGGATAGCCTGTGAACGTCTCTCCTGCCACAGTGCACCACATACATCAGCAGCCAAAATGTGACATTAAAATAGCCTATAGCTTATTAAACACTGTCATATAGACAACACTACATATAGACAAGAAAGAATACCAACGCTAAATTTGCGACAAAAAAAATCTAAATCTGCCCATGTAGCCTATGGTCAAGTCAGATTTTCTTGCATGTGCTGCAGGCTATGCTACTTTCGGTAGTTTTTCTATGAAGGGCCAATCTATATTTACAACACAACGATTAACTTGAACTTGAAGATGAACAATATGAACATACGTGATACGTAAACTACACATGAACAATAAACACTAGTGAACAAATCTAGTGAACTTGAACAACACTGCCACACGCCCGCACACACACGGGTACACCACACTTAAAATGTCAGCTACACACATGGCGAACAACAAAGTAAATTCATGAACTCCTACAGAATTAAGTTGTAAGTTAACAGCAATTAAAAAGACTACAACCCCCCTGCCATATTCAACAGATTATTACTAGCTAATTAGGTTTACGCGTGCTGTCAAAAGTTTGTTAAGGTGGTGCTAGCTGTCAGACAGTGACTAGCCTGTCATGCTATGAATTTGACGCTAGTAGAAGTCACAATAAGTAGGCGCTTAATCCTACGTCAAATGATTTCAGATGCAATGAAAATAACATTACTTGTGACTGTCTTGATAACTAGTGCCACGGCAGGCATGTGATAAAGGAAACCCTCTGTCCTACCTTAAGTTGGTGCAGCTATGATCCACTTGTGTTCTTGCTAACCCATCCTGACATCTTACTTAGTTTAATTTCGCGATTGCAAGTGCACTTGTTTTTACACAGTTATTTTATTGTAGGCCAAGCAACTTGGTATATTCTGTATGCGAGCAACCCTCACCTTTGAGGAACCAGAACTCGGGATTCACCCAGTTGTGCATGTCTAGTAGTAAGAAGCTGACTGGAGGTAGCCTGCGATGTAATTCTTGACTGATGTATCATTTTTTCGTGAGAGTGGGGGAGGGGTAGCCAAGTGTGCATTAAATCGCGTTCAGTTCTCTTACACAGACGTCTCTCTCTCTGTCTCTCTCAAATTCAACTTTTATTAAAATGTGCTTTATTCGCATGACATCATATGTTGCATTGCCAAAGCATCTACAGCGGTAACAACAATAATAATTAAATACAAAAAAACTCTCTCCCCAAGACGCCTTGTGCGTACAGCCGCCACTGATCCGGGGCTATTCCCAAAAGATCCGGGGCTATATCCCAGATGATCATGAAGAATATTTCCACTGCCGTATCTTGGTTTCAAGAACACCGATCTCTCTTCCGTGGGCATGTGGACAGTGTGCGGATTCTCTTCTCTCTCTTGACGTCTCCCATTGATCCAGCACCTGTTTATTGGATGTGCGCGCATTCACACACTACATGTGGACATGCCCCCCATATTGGACATGACAGAAGAGGATGCAGAGCAGGCACTGCAAAAGATCGCGGCAGATGACGACATTGAGTTGCAAGACTGCCTCCTGTTCTCATTTGAACACCAAGATGACTATGTAAAAATGTGATGAAGATCTACAAGGATCGAAACGTTGCATTTTTAACTAATAAAGTTTAACTTTTGGAGCAAACGAGGCAGTGTGCAGACCCACATCTTTACATTGTCTGACACTTTTGTCTTGCACCTGCCGACAAACGTCTTGGATGTGCGCACCCACTCTCCACAACACCAAGACTTTTCTCAAACATTGTTTGGCTCAGAACATACAAGTGTCGGCTATGTTCCACACCCCTAGCCATTCCGTTTAGGATGTCTTTATTTATTTCTTTATTTATGTCTTTATTTATTTCTTTATTTATTATTGTTACTTATGTTCATCTTGATTTGTAAATTCATAGATTGTATACTTGTATATGTATGTGTGTTTTTCATGATTGTTGTTTTTTGTGTTGATTGTGTGCCAATAAATGTTTTTGTGTGGGAAAACTTGTTTGGACTTCTGGTGCATTTAACATAGGCTAATATGTGTACAGTTGCATTCAGTGTTAAGCTGCTGTTTGCAAGATTAATTTAAAAGGTTACATTATAATTATTAAATCATACTTTAGAATGTATTAAATTATACACCCCAATAGTCTACTGCCATATGAAACAATTATGTTTCACAATACATGATATTTGCAACATTTTAGTGTTTGGGGTAATATTTAGTTTTTATCCCTTCAACAGAAATTACACTTTCAGAATCTGTGAATAACTCAAAATGCCTGTGGGACGACTTGTGACTGGTTTTGCTACGGGCGGTCACATATATTACATTCTGGATATGAACCCAAGACTTAGTGAAATTGTTCCCCTTTTCCCACCGTTCTATGGTCGGTAATTACTTTTGTCAGTAATAAGGAGTTTAATTTTCAAATCTAAAAATTATCACACTGAACATAACCCACAGGACCGCAAGCTTTGTTCTTTCTTTAACTGTCAGTTCGCCAAACTGCCAGGGGAATTTCTTTCTAGCGTTTAAGTCTATGCATAGTGAAATGCACTTGACGTCATACAAATGGCCGGCCTCAAGAGTGACGTAATCAATATGGCGACTTGGCGTGGATAAGATATCCCGCTTCGGCTTCCTACGGACTGCAGCGAGACATACTTGGAGAGCGCAGCCGCACAAACCATACAATGTTGCAGTCCACAAGCACCTGGAACCTACCGAAGGGGGAAACGCGGATGTAACACTAAAACACCGAAATATTACAAATGAATGAAAGACGCGTTAGCTTTCCCAGTTCTGAGAGTATGCTCACCTCAATGCAGCTACAGCAGCAAACTCGTGCTACGCTCTACCGGCACAAAGCCGTGCCACCCGGAAGTTGAGAAGCGAGAGTGGTCACATAAATATCCTATGCCAGAGCCGCCATCCAATCACCGTGGGTGACCATCAAAATGCCAACAGACCCTCTGAATCTGCTACATTTCAGAGCTACATTACATAGTGGATGATGGAATGACCCTGAAGGAAGCTGGCCAATGGGTTCAGCCTAACATGAGCCATTACAGTGTAGCAAGCATCATGAGGTATAGGGCTGTAGTATCATTGGTACTAAATCTGGGCGTGCATACTATAGTGCTGTACATGGGCCTGCTGTGCTGCATTAGTTTTGTCTTTTCCAGAGAGTGATGGAGCTAGATGCAGATGGCATAGGTCATGACTTGATTCTTGTGGATGAGGCAACCTAGGGTTAGGCTTTCATGAGGAGCCTTGGCAAGAACATTATTGGACACCGTGCCATAGTCAGAGGACAACATGGTGGTAACATAACTATGTGTGCAGCTATAAGAAACAAAGCTGTTGTTCATCATTCACCTTCTCTGCCTTGTGCTGGAAGGTGTATGACCATCATCCCCATCAATGCATGGCCCCTCTACAGGCAATGGAGGATCCCATACAGGGATACTGTAGCGAAGGGGAGATAAGTCACCCCACCCGGCTTTGAACCTGGGTATCCAGGGTACCAAACATGCACTTTGACTGCAACACTAAAGGGCACGGCTTGTTGGCATGACAGTCAGAGGACACACACAACCCTAGTGATGGCACTCCATCACATTGATCAGGCGTCATGTCAGGCCTTGATACTGCATTTTTTGTCAGTGCCTTTGCATAAAATTATTGTATATTTTCTTGTGTTTTCACTTGGATAAAACAATTTGTGTTTGTATTGATGTGTGTAAATGAACATCCATACTTGAACTTTGAATCGCTGTGTGTTGGGCTGGATCCCTGTGTATGACCTCAAACTGACACCTTGTGCACAGAAAAACCAAAAGCCAGATGTGTTTTTCATTGATAACATCAGTGTGTAGTTGCTGCATTGTGTGCTAATTAATATGATGGTTTGTGTTAACTGTTTGGTACAAAAACATTTTTACAAAGGTTTGCAAGATGTGTTAGCTTTTGCAAGATATCTACAATGCTTTGCTGATTTGGTGAAAGGTATTTTGTATTTGTGTGTAGTTTTGCAAAAACAGCCAATAGGTGCAAAAATGTGCTTAAGCGATCAGAAAAAATTGTAATAACAGCACATCAGAAGTTATAAGGAAAAATACATTTTTCCCATAACAGCATCCCCTAATGGCCAAAAGACAGCATTTCTGGTACGTCTTCTCCTTATTGAGTCCCAAGTGTCTTTGTCAAGTTTGGTTGACCTGTCAAAATGTTCCTGATATATGATTTAACTTACTGTTTGATGGCTTTACTACCCAAATCAATTGGCTGTGACAAATACTTATACTGATCAAATCGACAGGGGGTTTCCTTTGTGAGGCTTGGTCTGAAGATTATATGTGCCATGTTTTGGGAAATTTGTGACCTTTGAAAATTGTTTCATTTTTGACATTTTTCAAAATTTGGAAATTAAAGTCATAGGGTTTGTTAAACCTGACTTGAATGTTAACACAACATACCCTAATAAAAAAACCTTAGATACCATATTAAACCTCTACATTTACAATGATAACTCAAAAATGATGTAACAGCTGATGCTAATGTCTGGACAAGAAAGAGGAAGAGTAAAGAACAATGAGAGGGTTAAAGAGGTCTGCCGATAATATGTCCAGGTATAGTGTATATAGAATGTCCAGTTCTATAAGCTTTACACTCTGCAAGTATACATATAGGTAACCTATAATAGCTTAGAGTACAGTGTGGCATAATGACATGAATTTACATTAACTTTGTTTCAGAAAGTTATGGAGTTGGAGACCAACCAGGCTCCTCATGCCTTCATCTACAGACAAGATAAGATTCAATCTGGCCCAAAGGCGTCAGTGAGGACAGAATATAGGGCCAGAATGTGCAAGGACACAGAGGGGCAAACATTACAATGTGTGCAGCAATTGCAAATGCTGAATCAGGATCAGGAGGGTGAACATTAGGTCCTTTGTTATCTTGGACAATATGGGTTTCCATCACTCAAAAGTTACCAAATCAACTACAAAAGACTACCCAAGAGAAGGGCATGTGTCTTTTTTCCATCCTATTCACCCTTTATCAGTGCCATAGAATAATTCTTTTCTACATAGCAGTGGAAGGTTTATGACCATCAGCCACATGACCAGCCATTTGTCTCTCCTTGATGCCATGGATGCTGGCTGTAGGACATCCCAGTTGAAGACTGCCAAGGGTGAATCAGACATACCAAGAGGTTTTATCCCAGGTGCTTTGCCTTAGATGACATCAGATGCAATGTTGACAAAAGCATGTGGCCTAACCCTAAAAATCACAGATTAGACAGTTTCAAACTTTCTCGTGGGTTTCCCCCATTTCATCTGAGCCTTTTTGTTGCTGTTTTTTTGTGTATGTTCAGAATCATCTTGTATGTTTCATGGATATTGTGTCCACTGTAAGCAATAAAACCTTTTCTGTTCTATCACAAACAGTATTTCTACTGTTCCTGTTGTATACAGTAAAGGACAAAAAACTGAATTGCTATGCAGTTTTTGTAATGCCAACAATTGCTTGTATTTTGTAATATGGTGCACTTTGACTGCATGTGTTTTGCAAACAGCAAACGTGCAATTCTTTGACAGAATAATTTTATCTTGAGTCAGATTTGTAGTGTTTTGGTAAAGTTAGTGTGTGCAAAGATGTATTTTGACACAATTTGTATATATTTAACAAAATGTGTTTAGAAAAAGTATCTAAAATATGGGTAAGCACTTGATGGCAATTAAAAAAACTGTAAATAAATAATACATAATAATAACAGCTAGAAACATAATGGCTTCCTTCACAGCTTCACTGCTTGATCCCCCACTAAGAAAAGCTAGAAACACAGTGAGTGCCTTTTCAGCTTTGCTGTTTGGTCCTCAATAAAAAATAAATAAATAAGAAGAAAAGCTAGAAACACAAAGGGTGGAATATGGACACACGCACACGCATACATTCAAACACACTTAAGTCAAACCCTGCCCTCTCAGCCTCCCAACATGATTAACTGTGGTAAAGCCAATGGGGGTAGTTTTTTTACCAGCAGGAAGTGGAAGGACCATTTTAACAGGAAACTGAATTCCTGCCAAGTGGGGAAGGGCAGAGGAGAGGGGGACAGCATGTAAAAAAACAGAGAGATTGTGGAAAGAAAATGTGAAATAAAGGCTTTATTCAAGAGGTAGGTCCGACGCTGCTGTTGTGTGTCACCATTTGTCTTCTTCTCTGGAGAAGTGTTTAAACCTGGCAATGTTAATGTAGTTAATGTTTCAAATACACCCAACATAAAAGCATTATGTTAGCAATATACCTAAAATTGCCATCCTTATTTCCTTCATATGATAATCACAACTATCACTTAAAAGCATACAGAAAATCTCACAGACTGGGTTCCCAGTCTCTGTGTAAAGTAATACTGGACCATAAAGAGGCTGCATTGGCCTTAATAAGATGGACATGTAAGTTTTACTGTATTTTGTGTGCACTGCACTGTGGTAGGCAGCAAGTTGAGGGTAATGTTTTGTCAGCAGACCACTGAAATTGAGGCATGGTGTGATGCTAAGAAGTTCCAATAATAGCTTCAAATACATGTATGCTTTCTGTCTGTATCTCTTTCTGTCTCATTTGAAACTTTACTTCATAAACGACTACAGAACAATTAGAGGCTATTCAACTATCTATCATCTAATCTAGTCATTGAATCCTTGCCTTGGGTCTCAGAGATTAACAGTACTCAATGGAATTTAGTTAGCCTACTTTCTTATATAGTTGTCGTATTGTCGTATTATAGTTTCTCATAATATCAGATAATATGGAGAAGCTAACTTATAGTGCCTGTCTGAAAAAATGTTATCCTCAAATCCATCCAGTTTTCTTAAATTACATCATACAAAATGACTCTTGACCTGCACGGTGTAACTAAATTAATATTATATAGAATAATTTGGTGTTCCCCAATATTGCTCAGGCTACTTTTCCCTCTCATGCCCTAATTCTGTTTCAGACCCATCTGATTAATTTGTGTACATATCAGGACCATCTCAATTGTCACCAAATAAGAAAAAACATCTAAATCTATCAGTATACACAGAAGACACAGGGAGGAAGACATCTGCATTTATTAATCATCACAAGCCTCTGTTGTACCCTTAGCACAGGGGTTTAGCTGCATCCCAGACCCCACTGGTGTTTCGTCTGAGTTCTATATGTGACGGTTCAGTTCTAGAGTCTTTCTCCTATTCACCACTCACTCACTGCTGTGACATTTGCTGCCAACTCAAGTTTATCGCTCTCTTCTCAACCTGTGGAAACATAATCACTCCTAATCACATTTTAGCTCACATCATCACTCCTGTGATGGGTGGCTATACAGGTGTCTCTTTCCCTTGACCTTCAGTGCGAAGCAATGGCATCTGTGTTCAACTAAGCCGCCATTGTTTCCCTAGAAGCCTTCAAAATCCCTCTATCTGCTGCTGTCCTTTAAGTTGCCTTATACTTTTTCCTACTCTCTCACTCTTCCCCTCTCTGACTCTGATCCCCACACGCAATCACTCCTTGATGTACGTAAACCAACACACATAAGACATGTGAATGAAAATGGCTATAGAATATGTATATTGACAATTTACATGCATATAGTTTCACACAACTACGATGGTGTTTGTTTTAGTAAAACAATAATGTACTGAGTAAATCGCGGAAGAGTGGTAGGATGCAAAGTTGATCTTAAGTAGAGTCATTTAGGAATTGTAAGCTTTTAATATCTACTGTATAACTTTCGTTTGTTACAGACTATTTTTCCAAACATTTTATAACATTGCATCAATTTAGCAACTAAGAAGTAATAAATGAATGGTATACAGGAATAGGTACTGTGCTTCAGCATAATCCAGTGATGTACTGTCATGATCATTTTAGTCTATCACAGTCAGACAAATAAAAATGACAAAAATACAGTATGGTCAGAGACTCACAAAAACAGCAAATGGGCAAGTTAGCCAAATCATTGGGAACACATTTCCTTGGGACATGATTCTTTTTGACAAGTGTAATGTCACCGATATATGATGCTGTCATCTGGGTCATGTCCCGTTAGATGGTTTATCATCAATCTTCAACACTGGATGAACCTATGAGTGCCAGAAACTAAATAGCTGTGGGTTTTCTCATCGCCTCAGCATTGTCACCTCATCTAAAATAAGGTGCAAAGTAGGACTTATAAAATGGTATATATCAAGTTTAAATACTTTTATAGTTCCAAATTATCAGGACATACTTCATTTATCCTCTGTCCTTGAACTCTAAACCAATCCACACAAGAATGACCTCTTCCAAAATATACAGTTCATTGTCGGTGCAGTGAAATAAATATTTTTACTCTTGACTAATGTTTTTGTGAATATGAAATGACACTAGACACTAGGCCTGTGGATTTCACAGCATGTGGGGGGGGGGGGGTAGTTTAGTTCTTCTGAAAGCAACACAGTAGTATGTGGACTATCAACTGAAGTCAATTTATTTAGAATGTCTTTCTTTAGAATAATTAAAAAAAAATGTTTATGCAGTTAACTTGCTTTGTGACCACCATGGTGAATCCTAGGATCCAGGGACTTTATTCAGCCTTACCCACATAGCCCCACCCCTCCCCCACCTGTCACCTGCTTCTGTTACTGGTCCCAGGTTTCTCTCATGACAGAACACTACACCCCCGACATCCCATAATCCCTGTAAGCACCAGCTAGCGCAGCTCCTCTGGGTGCTACAGGGACCAGCCTTGCTCAGGCGCAGAGAGACAGAATCAGGACAGAGCCAGCCTGGAGCTCACAGCTCCCATGCATGAGACAAGCTTACCCATCTTTGTGTGAGCTCAGACAGATGGCTAAACACTGTATAACAAATCATACATATATGATAAAATAACTTTGACTCTTATTTGCAACTCTCTTGCGACCCATACATTCACACACTAAGAAACTGTTGTTAATCGACATGCAAAAAGCATGTACCCACACACACACACAAACAGGCCTGCTTTGGACTCGGCTGCCTGGCCATAGGTGAAAGCTTGGAAGTGGTCCACTACTGCTGGTGATAACTAAATGGGACAGAAGTGAAATTTAATACAACATGACATTTACTGTAAGCATGTGGGGACTATGGGCTAAAACGTGTACCACTAAATGCTCCTTCAGGCACACACACACACACACACACACACACCACCACCACCACTACCACAACCCTAACCCTCACCACTAGTGCCACCTCCATCTCCACTCCCACCCCACACCTATAAACAAGCTCTCCATTCAGCCTGTTGGAACTGAATCTATGTGAGTGGGTCAGAGTCCCCCCACCACTCTCACTGCTCACTCCTAGCTCAGCCTATAAATACAACAGCAGGACAGGCAGAACTGGGCATAAGCAGGTCCCCTCTGGCACCTGCCGCTTAGACACAGGGTCTGTTCCTTTTTTATGTCCGTTTTTTATGTCTGGCATACATTTGGCTTTCTATTTTCTTTGTCATTTTCCATCCCAAAATAAACAAGGTCACTGTACGTACAGTTTTTAGTTCTATTTTTGAGTGTGCAGCTTGAAGACCAGCAAACTGCAATATACGAGCTGATACAAGCTGACAGTACATAAAAAGAAGAGAGGAAGCTAAAGAAAGAAAAAGAAATCCAGAGAGAGAGAAAGAATCTGAAGACTCACCATGCGGATCCTGTCCTGCCTGTCTCTAGCCCTGAGGGACATGTCATCTCTGTCCTTCCTGCTGGACATTGTGCGTGAGTTCCTGGGCACAGCTCTCTTCCTGCTCATTGGACTCTCATCCACCACCTTATGGCCGGCTCTCAACACTCAGGACTCCATTTCCCACAATGCCGAGCCCTCCACCTCTTCCTCCCCATCCAACCTGATCCCGCTACAGACCACGCAAGATTTCCACAGGGACCCACTGCAGGTGGCACTGGCCTTTGGTGCCGCTCTGGTGGTGGTGTGCGTGTGCATGGGTGCAGTGCAGCTGAACCCGGCCATCACACTGGCCCTGGCACTAGGACTGAGGGTAAGCCCGTGGAGGGCAGTGGTGTTTGTGGCCGCCCAACTCCTGGGGGCACTGGCTGCATGTGCCATCCTCATGGGTATGGTGCCCACCTCATCGCAAGGGCAACTGGGGCTCAATGAGGTGAGTAACCAGATCTAGCTATTTGCCTATGTAATGTTCCCACAAGCCACTCTTATTTGTACATAACTTTCAAATATAACTTTTAACATTACAAATATTTTATACCATATTGACGTACATTAAATGTGACAGCATTAAAACAGATTAAAAAATAGCTAAAATAGCTGATATCAGTTGTTATTTACAAATCAGTTTTGTTGATCAGCAACTTCTGGGGGTACAAAGTTTACTTCAGTAACTTCACACTCGTATCTTGCACTATTTACATGCTACAAAGTGGAGCTGATAAAGTCAGAAAGAGATAGAAAAAGACATAGGTAAAGTGAGAGAAGAAAGTATGTAGTAGAAAGTGTGATAGCTCAATCTAACTGTCCCATCTTTCCCTTTCTCTACTCTCTTTCAGGTTGCTCCAGGGGTCCTGCTGTACCAGGCAGTCTCTGTGGAGATGGTTGTCACATTCCAGCTGGTGTTTTGTGGTCTGGCAGTGTCCCGTCCCTCCAGCACCAGTCCATCCCTCAGCCTTGCCACTCTTGCCATCTCTGTTATGCTGGGAAACCTTATTGCGGTATGACTGTCCACTCACCTCACTGATCCTGGAGTGAAATGTATTAACAACTTGGTCCGTTTACCTGAGCTTACAAGTTATGGAAAATCTGTCTGTTGCTTATAAAATAAAGTGCCATTGACCAATCAGTTATCTAATTAATTGGGCCATTTTTTGCTGTTGCCTAGGCATATGACGGCAATTAACAGGCTGACACATATACAGGTAGTTTATTGTTCTTAATGGTGAACATGTGTGACACTGGCCTTTGCGTCAATAAAGTTGCCATTCTACCAAAAGACCTTCACTGTGTCTGAAAAAGAGAAAATGTTGCCTTCCCAGGAAACATTCAGTGACAGCAAAACACCAAGGCATTATGTCCAAATCAAATAAATGCAGAAAAAACTGCTTTTTAATGTACCTAAGTTTTGCCCAGTTATGAGAATTTCTGAACCTTATGAGGTTCAAATATTAAAAGTAAAAATAATAAAAGGCTGCTGCAAGAAAATGGCCAGTAGGTCCAAGCACACTTAAATATGCAGAGTTACACTGCAAGCTCAGAAAGTCTTAAAAAATTAAATCAAGCCTTTACTTTACTTTCACACAGCATATCTATATATATATATCTGTGTGTGTGTGTGTGTGTGTGTGTGTGTGAGAGAGAGAGAGACAGAGAGAGAGAGAGAAAGAAAGAAAGAGAGAGAGCCGTTGTATGTGCTCAGTGAGATGTGTTTTTTTTCCTACTTCTCAGATTGGATATACCAGTTGTGGAATGAATCCTGCTAGGTCGTTTGGCCCTGCCGTAGTGAAACACAACTTTCATAACCACTGGGTAGGGAACACGTGATGATTTATACGCATACGTACACATTCACACACACACATACACACAAACACACACACACACACACACATACAAACACACACATCTTCTTTTCTCATCGCTATCTCAGATGCATAAACTAACATACAGGCAAACATGCATGAAGTCACAGAAACATGCTTTCCCTCTCTTATGCAGGTGTATTGGGTAGGCCCGTGTGCTGGATCGGTGTTGGCCTGGCTTTTCCATGATGTGCTGCTGTGGCCTCGCTGGAGCAGTGTAGGGGACTGGATCAAAAAGCTCAGAGAACTCGTCCTCACAGTCCCACAAAAACAACCTGACCCAGAACATATTGCTGGGTTGCAGCAGGAGGCCTAGAAAAAAATACATACTGTACATTATGCAGCTTTGCAGGGACACACACACAAACACACATACACACACACACACACACACACACACACACATACACACACACACACACACACACACAAAGTAAACCAGCCACACATATGCAACATGCCTCCTTAAACAACCCACATTTACACAGTTACAAAGACACAGAGAAACCACACATAAACACACTAACAAACACTATTTCACTGAGATCCGAGAACTCTTTCTTAGAGGCACAAGAAGACAGGCGACCTGCACATATGCACATATGCTCCATATCACCCACATGCACACACAAGCTATGAAAATGGAAGATACGGAAACCCACAGACAGCGGTAAAAATATATCTCTGGACCAAATGTAAAACCCACACAGAGATTACCATCATGCCAACACCTATCCATTTGGACCAGATAAAAACTATGTGTCTCTCCCTCTCACTTCATACAAATCTAATGAAACTCAATGGCATGCTCAGAAACTGATATAAAAGAAATATTTTTGGTATCCTCCTAACATGTCTGCAGGATAATATGCTGAATTTTCTGTCTTCCTACAAAATGGTAATTTTATAATGACATGAGTATGACACTATGTGCTTTATGATTTATTTTGTACTACATTTTATTTTATAATGGGTAGAACTTTGTATGTGGTGTACTATTGCAGTTATTTGATATGTGTTTTATGAGTCCAAATAAACGAGATACAGAAACAGGATTTAAGGCCTTCTGACAGTTTGAATGGTCTAAGCAGGATAAAAGGTGAAGTTTGGTTCATGCTGCTTTCAGCTTGTAGTCAACTATCTCTTTTCTTAATATGTCAGACCAGTCAGCCTTGCTCTTTTCAAACCCCAACCCCCACCCCCCTCTTGGGGTCACTTTGAGGTTTTCATTTTCAGTGTTTCTCTTTGAAAGTTTTTGTAGTCAGCAGGCAAAATTAAAGACAGCCGAGGTTGACTCAGGGCCAGAAGAGCTGATTTAGTTATCCCCAGATATTGGACTAGAAAGCCGTGGCTAGGGCACCCTTTACAGTTTCTTACATTTGCTTACACACTAAAATCTAACATTTTCCACAATTAATGAAACCCAATACTCAAATAACAAAATATAGGCTCAGGTAGGCACCACTCTAAGCACATTTTCAGCTTCACACCTTTTGCAAAACACTACACACAGCGATTTGCAAAACATTACACACATTTACATGCATTACGCACATGATGCTTTTGTAATGTCACCTTTTTTCCATTTCAAAACACTAGCTACCAAATGACCACACACTTGCAACCAACTAGTTACAGTTTTTTTCAACCATTTACACACAAAATCTTTATATAGCACTCAATTTCCAACGCCTTTCACTCAAACATCACAACTACACATCAAATCATCAAAACCATACACACATTCTCAGACACAGTTTTCAATTTAGCTATTCACTTGTTTCAAATCAATACACAAAAATCTCTACTTAATACACAGAAATCTAACAGGAAGTAACATGATTTCCTTTTTCAAACACAACCACTCAAAATGCCACACTTATTTATCAGTGCTTTACAGTTTTTCACAATTGCTAAAACTCAATTTTTGAAACCTTGTCCCATTTTCTCAAAACTGTAAACACAAACTCCAATTGCTCACATGCATGTCCCAAAACTCCTGACTCTTGTTGCAAAAGCTACTACAACCCTCAAAACAGTTTTACGTGTGCTCAAAACCAAACTCTGTCCTCAAAACATTGACACAATTGTCAAAATGAAATTACAATGAAGCAGTTAGTAAACACTACACCAAAAAATGAAAAGCACAATGTTCAGATGTGTATAATAGCATAAGTTGTTTTTTATAGGCCTGAAAATGCATTTCCAACTGAAAAATAGCACAATTCGGATGTATATGTATTGTACATAGACTAAAATTAAGTGGTAATATTAGATTACTTGCTAAAATACTTCAAACAAAAATATATTTTGGGAATGCCGTACAAATGAAAACTACAAGTGCTGTATACAGTGCTGCAAACAAGAGATCACTGGGCTTTACTATATCATGCCTTTGGGTTTGGTCAGGCCACAGCACCTCATCCACATTACAAGCAATGATGTCCCTTGCCAGGTAACAGGGAAAGAATGCCCTGACGTGTCATATCTATCCTGGACACTGTTCCTGGCCTATGGCACAGGCCAATTCCATGGCCTCTAAAAAATTTCATAGATCGCCATCAACCCATGGACGAGAACGTGATCTATAATGGTGACTCTAATTTGGTTAGCAGAAAAAAATCACTCTTCCTCTTGTTCTTCCTCTACCTCCTCTTCCTCGCTCTGTCTCTCCCTCTCTTGTCTCTGATTGGCAGCCATTTTCAAGCTGCAACCTTCTTGTGGCTCTCAATTGGCTTACATTGGTGGTGTCAGGTCATTTGAAATGAAATAATAAAGTTTTGACTCCTTGTGCTTAGCTACTGCCATGTGTGCTTTATTGATGATCAAATGGGGAGAAGAATGTTCAACATTTTGAATCACATGTGTCCTACACTGCAAAGTGTGTTTTGACAATGAGAATGTGTTGCAAAGAGGAGGCATGAGTTTTGCAAAGTGTGTTTTGACAATGAGAATGTGTTTAGAGTTTTGCAAAGAGGAGTCGGTGAGTTTTGCAAATTGTGTTTTACTAACTAAAATGGTTTAAGGTATTGACAAAAGAGTGAGCAGTTGTGAGAAGTAGCTAAAGCAATTGGGCAATTGGGCCAGCCAATTGGTTTTTGTGCTTTAGCAATTCAGAAAAACTGTAAACTCTATCTTCGTATGTGCAAACAATAACTGCTTTACTGAACACCCATTTTTCTATTGTCAACCTGTCTCCATACTAAACATTTCTCAACCCAACCAAAGAATTCTTCTCAACATGCCACTGGAAAATATATGATCATCGCCTGTATGTCTAACTTCCACTTCACCAGGCAATAGAAAAAGCATGTGGTGACATTGATGCTGCCTGTATCCAAAGTTGGATATGTCACACAAGAAGATTCTTTCCTCAGTGTTTGGCAAGAGAAAATATAGCATGCGATACGAATAAAGTATTTTGGGCAGACCCAGCCAGGAGGAGAGATGGACCCTAAACACACAGGCAACTAGCTGCCCCCCATCAATGCCAACCTAGCACAGCGCACCTTAGGCTGCTACTGTAATATCACGTCATATGTATAAAATGTTTTTCCATTCATAACCACTAGCTACAGAACTTTGATACAAGCCATGTCCTGTCTAGCGTGTTTGCTTTAGTATGTCACTGTCCTTGTTTTGCACATTGTGTAATGTGAATGCACATGTGTATCCTAGTGTGTTTGTCCACGTGTGTGTGTGCACATGTGTGTAAGTATGAATGTGTGTAGTTTCTCATGTCTATGTGTGTATGCACTGTGTGTGTGGATAGTGTGTGTATGCACTATTCTGTATCTGTTTTGTTCATACTGTGTTTTACTGTAACAGTTTCGCGTACCACCAATTGCTGCAGGTGAAATCTTGTCTTGTCTCACTATGTACTGTGTATCTATTTATTTAGAAAACTACATTACATTACAAATTACAAATTATTTATATTTTTCGTTCCAAAATTGTTTGTGTTGATTTCCACTTGCATCCTACCATATTTTCATTCTTGTCCATACAAGAATATTGCCATCAATATATCAAAACATCCATAAAAACAAAAGTGCCTTAGATTTAGACCAATAGTGTGTAAATGATATACACAGGTATGTAAGGCTATGGAAAATGTGTTTATAACATGAGACAAATGCTTGCGTTTGAGACGTGTTTAGAATATTTTAAATACTGTGTTTCATTTTGCAAAAGATAGGGCACTTTTTGCATTTTGTGTGAACAATAGTTAAATTTGTGTGTAGAGTTTTGAGAAAAGCACATAGAGTTTTAAAAACGTGTGTAAAAGGTTGAAAAAAACTGTAAAAAAAAAAACTGTGTCATGTGCCAAAACACTAAGGGATAAAATGCAAAACACAGTAATCATACTTAAACACTGTAAAATAGAAAACAGGGGCGTAACTTTGACTTGAATATGAATGTAAGGCAGTGTTGTAGCAAAAGGGAAAAGAAAGAGGGACAGTAAAGATTAGAGTGAGATGACATGTAACAGGAGGAAGAGGTAAATACTATCACTGCAAGGTACAATGGGAGGAGAGCAAACAGAAAAGACAAGGACTAAATTGATCACATTGGAATGACATTGGTTGACTACCTTGAAAACGCTATGTTGAGACTTGCCACCAAATTAGCCAGACATGATAGAGTAACTTTTTGTCTCCAACAACACTGTGTTTTACTATGTTTGCTGTGAATATGATTCTTTGAAAAAACGTTTTTTTAGTATGCAACCATGCAACAAAGCAAACACGTTAGCATATTGACTGATTTTCGATTACATAAAAGTAAAAAAATATCTATTGAAATATATTTAGTGAACAGCATTTGTCATGTGTTAACTGCATGTAGTGGTCTCGGTATGTATTTTGAACTTTACCACAGTTTTAGTGAAGGGGAGGAAAATAAAAGTTACCCCACCAGGGTTTGAACCCAGGTCTCCAGGGTACCAAACATGCACTTTGACCACAACACCAAAGAGCCAGACTCAGTGGTATGGTGCTCAGAGCACACCCAAAACCCTAATGATGGTCACTCCATCACAACAGTATTGTGTGCACAACAGTATTGTGTGCACAACACATAAAACACAGAATAATGTGAAAGTCTAACATTACATACATGTAACAGTTATCTTTTTTATGTGTTTCAGAGAGTCATGTAAATTGATGGTGAAAAAACCCATTGATGAGGTTCAACCTCTCTAGAAGGGGTAGAAATGTGATTGGGCAAAGGGCTATTGTCAATGTCCCTGGGCAACGCGGGGGTAACATTACCCTTTGCACTGCTATAACAGTAGGCCTACATGGAGTCCCTCACCGCCATGCTAACCTGGGTCCATACAACACTGAACTTATCCTTGCATTTTTGGACAGAGTACATAACATTGTAACTGCAGTGAACACAAATGAACGAATGCGTTACATTGTTGTGTGGGACAATGTGTCCTTTCATAGATCTCCTTTGGTACGAAATTGGTTTCTACAGCATCCACAGTTTACAGTTCTTTTTCTTCCACCATACTCTCCTTTTCTAAATCCAATAGAAGAGTATTTCTCTTGGCAGTGGAAGGTTTACGATCTCGATTAAAGCCACGAAAGATTCTACAGCCACAGAGAGAGTTTTGGGTGAAACTTTGGCCATCACCAGCGAAGAGGACGCTAGCACTTCTACAGGTAAAATGTTTGTTTGTAACATACCAGCTGAAACTTAAGTGCTAATACAATAAGTACACCTTGCAAGGTGCACACTACGTTGTTCCACCACCGTATAGTTAATATGCTAAAGTGCTCACATTTATGACCGATTTTTTTCTGGTTCGGTGTGCTTTAAAATGCTTCTGATCAACGCCACATTAGCCTACATTTTATTTGCGTGAAATCAAGATTATAACCGGCGGTTTTAAAAAGTGGGTCAGCTAGCATGCTAGCTACCGTAAACGCTAGTTACGAATGTAACTGTGGTTCTATGAATGCCGGATGACCGCCAGAGGCGGCGTAGCCTGTGAATGTTATACCTTCGCGTAGCGCAAGTCGAGACTTATACCAACAAAGTAGTCGTGATGGCGTACCTCATGCTCAAGAAGCACTGCAGCACGTCATTCGTCCTCGGAAAACTTCTCGCGGTTGCGATGTCCGAGTGACTGGAAACTCTGGCGGTCATCCGGCATTCATAGAACCACAGTTACATTCGTAACTAGCGTTCTATTTCATGCCTCCTGACCGCCAGAGGCGGCGTAGCCTGTGGATGACTAATACCAGCACTGTCATGAGGACGAGTATGTCAATCAATCTTGCTGTGTAATTGAAAGAATGGTAGGACCAAGGCTTTTAGGTGATGTAACATTAACACTATAAAACCTGGTGAATGTTGATGGACTAGACCATGTTGCTGCTGCACAAATGTCTGATAGTGGGGTTCCCCTCAGAGCTGCCCATGAGGTAGCTAAGCTCCTGGTGTTGTGGCACATAACACTGCCCAATGGCAGGGAATCAGCTGATCTGTGTGCAAGGGAAATCACTTCACAAACCCAATGTGAGAGGCGCTGTTTAGATACAGGCGAACCAATTGTACCACCTCCATAAGTGACAAACAGTTGGTCTGACCGTCTCGTGGCTTCGGTCTTAGACACATAATGCCTCAAGGCTCGCACAGGGCATAGGCCTATACGTTCCTCATAAGAAGCAAGCTCAATGGATTGGTTAATAAAGGATGGAGATAGGACTTTTGGAAGAAAGGCTGGGTTTGGCCATAGTGTGACGCCAGATAGATTTGGCCTCCACCTCATACAATCTGGGCTGACTGAGAGTGCATGTAACTCACTCACACGTTTTGCACTATAGCTAACAGAAAAACGGTCTTCAAGGAAACCCATCTCATGTCTGCTTCAGCCAGGGGCTCAAAGGGGGCCTGGCACAGAGAGTCTAATACGCGATGCAAGTCCCACTGAGGGCTGCGAGGGGCTCTGTAGGGGTGGAGGCGTCTAGCGCCCCTAAGAAAGTTATGGATAAGACTATGCGCACCAATAGTCGAACCCTCCACTTTATCATGTCTCGCAGAGATAGCTGCCACATAGACTTTCACTGTAGATGGGGATTTACCCTCATCAAGAAGTTTCTGTAGAAACTTAAGCAAAACAGGTACAGGACAACATGTGGGGGAAATGCCTAAAGTCTCACACCATGTATTAAATAACTTCCAGCGGTTTTCGTACAACAACCTAGTTGAGGGGGCCCTTGCGTTCTCTAAGGTGTTGATGACCGCTGCGTCAAACTCTACCAGGAGGTTGTCGGGCCCAAGGGCCACACCCACAGCTGGAGACGTTCCGGGCAGGGGTGCCAAACTTTGCCCTCCATCTGAGACAGTAGGTCCCAGCAGAACATGGTGACAGCACTGGCGTATCCGAAGTAGCACCTCCAGTAGGAGGGGAATCAGTGGAAAGGCATACAGCAGTTCGTCCGGCCAGTCGTGTGCCATGGCGTCCAAGCCCAGTGCTTCGCGCTCCTGTGTGAGGGAGAACCACTTTTGGCAGTGTGTAGACTCCTTGTTGGCAAACAAGTCCACCGCTGCCGTGCCAAAGCGATCCCAGACCTGCTGCACCACCTGTGGGTTCAGGCGCCACTCCCCCGGGTCGAGACATTGTCTCGACAGGGAGTCTGCCACCGAATTCAGTCTCCCTGGCAAGTGGACTGCCCTGAGGGATGCCAGTTAGGGGAAGGCCCACTTCAGTAGGCATTGAGTCAAGCAAAAAGCAGTTGGGGATCGTGTTCCCCCCTGGTGGTTGATATTGTATGCTGTCGTCATGTTGTCTGATCTGATGAGTACGTGGCGTCCCTGTAGGCATGGCATAAAGTGTTTCAGGGCCAGGTGTACTGCCCTGATTTCGAGAAGATTGATGTGTTCGCTCATTTGATCTTTGTTCCACAACCCACTGACTGCTCTGTGTTGCCACACTGCGCCCCACCCTGTAAGAGAGGCGTCTGTAGTTACAATCTCCCTGTGTGTGGGTGCTGCACCAAGAGGAACACCTGATGTTAAGAAGGTCTCCCTCCGCCATGGGCTGAGGGCAGACATACAACGTTCTGTTATAAGGACGGGTGTCCTCCTGTGAAAAGCCACATTGAGGCCGAGGCCAATCAGCCACATTTGTAGAGGCCGGAGTTCCAGCAGCCCCAAGGGGAGGATCTGGGCTGCAGCTGTGAGCATACCCTGGAGCCGCAGCAGCAGACTGAAACTTATTTTCCGTCCTACCCATACTCGCGACAGTAGTGATGCGATGTCCGTTACACGCTTGCTGGTCAGAGACGCAGACATTGTCTGTGAGTCTAGGATCATACCAATGAATTGAGCCGATTGGCACGGGACGAGTGAGCTCTTTTCTAAATTGATCGTCAGTCCCAGTGCTGACACATGGCTCTGCAGTGTTGCTATATCTGCCAGGCTGCGTTCTCTCGTCGGGGAGCAGACTAGCCAGTCGTCCAGGTATGGTAAAATTTTCATACCTGACTCCATGGGGGGGCACAGTACTGCCTGTATGCACCTCGAGAAGACCCTGGGTGACAGTGCGAGGCCGAAGGGGAGGACTCTGAACTGGAACAGACGGCCCCGGAAGGCAAAACGGAGGAACCGACGATGTGCTCATGCCACCGTGATATGAAAGTAGGCGTCTTTCAGATCTAGGGTAGTAAACCACTCCGCCGGGGTGATTACCTTCAGAACATCTGCTGTGTGCAGCATTTTGAATGGTAGTTTCTTTAGATATTCTTGGAACGACAAAATAAGCTGAACAGAAGCCGTTGAAAGTAGGGGAACACTCTACTTCAGGCCTATTCAATTGGCGGCCCACGGGCCACATGCGGCCCAGACGCGGCAAGGCTGCAGCCCAGATGCGGCCGAGGTGATGTTGCGCTTGAAAAATAAAATACCGTTCACTAGTCTCCAGAACTTAATATATGCATTTTAGTTTACCAAATATCAATCAATAAATAATGTTACAATATTTATTTTGCATTCCCAGATATTATTATTAAGTCATTACAGTGCAAATAGTTAGCAAATATTCCCAATTTGGCGTGGAGGGGGCGGCGTTGCGATGTGCCTAGCAACATACAAGTGATGATGCCTGGTAGCTCACGCTATTGTAAACAAGCAAAAAATTGAAGATGAGAATCGTTGGTTCAATCCAGCATGGACTGTGAAATATTTGTTTATTTTGCCGACAGCCAACGCCAAACCAATGTGTTTGATTTGCAACGAATGTGTTGCTGTTCTAAAAGATGTTATTGTTAAGAAGCCAACAGCTCCTCACTATCAGGAATGCCAACCGGCTGGAAGCAGGGGTGAAGTGATAGGCTACAAAAATATCCGAAGTTCACGAACGTTGTTACAAAAATATGTATGTCTTTTATTTTCTACAAAACAAAAACCGTGCCATCCTGGCACGAACAAAAACAAACATAAAACAACAAAGAAAACCGTCAAACACTGTTTCAAGGTTCATCTTGAAACACTCTCTCAGAGTTCGTTCGTGTCCTTCGTTCACTCTCTGTTCGTCGTTGACGTCCTTCTGTTTGCTCGTGTTGTTTCTTCTCTGTTCGTTTATTCCTCGTCTCTTAAATAGGGCATTCAATTACGTGCAATTACCGCCACCCAGTGACGCCATTACCGTGCTGCACTCCAGGTGGTGGCAAGCGTAGCACACAGAGTTTATTCTCAAACACAGTAAAAACGGTGAGAGGGAGAGATGCCAAAAGTTCCCCCTCTCACAGTTACTATTATTATTATTATTATTATATGTAGGCTGATTACTGAAAAATGACCACTTGTTAGTAAGTGTGGAAAATTTGT
Source organism: Setipinna tenuifilis (assembly GCA_030347295.1). Classification (NCBI taxonomy): domain Eukaryota; kingdom Metazoa; phylum Chordata; class Actinopteri; order Clupeiformes; family Engraulidae; genus Setipinna; species Setipinna tenuifilis. The sequence goes on along the minus strand of CM059266.1, from coordinate 34,866,219 downwards.
GGCCCAACTTAAGTTCTTGGATTCGAAATGTGGCCCAAATGGAAAACTAATTGAATAGCCCTGCTCTACTTCCTCTATGGCTCCTTTCTGTAGAAGAATGGTTATCTCTGACTGTAGAACTCGAGATTTTGTTGAACTTTTTACAATTGTGGGCCTGAGATGGGCCCTTGGAGGGGGCCGATGTCTGAACTGTAGTCTGTAACCCTCTGACACTGTTTTTAGAACCCATGGGCCCATGCGGCCAGTTGAGTCTCTGTGTACAGTCCAACCGTCGGCCCGGGGCCCTCAGCGGGGAGTGCGATTGGGCTTCGCCCCAGTGTTAGTGTGGGTGGAGCGGGGCATGGGATATGCCTGGCGGCGAAAGGGTGCAGGGCCCCTGGGGGCATGTCTGTTCTCCTTTTGCCGGGGAGGTGCCGCGCGCTGGGGGGATGGAAATTCCCGCCGTGGTGCTGGGGGCTGTGGTGCCCGGAAGCGAGCCACCTGTGATAAGCCCACCTGCTGCTTCCGCGTTTCCGAAACTAGTCCTTAGCGGCTGGCCCGAAAAGCCAGGCATGAGGGGCAGCTCCCGTAGGGTGGCTCTGCACGCGTCCGGGAGTGGGGTTTGTGAAAGCCAGACCTGGCGGCGGGCGTGCACCAGTACCGCCATCAGACGCCCCAACTCCTGGGTCATGAAGCCCACGCCTTGTAGGGTGGCTTCAATCGGCTCACGTAAAGCTGGATCTGAGTCTGCCTGCAGCAGGGACGACTGCGCGGCCAGAAGAAGGTGAGAGATCGTGTTGTCGATCCTTCCGATGCGCGCCGCATGATTGTAGGCTCGAACAAGATCATCATCTGTGCGTCTGCAGGCCTTGCTTGGGCAGCGCACCTGAGGACGTACTGCCTCGTCTGGGGAGACCACCAGAGAAGCCACACAGGGGTCCACTGCTGGCATTGTATCCAATCCAAACAGGCCCGCATCAGCCATATTACTCATAGCGCGTGCCACAGAAGTGGGGTGGGAACGTGCGGCCGCCGTTTTAAACGCTGTCTGGAACTCGTCCACGAAGGCGTCACATTTAGGAATGACAGAGGAGGCGTCCACTGAGGGCTGTCTAAAGTAGGCGCTCACACCAGTGTTGCATTGCAGTGGCTGCAGCCCACGTTGCGCCAGAGCCGAAGTAATTGTGGCCAGCAAGGATTGGGGGCCATGTGTCCTGCCATCCCCATTTTCGTCGGAAAATACACTCGAGGGGGCATCGTCAAAAGAAGTGCCTGATCGAGGAGAGTCAGGTAGCCCAAGGGAACCGTTGTCTCCCAAAGGGCTGAAAAGAGAATCAGTGGCGGCAGTGGAGAGTGCATCATCCTCCACGTCTGTCTCCTCTCGTGCAGGCAGGGTAGGAGCAGTAGCAAGGGCACCACCTGCTGGTGGCATGGTCAGCTGCATGTTTGCCTGAAGGGGTTGGAACTGAAGCAGCAACGTCTCTATTCGGCTTACGGCCGTGGAGAGATCGTCCACCCGTTTGTTGAGCACAGAAGTGGAGTGTGATTTCGACTTCTTCTTGGCTGGCTGCGCAGCCTGAAGGTCTGTGCTGCCGCGTTTTACGGCTTTGGTGGCGCGTCATTTTTTATCAATAGCTCGGCAAGTCTGGCCTCCCGTACCGTGAGCGGTAGGACGGCACAGCTTGGACAAGGCTCCGTCAAAGCTGAGCGGAGGTGAGCGATGCCTAGACAAGACGGGCATTCTAAATGACCGTCCTCAGATGCGAGTGGTGCAAAGCACGTTTCACATGCGAGGGAAAGGACATCCATCATAGCGCCACTAACGCAAATCCGAAACTAACACCCGACGCAATAACAATAATGTAGGTCAATGCCAGAATAATTATTTTACTGCAATAATCATACACAGAATACACAATGCTAATACGAGTGACAGGGCTAACGAGTTGGCTAGCTATCTAGTCAGCCACGGGGAGAGCCACCGTGCTAACGAGGGAATACACCACACTTGTCAACAAAACGGGGAAAACCACCACGGGGAATGTGAGTGTGTGTGTGCGTGGATGTGTGGAGGTGAACACGGGGTGAACCACCGTGCACTTCTCCTGTGCATCAAACTGTCAAGGTGTGATCTCGGGGAGAACCTCCGTGTGCTTACCTTTCTTCTGTTTTTTTTTTTTAAATATAAATTCCTTCACGGGGGGACCGCCGTACAGGATTCCGGCAATTCGGTAATTAACTTGGGTACTCAAGACGTGAGGATAGGAGGGACAGTCTTGCCCGATGACAACTTACTGTACTCCTGCGTGGGATGCTCGAATCAAGCGCGAGAAGAATAAGAGGACGAATGACGTGCTGCAGTGCTTCTTGAGCATGACGTACGTCATCACGACTACTTTGTTGGTATAAGTCTCGACTTGCGCTGATGGCAGTACTGGTGCGCGCCCGCCGCCAGGTCTGGCTTTCACAAACCCCACTCCCGGACGCGTGCAGAGCCACCCTACGGGAGCTGCCCCTCATGCCTGGCCAGCTTTTCGGGCCAGCCGCTAAGGACTAGTTTCGGAAACGCGGAAGCAGCAGGTGGGCTTATCACAGGTGGCTACACAACACAAAACACAGTGAATGAGTTACGTAGTTGGGCATCTTCTTTTTTCTTGGCCTGGGCGGCGTAGCCTGTGAATGTTATGTATAGCAATATGTACTGGTTTAAGATAAACTCTTGACATTTTGTCTCCTTCTATTTCTGTCATGCTAGCACTGACATCCCCGACTGCAAAAAAAAAAAACTGCTTGACCAGGCCAAGAAAAAAGAAGATGCTCAACTACGTAACTCATTCACTGTGTTTTGTGTTGTGTAATTGTAGCCACAACAACAGAGGACATCATCAAACGCTATAAAAAAAAGTGCAACAGGCCTTCCGAAAAAGAAAAAACCTGCAAGTATCCGATCAGTGGGAGTTGATAGGAACACAATTTGTTCAGAAGCAGCGATTGTAGAATTGTCTGTTGTCTCTCCCACCAAGTTTGAGGAGCTATTGTCAGGCTATTGCCATGGAGATAGCTGATGTGATTCATAAAAAAGTGCAGAGATGTCATTCAAAATGACCCTACTCTGATACAAGAGGTGGAAAACCAAAAGAAAAGTGTGCAACTCCTCCCAATAAAAAGTAAGTGCTTAGTCAATTGATTCAATTTGAGCTTGAGGTGTTGACTTTTCTTGAGGTTATCCAACTATTGTTGTTGTCTTTTATGCTTTTCTTTTATTCGTATTTTGGACTATTTCTTGTTGTTTTTGAACATAAACATTATTATTCTTTCAACATGTTCTGTGTAATAATTAATCAACATGGCAATCCAACTCTTCAGCTTACTTTTTAAACCTTATTATGATTGTTAATTGTTAATTTTGTCTTTCAACATGGTCTGTGGAGCTGTGCTTTTTAACATTATGTTGTTATTCTTATTTGTGTGTTTCAACATGGCCTGTAGAGGCCTTGGTTAAATAAAATCACTGTTAATGCAGTCAATAAAATTACTGTTAATGCAATCCGTCTCTGTTATTTAGGCACTCTTATAACCCAGTAGGTGATGCTTGTATTTTTAAAATTGTCCAACGTCTACAGTGTCTGAAAATGTAGTGCGTTCACAGATTTATATTACTGTTGAGGGACTGGAATTGTTACATTTCTATTTAAGGAATGCAACAAGTTTGGAATGAAATGCTTTACCGGGATGCTTCCACTTCAGCTTAGGGGATGCAAAAAGTTTTGTAAATAAGTTGTAAACATTAACAGATAATTAGTAGGCTAAGAGGTAATTGTGTGTTACACATATTGACTGAAATGCTTGTATATGACGATGTGTTTCCACTTTAGATTAGGGGATGCAAAACACTTTGTAAATACATTGTTAACGCTAATAGATCATTTGTAAAAAGTACACTGAGTTACACGAAGTGAAGTAATGTTTCAATTTAAGGGCATGTATTCACTTTAGATCAGGGGAAGCAAAACACTTTGTAAATAAATTGTAAACACTAATAGATCATTTGTAAAAGGTAAGACTGAGTTACAGGTATTGAGGTAAGTGTTTGTGTATGAGAACATGTTTTCACTTCAGATGGGATGTAGTTAGCTTTGTAGATGTGGTGCATATCACAATATTAACAAATGATTTAAAACAAGAGAGGTGAATCTGGGCCATTTAAAGTCTTTCTACAAACGTTTTGTTATAAATGTTTTTTGTACTTCTCATTGGAATTATGCCTGCATATTGCCAAGGCAATGCATTTTAGTATAACATGTCGTAATCATTTATAAACAACATCTAAATGTTTTGTTCATATTTAGTTCAATGTGGATACAGACATTCTATAAATGATAATTTCACACATTGGTAGCATCGGTTATTTTAAAATGTTACCGAAAATGTTTACTTTTTATCCTGTAACTTGACTCAACTCAGCCAATAGTTGCAGTTTGACAACAAAGTATATACTGAACAAAACAATACACAACAGTATCTTTAACCATGTTGAAGAAAAAAAATAGGCATCCCTTCTCCTTGCTGCATCTGGCCACAGAATTTAAGTTGACCACGTCGCCTCGTCACTGGCCTCCGTGTTGCCATGTCTGCACTAATCTATCTGTATAAGGCTACGATCCTCTCCTGCTGCCAAGGTTTGTGCCCCGTGTGTGTGCCAAAGTCACACTTTTGAAACAACCAATCAGATGTAATCTAAGAAGAATTTAAAAATATACATAAACAATGTAGGAACGGGCCTACATTGACAACATTATAGGCTACTCTGTATTCAAACGTAATTTCAATGCAAACATTTAATGTTCAAAGTGTTTTTAACATAAAACCATAATATTATTATTTTCGGTCTGACTAGTTGAGTGGGAGGAACAATGTAGGCCATATAACGCCTTTCATTGGCTATTTCAGGCGGGACCAGGATAAAATGTATTTATGTTTTGGCGGACAAAATGAAAGAAAGATGACTCGTTCAGACAGGAAGCTGAAGAGCTGACAGAAGGAAAGGAAACAACTAATGAATATTTGAAACTCATCAAATGGCTGCAGAAGAAAAAAACTGCTGGTGAAGAAAATGAAATGCAGCAAATGTGGACATAGAATGAACATGGAGAGGGCCTGAAGAATATTTAAAGAGAATGTGTGGAGGCTGCAGGGAAACCACACAGAGGAGCTGCTGAGGGATCATCTGGCCATGATTGAATGGCAGGAGTGGCTGGGAAAATGCCATCATAATGGACCCCTATGTCGTCTCTTCCATGACATTGCCAAAATATATAAAGTATCACCTTACTAGTAAATGTTTTTATGTTTTACGACTGGCAGACTGTTGATGCATTTTTATTTGTTGTGTTTTCTGCATTTGTTATCAATCTAATGATTAATGAAATTATGTAGCCTAATAAAACATATAATGATATCAATTCTGTTTTCTCTTTAGATCAAAGTTTACAAACATCTACAAATACATTACTGACATAAACAAATCATTTGTAAGAGGTAATTGTGTGTTACACACATTGAAGTAAGTGTTTCTATATGATGACATGTTTCCACTTTAGATTAGGGGATGCAAAATGCTTTGTAAATACATTGTAAACACTAATAGATCATTTGTAAAAATTGTGTTGCATATCACAATATTAATAAATGATTTAAAACAAGAGAGGAGAATCTAGGCCATTTAAAGTCTTTCTCCATACGTTTTGTATATAAATGTTGAATGAAAGCTTAGATACATATGAACAAGTAATTAATAACTTAATGTTTTCTGTACTTCTCATTGGAATTATGCCTGCACATTGCCAAGGCAATGCATTTTAGTATAACATGTCCTAATCATTTATAAACAACATCTAAATGTTTTGTTCATATTTAGTTCAATGTGGATCATTCTATAAATGATAATTTCACACATTGGTAGGTGATGTTTACATAACTTAGTTAATGTTTTGCAAACAGATTTAAATGTTTGTAACTATTTAATAATTATTTTATTTCATCATTTTGTTATCATTTACTAATGTTTTTGTAATGAACAACAACCTCTTCGTTTAGTATTAACAGAGCATTTCCTAATCATTTACAAATGACTGTAAATGTTTTGTTTATTATAAGTTAGTTATTTACTAAGTGTTACTAATAATTTATAAGCATCTGCTATTTTAAAGTGTTACCACATTTTCATTGGTCTGCAGAACTGCTGCCATGTAGCGAATTTGTGAATTGGTGTCATTAGTGGTGAATTTACTATATTTTACTTTGTCTGTGTAATTTACAAGAAAGAGCAAATGTTACAAGTATTTTGCATTAATTACCATTGTGTCTAACTTATTCCAATACAAACATATGATGTGACTCATGTGTGTGCAATTTGGTGCCACAATTGCATTTTTATAAATATGTGTACACTTTTGACAAAAGAATAGCATTTTGCAATAGAGCTGGGGTGTTCTGTTACAGTTTTTCACAATTGCTAAAACTCAATTTTGGAACCTTGCCCCATTTTCTCAAAACTGTACACACAAACTCCAATTGCTCACATGCGTGTCCCAAAACTCCTGACTCTTGTTGCAAAAGCTACTACAACCCTGAAAACAGTTTTACGTGTGCTCAAAACCAAACTCTATCCTCAAAACATTAACACAATTGTCAAAATGAAATTACAATGAAGCAGTTAGTAAACACTACACCAAAAAATGAAAAGCACAACGTTCAGATGTGTATAATAGCATAAGTTGTTTTTTATAGGCCTGAAAATGCATTTCCAACTGAAAAATAGCACAATTCGGATGTATATGTATTGTACATAGAATTGTACATAGAAATTAAGTGGTAATACAGTTTTTTACAGTTGCTTAAACTCAATTTTAAAAACTGGGCCCATGTTGACAAAACACTACACACAGTTAATGCAACCATATACCCAATTAACAGAACACCCCAGCTCTATTGCAAAATGCTATTCTTTTGTCAAAAGTGTACACATATTTATAAAAATGCAATTCTGGCACCAAATTGCACACACATGAGTCACATCATATGATTGTATTGGAATAAGTTAGACACAGTGGTAATACAGTTTTTCTGAATTGCTAAAGCACAAAAAACAATTGGCTGGCCCAATTGCCCAATTGCTTTAGCTACTTCTCACAACTGCTCACTCTTTTGTCAATACCTTAAACCATTTTAGGTAGTAAAACACAATTTGCAAAACTCACTGACTCCTCTTTGCAAAACTCTAAACACATTCTCATTGTCAAAACACACTTTGCAAAACTCATGCCTCCTCTTTGCAACACATTCTCATTGTGAAAACACACTTTGCAGTGTAGGACACATGTGATTCAAAATGTTGAACATTCTTCTCCCCATTTGATCATCAATAAAGCACACATGGCAGTAGCTAAGCACAATGAGTCAAAACTTTATTATTTCATTTCAAATGACCTGACACCACCAATGTAAGCCAATTGAGAGCCACAAGAAGGTTGCAGCTTGAAAATGGCTGCCAACCAGAGACAAGAGAGGGAGGGACATAGCGAGGAAGAGGAGGTAGAGGAAGAACAAGAGGAAGAGTGTTTTTTTTTCTGCTAACCAAATTAGAGTCACCATTATAGATCACATTCTTGTCCATGGGTTGATGGCGATCTATGAAATTTCTTAGAGGCCATGGAATTGACCTGTGCCATAGGCCAGGAACAGTGTCCAGGATAGATATGACATGTCAGGGCATTCTTTCCCTGTTACCTGGCAAGGGACATCATTTCTTGTAATGTGGATGAGGTGCTGTGGCCTGACCAAACCCAAAGGCATGATATAGTAAAGCCCAGTGATCTCTTGTTCGCAGCACTGTATACAGCACTTGTAGTTCTCATTTGTACTGCATTCCCAAAATATATTTTTGTTCGAAGTATTTTAGCAAGTAATCTAATATTACCACTTAATTTTAGTCTATGTACAATACATATACATCCGAATTGTGCTATTTTTCAGTTGAAAATGCATTTTCAGGCCTAAAAAAACAACTATGCTATTATACACATCTGAACGTTGTGCTTTTCATTTTTTGGTGTAGTGTTTACTAACTGCTTCATTGTAATTTCATTTTGACAATTGTGTTAATGTTTTGAGGATAGAGTTTGGTTTTGAGCACACGTAAAACTGTTTTGAGGGATGTAGTAGCTTTTGCAACAAGAGTCAGGAGTTTTGGGACATGCATGTGAGCAATTGGAATTTGTGTTTACAGTTTTGAGAAAACGGGGCAAGGTTTCAAAAATTGAGTTTTAGCAATTGTGAAAAACTGTAAATGCAAAATAATTGTAACATTTGCTCTCTTGTAAATTACACAGACAAAGTAAAATATAGTAAATTCACCCGATGACACCAATTCACAAATTCGACACTACATGACAGCAATTCTGCAGACCAATGAAAATGTTTATTTTTTTATCCTGTAACTAGACTCAACTCAGACAATAGTTGCAGTTTGACAACAAAGTATATACTGAACAAAACAATACACAACAGTATCTTTAACCATGTTGAAGAAAAAAATAGGCATCCCTTCTCCTTGCTGCATCTGGCCACAGAATTTCATCGAGATCGTAAAACTTCCACCGCCATGCTGAGAAATACTCTTCTATTGGATTTAGAAAAGATGAGTATGGTGGAAAAAAAAGGACTGTAAACTGTGGATGCTGTAGAAACCAATTTCGTACCAAAGGAGATCTATGAAAGGACACATTGTCCCACACAACAATGTAACGCATGCGTTCATTCGTGTTCACTGCAGTTACAATGTTGTGTACTCTGTCCAAATATGCAAGGATAAGTTCAGGAGTGACCATCATTAGGGTTTTGGGTGTGCTCTGAGTACCATAACACACTGTCTGGCTCTTTGGTGTTGTGGTCAAAGTGCATGTTTGGTACCCTGGAGACCTGGGTTCAAACCCTGGTGGGGTAACTTTTTTTTTCCTCCCCTTCACTAAAACTGTGGTAAAGTTAAAAATATATACCGAGACCACTACACACACGACAAATGCTGTTCACTAAATATATTTCAATAGATATTTTTTTACTTTTATGTAATCCAAAATCAGTCAATATGCTGAAGTGTTTGCTTGTTGCATGGTTGCATGTTGAAAACCATTTTTTTCCAAAGAACCATATTCACAGCAAACATAGTAAAACACAGTGTTGTTGGAGACAAAAAGTTACTCTAAGTATCATGTCTGGCTAATTTGGTGGCAAGTCTCAACATAGCGTTTTCAAGGTAGTCAACCAATGTCATTCCAATGTGATCAATTTAGTCCTTGTCTTTTCTGTCTGCTCTCCTCCCATTGTACCTTGCAGTGATAGTATTTACCTCTTCACTCTAATCTTTACTTTACTTTATTTACTAAGCCTTACATTCATATTCAAGTCAAAGTTATGCCCCTGCTTTCTATTTTACAGTGTTTAAGTATGATTACTGTGTTTTGCATTTTTTCCCTTAGTGTTTTGGCACATGACAATTGTGTTTAACCAGTTGGTTGCAAGTGTGTGGTCATTTGGTAGCTAGTGTTTTGAAATGGAAAAAAGGTGACATTACAAAAGCATCATGTGTGTATGGCATTTAAATGTGTGTAATGTTTTGCAAATCGCTGTGTGTAGTGTTTTGCAAAATGTGTGAAGCTGAAAATGTGCTTAGAGTGGTGCCTACCTGAGCGGATGTTTTGGTATTTGAGTATTGGGTTTCATTAATTGTGGAAAACTTTCGATTTTAGCGTGTAAGCAAACATAAAAAACTGTATTAGATTACTTGCTAAAATACTTCCTTGCTATGTCCCTCACTCTCTTGTCTCTGATAGGCAGCCATTTTCAAGCTGCAACCTTCTTGTGGCTCTCAATTGGCTTACATTGGTGGTGTCAGGTCATTTGAAATGAAATAATAAAGTTTTGACTCATTGTGCTTAGCTACTGCCATGTGTGCTTTATTGATGATCAATGGGGAGAAGAATGTTCAACATTTTGAATCACATGTGTCCTACACTGCAAAGTGTGTTTTCACAATGAGAATGTGTTTAGAATTTTGCAAAGAGGAGGCATGAGTTTTGCAAAGTGTGTTTTGACAATGAGAATGTGTTTAGAGTTTTGCAAAGAGGAGTCAGTGAGTTTTGCAAATTGTGTTTTACTAGGTAAAATGGTTTAAGGTATTGACAAAAGAGTGAGCAGTTGTGAGAAATAGCTTAAGCAATTGGGCAATTGGGCCAGCCAATTGGTTTTTGTGCTTTAGCAATTCAGAAAAACTGTAA